>CM076569.1:14673901-15090717 GCA_034641835.2 Pinus albicaulis
CTAAAGTAGCAGTCAAGTGGGCTAGCCAACTAGCCATATTTCATTGTATTGTAGAGTATTGTGTCATTGAGAAGAAGGGAAACCTGCATATCCCTAGACTTGTCATCTTAGAGTAGCAGTATGAAAAAAGTGGGCAGACCAAAGAGTTGTTCGCAACATAGTTGTGAACAGCTAATTGAAAACTTTAAGTGTTGCATACCTTAAAGGAAAAAACAGGTAGATAGAGGGAATTTTTTTTTTAGCCGAGTTCAGTAACAGAAAGGAATTTAGTTCATTGATAGAGGTAGATTGAGGAGTTGCATAATTGGAGGAAATAGGTCCTACCAGATGTGTTTAAGACATGTGGATTGAAAGGGCTATGTTTGTCCACCATAAAAAATTGGCTCAAGTGTTGTCTTGTTCAAGGTATATTGGTTGTCAAAGGACTAACACCAAGTCCTAGTTTTATTCCTTGTATTAGTGTGACTGTAAAGGGTCATCATCCCTGGTATGAGAGCTCTAGCCTATTTTATTACAGTTTGTAATTTAACGAAGAAAGGTTTGAAAAAGTTAAAAATTTTCATGTGCACTAATTGATTCTGTGATGTGTGTAGTTTAACATACCTTGGCATTGCCTAGCATATAACCTTGTAACTCCCTCCTTAACACACCTAAAACTCATTGACACTCCATATCACACACTCTTATTCGTTCATTTTCATGCATTTTGATCTAGTGCTTCCTTGTGTTTACCTGATACTCCCTAACACTCCCTAGCATGCATTGGCACACCCTAACACCTGACACATCTTGGCATGCCACCCTAGCACTCTAGCATTCATTGGCACTACCTAGCATACCTTTTCACTCTCTCCTTAACACACTTATAAGAGCTCATTGAAAATCCCAATCACAAACTGGTATTCATTCATTTTCATGCATTTTTACCAAGTGCTCCCTTGTGTTTCCATATCATTCCTTAAGACTCCTTGGCACGTGTTGGTACACCCTAACACCTAGGACAACTTGGCATGTTGCCTTGGCCTCTAGCATTCCTTAACAATGCCTAGCATACGTTGTCAATCCCTCCTTAGCACACCTGTAAGTCACTGACACTTCCAATCCCAAACTCTTATTTGTTAATTTCCATGCATTTTGACGTAGTGTTCCCTTGTGTTTCCCGGGCACTCCTAGTTAACACTTCCTTGCACGCGTTGGCACATCTTGGATGCATCCCAATCTAACACTCTATAATTCCTTATCACTTCCAAGCATGCCTTGTCACTCCTCCTTATCACACATGGAACTCGTTTAAACTCCTTGTCACACACTATTATTCATTCATTTCCATACATTGTGACACAGTGTTACCTTGTGTTTCTCTAGCACTCCCTAAAACACCTTGGCACACATTGGCACACCCTGGAACTTGGCACAACTTGGCATGCTTTCCTAGCACTTTATCATGCCTTGGAATTGCCTAACATACCTTGTCACTCCCTTCTTAGCACACCTAGAACTTTCTAACGCTCCCTTCTTAGCACACCTAGAACTTTCTAACGCTCCCTCCTTAAAACATGGCATGTCTTGGCATGCCTGGCATGCCTTGACACTATCTGGAACATATTAGCACACCCTGACACTTCTTGAAATGCCATAGCATTCCCTAGTATGCCTTGTCACCCCCCCCCCCCTTGCCACGCTTGACACTCGCTAACACCCCCAACGCACCCTCTTATTCATTCATTTCCATTCCTTTTGACTTGATGATTTATGTTTGATGGGGTGCATGTCTAGAAAGAGTTCCTTTAAGAGAATTAAAAAATGATCTCACCATTACTGACATAAGTAATTGAGAGATTCTACTTGAATGACATTAGGAAACTACACAATAGATTTTAAGAATGGCATTTTTATGGTTTTTTGTTATGGTGTGAGAATGGTAAGAATTGAGTGGTCAATAAGGTGTGTGATTGCTTAGAATACCTTCTCACTCCCTCCTTGGCATGACAACTATCACTCATTGCCACTCCCTACATACCCTCATATTCATTCACGTCCATGTATTTTTACCTATTATTCCCTTGTGTTGTCCTAGTACTCCTTAACATTCCTCAACATGCATTGGCACTCTCAACTTAGCACTTTTTGACATGCCCTGCCACTTCATAACATGCATAACACTCCCTGACACACATTGGCACTTGGCTTCTAAGTAATTCAAAACTTAGGAGAAGTTTGGAAGGGTCTAACCTCCTCATCAACAACAACTTCACTATTGAAGCTTACCCTATTAGTGTCAATATCAATCAACCTATAAACCTTATATTGTTGTTGTACAATATAATCACTAGCTTTGCTCTTTTGGATCTAATTTGGTTATCTTCTTAGCTAGAATCCAAGTGTAGGCAGTAAAACCAAAACTTTAAGATGACTTACTTGGAATTTCTTCCACACCATGGTTCTATATGACCTTCTACTTCATCGCCATCATAGGAGATCTATTCAATAGGTATACTATTCTGAACATTTCCTTAGCTCAAAACCTATTTGGAATAGACTTCCTCTGCAACTTAAACCTAGCCATCTTTGTGATAGTACAATTTTGCCTCTCAACCAATACATTTTGTTGTGGAGTCTAAGGTGTAGTATATTGTCTTTGGATCCCATGTTTAGCATAAAATTTATTGAAATATTTTAAATAGAATTCCCCACCAGTATCATATCTAAGAGAGGCAATATGACAACCTAATTGTTTCTCTATTAATTCTTTGAACTTTTGAAGTTCATTAAACACATCATATTTTAATTATAGAAAATATACCCACATTTTCTACTGAAATAATCAAAAAATGGAAGGAAGTACCTAGCACCAGTGGTTGATGTCATGTTCATTGGTCCACATATGTCTGAAAGTACCAACTGAAGGACCCTCTATGCTCTCCAAGCTTGTCCTTCATAAAATGGTATTCAATGTAGTTTCCCTACCTAACAAGCTCTACAAACTCTGTGGATCTTCTACAGAATGTTCGGAAGTCAGTATTGTCACCATGACCTGGACCACCTATATCTAGATCATAAATTACTAGTCTAGAGACTCATCATGCTCAAAATCTTCCAACCCCCTTCAAGTGCAGCTACCTGAAGCTTGACACCTGAATTCCTAACCCCTTCCAGCTTCTAAGTAATTCAAAACTTGGGAGAATTTTGGAAAGGTGCAACCTCCTCATCAAAAATAACTTCACTATTGAAGCTTACCCTATCAGTGTCAATATCAATCAATGTTGTTGTACCCTATAATCATTATCTTTGTTGTACCCTTAAACCGCTAAACCACTAACACCTAAACCCCTAAGCCCTTAACCCCTTAACCCCTAAACACCTAAACTGCTAATGCTTAACCCATAACCCATTAACCCCTCACCCCTAACCCCTAACCCCTCAAATCCTTAACTACTAAATCCCCTAACCCCTAAGCCCCTAATCCCTAATCCCTTAACCACTAAATCATTATTCACCTAACTCCTAACTGCACCTAAATCCCCTAACCCCTAAGCCCCCAATCCCCAATCCCTTAACCACTAACTCATTATTCCCCTAACCCCTAAATGCGCTTAAATCCCCTAACCCCTAACCCCCAAATCCCTAACCATTTAACCACTAACTCATTTCCCCCAACCTGAATCCATAATCCCTTAACCCGTAACTCATTATTCCCTTAACCCCTAAATGCACCTAAATCCCCTAAACCCTAAGCTCCCAATCCCTAACCCCTTAACCCCTAAGCCCCCAATCCTTAACCCCTTTACCACCAACTCATTATTCCCCTAACCCCTAAACCCTAAACCTTTAACTCCTAAGCCCTTATTCCCTTATCCCCTAATCTCCTAATCCTTAATCCCTTAACCACTAACTCATTATTCCCCTAACCCTTATAAAAATCCTTAAAACCCGTGGGATTAGCCATTCCAAATGAGAGCAGGTCTAGTTGGGACCTACGATCACGTTAATTCCATGGGTGGCAAAAACCTCTCCTAAATTTACTATTTTATCTCAATTTTATTTTAATAATTAATTAATTAATTTCTTTAAAAACTCTTCTAGATAAATCACAATTTTTTTAAAGTCGACACCTTTCTATGTGGTTCATCATCAATATTTTTAAAATAAATTTATTAGAATGAAATTGAATTGATTTTTGAAACTTCCTTTTAAACCATTGTTAACATTACAAAGAATCAAGGAGTGTGCTCACCATCCATCAAAACAACAATAGGTATGATATTAAAAATGATATTTGGAGAGCATAATATTAAAAATGATGTTCGGAAAAATAAAGGATGGGGTGATGGAGTATTCATTTTTAGTTTAATTTTTAGACATCAAATTAAAATAACACATCTCCCACCCAAAACACATCTCCCGCTCATCTACTATTGGCTTAGTGATTAGGGTTTTGTTGTGGGTCTTATTCTATCAGGGCCGAGGGAAAGCTATCAGTGAACAACATGGAAACAATTTCGTCTCTCTCTGCACATGCAGTTATTTCTGATTCCATCTACGGCAGAAAGGGCATTGATCTGTGTAAGTTTCGAGCATTAACAACCTCTTTAATATTTTTGAAGCAACTTCTTTATCTCTGCGTCCATTTCCTGTGTATTTCTTAGTATCTGGTTTGGTTTCGTAATTGCAAGGAGTAGAATTTCGTCCCCTTAACGGAATCTTCTTTTATACAAGGATTTCCTCTGCAGCCAATAGGTTCATTGCTGAATGATGCGTAAGAACTATGCTACAGAAATTACATTCCAAAAACTTTGATATGCATAAATTAGCACAAATTAATTACATAACCAAAAAAACAAAAACAACATATTGGATTACGAGCTTGATTTCTTATTACCATTAATTAAAATGTTCATGTCCAAACTTGTAATTTGTCCAAACTATATTTGTCAAAACTTGTAATGCCTTTGCTGAAATCTTTGTTATTTCTAGTGTACATATCATAACCGATAAATTCCCCTTTTTGGATTTTGGGTTTCTGGATTTACTGACACAGTAGACTATGCGGTGATCTTTCGGAGAGCCAAACCACCAGTTAGACGAGTTAGATGATGGTTTACAATGTAGCCTGTTTCAAATCAAGGATTAAGGTTTTATTCAAATGAAGGATTAATTTTGACAGAGAATTTTTTTTACCAATTCGCTAAACCCATTAAAAACCACCTTATAGCTATAAGATTATCAAGCATAAACATTCCCTTTCAATGGAATCTGATTTTCTGTATCCAAATAGCTGTCAACAAAGACAAAACCTTCTGTAATTTTAACCCTTCCTGGGAACTACTTCTTTAACAAACTCAACAAAGGCGTCACATGGAGGAAATTATCTTGAAAATACTCCCTGATTTTCATCTCATCTCTAAAAAGTTGCCACTAGAATCTCAAAAGGACAAATCCACTCATAATTCTATGTTCTCTTCAGGTGCTAGGAGAAGAATTTAGATGACACAGGCCCTTAGGCGATCTGGGGAATGAGTGCCCTAATCCTAAGCCCCTGCCTCCGTACCTCACTGCATTTTGGAGGTGATTCCCAGCTCGATTTTCAGTTTCTTATCTCACCCTACCGATCATATTTTCCCAATCTGTAAAAGCTAATACATGCAGATAATAAATACGAACATGAACTAAAACTTTCCAAGGCTAAAAAGATAGTCATTAAATCTTTAGCAATCATACAAAATAGTCCTCGAGCAACTGTTAATGGTGAGTACTCCTTCAGCTAACTGTTAATGACGAAAGAAATTTTCACATGGTCATTTCTGTACCATTGAATGTATTATAGAAATGCATAGAATTTAACACAGTGAAATGGGAGATTCCATGGAGGAGCTGCTATAGCCATTTCTGTACACTGAAAGTACTAGAGAACTAGTACTGCTAAACATAATGAAATGAGAGAAACTTCCTACCAGTCATTTCTGTACATTGAATTTCTTCCATTAGTCAAGTAGAGATACAATAAAGTTGAAAATGGTACAATCAGAAATTAAAATATTCCATTTTCCAAATTACCCAATAAGTTTCTCTATAGACATAACAACACAGCCATACACATTAAAAATCTCTAGAATTATTGGGTATGCCGCACCAGGAGACAAAAAAGTCAAATTGACCTTTCACTTCAAGCCAACATACTGCAATTAGTTTAGCTATCTCCTTGAAACTGTAGTCAAAAGTAAAAAGTGTGTTATTAGCGTTTCTTTACATACTGTCTTGTTGTTAGTATTAACCTAAAAAACAAAGAACAGAGTGTTGGACTACCTGAACTCATCCTGATAAATCCAATGTCAATACTGATTATCATCTCCCCAGTTATATTCAAATTTCTTGCAGACAAGAATAAGCACAACTGGCATGTATAATTCAAATAACTCCTTGCGGAAAAATTTCTGAGAAACACCCTTCTTTCTGTTATTAATATAAATCGATGAACAGTAAGGGTTGTTAACGATCCATCAGGCTTGTTTGAAAACTTTTTTTATATATATATAGTTTCAGCCCTCATTAGGACTTTATTACTAAGCATGAAAGGTTTGGTGGTATCACATTTCACTGACAGTTTGGCTCTAAAAGAAATTGCATGAACAATTGATGACATTTCCAGAATTGTAGCTCAAAAATAGCCATTTCTGTACACTGAAAGTACTAGAGAACTTTTAAGCAATCCATTCATGTCGTTCAACGGTTGTTTGATTCTGTATTGCAAGTTTTATTGTAAAACAATGCACCAACTCCACTACTTGGTTTTGCATTTGCTCCTTCATATAATGATGGTAGCTCTAAGCGATCAAGTTTATAATGATTCATGTGATCAAGTTTGAAATGAAATTTAAGATTTCGTGAGTTTAAAAGCTAACTTGTGGCAAAATATTCTAAACCAATCTACTTGATAGATAATTGTGATTTCTTTACATTCAAGTCCAACTGCACTTGATAGATATTTGTGATTTCCTCTCGTTCATCTCCAACTCCAAATTTATATTCACAAACAGATACCAGCATTTCCATTATAATTATTAATACGTGATTCTATATCAAAAGTAATATATCTAGTTAACGATCCATTCAGGCTTGTTTGAAAACCTTTTTTTTTATATATAGTTTCAGCCCTCATTAGGACTTTATTACTAAGCATGAAAGGTTTGGTGGTATCACATTTCACTGACAGTTTGGCTCTAAAAGAAATTGCATGAACAGTTGATGATGTTTCCAGAATTGTAGCTCAAAAATAGCCATTTCTGTACACTGAAAGCACTAGAAAACTTTTAAGCAATCCATTCATGTCGTTCAACCGTTGTTTGATTATGTATTGCAAGTTTTATTGTAAGACAATGCACCAACTCCACTACTTGGTTTTGCATTTTCTCCTTCATATAATGATGGTAGATCTAAGCGATCAAGTTTATAATGATTCATGTGATCAAGTTTGAAATGAAATTTAAGATTTCGTGAGTTTAAAAGCTAACGTGTCGCAAAATATTCTAAACCAATCTACTTGATAGATAATTGTGATTTCGTTACATTCAAGTCCAACTCCACTTGATAGATATCTGTGATTTCCTCTCATTCATCTCCAACTCCAAATTTATATTCACAAACAGATACCAGCATTCCCATTATAATTATTAATACGTGATTCTATATCAAAAGTAATATATCTAGTTATTTCTTCTTGAAAGTTCATTTCATGACTCTCCATCAATAGAGTCACAACTTAATTCAACGCAAGTAGCCCATTTTATGGCCAAGAAAGTTTATAAAAAGTATAAACTAACAACTCCATTAAAACCAGTTTTGGCTTGAGACACAATAAAAACCCGGTTTGCCTTGTCCTTCGATGACAATACAACCAACCTACACACCTTGAAATTAACCAACGCGGGTTATATAAACACATTAAACATATAGCCAATCTACGTACCTTGAAATTAACCAACGCGAGTTATATAAACACATTGAACATATGGCGTCCTTTGATGGACAAACACCTAGAAAATAAGAAAACCCATGATAATCGGTATTGACATTTCGAGTACCGAGAATAAAGTAATGCATGGGCTTGTGAAAATGACCCTCCACCACAACCATTGTCGATCCCTCGTAAACTTACTTTTCATGGACAAGCTTCTCACGTGAGCTTCAGCTACAGAGGGCCATAGACGGGATCGGGATTGGATGAACTCCTCCCACATCCGCATCGGTCCACTTGGGCGAGGTTGTCCACTGCGAATATTTGCTTATACTTGTTCAAATACGAAAACCTCTCCATCCAAAATTCCTTCCTCACCCCCTAGAATGATGATTCATGTTTTGATGAAGTGTTCTCTACCCCCATTTTTCTCCAAACTCCCAGTGATCCTTTTATCTTGCGGACTATTTGAATAGTTCAAGGCTTTTTCAAGGGATTTATCATTGTTTGAAGGACTAACCAAATACGGAGCTGTAGGTTCATGCTTCCACAAGGACACACAAGCTTGTAGATCCGAGGGAAGTGTGACAACGATCGATAAGCAGTGGCCAATCCACGTTTCTATGAGCCTCCATGATATTGTTGTACTCCAAGCTTCTTTTCCAATAGTCCGAGCTCTTATATTCTCTGTGGATCGAGTTATGCACTTCAAGAGAGATTCGAGCTCCATACAAGTGTGAATTATGCCACCACACGTCCAAGGAAAAGGGTCGTATTACTCCAAATGTGAGCTTATGCCTCGATCTCTATATATACATACGATCTGAGAGGATCGATGTCACATATATACATTGCATTACAGAGGGTATGGAACAATGTCGAGACTAATGATTAATGCGAAGACAACTTTTGAATGAATCTTAAATGGATAAACCCACAACAGAAATCGGGTTATCACTTAACGGAAATCTGCACATCCAAATCTAGTTGTCAAATTACAACAACATTATTACGAGTATGTTCTTGAAACAAGTTGAAGATTTTCATTCTGCTAAAACATTTATTTAATAAAGAGGCCGGAGTTTGTGGTTTGAGGGTAATCGGACATCTTTGTGTTTAAAAAAGCCGAGCACGAAACACCTTGATTTTTCTAGAGTTGTGCTCGCTTATTTATCCTCTGCGTATGTATTTTTGCTGATGTTGTTTAACGACTATAAGGGTATGTGGGACTAGTGAAACTGTTGTTTCATATTGACTTCAACTGCATCATTTATATATATAAATATGTCAGGAGTAAACAGATCATATTTTTTAGGAGCCGACATATCTTTGGTATATCATTTAAAAAACAATATGTCACGCTTATGTGATATATGCATTACATCTATCTACCATGTGAAGGATCATATAAGACCTTGTTTGCCACGTAAAATATGGATCATATAAGACCTTGTCTACCGTGCAAGTGTTTTATCCCATGAGTGATGTATTAAACTATCGCATCTGACGTTATGTCTCATGCCATGTATGGTCATATGGAATATGTATGCCATGTTTTCCATTAATAAACGTTTGCTCATTGTTGTTAATAAGGAATTTTTATGTTGTTTTCAAAACATATTTGGAACCTAGGGATTATGTTTATTAAATATGAATGGTAGTGTGTATCGTAGCATAAGGTAATGTTTGGTAGTGTAAATGTAATGTAGCATAGGGTAATGTATGGTAGTGTGAATGTATGGTTATGGTTTTAGGGATTTTAGAGGAAGGTTTAGAATTTTCAGGATTTTGTAAGATAGGGCTTTTAAGGTTTTATGTGTTTAGGATTTACAGGTTGTGCAACAACACGAGTATTAGTATAGACTTAGGGTTTTCATTATCTTCAACAACGAAATCATTCTATTAGCATCAATGATAACCATAGAACAAAAATATCCCCCTTTATTATTGATGGCAATATTCTTGCCTTCAGCATTCTCTCCCCCTTTGACATCGATGGCAAATGGGTTGCCCAAGTGCTCCCACAATCAGTCGCTTCTTTTATCATATTTTCTTCATCAATAATAATTATTCATAGGTAGATACATTTCTCTCATTGTCATGGTGCTCTTGAAATTAACTTTCTCTAAGCCTTTGCATATATTCATGTAAATAGTCGATCGACTCCCTTGTCTACATAACCTCACAGCTAGATCTTCTTTTTTCCTTCGAGAAGAAGATTGCATGCTTGTGATCAAGTGGAAGACATATTTAACAATGGTAGATTGGGTGCGTAACAAATAATCTTTCTTTAATGGAGATGATCTCTTTATATATTGTCCATGTGTGATCCATCAACAATTTCATAAGACTCTTCATGGATTGTTTTCTGCAAGAATAGTCACGAGTCTGACCCCCCTAATAGTATGCATGGTCTCCCTTTTTTGGCATAGTCTCATCTTCGAAAACACTTGGAATATCAAGGATGAATTCATCAAGTCAACAACATGAGTTGTTGGTTGTAGTTTCAAGAGACACGGATTCAACTTGCTTCCTTATCCATACTTGTGTAACTTTCTTCTCTAGCTTGGTTTGTCATGGTTTTAGCTTGTTTAGGAATCCAAGTCAAGTTACAATCACGTGCCATATGTCCAATGCTATGGCAATTGAAGCACTCTATCTTGTTCATGAATAATAAATCATGACTTCTTGCAAAATTTCTTCGAGGAGATTGATAGGGACCATTATATTTGTCTTTGTGATATGCCCTACAATATTTTTCCATGTGCCCAAAGTTTGTACAAGAATAACAACATCCAAGAAATATAATTTGGTACTAGGGAGATGAAGAAGTTCCTTGAAGTACTTCAAAGTCTTTTTACTTTGGAATTCTTTGATGATATTCATTGCCTTTTGTATTCTTGATAGCTATCTGTAAGTCTCCTTGGAGTAGGGTTTATTTTAATGTCATGTTGACTCTTGCCTTCTTCAGGCTCGGGAGTATCATTTCTTCTAGCTTCCTCACATCTTTGTTTTTGAAACATTATCATCCTTTGGCTCAGGATTCATCTGCATAGCCAAGCCCTGCGATTTATCAAGAGGGGCCTTTGATGACTTAGGATGTCAACTAGGGTTTGAGAAGCTTTTCAAGTTCTTATTCAACAAGTCAACTTCCCTTTTTAAGAGAGGCAATTTCTCCTTTCAACTTTTCACGATCTTCAACTTTCATAACTAGTTGCTTCTTCATTTCTTCCATCATACTTGTTGCTTCGTGTGCTTCATTTTTAAGGAGATGATGTTTGATTTCATTATGAAGACTTCTTCATTCTTCTTTGCTAGACTTCTCTCCATTTATTATTTTATTCTTGTAGCTTCACATGTTTCGGCCTTGAAAAGATTGATGTCTGATTTTTGGTTTGAAGATTTCTTTATCCTTTTTCTTCTAGTTGGCATATCATGGTGTTTCTCTCATTTTCTGCTTCATCAAAGCTTGTCCTTGTATGAATGCAAAAGTTTCCATCTACCTTCTCGGCTGCCTTGTGCTTGTTTCCTTGCTTCTTCTAGTTGAGATCTAAGAGACAGAGACCTCTTCCTTATATTGACCAATCTCTACGCTTCATGATTGTTCAAACTCTTAAGTCTTTTTTCAAGGTGGCTTGACAAAGTTTCTTCCTTTTTTTTTCCTTATCCAATTGATTTTTCATAGATATGACTTCTTCATGATGCTTTCTTTTGTTTTTATGAAATTCCTCCTTAAGTTTAGCGAGCTCTTCATCTCTTTCTTGAACTTGAAGCTTGACAAATTCAACTTCCTTCCTTGTCTTGTTTTGGTCACCAAGCTGGTGCTTTCTTATCAAGTTCCCCATTTTTCTTTTTTCAACCTATTAATCTCTTCCATGGAAGCCATAAGTTTATTAAGGAGATCTTCTTCAAAGTATTCTTTAGTTCTCTTCATCTTCTATCTCTTCTTTAGCCTTGTTTTCATCTCTCTTATCTTCAACTTCCTTGATGGATTATGGACTTCTTTCTTGTTTTCACATTATCATTTTGACTAGAGATCATTGTCAACGCTCCTTTTGAGTGAAGATCATGAAGTTTCTCCCATACGACTTTTGTTGATGAACATTTTGCAAAATTGGCCTTCATGGGAATTTGGTAACCCATTCAAAATTGCCTTCATTTCTCTTGTATTGTACTTCTTAGGAAGGAGCTACTGTCGTGTGCATTGCCTCTCGACGAGTTGATGGTATTGATTTTTTCATTAGTATATTGAAAAATTCATCATCGGGGATTAATGTTTCAATTTTATCAAGTGTCTCTTATTTCATATTCAACACAATATGGAATTTGCATGCACTCGGTTCATTGGAGCAAGGCTTTACGGCTTGCCTTGAATATTGAAAGCAAAGTTTCTGAAGTCGATCCCTAAAGATGGAGCATCATTGACAACGATTCAAGCTCCTCTCATTGGATGTTTTCTAATCCCTCTTCTTCTTATCCTTCTCCTTGTCATCTTCATTTGTTTACAAGGCATGACAAAGATACCCATAAGTCTAAGTTTCAGCCCAAAATCAATTGTAATGATAGTGGAAATGTTACGAGAATATTGTTATTATCACTAATGAGTGCTGCCTCATTCTAATGAGGGATGTCTTAAGCAAAGAGTTCTCAACACATATTTTAGTGGCTGAGCAAAAGGAAGGATAAGGTTAAAATGATTATATTCAACAATCCCAATTACGTAAGTGGTTATTTGTGGACTTCCCAATCCATGGTGGGAATGCCTCGCTACTAAGTACGATATTCTAACAATTCAAAAAAAAATGGAAAAACAATTCTAAGCCCACAATTAGTATTAATCATCACTTACTACTTCACTTTAGACAAGGATGCTTTGTTTGTGCAAAATTGTTGCATTATAGTTAATGGTAGTGATAAAAAATCTTATTTCACAAGATCATGTGACTTTTCTTAATTTTTCCTTCAAAATGTTAACCTTGGTCTAAAATTTTAGGGTTGGATGAAGGATAAGGAACCAATGCAAGTTATGAAGGTCAGTCAATTCACTTTTGCTATTGACCACTCTTTGATAGTATTAAGTATGATGTAGCATGTTGTTGTCTTTGTGGTCTTATTCCTTGGAAGGTTTTTATCAACACGATTGCCATGCAAGCTGTTATACGTTGTCTTGAAACTTCCCTATTTATGCGAGAGAAGTTAGCTTCATGCTAGTGATTAATTTGAAAGCTGTATTCTAGTGGAAAAATTCCTTTGTTTTTTGGTGGAATAGTTCATAATTTATTCTGATATTTTTTTGCAACTATCTTGGTCATGAAGATAAATGTGTGGTTTACTTCAAAGGGTTCTCGAGTTATTTCTAGATATGCTTTTTCATAATTTTCTTTGAATACTTCTCTCGTGCTTTACCTTCATATTTTATCCCACTGCACAATTTCTCTTGAGGTCCATGTTGTTATGTTTATTGGGACATTTCGTAGAAAATTTTTCTCAAGGTTCTCCAGAGGTAAATCCAAATGAAAAAAAATACTATTTTACATATTCATATTTGTTCAAGACATTCTTGTGTGATACTTGAATTTCATAAATCTAGATTTCTATTTTGTTATCTATATCAATATATAAGAACATGCCCATGGATTGTTCATATTTCTCAAACTATGGAGTTTTTTCCTTTCTTGTTGCATGTTCTTTTTATATTTTTATGTTGTGATTCAAATTTCTAGTTGTGATTTCCAGTTATTCTCCTATGTAGTACATGCTTTGTTAGATTATATCAAAAGTTATTCTTGTTGTCTTTTTTATTATGTATATTGAACATATTATTTCTAGCGACTTTTTGATCTTCCTAGATTTTCTATTCCTTTGGTGTATCTTTGCACCTTTAGGGGCAATTGCTAGTTTAAAGTCTAATTCTTTAAAGGGTGCTAGCTCAATGGAAGAGCACACGCTTTACAAGCGGGGAGGTTGGTGGTTCGATTCCATCGTGCCCACGATATTCATAGTGAATGACAATGATCAGTTTTTGGTGACGGATGCTCTTTTGACCATCACTAATAAGCTTATGGTGACATTTTTCGACCCTCACCAAAATATGAAATGGTGACGGTCAGCGAACACCACCATATATATGCATCAATAGTGACGACCATTAAAGTTTCGGTGAGGGTCATGCTTTTGTCATTATTTATTCGTGATGGACTTTGATGTCACTAATGATTTTATGGTGACGGTCAATGAACGTCGCCATATATATGCACCAATAGTGATGACCATGAAAGGTCCATCACAAAAAATCTTGCGTTGTTCATATGAAATGGTGACAGTCACTATCTAGTCATTATAATCAATATTAGTGACAGACCTTGAATGTCACCACAACACATACTTTTGGCGACACCACCTTTGGTAACGTTCATTTTTTGGTGACGAAGGCTATTGTCCATCATCATTGCTCATATGAAATGGTGACGGTCACTGTATGCATCACTATAAATCATTATTGGTGACGAACCTTGAATGTCACCACAACACCTATACTTTTCAACGACGCCACCTTTGGTGACGTTCAATTTTTTGGTGACGAAGGCTCTTTTGACCCTCACCCGATGAACTTATGGTGACCATTATAAGCCCCTCACCAATGTCCATTTTTCTTGTAGTGTAGGTCCCTATATTACTAGTATAGTCCCTTATTGTTGTTAGTGTAACCCCCTTATTGTTATTATTGTACCCTTGTAACCCCCCATTTTTATTATTATTGTGCCCTTAAATTATTATTGTTAGGTCGGCTAGGATTACATTGTGGCCCACTAGGATTACATTATGGCCCCATGGACTCCTATATATAGAAAGGAGGTTTTGTAAATTGGATCATCCAAGAATTGTGCATTTATGTAATGTATTGGAGGTTGCCCCCTCGAAGTGGCTTATTTCTAAGGCGTTGATATCTCTTTTCTTCTATTTTTTGAAGCTAGTTACACAACTGATAATGTATGATAATTCTTGAGTTGTAATAATACCATGCACTGAAATGGGCTTGTAGAATTTTAACCTTTTATTGAACTAATGGGGAAGATTTGATGTCAACCAAATATTATTAGATACGCCATTCTAAGAAATTAAATTAAAAAATCTTCGAATCGTTTTCGGTTTCAAAGAAAAAACAAAATAACCAACTAAAGATTTAAAAATTGTTTATTTTTCCACTGTTGACTACAATTGGAGCCATCACCACCGTTGACCCAATTGGACCCACAGCTTCCATTATGTTTCTTCCATTGTATTATGTGGGTTCTCAAGAGTTTAGATTTAATTTTGGTGGCATTTAATCAATTCTCTATTAGAAAATGAATTAACTTCTTGTTTGTTATGGAGTGAATGGTTTTACCTTTGTGCTTCCCAACACATCGATGCAGCTTGAAGATAACTACAAGATCAATGGAGTGTACACCTCTATTTGCATGTAACCTATATATTTGCGTGTAATTCACTATCTTCATGTAACCTATATATTGTTTGATACCTAATGAGAACATAGAGCGACTTGTGCACCTTGTCCCTCTTTAGTCTCTCATAGCGAGAGCTAACTAGTACAATTTTTAATAATATTTAATTTGGCCATATTTTATCATGGTATGAGAGAAACATGGTTGAATCAAAGCGAGAGTGTTTTTTATTTCTATCATGGAGGAGTGGCCATCGATGAGGAACAACGTAGTTTTAGATGGAGATGTCTTGTGGGAAAGAAGTGATATCATTGGAAGTGGTTTACGGTTTACAAGCTCTTGTCTCATAAAAAGCAAGGGGATGGAAGCCTTAGAAGGTTGTTGATGTTTTATCATATTTTTCGAATATATGGTGCTGTTTAGACATATGTCTTTCTCTTGTTGTTTAGCCGATATTGAATGATGTTTATCATTGGGTGTTCCTAATCGAAATCAACCTCTTCCCATTGAGTAGCTCTTGGGGAGAGTTTTTATTGCATTGTCCACTATACGGCCTAGGTCCAATCTTATTCTTTCAACTACAACACGGATCTTGTTGAGGTCTGGTTTTTTGCAAAGCTGCAACAAGTGGAGACTAGATCTTTCGGATCTAGTCCATTTTAGTGCTTCTTTTCAATGGATGAGGGTTCTACTTCATTGGGAGGACAATATTGAAGATATTGAGCATAATTTTTAGATCTTGGCATGAGGCCAACCTCATTTTGATCCCTACAATGCAATATACTTCCAAATGCTGTGTTATTCCTATAGGTATAGTTGCGGGGTGGTTCAACACACTAGTTGGAGAGTGATTTTCTTAGTGTTGTAGATCTCCCCTTCACTTTGGAGATCTATTGGAGGAGGTTGTTTTATTGTTTATATCAGATTAGCCACACTTTCTAGATCCGTATTTTTTCGGTAGATTTGTAGTCTTAGATCTCGGATCTACAACTTGTGCTTTGTGTTTTCTTTGAAAACCCTAGGGGGGGTTCATTAGAGGAGCTTGTATAGTGCATGGATCTAATATAGATCTAACCTTTTGTACACTTACTTGCTCTAGATCTGATGTGTAATCTACAGCTATTGTAGAGACCCAATAAAAATAAGGGTCTGTAAGGCTTTTCGAGTCTTAATATATGGTTGCACCACCTCATTTTGAGGGATTTATTTCATTGGAGTCTTTATTTTCATGTTATGCATCTTATGGGCCACTTTTTACATATATTATGTTGTTTTAATGACATATGAAAGGTATCCATATTGACTTCTGCTTTATCTATGATGATCTACATTATATTTATGTCATTACGCATTGTATTGCTTTGCATTCCCCATTTGGGAATATTACATTATCTTTATGTTTTTTTCTCTACTTGTATTTTATGTTATCTATGCTAAGTAAGTATTTTGATATACAATTGCATAGTGAAGTCCCATTTAAGGTTTATGTTTTATTAAGTAAGATCGTGAAATATGTAAGTTAGTTCAATAAGAGTGTTGAACCATGATTGTATAATTGATATATTTATTTTTGCGAAGCTCTACCAAGTAAAGAAATAGAGATAAGCCCTAAAATCCACATTCCATTGTCCCTACGGGATGCGAAATGTGGTTCTAGCATCCCCATATATTTCCTAAGGTGAGACATCAGTCCACACAACGGATCATTGTCGAAAGAGCCGATAATTGTGGGTGTGGTTGGTTCATAGACCATCTTTGAACCTAGGTCTAGGTCCCATCAAGCCAACACATGTGAAAAAAGAGAAATGTATTCTATCCTTGTAAGAAAATAAAAAATCATAGCCACCATCAAAATCCAATGTGTATCGATGTCATAGTTTAGATTCACGGGACTATGAACACATGAAAGAGAAGACCCAGTAGAGTATCCCTAAAAGGACATACAATTTACATAGCTCTAGTGCATCTTGGGTAGAGTGTGATACAAGAGTGAGATGTACTTATCCCAAGGTATTATACTTAACCTTAATGGTATGAATCTACAACATGTTAATCAATGTGATGATGTCAAGCATGGTAGAAATCATTCATATGATTAAGCGTAAGTGAGGGATATCATTAATAGATATGAGTGGACCCACCAATGATTAAAATGGACTTCAAGTTACCTAACACAACCAAGAGAGTGTGAATAAATGTGTTGACCCTTGAACACTCATGGACTTTGAAGATCAGGGTTCCAATGAGGTAAACTCACTATCAACTAGGGGGAAGCATGTGGGCGAGGTTTGTATGCTCCAAGGTACTATTGGTTCCTACATCAAACCCTTGGATAATGAGTTGAAGTCCATAGAATAATATACATGGAAGGAGGGTCTTAATGTATCGCCCATCGATGGACATGGAATAGATTGAGAGAATATGTAAATGAATGAGGTCATGATGTACATCTCACAACATGGATTGACTACTATTATAGATCCTTGCCGAATCAAACAAATTATATACTTATAATTATAGTTATTTTTTCAATATAAATTTAAATATAATTATAAATAAATGGGGTTAGGGCCATAAAAATTATATTAAAAAAATTTATCATAATTATCAATACAAATATTTAAACCACAAAAATTCTCAACGATAAAATATTAATAAATAAAAATAAATTTGCACATGGAAATATAAATGACAAAGAAAATTTTGAGATTTTTTAATTCTAAAGGCACCTTGTGTAAGTAGACAAAAACACATTTTCAAATTTTTATAAGTGACCTCATAAACGATAGTGGCAATTAAGGTTTCATGTAAAGTTTGTCTAATAAATTTAGTAACTATACATGTTGTTTTCAAAGATAATGAATTAAAAGAAGAGATGAACAAAATTTTATCATAATTAATGAAATAATTTTTTTAATAGTTTTAAATACAATAAGTTTTGAAATAACTTTATAAGCTGAAATCCATTTATCAAAATCTAGCATTTAAAAAAATGATCTTGGTTTTTAACGTATAAATAATGATATTAGAGAATGTAATAAAACCATGGTTTGGTGGAGTAATATATATATATATATATATATAGAGAGAGAGAGAGAGATGCACTTAATAATAGAATATGTATTTTATTGTAATTGATATAGGTTTTGATTCATAATTTTTTGAACTAATTTATTTATTTGTTCTTTCCATTATCTATGTTTTTATAGAAAATTAAGAAAGTAAATATATATTTATGAAATTATTTTTATATATTTGTATATTCTAAATAGTGCAAACAAAGCAAGTGGTTTCTTTTTATAGATGATCATAGAATAGTATATTCCAAAATTTATTCAAAATATTTGTGAATACCACTTGATAAAATATAAATGGATATCCATCATATCACCCATGAGAAAGAAAGCCAAAATTAAGCAACTAAACATCACATCTAGATGAACAAAGTGTTTCACCTGATACCAATAAACAACTTGACTTTAAAAAAAATAAAAACACAAAGAAAAACATCTTAATGATGTATCCCAACTATAGGATCACAACATTTCAAGAAATTAAGCCATTGTCTTGAGTTTGAGGCTACCAAGGCCACTTAGGGATCCAATAACGAAGGCGGTTTAGTATTCAATAAGGACGCAACATAAGGTAAGGGATCTAACAGATTGGATGTTGCACAATACAATCCACCACCTTAAAAGTCTAACATAAATAAAATATTTTTTTTGTTCTTCAATCTAGGGAAATGATTTGGACATTTAAATATTTTTAATTTTTAGCTGAGTTTTGATGTTTTTGTATCTATGGGTTTTTCACAAATAAGACCAAAATATGTGATATATACATATGTTTAAAAAGATTTTTAGTTGTTCAGTTTGATACTTAAGAATATTTGGAGACAATATTGAAAGAAAAAGTAGTGGTTCGTTGATTCTTAGATTTTGATGGCATCTATTTATATTTTATTCCTTTTTCTAAAAGTTAAATAAAATTATTTTTTTAAATAAAAAATTTAACATTTACCAAATAAACTTGGCTTTTATATAATAGTTCTTTTTGACTGATTTGTTTATTTATTTATCTATTCAAAAAATCTATTCCAAGTATGAACATCAAACCATTAAAAGAATTTAAACTGAGAAAGCAGGCAGGTAGTTTAAACAGAGTAACCAGGCAGGTAGTTTATCAGAATTACAGTATACAGGCATCCAACTCAAATATGAGTGTTATGCACATCAATCTTGCATATGATAAGTTGGCCGTAATAACAAAACCATCCATGGCCATGCCGATTCCGCGATTGAATTGCCATGCCTTATTTATATAAAAAGACGATTTCGCTCTAAACTAACTATTTATCGACACATAGTCAGTCTCAGATAAACAGATAATCTTCGACTGCATTTATTCTTTCCCATACCTGCGAAACAATAACAATCTAATTAGTGTCGTTGCCGCTGTTGTAGTTTCGGCAGTTATTGTTGTTGCCGCTGTTGCCGCAGTTTTTTTGCCGCTGTTGCCGCTGTTGTTGCCGCTGTTGTTGCTGTTGCGGTTGTTCGTGATTTTCCTGGTGCTGTTGTTGCCGCTGTTGTCGCCGACCACCGGACTGCCGCGGATTTTGGCGTTGGAGCCGATCATGTTCTTGCCATTCATGATATCGCCGTTGTAGTTAGTGTTGGTGTTGCCGATGTTCTTGTTGCCGCTGATGGTGGTGTTGCCCTTGTTGTTGCTGCCAACGTTGTTCATGGTGTTGCTGTTGCCCTTGTTGTTGCCGTCAACGATTTCAGTTCAACTCAATCTGATAAAAGTTACATAACGTGGACTTTGATAAGCTACTGTGCAATCTATACATAACATGAGCAATTCAGTGTTAATTGTGCATCAATGCATAACATAGCAAATCATCGATAACTGTGACAACCATCCCGACCATAGCAAATCAATAAGTTTTGAAATAATTTTATAAGTGAAATCCATTTATCAAAATCTATCATTTAAAAAAATGATCTTAGTTTCTAACATATAAATAATGATATTAGAAAATGTAATAAAACCATGGTTTGGTGGAGTAATATATATATAGTTACATAACATAGCAAATCATCGATAACTGTGACAACCATACCGACCACTGGACAAAGTAAGCTGTGAGAAATATCAATGCATAACGTGGCCATAGAATACCAACAAATCATTGGTATCTCAGATATTAGTAATATTAGTAATATTACTAATATCTGAGATACCAATGATTTGCTGGTATACAACAATACCTATGTTACAAAAAAATATACAACCATACCTACAACTGGAGAGGCCAAAGTCAGTAAGTAAGAGGTGAGAAATACAATGCCAGAGCCTGCCTTATATAGAGGCAGGCGAACTCCAAACTCGGATTTGAAAACTATGTCAAATTCTAAGGTTTTCAGTGCATCTGACTACATTCGACGTTTTCAGTGTCACGAGAATGACATGATCAATCATGCAAAGTCTAGCGTCACGAGGATGAGATAGATAGATGATCGATATGATGGACGCCCTATTGACAGATGTGACTACTGGTATTTATTCGCAAAAGAAAAAAGTTCTTTAATTTATTCGCGCTATTGGGCAGTCGAGTTGTCATTTTCACCCCCAAAAGAAAAAGTTCTTTAATTTATTCGCGCTATTGGGCAGTCGAGTTGTCATTTTCACCCCCAAAAGAAAAAGTTCTTTAATTTATTCGCGCTATTGGGCAGTCGAGTTGTCATTTTCACCCCCAAAAGAAAAAAGCTCTTTAATTTATTCGCGCTATTGGGCAGTCGAGTTGTCATTTTCACCCCCAAAAGAAAAAATTCTTTGCACTATTTACAGATGTAACGAGTCTCAGAATTGGGCATACTAGTTATTCCTCTTCAGCGAAAGAAGCAACATTTCAACATTTTTTACTTTATCTACATATGTAACGACTCTGATTTATTCTCACAATTTGTCAAGCTAGTTATTCTTTTTTTTAAAGAAAACAGAAACTTTATCTTATCATATTAATAAATTTAGTTAATATATTAGGATAACTGGCATTTACAATCAAAATATTATTTGTAGTGTTATAGATATATTTATCAAAATTAATGTTATGAGATAGTTATATATCAATCATATGCACAATTAAAATAGTATTTGTAATGCTATTAATATATTTATCAAAATTGTCAAAATGTTTGCTCTATTTAGATATGTAAATTGGTGTAATTGGGTAGATCTGGTTAATATATTAGGATAACTCACATTCACAATCAAAATATTATTTGTAGTGTTATAGATATATTTATCAAAATTAATATTCGAGTATAGGTATATATCAACCACATGCACAACCAAAATAGTATTTGTAGTGCTATAAATCTATGAAAATTATCAAAATCATTGCCTGCTTTTGAGTATGTAAATTGGTGCAATTGGCCTCTAGACCTTTCAAAAAACTTTTACTTTTATCATGGGGGCTCTTCTCTTGTACTTGATCTTTTAGCATAATCTTGCAGTCAACTTTTATTCTTTTAGTGGCCTTTTTCTGTAATATTGCATGTGGATCTAGGTTTCCACTACCCTTCAAAGCAAATCTAGTGTATTTTATGTGTAGTATACTATCTAGGCACAATACTAACTATCAATAATAATAGAATTTCCTTTCTAAGATACTTTAGTTTACGTACCTTGTTAGTGATTATTTTTTTTAAACTCACTAGGAATTCATGTTTACAAAATCATCTTATTCATTATTATCATAGGAATGCATTTTTAGTAGTTAATGTGTTTAAGGATGTATATAGTTTTATCTTGTATAATGGCATATAGCATTTTCAACTCTTTCCATGCAATAATATTAGTTCCATTCATAATTACATTACTAATTAACATAGATATTTAATTATTGTTGAGAACACCTTTAAGAAAAATATTTTGAGTTGAAAAAACTTGAGGATTTTCCCTTCACATTATTATTTGTGATATTTAATCTTATGCATCATTTGTAAATATTAGCACAAAGGACCATTAAAATCATATCAATAATTAATAGTGTCAATGAAAATGTCTCAATAAAATTGATTCCCAAGTTGGAAGTAAATCCAAGGATTATTCAACAACAAATATGATAGGATGATCATCTTCAAGTACATATTGAAAAGAAAAAGTTTCAAGATATTTGAAATGTTAACAAGGCCTCACAATCAATCATAAGAAAACCTTGCACCTGTGGAACCAACACATGCGTTCTTGAGGGTGATGGTAGCTCTAAAAAGCACTGGCCAAGCCTCCAGAAACCACTCATATATATCAATGATGGTTAGCATGGAATCACTATAGAGTAGTTGGAAAATTAACTAGTGAAGCATTGATTATGAAACACAATAAATAAAGATAGTGACTCTATCTAAATGAGAGGATAATATAGATCTCAAGTGATTATTTCCAATGCGAGGCTCAAGTTCATGATTTTAAAAATACCATTTAAGAATTTACCATTCATCCAAGCTCCATTAAAATTTGCAAGTATGGAACCTTCCAAAATTAGGTGCTTCTTTTAAAATATCAAGGATTATCAATTATTCAAAGTATTTAAAATATTCACATATGCTTATTCTACTACTCCCATTCCCCCCTTGAATTAGTTGTATAGTTACTATTATTCCCTATGGCTCCCAAAATGAAATGTGTTTTTCCTTCTAAAAATATTTCTCAAATCCTAAAGTTGAGGGCCCAATTGACCTTGACCAAGATTTTTTCAAAACCTAAATTACTAGGGAAACTCCATACAATATTTTCCAAGTAGGTTTGGGAAAATTTTAGGATGCTTATAATTGAACTCCTACCCTGGACTATGGCCCTTGCAAAGCTATTCTCTATACAACCTACCATTTCCAAGAATTTTTTTCTCTATGTGTCAAACTTGACAATTCTTCTAAACAAGCGATGATGTCCAATGATTGTTCTCAAATTATTTTTCCTATAACTACTACATCTATTTGTGACATATCAATACTTTCTAAGAATCTTGCACACTTAGAGAGAGAAAATCCTTGATGGAAATATTGAAAAACATAAAAACATTTCATGGAAAACACCTATTTCATGAATAGTTACCAAAAGGATCTCCTCTTCTTGAAATTATCTTTCGTTTCCAAGATTCTATCTTCCAAAAGCCTTCTTTAGAAGCAATGTTGGTGATTTCTCTAATACTAGGGTATGATGATGATGATGATAGCACTTGATGTAGGAGCATTAGACCAAGCTCATGATGAAGAAATGGAGCATAGCTTGAAAATGAGGTGAACTCACCACATGTTGAGGTGGAAAATTGATTTGTTGTTTTTTTTAGAATTCTATTTATATTTTCTTTAACTGTAAGATTGTAATATTTTTTTAGGTGAAGAGTCTAGGAATTTAAAATATGTTTCTCATTTTAATAATTAGCACATAAAGTGTCTTTTAGACTTCCTTCATTTGGAGAGAAGAGGAAACTAACCATTAGGTGATATTTGTGAATAAAAGATGAAACTAATGGGAAGAGGATTACCTCTTCTCCTACATCTATGTATGTATGTTTAGGTGAATGAAAGAGAATTTATGCACTCTATGTTATTCATAATTTTGTGTGTTTCTCACATTCTAGTTCCACTCAAACTTCTGTGTGTATATTTTTACAATTCATAATTTGTTATGATTATACGTGTAATTATACATGCTTGTTAACATTCAATTATGAGGAGTGGTTGTTTTTACTTTCCCCTTTACCATGACCTTCAAATTAGTTTTGCAGAGTGGCTTCCTTGAATTGAAATTATGGCCATTAATTTGAGTGAGGGGAATCCTTGAGGAGGCTAGGCATGATGAGAACCTTCTTTGAGTTAGGAGTCAAGCTAGACCATGGAGGAATCCATGTCGGAAGGGAATCGTGCCTTTCAACCTTCAAAAATTTTAAAACATTTTTTTTCGAGAGTGCTACAAAACCATTTTGTAGAGCCTACAGGTTTTTAAGTATGGCTTGGAACAAAATTGAACTTTATCTTAGCCTATTTTTATCCTTGATAACAAATAGGTTTGTCTAGGTTTGTCTTAGTTGAGTTAGGCTAAGTCATTGGGGTGAAATAAAGTGATGAAATTCATTAAATTTCAAATTTTGTATATAAATTAAGGGGTATAAATGGTCATTGGTCATATAATTGAGGTCTTATCAAAGTAAAATTAAAACAAATCCAATTGTATGGGTTAAAAGAGTAATTTTATGACACTTGGAAACTTTTTCTCTAGTCTGCAACATTTTATGTGTAAAACCGTCTCTTTTTGCTAAGGTAGGGAATGTGCCCTCCCACTAACTGAAAATGCTACAAACTCCATCTTTTCTCGTTTGATGTGAATTTGAATGTTATTTTTTACGTATTAATTTCAATTTCGGATATAAAACTTATTTACTTGATCTTATGATTGATGTGTATGTTCCCTTGTTGCTTATGTGTCTCAAATAGGTAATTAAAACTAAATTTTATGAGTGTTTTTTAAAGAATAAAGCATGAATTTAAATGGATGAACAACAACAATATAAATAATATAAAACCATGACAAAAGTATCCATTAAAACAAAGTTACGATTAAGGAGTTCACCCCTCCTTGGCTACATATCCCGGGTTTAGCTCCATAGCTTGACCCTTTGTATTAGCTCAAATTTGGTCAAAATTGTGTTTACATGCATTAAATGCTCTTGGAACTGTTCCAATTAGTTTAAAATGTAGAAATCTATCAGCAATGACTATTTCTATACTTAATTTGGTTACAAGATGCTCTGGGCATAGCCCCCCTCGTGGTGGCCATAGGCTTCAAAAAATATTCAAGTCAACAAAAACATGTGTAGATGAACTATTATGCCTCTACAACTCTGTTCCAATGGCTCCAAAACAACGAGATATGCTAAGAATAACTCTTCGTGCATCCAATTTGACCGAAAATTGCCTCGGTTATGGCAAAACCATTTTTTTTTGTGCAATTTCTCCACTAATTTTGAAATCTAGCGAGCTAACTCCACTAAAAAATGAGCTCCATTGGATTTCGCAAGCTCTGCAAAATCTACCGCCAAACTAACTACGCCATTAATGGATGGATAAGTGTGGTTAAATGTTAATTAATTGCAATGGTTAGCCGTAAGTGCATTTAGCCCGTTAGCCTCCCTCACGGTCACAAGGGAGCAAAAGGGATCGGTAATATCGTGACGGGCTAGCCCTCCATTCTGCAAACAGAGCTTGAGGCACGCTTAAATATAAAGTCGGCACATTTTATTTAAAGAACTCGTCCCATGGGCCAATGGTGGGGGCACTTCGTAGCGTGGTTGATGTCACAGGTTCAAACTGAACCTCAACCCCGTTCAATATTTTTTGTACGTCGGAATAATAAACATATGCCACCGAAATTAAAATGCCACCTCTGTTTAATATAATTGAAATGTGCCATTACATTCGATCTTTATAATGTAATATATTGACATTGCACCTTTGATATAATCATTCCACCTTAATATACCCTTTCCAACTTATGCCAGCTCAAATTAATATAATGTAATATATTTCCATTGCACCTTTGATATGGTCGTTGCACCTTAATATACTCTTTCCAACTTATGCCAACTCAAATTAATATAGGTTTGTACATAAACCTCACACCATAAATACATGTCAATATGATTTGGGTGGAGTTTGTAAATATGTAATATGTGGAGATTAATATAGGTTTGTACATAAACCTCAAACCATAAATACATGTCAATATGATTTGGGTGGAGTTTGTAAATATGTAATATGTGGAGTTTGAAATTAAAATTAATTAAGATTTAAAATGAATAATATATATATATATCTATATATATATATAATTAATTAAAAAAATAGAAATTTCTAGCGCATAATATTATTAACCCAAATTCAACCTTAGGAGGTCATTGTACAAATTTTACCTTCACAAACCAAATCGGGTGAACTCCAGAGTGACACTTATCACAGCGCCATTGGACTACAAGTCGAAGAAGATTCCTTGAATGCTCACCTGGGTCGCCATGTCATCATCCTATACACATTACGCAATTTTTAAATAAAAATTTGCTTGCTCTCAATGACAATGAGCGGACCATAACTCCTTCATACGAACTCGGTTTTCAACAAAACGAATTGCATTGGATTCCTTGTGACAAAGTCGGTCGTCATCATTCTAGCTTAATTCAATTCCGATCACTTTCCTTTTTGAGCTAAAATACTGAGCCTCTGATCATTCCTCCCCACTAGAAGCCTTTTGGACCTCAAAAGCTCTCAGATTACTAATTATGTGGACGAGGGTATTGTTCCCTCACCCTTCAAGTCTCTATCCATTGAACTTTTCCCAATTTCATCATTTGGATCTTTTCACAAAAATACATCATTTCCCTTGATTCACAATCAATCATAAGACAACCTTGCGCTTGTGGAACCAACACATGCATTCTTGAGTGTGAATGGTAGCTCTAAAAAGCACTGGCCAAGACTCCAGGAACCACTCATATATATCAATGATTGTTAGCATGGAATCATTATAGAGTAGTTGGAAAATTAACTAGTGAAGCATTGATTATGAAACACAATAAATAAAGATGGTGACTCTATCTAAATGAGAGGATAGTATAGATCTCAAGTAATTATTTCCAATGCAAGCTCAAGTTCATGATTTTAAAAATACCATTTAAGAAGTTACCATTCATTCAAGCTCCATTAAAATTTACAAGTATAGAACCTTCCAAAATTAGGTGCTTCTTTTCAAATATCAAGGATTATCAATTATCCGAAGTATTTAAAATATTCACATATGCTTATTCTACTACTCCCATTCCCCCCGTTGAATTAGTTGTACAATTACTAGTATTCCTTATGGCTCCCAAAATGAAATGTGTTGTTCCTTCTAAAAATATTTCTCACAATCCTAAAGTTGAGGGCCCAATTGACCTTGACCAAGATTTTTTTCAAAACCTACATTACTAGGGAAACTCCATACAATATTTTCCAAGTAGCTTTGGGAAAATTTTAGAATGATTATAATTGAACTCTTACCCTAGATTGTGGCCCTTCCAAAGCTATTATCTATACAACCTACCATTTCCAAGAATTTTTCTCTCTATGTGTCAAACTCTATTGTCATTGTTGTTGCTATTGCGGTTGTTCTTGATTTTCCTAGTTGTTCCGCCAGCGGACTACCGTGGATTTTGGTGTTGGAGCCGATGATGTTCTTGCCACTCATGATTTCGACGTTGTAGCTGTCAGTGTTGCTGATGATTTCGTTGTCATTGACGATGGTTTGGGTGGAGTTGTTCTCCATGGTGTTGTTATTGCACCTGTTGTCACCATTAAGATTGGTGTTGGGGTCGATGATGGACACTAGATGGTATGACTAAGGATTTATATAGTTTTATCTTGTAATATGGAATATAGATTTTTCAACTCTTTCTATGCAATAATAATAGTTGCATTCATAATTAGATTACTAATTAACCTAGATATTTAATTATTGTTGAGAACACCTTTAAGAAAAATATTTTGAGTTGAAAAACTTGAGGATTTTCCCTTCATATTATTATTTGTGTTATTTAATCTTATGCATCATTTTTAAATATTAGCACAAAGGACCATTAAAATCATATCAATAGTTGGTAGTGTCAATAAAAATGTCTCAATAAAATTGATTCCCAAGTTAAAAGTAAATCCAAGGATTATTGAACAACAAATATGATAGGATAATCATCTTCAAGTACACATTGCAAAGAAAATTTGCAAGATATTTGAAATGTTAACAAGGTTTCACAATCAATCATAAGACAATCTTACACTTGTGGAACTAACACATGGATTCTTGAGGGTGAATGGTAGCTCTAAAAAGCATTGGCCAAGCCTCCACGAACCACTCATATATACCAGTGATGGTTAGCATGGAATCATTATAGAGTTGATGGAAAAGTAACGAGTCATGCATTGATTATGAAACACAATAAATAAATATGGTGACTCTATTTAAATGAGAGGATAGTATAGATCTCAAGTAATTGTTTCCAATGTAAGCTCAAGTTCGTTATTTTAAAAATATCATTTAAGAAGTTAACATTCATCCAAGTTCCATTAAAATTTACAACTATAGAACCTTCCAAAATTAGGTGCTTCTTTTCAAATATCAAGGATTATCAATTATCCAAAATATTTAAAATATTCACATATGCTTATTGTACTACTCCCATTCCCCCTTTGAATTAGTTTCATAGTTACTAGTATTCCCTATGGCTCCAAAAATGAAATGTGTTGTTCCTTCTAAAAATAGTTCTCACAATCATAAAGTTGAGGGCCCAATTGACCTTCACCAAGATTTTTTTCAAAACCTACATTACTGGGGAAACTCTATACAATCTTTTCCAAGTAGCTTTTGGAAAATTTAAGGATGCTTATAATTGAACTCTTACCCAGGATTGTGGCCCTTCCAAGTCTATTGTCGATAAAACATACTATTTCCAAGAATTTGTCTCTCTATGTGTCAAACTTGACAATCCTTCTTAACAAGCCATGATGTCCAATGATTGTTCTCAAATTATTTTCCTTTAACTACTACATTTATTTGTGACATATCAATACTTTCTACGAATATTGAGCACTTGGAGAGAGAAAATCCTTGATGGAAATATTGAAAAAACTAACAACATTTCATGGAAAACACCTATTGCATGAATACTTACGAAAAGGATCCCCTCTTCTTGAAATTATCTTTCCTTTCCAAGATTCTATCTTCCGAAAGCCTTCTCTAGAAGCAATTTTGGTGATTTCTCTCATAATAGGGTATGATGATGATGATGATCGTACTTGATGTAGGAGCATTAGACCAAGCTCGTGATGAAGAAATGGAGCATAGCTTGAAAATGTGGTGGACTCGCCACATGTAGTTGAAAATATTATATTGTATTAATGGAGAAATAGTTACATGTTTGTAACATAACTCCTTATGTTAGGATTAGTTCGTAGGTTGTAGGAGGTTTTTCCCAACTCCCTATTCTCTTTAGATTTATTTATTGATGTATCATTGATCAATTGAATGTAGAGTGTATGCTCCAGTTTCTGCATTCGTGAGGTACATTGCTCACATCAAAGCTGCTTGTTATTCAATTCATTTCTTTTATTTCTAGTTTTCATCATGGTATGAGAGCTCAAACCGGGTGAGTCTGATTTACCTCCAGAGCCTTAGTGGCTACAATGCCTTCGTGGCTACAGTTCACATAGGAGCCTCAGTGCTCACAACAGAGTAGGTGGTTTGAAAAAACACATTACTCATAAGAGGAACTTAGTTTCTCATAGGTCTGATTTTTCTGACCAGAAAACTAATTTTTAGCTCATAGGAATGTTGACCTCTTTTATGGTTTTGTGCACAAGATTTTTCCTCATTGGTGGAAGATCTGAGTAGCAGATACAACAATTTTTTGGATCAATGGTGGATCTAAGTTGTGAACACACATATCGTACAAGATTAGTGGCAGATTTGTGATCACATTCTGGTATGTGTTGGAATTTTTTTTATAGCTTGTAATTGTTCACTTGGTTAGAATCGACTGAAGATCGAAGGATTTGGAATGTGATCAGTCCACAATGAAAAATTTTACAAAAAACTATCTTAGCAAGACTAGCAAACTCAATGGGACCAATTATAGCAATTGGAAATTCAAGCTACAAATGTTTCTTGAGGGAATGAGGTCATGGTCGATCATCAATGGTGATGAGAAGAAGTTGAACAATGCAACAACTACAATTGCACTAATGCAAGATTGGGATAACAGGGAGAACAAGGTGAAAGTTTTATTGAAGATGCTTGTTAAAGAGAATATTATCCCACATATCAGAAACAGTAAATAGAACACTGAGATCTAGACGACACTCATGAATCTATACCAGACACAAAACACCAATCGCATCTTGTTTCTCAAAGGAAAGTTGTTTTCCATGAGGATGGAGGAGAATGAATCTGTTGCTAGATTCATTGCAAGGGTCAAAGAACTGAAGGATAGATTGGGTGACATCAGAGAGAAAGTATCTGATTCTAATCTTGTCACAATTACTTTGAACGAGATGACATATGAATACGATATTTTCATCACAGGATTGTTTGCATGGGATAAAGTCCTTGTATTCAAAGAGATGATAGGAATTATGTTACACGAAGAAGAGCGGCGGAAGAATTTGAGGCCACAGAGTTTCAATCTTGCTGTAATGGTGAAGAAGAAGCCATACAAAGGGAAACAACACAATGATAGAAAGGTTGTGCCAGTTTTCAAAAGAGACCAATAGAGGTATGTCTGCAAGTAACAGTAGAAAATTTTCTCGCATTAAATGTTTCTAGCATGGGGAAACTCGTCTCAAGCTAAATTTTATTTTAAGAGACATGCAGATGATGCTAGAAATAAACATAGAAATTACACACGACACTTTGCAGATGAAGGCCACAATCATGATTATCGACTGTTTGTCTTTGACTGTGATATTTCATCTTATAAGGAGGATGAGGTTGAATTATGGTACGTTGATTCACACGCATCTTCACATATGATTCAGTTATGTGGTTCCTGAAAGTGGAGCGGAAAGCCTAGCTGTCTCTGGAGAAAAGACCATGCTATGGCATCAAAGGATTAGACATATTGGAGAGAAGGGCCTTCGGATACTGCATAGAAATGGTATGGTAGAAGGTATGTCTAATTGCTCTCTGGATTTCAATTTCTATGAACAATGTCTATATGGGAAGTAGAATCAGGTGGGTTTTCCTTCTAGTGCTAAGACGACGAACAAGATATTAGAACTTGTGAATAACGATGTGTTTGGACCTGTGTCAGTTCCATCACTGGGAAAGTCTGTGTACTATCCTTCATTCATAGATGACTTCTTAAGGAATACATGGATATATTTCTTGAGGAGGAAATCTAAAGTCTTTGATAGATTTAAATAATTTAAGGCTCTGGTGGAAAACCAGACAGAGAAGAACATAAAGGCATTGAGGACAGATAATGGTGGGTAGTTCTGCAAGAAGGAATTTGAAGAGTTCTGTAAGAAGTGTGGTATATCACGGCAGAATACTACTCCATACACACCTCAGCAAAATGGAGTTGTAGAAAGAATGAACAGAACATTGATGGAAAAGGAAAGAAGCATGCTTAATGGTATCGGGTTAGGACAAGAATTCTGGGTGGAGGCAGTGGAGACTGCATGCTATCTGGTTAACAGATCACCTTCATCAGTGTTGGAGGATAAGACTCCACATGAGGTATGGACTGGTAAGAAATCCTCTCTTTCACATCTAAGGGTATTTGGATGTGATGCATATGTACATGTTGCAAAGGAGAAAAGGACCAAGTTGGATAATAAATCTGAAAGGTGCATCTTTATTGGGTATAAGGATGGTTTAAAGGGTTACAAGCTTTAGAACCTAGAAACAAGGAATGTTGTGTATAGCTGAGATGTGGTGTTTAGAGAGGTGAAATACATTGTTAAACATGAAGTCATACCAAAGGAACCTGAGAAGATAGAGTTTGAGCTAAAGGAGTATGAATCAAACTCTACAGCAGAAGAAGATTTAGAAGAGGAAGAGCCACAAACTCCAGCTTTGAGAGGAATAGTTCGGGAAACAAGGCAACCAGAAAGGTATAGTCCATCTGCTTTCTGTTTAGGTTTTGCCTTAACTATAATTGATGATGATCCCGAAACTGTCAGGGAAGCAGTAGATTCCGAGGATGGAAAACTTTGGAAGGAGGCCATGGTTGATGAAATGGCATCCTTGCACAAAAATGAGGCATGGGATTTGGTGGAGTTGCCGGCTGAAAGGAAGCCCATTGGGAGAAAATGGGTGTTTAAGAAGAAGATGAATGTATAAGGCAAGGTGGAGAAATACAAAGCTCGGTTGGTAGCAAAAGGTTATTCCTAGGTGTTGGGAATTGATTTTGGTGATATTTTTTCTCCTGTTGCCAAAGTTACTTCTATTAGATTACTTTTATCTGTTGCCGATGCATTTGATTTTGAGATAGAAAAGATGGATGTGAAGAAGACATTTCTTCATGGGGATCTAGAAGAGGAGATCTACATGAAGCAACCTGAAGGCTTTATGGTGAAGGGTAAGAAACTGGAATGTAGGTTGAAAAAGTCTCTGTATGGGTTAAAACAATCACCAAGGACGTGGTATCAAAAATTCGATACCTATGTACAGGGACTTGGCTTCACCAGAAGCAAGGAGGATCAATATGTTTATTTTAAATTAATTGGTGACTGTGTTATTTATTTGGTCTTGTATGTGGATGATATGTTGTTGATTGGAAGTGACAAAGAAATTATCCAAGATTTGAAGACCCAACTATTCTCCATATTCGACATGAAGTATCTTGGTGCTCCAAACTATATTTTGGACATGTAAACTAAGAGAGATCAGGCAAAGAGGAAGCTCTGGTTAGCTAGAGGAAGTATGTCGAGACTATATTGTAGAGGTTCAATATGCAAGATAGTAAACCGGTGAATGTTCCTATTCATGTAGGTGTAAAGATATCTGCTGAATAGTGTCCCAAGACACAATAAGAAGAGGAGGATATGTCCCGTGTTCCATATGTAAGTGCAATGGGTAGGATGATGTATGCAATGGTCTGTACTAGACCAGACATTGCACATGAAGTGGGAGTATTGAGCAGGTTTATGTCAAACCCAGGGAAGGAGCATTGGACAACAGTGAAGTGGGTTTTCAGATATTTACATGGCACTAGTGATTATGGCTTGTGCTACTAGGGAAGACCAGGATTGGAAAGAATGTTGGACATTTCTGGTTTTGTTGATGCAGACTGTGTTGGAGATCTAGACCAAAGAAGATCTACAAGTGGGTATGTGTTTAGCCTATTTGGAGGCGCAGTTAGTTGGATGTGTCAAAGATAGTCTGTAGTGGCTCTTTCAACTACAAAGGCAGAATACATAGCAGCCAGTCACGCAGGCAAGGAAGAAGTTTGGTTGCAGAGATTGTGTTCAAGTACGGGGTTGGTACAGCAAGCCATAAGGATAGACTGTGATAGCCAAAGTGCAATTTTCTTGGCTAAGAACCCTGCTTATCATTCAAAGACAGAGAATATTGATGTTCAATATCACTTTGTTAGAGATATGGTTGAGGCTAAAAGGGTGTTGCTGGTAAAGGTGGACACTTTGAAGAATGTTGCAGATGCATTGAGGAAGTCTGCAAGCACTCATAAGTTCTTTTGGTGTAGAGAAACAATGGGTGTTGAAGAACTAGGCCAATGACTAAGCTCTCCTATGGCCCCCTGTAGAAAGAAAACAACACACTAGAAAATTTGGCCCAATTTACGATGCCCACTTCGTCGCTATTTCGACACATAGTCATCGCAAGAGCGACAGTTCGAGGACGGGAAAAACGTGGTTTTCCATTACGTCGCAATTCCAACGCACTGACAAAGTGTCGCACTACCGACACTTTTTCCGTCGCTTCCAAACAAGCGTCGCTGTTCCAACGTTTCCCAAACCGTTGTGCTTCTGACATTTGTAAACTGTTGCAATTTCGATGAAATGTGGTCCGACGTTTTGAACATCACTCTTTCGACGTTTGTATATTGTCGCAATTCTGGCGAAATGTGGTCCAACGTTTTGAACGTCGCTCTTCCGAAGTTTTTATGCCGTCGCTCTTCTGACGTTTTTAAGCTGTCGCAATTCCGACACCATACAAAAGTGTTTCAAGACCAACACATTGCAAAAGTGTCGCAAGACCGACACATCCCAGAAGCGTCGCAATACTGACACATTCCAAAAGCGTCGCAATGCCGACCCTAGGAAGAACTATCGCAATATTGATAGACGTCACAAGACTGACGAAAATGGAAATCATTCAAGACATCAGAGGATCGACACTTACAAAGCGTCGGTATACTGACAGCGGGTTCAATTTAAAAAAAAAATTGAAACTTTAAAACAGGACAGTAAATCTCCAATATTTGTTATAAATTGTGGGCATTCCAATGACCATGAAATATTAATATGATAAACCACCCCACAGTGCTTCGACTATAAACAATCATATAAACTAGGCTCTGTATTTCAAAAAATAGGTTTAAAATAGAAAGAGGGAAACATTTTTTTTTCCCAATTGTTATGAACATAATTCGACTGTGAAATATTAATATAATAAACCACCCCACAACGCTTCGACTATAAACAATCATTTTTTTTTTCACAAGAGAAAAAACACTGTTTTGAATATATTATATGAAGTAAAACAGTCCATGAAGTCATTACATTTTCACATCTGAAGATTGGAACCCAAATATCCATCCAGAAAAGTGGAAGTCCCACCCCAGACAATGATAGAAAAATACCCCATGTCACATACGGGGACATGATATAAAACCCAGTAACGGTCCACATGGAGATTATCGACAATCTGAGAAAGCATCCAAATATGCCCGAGGCATCTATAAGAAAGTGAAATAGCAGTATGTAGAATAGTAAAGCAACAGATAGAGTACCGACGTCCATTGTTCCAAATACAAATTAAAGTACCCAAAATCCTCGAACAGAGAAAAACGCTAATGATGTGAGGAGTGTGATATGTCCAAATATAAAAATACCATCAGACCATATCAACAAACCAGCAACATAGACCAGCATTGCTAGTTTTGAAGGCAGACTGATAACCTGTCAACACATAAAATAGTATCATGAAGCGGATACAGGAAATGTGCAGAGACATGTACTGTTGATATACACCTCACACAGAAAGCATCCATGATAGAGAAAAAATATGTATAAACCCAGGGTCTATTGTATGTTCTTGCTCGCTTGTTCCTGGAAATAAAAACCATCTGCAGAAACCCAGGCTCGCTTGTAAGATCAGGCTCGCTTGATTCCAAAATCGGTAACCATCTGTTGCATCCATGACGTAAGGTTCAGGCTCGCTTGTTTCCATTAGTAGCCCACTATAGCATCCACCTTGTTCATAGAAAAAAGGTTCCTATAGATATACAGAGAAAGAGTATAATACGTAGACCATATAAACATGGCTCTGTATTTCAAAAAACAGGTTTAAAATAGAAATAGGGAAACATTTTTTTTTCCCAATTGTTATGAAGATAATTCGACCATGAAATATTAATATAATAAACCACCCTGTAGCACTTCTATTATAAACAATCATATAAACATGGCTCTGTATTTCAAAAAACAGGTTTAAAATAGAAACAGGGCAACATTTTTTTTTTTCCAATTTTTATGAACATAATTCGACCATGAAATATTAATATAATAAACCACCTCGTAGCACTTCGACTATAAACAATCATATAAACATGGCTCTATATTTCAAAAAATAGGTTTAAAATAGAAACAGGGAAACATCTTTTTTTTCTAATTGTTATGAACATAATTCGACCGTGAAATATTAATATAATAAACCACCTCGCAGCGCTTCGACTATAAAAAATCATATAAACATGGCTTTGAATTTCAAAAAACAGGTTTAAAATAGAAACATGGCAACATTTTTTTTTTCTAAGTAAAGTTAATCTATTAACAGTGGGAATAAAATTACAGCATGATCGAAGTCAAAAATATTGGCCAGACTTATGGCAAATTTGTCATCAAAAAATAAAAAAAGAAGACTGCCCTCATATGGGGAAACCAGTCTTGAACGTTTATAGAATTAAAAATTATTACAGAGGTCCAACACAGTAATATAAGCAAAAACATGCCCAATTAAGTGGGCCACGAAGTCAGAAAACCAAATTAACCAAAGAGAAGCAGCTACTCCTCCGGTGGTTCTTCAACAATTCGGCACCATCCTTCGGAAGGTCCAGGATCACCAAGTGCTATCTCCACATTCACGCCACTGCTCCCCTCCTGAAGGCCCGAATGCTGGCTGGCTTTTTCTGAGCTCAGACCCGCTAGATGGGTGCATTGTTCCTCCACTTGGGACTCCTCACGGAAGACCATGGTGATTGAAGCTGTAATTCGTGGGCGGTTCAGAGAGGAATTGAAGGAAAAAAGCGCAGTGCGCATCGTGGGAGAAGGTGAAGTGGTGGGGAAATGAGGAGTAGGGGAGCCCATATGGTGGCTAGATCATAGAACCTAACCCTGCCCACTTTTAGTGTTTGGATAGTGACCCACATAATAATCACTAAACTGGGAAGATGACTCAGTTGGGGGGCTGGAGGGAGCACACAGGGGTTGACCTCTAGTGCTCCCCTTATGGAAATGCATCCTTTGATGTAGGCGAGGCATGGGTACAGTCTCAACAATGGGCATAAGACGAGACGGAGAAGAAGGATTCCAAGAAACCAAGGAAGATAGACATAGACCAGACTGAGAGAAATGCAGATTTGCACCAAGGTCTAAGCAGCAGTTCAGCTAGCTTCTCCTTCTCGTCATAGTGAACAGGTAGTGTAGCCTAACAACTGGAGAGCATCTGCAATTCAAAGGTTGCGGCTTGTCTGAAAAACCATAGCGAAACGCCATTTTATCGACGTGACTGCAATGACATCGGAGAACGCCCGTCATAAATCTCTCATTGATGAGAGCCGAAGGCCAGATCATATTGGAGCATGCGGAATCGCTAACAGGAGTGGAGGTCCAATCTTGAACAACATTAAAATTTAGTGTGATTGATGTGAAAACCTTGGAACTTAAATATCGGCTGATTGAATAGCATTAAAACTTAATGCGATTGATATGAAATCGCCACCTCCATGTCCCATCACCTTAAACGCCATCGAATGCACCCGCATCCAGGAACAAGGCAAATTTTGATTAAGGACACGTGGTAGAAATTGATTGGAGTAGATGTTTGTTTGGGCCGCTTGCGCAGTGGAAATCCAAACCTGAAAAAGATTAGGGTGAATTTGATAAGAAATTCGTGTCACAACTCTCTCTCCATACACCAGCCCAAATTCGGACCCGAAAAAAATTAGGGCAGAATTCATGTGGTTTTCACGTCACAAAATTGGCCGACGTTAGTAGGCTATTTTGGAACATGAATTTGGTTTGAATTATGGTTTATCACCATTTGAAGTCCGGCGGGCTCCATGGCTAAAGGGTTTGTTTGAAGTTTTGACAAAGGTTTTGTTATATGTTTTATATAACGTGCAGCGAAATAGTTTTATTGTTTGTTAAGGTCCCACATAGTGATCAAATTTGAAGGGTAGGTTTGAATTTCAATTAGAATGGCATATATCTATGTTTCCCTTCCATAATGAAAATCTTAAAAAAAAAAATGTTTCAATTGACCACAATAAATTATTTCTACATTTCATTTTCAGAAAGACAAAACCATCAATATTTATATTAATAAAAGACTGTTACATATACAACAATGAAGAAGGCTCCATATTTCATTGCTTAAATATCTCATTGGCAATGTCAACATAAGTCTTGAAGAAACTATTATAAGAATTTGGATACATACCACCAGGATATAGGAGATTTTTATGTGTCAGATTGTGTAATGCAATTTTGACTTTGTCTCACAAGGAGCAGCAGCATGGAGGTCTGGATTTTTTTTATAGCACTTTCTTATTATTATTTGAAACGTTTTTTATAGATATGAATACAAAAATGAAATTATGAGCATGGTGGACAATTAGTCAAGCTCATGATGCCAAACCATGATGATGTAAGTTTGGAATTTAACATTTTTACATGTTAAAGACAAATAGTCAAAATCATTGACAACTTAGTATGCCATAATTAATAACCATTCCCTGTTCACTTTTGTTAATAGGTTTATGTCACACGATGATCTCTCTTCTCTGGCATTACTTTTTTTGAAGATCACTATTCTAGGAATAAGGAGTTATTTTCTCCAAAAATAACCCTAGCCAAACATTGACAATGCATCAAGGATATCTTTCTATGCTTCGTAAGTACATATGTTCTACTTCCTAAATCATGTCTTGGAAGTGGTTGTTTTGCTGGAAATTATTCACCAGTTGGTTTCATACCAAAGTATTTTTCTCATTTTTAGCATCCAATACATGAAAAAGATAATGGTTTAAAATAACATAAATATTTGAAATTTTGCAAGAATTGTCTAGCACACTTTGAATATGAATTTTGAAGTAAAGTGCATTATGCTGTATAGGATCAAGTGTCATTTTGAATACCAAATGTTTCACAAGAAACTTCTCAACATGCTACCTTGTAGTAAGGATTAAATGACAATATTGCATCAACTATTTCCATAATAAAAGTGCACCTCGGCCATAAGACTAAACAACTACAAATTTTGTAGATCTAACAAGACCACACAATCAAATGTATTCCACAAGGCCAATACTATATGAAAAATGAAAAGGAGTTTGCAACCAAAAATACCTTAGGAAACTAATTCAATTAGATACACCAAACCATCAGCAAAATGGAAAACTAGCCTACTCAAAAGGTAAGCATTTACCTCCTTTGACAAAATTTTGAGTTCCAAAACAAGGGCCTTTATTGTCTTGTCAATGCCCCTAGTAATTTGAACGAGGTTTGCACCTTCTGCAACAACCTAAACAAAAAGGTTTCATTTCAAATTATTTTCCACAAATTTAATATACAACCATTGTCAATTTTGTATTTCCTAACAAGCTCATAAATTTTGACAAAAGAACCAAAATTTTTTAATACCTGATAGCAATTTTTTCACTCAAAAACTATCTTAGACTCAATAAGCCCAACCTAAAACTAAAAAACCAAACACCATAAGACCCTACAAAAATGAATAGATGATCTTAATCCAGTACTATCGACAAAAAGTTACCTTTACACCCTCACTTATTAAACCCTGTGCAAGAACAATAGATGTTGTGGTTCCATCCCCAACTAAATCATTTGTCTTTGCCGCAGCTTGCCTTACCAACTTGGCCCCAATATTTTCAACTGGGTCCTCTAATTCAACCAATTAAAAGGCCAAAACCATAGCATTGAGATACATTTCATTACACTGTCAATAACAATAAAATTTGACTCAGCCATAACCCTTTCCTTTTATTCTTGTGAAAATCTTTATGCATTACTCTAATGTAGCTAGTCCATAGGCCAAGTAGACCACTGGGTAACAAATATGTTTCCTTTCACCTTTGAGTTTTCAAATTATGCCTACCAAATCTAAGACATTTAAGAGGGGGAACTAATACAACGTTAAAAAGAAAACCAGAGCACACATCTAAAAATTACCTCCTTATCTACTGTCACACCATCATTAACTATTTTCAGAGAACCATGCTTGCTCTCCAAGACAACATTTTTCCCTTCGCCCCAAGGGTGACTCCAACAAGATCAGTAAGTTTGTTCACACTGCCTGCAAGACAAATTGACAATAATTTCAGTAAGTGTGCAATTCAATGCCAGACCATATGCCAAAACAACCCTCCATGAAAAATTAAAATAAAACATTAAAATCGAATATAAGTGGACAAGGAAAGATCCACTACAGTGAAGTTTCACGTGTAAGTGACCTTCCTTTAAACATAATTTTTTCTCTGACCTGCAATTTTTTGGTCACTGAGCCATCCTTGTTGAAGTACAACTCCTTTTCCATAGCTCTTGTATTAACTACCTTCTCTCTATCGTGTGATCTCAGAGTCCCTATCTGCTTGATTAGTTAAAGGAAATGGGTGAAAAAACTAAAAGAGAAGACAATTGTCTGCCATAATTATCAAACATTGCACCCAACTTCTTCTCCTTTCCATTATTATTAATGGAGTAAGATATAATCGTTTCATATTACTAGCTTGAGAGGCCATATTCTCTTATCACGAATATAGAATTACAGAATCTTCATATTGTGCAGAACCTTAAAAACATGACTCCCATTGCTAAAACAAATTAAGTTGCTGTGAGCAAACATTAAGTCTATAGCAACTTTGTAACTACGGAGCATTAAAGAAAGCAACAAAAATACAACCAAAATCTTCATTTTAAAGCGTCGTGACTATATATTTTCATTAAGATAATAGAAAGAAATCACGACTATATTAAGGCCAGCACAAAACAATCTTTAACCAGTGTCTCTCGCGGCCTTCAGGTTGCCATGCTAGAGGTTGCATATTTTTAATTTAAATTCTTGACCTCTCGTGCCCATCTATGAATGCATCCGATGGGATATCTACATCAAATGCTCCTTTATATCCCCAAAAACAAATTCCCTACTACAAGAGCACCAGTATTGATGGATCACCCCACACCATCCCACCCACTAGAAACGGTGAAAAAGGAAACCCGAGAAAACTTCTGAAATATCTCAAGATGACTATATGGGTGGTTCTTATGAATCAACCAACCATTCAGAGCATGCTCATCAATCCAAACCATGAGTATTATGTGACGATATTCAAGCAGGCACTGAATTAGATTTCTGAAGCTATGTTAGAGAAACTCTAAACTCTCAGTGAAAAAAATAAAAATATAATCAGCAACAAAGATGATCACACTCTAGGTAGCCTTGGAGGCTATTTGGAGGTGATGAGTCCAATAGGTCTCAATGAACTGTTGCCCTCACCGGGGAATACTATTGCAGTGGAATTTGATACTATTTTGGATGTTGAATTCCACGATCCTAATCAAAACCAGTACCTTCAACTCTAGTACCTGTTCAAAAAAGAGGGTGCCATAGTCATTCATGCGTGCAAAGAGGGTGAATTGTAGGCATTGCAACAAGAGGTGTTGTTGTTGTTGCATTGGCCACTAGATTGTTTGTCTGGTCCTATTACGAGCGTAGAGTATTGAAAACGACAGACAAATTTAGTTCAGATATTGTGAAATTGCCTCGGAAATTCACCTACAAAGAGCTCAGCAATGCTACGAAAGAATTTTTTTGAATGTGATTGATAATCGATAATTGAAAGCAAGGGTAATCCCATTGTGAAACCCAAATTTCTGAGCATTTTCTAAAACCTGATGACAGATTCATTGTAATCAACAAGCGCCTAGGTCCATATTACGTCCAAATCTACCAAGCACCAAGATCTATAAAAAAAATCCATAGTATCTGCGAACTAAGAAGAAGAGGCAGAAAATGTATTCTTCTTACCTGTTCGAATAGTGGTTGGGGTTTACGTCACGACAAAAATTTGATAGAGCCCATGTAGCATTTCTTATCATTGAAATTCTGGCAGTATCATTCAACTGGGCAAGCACCTGCCTTAGAGCTCCCTAATTGTTGTAGAGTTTCTAGCAATATTTCCCAAAGCCCAAACAACCTTACACGAACACCAGTTGAACTCAAAGTTAGGTACTAGTTTTTTAAATCAAATTCCAAAATTACAGACATATAAAGATAGTTGGGAAGAATAAGTTTATGCCTCTAAAATAAACGTGCTACCTGTTCTCAAACATTATCATTCCCAAAGGTAAGAAGTTCCACAAATATAGGCAGTGCCCCGTAATAAATCACAACCTTTGTATTCTCAGAGGTTCCTGAGACTATATTAGTCAAAGCCAAAGCTACTTCAAACTGCATTATCAATCACAAGGTATCACCATCAAAGCTATACTTTTAAGATAACAATTTATCTACCATTGAAACTATAATTTTAAAATAGATACACCTAGTGAGAGTAGAGGTTAGGAAATTATAATAAGAATTATTACAAGATATCACTCATAGTGCAGTTGATTGTTCATTGTCTGCTGTAACTATAATTTTAAAGAAGACACACTTAGTGATATAGACACCACCAAATGAGAGCAAAGGTTATGAAATTATAATGAGAATATTTCAAGATATCATATTACTCATAGTACAGTTAATTGTTTATTATTTGGTGTAATAATTGTTTATTATTTATAAACACAATCAAGCATATTATCAGGGATGGTGATGAAATTGACAATGGTCTCATAACAAACCATAACGGGCACATCCCCTAGCAAGATAGACTCTGAATAAGAAAGAAAGAAAAACAAAGTGATTACTTATAGGATCATAAGCTTCCTGAAGAACAAGATCCAGAGTAGCATCTGTAATCCCTAAAGCAACACCTCTCTCTGCAAGACGAATCGCTACATCTTTCATATGTAGTCTAGCAAATTTTCTGAGCTCATCACGAGAAAGAGCATCAAATACAACTATCTAATCAAGTCTATTCAATAGCTCTAGCTTGAAATGTATTCTAACCTACAAAAGTATTCAAAGGCATGTCAAAGCACGGCAGCCAACTTCGTGATAAAATTATATGAAAAATATGCATACAAAGAGTCCAAGAGAATGAAACGACAGGTGTATTTGCAGTTGCCAAAATGCAGCAACTAAAATGGCAGGTGTATTGGAAGTTGTGGAAATGTAGCTACTAAAACAACAGGTCTGTCAACGGTTGCTGTTATTTTCAGACCGATTCCATGGAAATATACCAGAAACCAGTGGTATGTCAAACCTAGAAGGTAACCTGAGAGACTGTGACCGCCAGATTAAACAAGTAACAGGTGTCGTGCCTAGATAAGAAGTGTTGACGAAAAAAAATTGATCTCTTTCATAACAGAAGGCCTATCGGCCTAAATATCTAGGACATGTGGCACTCCATGATCGAGACACATGGTGTGTGGATTTGAGTTTTTTCTGGTGGTCAAGTGGGCCAAAAATAGGTGAAATGTGGCACCACTCAGACATTGACATGTGCCGATTGATACAAGTGGTAGACAATTTACATGCTCAAACAACGAGGTGATGCAGGAATGACATCAGGGAGAAAATATCATAAAAGCCCCAAATCTGGAGAACTAAGTCTCATCACCAACCTGAGATTGACAACTTTACATGATGTAACCTATGAAATCGTAACTGGAGAAATCATAGTAACAATAAAGTAACCTATGTAATAATAAATTTGGATTCATCCTGGGAGTGGTAATGGGAGAAATCATAGTGAACAAGAGGAAACATGCAGAGTTGCTTACAATCAAATAGATGAAAAAACACATACCAAAAACCAAGATAATAATCATGAACAAGCTTAATATTGAATTATGAACTGTAAAGGAACTTACAAAATGTGACATTATGAACTTGGTCAAGCGCACAAGAAAAAATATCCTGGACATGACCCTGGTTGACAATTTGTATTGCTCATGATGCAAGAGGATTTGTACCTGCACTGCCAATTCAATCAAAATCCATCATTATCTATACAATAAATACAAGTAATTGATGTAGTTTTTTTTACTCTAAGATGCATTCTTATGATAATTTTAGAATATATGTGGAAAATGTCCAAACATACCTGAATAAGCTCCTCTTCGTTTCAAGAACAATTTGTTGGAGTCGCATGAACTTGGAACAAGCCTCCCACGATCTGAAAGAGTAGCAACTAAGTCAAAAGTGACTTTTTTGTTGCTACGGTGGATCGTGGGAGGTTTGCTCCAAGATTAAATCACTCCAATAAATTATTCTCTACTAAACAGGGCCAACCACATGAAGGTGGAAGCTATTATGGCCCCTCTCCCCCCCCCCCCCCCTCTCACATCACTCTCAATTCCCCAATACCCAATCTATATTTCATTTTTTACTTTCACGAGCATAAAAAAAAATATTCAATAGCTAATAAAAAAACAATTCAACAAAAAGTATGCAAGGAAACATTGAAATTAATGCTTGACATAAAAATAGTATGATAAATGAGTTTTTTATATAACACAAAAAACGTTCTAAGTATGGTAACGTTTGTCTTATAATAATACAATATTTTACATTATCAAATTTTCTTTTTCTTCTTCCTATTTCTAAAGCTCCTAATTACATCATCAATATCATCGTGCTTTGCTCCTGTTTCGTGCCTTTCGACCCGCACTGCTGACCTAGTTGCGTAGTCACGATGTTTGGTCTTATCCATTGATGGGGCATCGCCTACAAAAATAGATAATATTAAATTTTAATTGTGAGTTTTTAAATATCATTGAACTAGTTCGGTAATATTAATAAAAAAATTTGCAATGAGATTATTTACCTGGTGCACCAGTTTTCGCCGTTGGGACTGTTGCCCTGTCTTCCTCTCTGGTGGTAAGATCCTCAAGGGAAACATTATTTGTCATTTAAACAAAAGACGTTATAAGGATAACCATCAAGGTATAATTAGAAAAAATTATAAGTGTAAATTAATTACTGTCACGGCCCTCACTGATAGTAGCATTTTCGGCCTGGTCCCCACTACAATGATTAGGTTGCACGTGAGGATCATCTACATCTGGCTCTAAAACTGGGTTATTTGCCTTGTCGGTAGTGTTGCTCCCTTGATTTAAAAAAAATTGTTAGACATTAAATTTATGGACGAAAAAAAACATATTGAAAGGTTAATGTTTTACCTTATTAGGCATTCTGGATCTTGGGACCTGCCCCAAGCTTCTGCGACATTGAACTACGGCTTGATAGCCAAAATGGAAAGCGATATTTTTATCTTCCTGTGTAGTTTCTGTTCCAAAGTCATCACCCTACATTACATATGATTGTGTATTTTTAATCATATTTGATAGGATTACAAAAATTTTGGAAGGCAATACAATTAATTATAAGATGTTTAGCTACTTAATTACAATTCTTGTGGCTAATTTCAAGTAGCTGCCCTGGCCTAGCTTGTGATGGCCCTTTTTTTCAATCCTAGCTTTGGTTGTCTTCAAGGTTTCAGGCAACCTAGCATCAAAAGATTGAAGTTAGATATGACATAGCACACTTTTATTTTAGACATAGAGAAAATTAAAGCTATTGAATTAAAGTTGTAATTTACCTTGCGGGTCTAGTTGGCATTTTTCATTCTTTCTTTGCCCTTTTCTCTTTTCCGTCATGGATGAGTGCTCTCCACTCACTCTCTAGAACTGTGAGAGGATACTCGTATCTAGGGTTAAATTTCAATTCCGTCATATAGGTGTCCCTGGTATATTTCAAATATTTTCCGGCTACCCGAGCCATCGCTATTCTGTCAAATGTGCCGACCCCAAAAAGGGCTTCTAGATAATCTAGAAGTTCTTTTTTCAGGTTGGAATTTTGGGAATTCCACCTTGTGCATATGGTTGGGCCAAAAATTACCAACGCATGGCTCTCCAAAAACCTGTAGAGCTCATTGTTTCCTACATAGAAAAAAAAAGATATTATTATTAATTTAAAAATAAAAATCATGATAAATATGTTTTAGATAGAGTACATGAAATAGGTAAAATATTAAAATTTACCTGGGAGTTGTACATGCTTTATAGGGACACCTTCATCTTTCACCAACAATGTGCCATTAATGGTCCCTGTGGAGCTGACACGTGTAGCTCCAGGAAATGCAATAATGTAGTTGGCCATATCAGCCTCATCACTGCCAACACATTCAGCGGTTGGATGGGTGTCTGCTTGGGTAGTGTGTGTTTCTTGGCTGGCACCTAAAGCAGTAGAAGGTGTATGAGAGGGTTGCTGGGCAATCTCTTGCCCTTGTGTCCCACTACCACCAACACCGGGTTCAACAAGTGCCAGAAAATGCTACATACAAAAGAAATTTTTGTTAGTTTAGTTAATGTAAAAATTAAAAATCAAACTATCACAATTCATCTCATGCAGAACAAAAAAAATATCCTTTTGAATTTTTATTATTACCTGATATGTTTCTAGTTGGCTCATAAGTTTTTTTATCCTCTCTTCTGTTTCAAGTGTTTGAGGCGCGTCTATCAAAGTATTAAATTCCGACCTTGCATCTCGTGCCTTTTTTCACAACAAGAGTGCTGGAGATAGGGATGAAGAAAGCTCTTCCTCATAGAGGCAATCATTAGACGTACCATGGCTAGGTGTCTACATATTTGAACAAAATTAATATTATTTCAATTATGTAAATAACTAAAATACCTGAAGATATAGCAATGCTGGCACTTTACAGGTTCTTCCACTGGCCTCTTTCTATGATCATCCCGTCTCGGGGTTGTTCCTGTACTACCCTGATCAGTCTGCCACATTGCAATAAAATTATAAATGTAAAAACTTGAAAACAATATCTAACATGAAAACAAAAAATGAAAACTGAAATAATTTCTAATAAGACACCGGAAGACAAAGTTAGAGTTTCAAATATGCCTTTCATTGAATTAAGTCCTGGAAACATGTCATTGCACATTAAGGCACCCAAACAAGAGACGAGTTGACAATGAAGACCTTATTGAATATATTGTTGGAGCAACTTGTAGTTAACTTGTTGTGAAGACCATGAGGACATTTTTGGAGCAACATTGTTGAAGCTGATGGTATAGAATTGTTGGAGACGATCTTGAAGGGCCTTGAAGTGAAGCTTTTGGAGCAACTATTGAAAAATCCTTAGAGCATTTAAGTAAGGAACTTTCTATCTTCCATCACCTTTTTCCTTTCAATATCCTTTAAATGATTTTGTTGATATTTAATGTTTGAAATCACGTTATAATTCCTTGATTATATGTCTTTGGGGACTTTCCCTTTGAAATTACCCAAAAATACCTTGGCAATTTTATCTTCAAGATGCATGTTTGACCCTATTGTTCAATATTTTGATTGATAGTAGTAAACATAGAGAGTTAGGGGGCTCTTGACTTGGTCTGGTTGTGCCATTAGATCCCTAACATCTACTAGTGAGAACCCCCCTTGAGTTGGAGGAGAGCTAGGCTGAAGTGAAAAGAGGTTGGTGAGGTGACAATGGGGCTATTGAATTACACATGGTATCACACATTAGCTTTAGGAATTTATCTTGAGAAGTGCGAGATTTTGCTATATCAATTCTCAAATTGTTTACAACACTATTGTTAAGAACTAATAAGAAGTGATGTTGAGGGGTTTTTGGGTATAAGAAACAATACCATTTAAAAACTATGGTTCTCAGTCCTTGGAATTTCTTCACCTGGGCCTAGGGGCACACAAGAATAATTTCACAATAAACCATGCAAACTTAAAAGTAACTTAACAGATCCGTAAAGTAATAATAATCATAATTCCTAATTTCCTATTGTACAATATAATGCAAATTATTCAAACATGAAGCAATGAAGACATGCAATGTCTGAATTTCAAGATTGATGAACCAATACAAGAAGTTAGAAACTACAACTTTGATTCAATACTTTGCGTCCTAACTCCATGAAGGAATCTAGTTTGTAGTATAGAACATGCATCATGTATTATCAATTCTTAATTGACAACAACTAAAGGTCATCTACCTCAATTCCTTCCCATTTTGTGTTTTTATGTTATATTCCTTATAAAAGTGTCAAATTTCTCTCAAAGTAAGAAACCACTGAATAAAATAAAAAACAGTTGAGATATGATTGAGAAATGGTCATTTATTTCTTGAAAGGATCTTCACAATTTCTTTGGTTGTTTTTCATCTCAAGAAACAAGAAATGACCTACGAAACTATCGTGATGTAATATAAGAAACAACACGGTGCAATGGCCATTTTCAAAGCCAAATGATGTCCATTGAGGACATGGCCTTTATTTGGTTCCTGTTTCATAGGAGTTTCGGGTAGAAATGGAACTTTGTTATACCATTTCCAGTAGTAAAAAGGGAAAACCTTCTTTTTCCATGGGACATAATTTACCTTTCCTTTTTCAAGATAATCTAAATCACAAAAAATATGAACTATACTGCACACATTCTTGGATAATGTGAAAGTGGAAAAGGAATACCCTACACAAGTGATGCACACATGTAAATTTGAACACTAATAGATTTTTGTAGTTGAAATGCAATGCTTGTTTTCATTTAAATGTAGGGTTTTGAAAGCAGGAAGAAATAATGGCTGCCAATTTACTAAGCATTTCTTTGTGAAAAATTTAAATATTGTATTGGGTGATGAAGATAATAGAGGGTATTGAATATTGATTCTTTACATTGTGTTTAACTTGAATAACTTAAATGATTATAAATATCAATGGATGAGTTCTTTTTTTTCAAGTATGTCACTCAAAACTCTTATGTCAAAGCATTGTATGATGGCTAGCATTTTCTTGTTTCCCTTTCTTCAGTTCAATGTAAAAAGTATATTAATATATTGGAGCATGAATGATAACTACAATTTTTTGCTCTACAGTATATCCAGCCCCAAGATTATGAAATTTTTTCTCAAGTGGAGCTATTGGTTATTGATGAAGCAGCTGCAATTCCATTGCCTCTTCTAAAGGCTCTACTCGGGCCATATTTAGTGTTTCTGTGCTCTACTGTAAATGGGTAATAATTATAAATGAGCCAACTACAATCACAAATTTTGTAACCATTCGGTTTCCATGGATAGTGATGATGATATTAACCCTATATATCAGTGACCTATATCTATATGAGAATGATCTCAACATTGACCTTGATATGGTTGTGTGGATGTGACCTTTGGTATGTCATCAGAAAATCCCCAAATATCAGAAAATCCCCAAATCTAGAGAACTAAAGCTCATCACTTTCGATCTGGAGTACTACCCTTGTGATAAAGTTGATGACTTTCGATCTCCCATTCTCTACCACTTTGCACTTCACCTTCAATATAGATTAGACCAAGGGCAATTCATTACTAGGTGTTGAGATGGATGAGTCTGTCGAACTGAAACCCATAGCTTAAACTTCATGAAACTGGTGGAGTCAAATTCATGCAAGCACAAACACATCTTACACATCCTCTTTGAAACTCATCCGAAAGAACATTGGAAGACATCTAGAGAAAACCCTATAGCCTAACACAATCCAATGGAATTGACCAAAAAAACCCAAATAGAGTCAACCCTACTATAGGAGGAAGTGCCTGTAGTAAGAAATTACCATTTTGCAAGAGCTGAGGGCGAATGCTGAGGGCAAATGCTGCTCTACAAGAGCTGAGGGCGAAATCTGAGGGAAAATGTAGGGCGAATGCTGTTCTGCAAGATCTGAGGGCGAATGCTGAGCGCGAATGTTGTTCTGTAAGAGATGAGGGTGAATGTTGAGGGCGAATGCTGTTCTGCAAGAGCTGAGGGTGAATGTTGAGGGAAAATGCTATTCTGCAGGAGCTGAGGGTGAATGCTGACGGCGAGTGTTGTTCTGCAAGAGTTGAGGACGAATGCTGAGGGCGAATTCTGTTCTATAAGAACTGAGGGTGAATGCTGTTCTGCAAGAGCCGAGGGCGAATGCTGAGGGAAAATGTTGTTCTGCAAGAGCTGAGGGCGAATGCTGAGGGAAAATGCTATTCTGCAAGAGCTGAGGGTGAATGCTGAGGGCGAATGCCGGTCTGCAAGAGATGAGGGTGAATGCGCGCGTGATATCAGACGTTAATGTAGTTTTTAATAAAATCATTTTTATGTAGCACGCATATAAGTGTAGTTATACCAACGGTTTCCAAAGCGCCGCTATTGCGACGAATGCCTCCAAATGTTGCAATTGCAACACTTAGACATTGTGTCGCACTTGCGACGTTTAGAGGCAACCATCGCAATAGCGATGCTTTGGGGCATAGTGTCGCAATTGCGACGTCTTCCTCCAAACGTCGCAATTGCGACACTTTGTCTAAGTGTCGGTATTGTGACACTTTTCTCTAAATGTCAGTATAGCGACAGTTTCGGGTGGGATTGGAAAAATTTGCAGAAATTTTCGACATTTGGTCAAAAGCATCGAAACCAAGTGTTGGAATTTCCCCCAAATGTACTAGTGACAAGTGGGAGAATGTTGGGTATGTGTTATATTCTTTCCACGACTAAGCATGCATGGTGGGGTAAGAGGGGGGGCGATAGCCCCCACTTTGCCCTAGGCGCAATGGGGGGGTAGAACCCCCCCCCTATCGGGATCCGATGCAGCACCGCAGAAAAAATTTTTGGTCCTTAATTTATGATGGGTGGTCCGGGCACATGGTTTTGTGTATGGTTTTGCACATGGTTTTGGGGTACGATGGTTTTCGGCCGTTGGTATTTTTTGTAGATCTAGTCAAGGGAACTACGGTTATGTTCTAATCCAAGGTTAATGGATTAGGGTTCATCTATGCTTTGGGATGTACATATATGTGTTGTAACACTAAAAGGAATATAATGAAAAATCAAGCTAGTCATCCCGATTTAGGATCCAGGGGAAAATATTTGTGTTTATATGTTTATGTTTTATGCTCTCACAATTTTTTATTTTCTGTTATAAGATTCGTGTGTAGATAATTTCTATTCAGGGTTAAAACCTACAAGTCTAAGATCAGGTAAGGACTTTGAACCTAGCCTACACTCAACACATTCTTAGGGAAACTTTCAGATAGTCTTTGGGGATAAAACTAAAGGACAGGGCTCACCATCACTTCCTTAGTTCATCTCTACTTAACATAAACTAAAAATAACATTTAAGAACAATATTTATCTTAGGCAGCAGTACGAGGGAACGCCAACATTCCTAACTGCTTAAACTGAATTAAATAATTCCTAAACAACACAATTTAGAAGAAAACATATAGATAAAGCTTATCAGTCAGAGAAGGGTACTGATATATAGTAAATCCTAATTCTATGCTTGTTTTTATTTATTAGAGAAGATGGACAAGGTGAAAGCAGAAATAAAATAACAATTTACAATAAGAAATAACATCACCGTTGACATAGACCAGGATCCCATAAATCAGCTTGTATTGATGCTTCAAACTAGTTACAGATTTAAGTCCAATGTTTCAGTTTAGCAGTCATCTTCACTTCTCAGCCTAACATATTTAATCACAAGCAGAGCTTCAAGAGCCTTTGAACACTATTTACAAATAGAAGTTTCGAGCACAAGTATATTTCAAAGTTCTGCAACCAACATTGTTTCATATTCTACGGAAGTATTTATAGAAGAAATGAGGAGGTGGGATTTGATAAAATATCTTCAAGGTTAATTAATACAGACTTAATACTTCTCGGCCTTTGAGGGGCTCGATGGAGATGTTTACAGATATGTCCTCTGTATTAATTATTTTACATTTAAGAATTAAGCTCGGTGGGAGATTTTGTTGACTTTTAGGCTCTGTTTCATGTTGTAATAACTTTGCTGATATTTTTTGCATTAAGTTCCTTTGGCTGAATTAACTATTCGGCTCCGTTGAGGAAAATATCTTCTTTCCTGATCATAACTCGGCCTCTATTGAATGCTTTGAGGCTACAGGTGGAAATATGGTAGTTGAGAGGAATCAATTAGCCTCTGATGTGGCAGTGGAGGCGTCCTCTGTTTGATAAATGTTTTTGATTTGTCTTTAACTGTGTTTAATTTAATAGATTGGGCTTTTGATTTCGATCTTAGCCGTAATCTATTCCAATTGTGTAAATCAGCTTCAATTCTTCATTTCTGGCTTGTTTTAGTCTTCAACACTGATACTCTTCGTTTAATTTAATTCTCTGTGTCTTGTTGATGTGTAGGTATATAAAAGGTCCATATGACATGAATGCCCATGAGGCTCAACGTAATGTGAAATTGAACCCTGTGGAGTGATCTTTCTGTATGCACAAAGGCATGGCAGATCGTCATCCCCGAACTTTTGTTTTCCTTCGATATAATGGAAAAACCATTTAAAACCTACAAAAATACAAAAAGAGTTATAAAATCTTGGGTTATTTGGTAAGACTACTTAGGAGGTTTAGTTTTGGAGCGTGGTTGTTGGATGACAGCATCCAACGACGGAGATTCGCTTGCGAGGGTCAAAGGAGATAGTTTGGAAGGAACAATGGTGAAAATTAAGTCAGATTCGTTGATCATGCAGAGATCAACGGTTGGGAGCAATAATAACATCATAAAGCGAAAGGGTCACTTTACAATGGGATAAGAGAAAAATGTGAAGAAATACAAAGGAAAAAGGGAAAAAAACCCTTGACAGATGAAATCTGTGTTAAAATAGAAAATGGGGTTTTGGGATGATCATGGGCCATCTGATGAGATCAAGCCACGAGATCAATGGCAGACATTGCACATTGAAAACCCTTTGGAAAAGGTGGAGGGCGATGAAACAGGTAGAAAATGATCTGAGACTGTTGATCTGTAGAGTTCAATGGCCGAGGAGGAACGTGATATAACAAAGTACAAATGGGGAAGGGTGGTATCGGGAGAGAAAACCGGGAGTATCACGCGATGAAAAGGTAGGTAGGCGGTTTTGAATTTTCAAACGCGATATTCATTATCAATTGACACGTGGCATTTCAATACCGCCCATTTAGCGTCATTTTGGAGAATTATCACTCACGCTTAAAGTCATGCGATATGGAACATCAGTCGTTAGATCTGGGGCCTTAGATCTAACGTTGGGGAGTGAGCGTGATATGGATATGATGCATGGGTCATAGCAGGTAGGGTGGTTTTGTTCTGAGCCATTGGATCAAAGAGTGGATGGCTAAGATTATATCTGGAGGGAGGCAGGACCCAGAGGACTCGGGCCTGTCATGGTTAATATAAACCGTTAGATGTAAAAGATCAATGGTTAGGATTGAAAATGGGTTTAAATGAAATAATACAAAGGGCAGAGAGAGGTTTAATAAGGACCTTTGATCTGCAGCGATCAACGACTGTGATTGGCCGAAAAACTTTATGAAGCGGGGTCATGAATTTAACTAAAGTCAGGAGATGCAATATCGACCATCCGATCTAGACACATGGATGGCCCAGATGCAATTGGAGGCATGTGATCAGCATGGGGGAAGAAATTGAATGGCACTGATGTGATTGGGTGATGGTCGTTGATCTGCAGATCAGATCAACGACGGAGAATGAATCGGAGGAGTGGCCAATCAGACGGGAAACAATAAAATAATAATGTGCCCAATGAAAATTTCTTGATGCGATACAACGCTAGCCATCGGATTGGACCAAGATCAACGATGGAGATGAGCTCCTACCAATGAACAAGTAGGACCCCTTTACAATATATAAAAACCAAAAATTTATGAAATACAAAGTTTTCAATGGCTCGGGGTGGGTGATATATATGAAATGGCGCTCGACTACGGGGCTGTTGGTTTATATGAAAAGCAATAGGCCCAGGGCTTATATGTATAAGGGCCAATCGCATCGGAACTTTTGTGCGGGTCTTTCAATCTACCCATTAAACAAATCTCCAATGCGAGATTATGTTTACCGTTGATCGGCTCATAAGATCAACGGTTCTTCTTATATAATAATATGAACCAGCGGGTTTAATTTAAAAAATTGGAAAAAGGGGTTTTTATATTTTACAAAGGAAATTTACATCGGGGATGGGTTTATTCACAAGGTTTAAGGCCCAAATGCGGGCTCTGTGGTTATATGAAACAGTAATAATATCGGGGGTTTATAAACAAAGGGCTAATCACATCAGAGGCTTTAACAAGAGAAATAGACTTGCACAGGCCAATTTCTCCGATGAGATAAGTGCCGAGAGGGCTTAGCACTTGGTTCTAGTGCTAGGGCACATGTGGGGAAGTGGTTAGGACTTAGCCCAAAGGGGCTTAAACCCATAGTGAAAAAAATTATTTTTTTTATGAAATTTGTCATAGTTTTTGATGGATTTGGGGGTTTCGGAAAAGTTTAAAAATGAGTTTTAAACTTCGTAAAAGGATTTTCATGACAGGGAAAGGGGAATAAATGAAAAATAGAGGAATTTTGATGGCGGAAAAAGGAATAAAAATGAAGGTTAGTTTTGAGTGGAGGAGGGGAAAAATGGGATTTTGCAGAAGTCTTTTCTTCATGGAAAATAACAGAATTTCAGAGTTTAAAATGGAAACAGTAGTGAAGGTTAAAAAGAGGTCATGATGTCTTTATGAGTCTTCAAGAGATAAAATTTTTAGTAATAAACTTTATGGGAAACCGGACGTCAGTCAAAATTTCCACAAGCTTCACGCCATTCCAACTTGCTTATGGCCTGGAGGCAGTACTTCCAATCGAATGTGAAATTCCATCACTCAAACTTGCCATTGAAATCCTTCCTGGCACCACCACCACAGAAGAGCACTTGCTCTCACTCGATCATTTGGACGAAACTCGTCGAGATGCTACACTAGCACTCGAAGCTCACCAGCGCCGAGTCAAGCTCAATACGACAAATCTGTCAAGCCTTGTTCTTTCCAAGAGGGCGATCTCGTTCTACTTAATGATCAGAAACATGACCTCTTGGGGGCAGGAACACTCCAACCATTATGGCTTGGTCCTTACATCATCACTAAATTCCTCTCAAAAGGAGCTTACGAACTTCAGGACTGTAATGGAATTCCACTCACGGAGCCCCAGAGCGGGCTCTATCTAAAGAAGTATTTTGCCTAGTTTTGCACTAGGCATATGCTTTGTAATTTTATGTATATAAGTTTTGCTTATTGTTTTGATGTCTCTGGATTTTTTTTTTTGGGGTTTCGAGGTTTTTTTTCTCATGTAATATTTTTCTTTCACACAGATGCCGTCACCCTCTTTATCATACATCAGATATGTGGATGGTGCTAATCATCACACTAGATGCATTGCTTCAGCTGCTTGGGTTCTCTACACTCCTGAGTCAGACCTCCTTGGTTTTGGGGGAATCTTCCTGGGTAGCGCCACCAATAATGTTGCTGAGTACATGTCATTGATCTAACTCCTCATGGAAGCGACATCTCATGACATCTCCAATTTAGTGGTAAGGTTAGATTCGCAACTCGTCATTATGTAGTTAAACAATCATTACCATGTCCGTCATCCAGTCTTGTTACGTTAGTTTTTAAGGGTGCGACTTTTAGAACATCACTTTCAAACAATTACATTTGAGCACGTTCCTAGAGAATTTAATGCATTAGCCGATTATTTGGAAAACTATGTGTTAGATTGGCATTTTTCACATTTACTATAAAATATTTACTCATGATTATATATATTTTTATCCCATTGAAAATACATAAAAAACTAAAAAACACAAAATCACCAAAAAAGTATGTATATATATATATATATATATATATATATATATATATATATATATATATATATATATATATATATATATATATATATGTCATGTCCAGAACAATAGTTACATCAAAAAATCTTCCAAAACTTGGGTGTTTTACAAAAAATTGGCTATACTAAGCCACGCTCTGACACTAATACATCTACTCCACCAGCTAGGCTTGATGATCATGGTAGCATACAACTTCTCTAGCTATCCTCCTCAGAGGCACCAGGTATCTCTCTGACACACCGACGGTATGCCACTGCAAATGAACTGGAACCTCCTGCATAGGAAGGGGTGGTATACCCATACTCAAACCCTCTAGGTTTCTGGAGAGTTCATGTAAAACTTGGGCATCATCATCCTCGGCGGCTTTCGCATCCTCTGCTGGTGCGCTAGCCCTGGGTAGCTGAAGTCCTCGCCGTGCATAGCGAGGGGCCCCAACAGGCTAGACAGGTGTGACATCTGTGTCAAGCAACAAACGCTTCACGTAAAAACATAATTTTCACCCTATTTCAACAAAAAAATTGCATAAACATTCAAAAGACAAAAAAGAAAATACTTCTTTGAAATACACTGATAATTTCCTTCTTACCATCGAGTCCCCATTGGGTACCAAGGGGCAGCACTAACTCTGAATCGCCTGTGAATTTCATCCCTGCATAGGGATAATCCTTAATCATAATAATCTGGGAGTTTAGCCAATCAAAAGATCCATCATCAAAACAGTGGCGGACAGGATCCTCTCCAGTCCGCAAAAGCAAAGCGGCCCACCGAGCCTGCTTCAGCTCGCATGGGCCCAATAGCGCTATAACGATCCTGGGCCTCATCAATGGTACTTGTTCCAATAAGAAAGAGATGATCAGTGTACCGTACCCAAACTCTCTTTGGGTACGGGTCTTACATGCAGTAAGCTCTGCTCGGACCCGACGGACAACTCTGTCACACCAGTTAAAAACCTGAGGCTGCATACAGTCCAAGGCTAGGAGCATCTGGGCCTTGGTGGCCACATGCTGACTCTTGGCACCTACCAAGTGAACAATCATCCATAGTATAGACCGAAGTGGTCTCAAAGTCACCCGTGCAATCGGTATCCGGTTGCTCACAGCCTGAGTGTCACGTATGCAATGTGCATGAATCAGATCAGTAGTGGAACATGGGTCAGCTCTGGACCCCGTCAAGTTGGGCCTTGCCCCACGACATGATAGGCCGGTCAAAAATTACACATCATCCTTTTCTATTGAGAACTCATTTCCGCCAATCCGAAAGACGTGGTGCCATTTGTCCCATTGCTGGATTAGCCACATCAAGAGGTCCTCTTGACCCCTCATCAGTTCTAAGCGAGCATATTTTAGCAATCCACATCTGCGGAGAGCCATCAAGCCTGTAGAATCTACCACCATCTCTCGTTCTTCCTGTTCATGTTCTCTCTCTCGCCAGATACTCATGATTAAAAGCTGAATACCTACAAATGCAACATTTTCAACCGATCAAAACTTGCCTGGACCACTTCAAAACCGTGAAAAATGAGTTGCTAAAAAACACGGTGCACCTAAAGCTAGCCATAGTATAAAATAGAGCGCGCTAGTGTAGCATCCCTTCACGGGTTATGCGTTTAACGTGGCTGTAACACTACTGGCCTACGTTAGGCACAAGTTTTTTTAGGGCCTCACAATTTTCTCATTTTGAACCAGCAAAAAGTAACAAAAAGACAATTAAATGATAGTAGGAGGTTCGAGCTCTTACCTGGATCTCGCGGGAAGGAAAACCGTTGCCCAGATTGACCGTAATTTTCAGCTAAATATTTCACCCCTTTTCACCCTAGAGCTCCTTCACAACACTCAAAACAGTGAAAATGAAGGTCTTCCGATCTTCTTATAGAAAATTCTAGGGCATGACTCTCTTATGCTAGCCGGCAAAAATCGTGAATTCTTTTTGCGCATGTGTCACAACTATTGAGATTTGGTACTGATGTTCTGATGAGTGATCAAGATTTATATGCAGACATACTCATGTTTAGTCGAGCATTCTTTTTACGACATTTTTCTTGCTTGTTAATCCAAAAAACCTCGAGTTCCCTTCTTCAGACTCATTAAACTTATACAAAGTTGATATCGAGCATTTTTTTTTAGTGGTCTTTTCTTGCTCGTTAATCCGAAAAACCTAGAGTTCTCTTCTTCAGGCTCGTTAAAACTATGAAGAAGCACTGAGCTTTCTTTTTAAGGGATCTTTTTCTGGCTCACAAAACTGAAAAACCCCGAGTTGACTTTTTCGGGATTGTTAAACTACCACGACAGGGAGTAAGGAGCCATTCTTTTCCTCTTTTTCAAAGCTCTTTAAACTGAAAAAGTAATCGAGTTTTCTCCACGTGACTCGTTAAAATTTCACGGAGGGCACCGAGTTTTTCTTTGTTGGACTCGTTAAAATTTCACAAAGAGTATTGAGTTTACTCCGTCTCCTCGTACTCATAACAAAATGAGGTAGATGTCCATCAAACATATATTTCTCACTTTTCTAGCTTCGATGGACTAACTCACGGAAAATGAACTGTTTCGGGCTTATTATTATCCCTTTGCTATGCTCGGTTATCAAGACATGACAAAGGTACCCCAATGGAGTCGTCTTTTACGATATTTTTTAGATTCTCTAAACATGAAAAATTCACCGAGTTTACTTGTTTGGACTCGTTAAACCTAATCAGACGAGGCATGGAGTTGTCTTTTATGATATTTTTCAGACTCTCTAAACATGAAAAATTCACCGAGTTTACTCGCCTGGACTCGTTAAACTTAATCAGACAGGGAAAATTTTGGACAAAATGGATACTACCTCTATTACATTTCAGAAAGGTCGATTTGGTAGCAAAATTCTTGAACATGGCACTTCCTAGAAAACTCTTTCGCAGTCAGCTGAACCCTACCATATATGAGTATTAGCCTTCATCTCCCAGTGTCCCTGCACCGGTAAAATCCTAACACACTCTTTGGTGTTCATTAAGCCTCAGTTGCCTAGTACCCTGTTATAGTGCCTTCTATTGTTCAAGCAAATCTCACTATCTACTACTCCTGTTATCAACCAAACCGCTCATTATGCCAGAAATTATTTGTCGTCTGACATCCCCATTCACTCTTCATTATCTCAATCATAAAAAAAATCAGTTGGTTTCCATTTCATGTTGACTGATGTAGGACGCCTCAGTGCCTACCTTTCAATAGATCTCTTCCTATCGACTTTAGCATCTTATCTAGGAAGTTGATACAGAAACCCATCAGTACTCGGATACTTGCAGACATCAGTGGCAGGTAGCATTTTGTTTGATCAGGAGTCTTCATCAGTGGCTCTTGGTTGAATGATTCTATGAGTGTTCTACTTCAACTCATTTTATTCACACTCGCTAGATTGTATTGTGCATCTTAGGGACCATCATCATTATTGGTGGCCACCTTCGCGTCTGTTAACAATTTTCATTATCGACTAGTAATCAGATGATTTATCACATGTTTGAAAACAGCTCCTTCATTCACATGTTGAGAAATATGCAGTTTAAAGTGAATCGACAGTCAAGACCTTGGGGCAAAGGTTACATCATTAAAGTTTTGTTCCCTCCCCCAAGTTGCGATATTGTTTATGGAGACAGCTTCTTCAGCCTAATCTTATTATGACAGACACTTCCACATTGTGCTTATCGGCGGATAGATTCTTCATATCTCTATTCTAGAGAAATCATGGTGTTTAAGCTACTGAGCATGGGAATGCCCGACTCAAGGTAGATACTATATTTTCTGACATACGTTGTTGTTTCAAGTTTTCCTCAGTCTTTCAATCTCTTTATCTCTACTACACACATTGTAAAGTATTTTTGCCATCGTATTCATCTATGACCTCACACTTTAGGGGGCATCTGTTACAGGTCAAAATACCTCCTCATCAGCTCAGAGGAGAAGACAAATATGGAAGGAATACAAAGACCTAAATTAAACCTATTTCTGCCAAGGTAACGCCTCTCTATAACAACACAAGAGCGTTATAACGCAACTGATTAGTGAATGAGCTGCATTAGTGGCTAGGGAAACACTCTATTTACACTAGAGGGTAGTGTTACCCATGTTTTAAGTTTGAAATGGGAAAAACCCGTGGAGAATGATTTGAATCTCCAGCTTTTTCTCACAAGAGAGTCAGTAGAAAAAGGAAACTGCAAAGCACTAACTCTTATTGGGCCTTGCCATAAACAACTAAACTCTCAAAGAAGGCAAAAGCATGGAAGATAAAGAAACATCTTGGTTTTTTCTATTCAGAACTGGTGGAAAGAGAAGGGCAATGATTGCTCTCTCCATCTCCTATAAAATGGAGCTGAAGGCTCTTAGTTCAAGGTTGAAGGATTGTTAAAGTTTTTGAATACTTGTGAAGTAGAGATCATTGTTGTAGTGTGAAGGTCAAAGGCGAAAGAGGCTCATTGAGAACTTGTTGATCAAGACATAACCAATTTGAGAGATAGAGAGATTGGAAGGCTAAGGAGGGCTTGGTACAACCGACGGTTGTAATCCTCCTTTTCACAAATCAATAGAACTGTATCTGTTTTGTCCATTCTATGCGTTAATATTGTCATTATTATTTAATCTCTTATATAGCATGAGATGAATGGCTTAGATATGCATTGTTTAAATTTTTATTATATATTGGCTTAAATGATAGGAAATGTATGTTATGTTAGAGATTACATGAGTGCTTTAATTGATTGCAGGACCAAGATTTGGAGCTGGTGAAGGAGAACCTCTACTTCTCTGCCTAGTGCTCTCCGAGGGACTCCAACATCATTAAAGAGGTAATCTTCTATCTTGTTCTATCAAGTATTTTAGGTTAATATGAACATGTATATGCTATCTTTGTGAACTATACAGCTAATCTTACTGTCTGCCTTGGGCACCGAAAAGCCCTGAGAGGGATATATGATAATTAACAACCCAAGCATTTTACCCTATAGCACCTGTGATTTTGTCCTTAGATTTCCACCAATGCGATTAGAAAAGGCCCACCATATAGTCAATCGAATCATATCTGCCATCCATCCTTTGGTGAATCTGACGACTATCATCCAATCGCTCAATTGCAATTGGAATTTTCAGTTTGGTTGATACTCTTTCACCTCCGATGCGATGAATCACTCCGATGCGCTTTAAGTCAGAATTCAAACAGATATAAGTCTCATCGTTTATAAGTGAATCAGATCCGTTGCTTCAATCAGAAATTTTTTTGTCATGCTCCGCTGCCACACTTTTCTCCAATGTGATTTGTGAGGGTCCCACCTCATAGGACTTCGTTTGTATTAGGCCCGAACAATAGAGCAGTTAACATATATATATATATATATATATATATATATATATATATATATATATATATATATATATATATATATATATATATATATATACTTTGGTCCCTTTGTTTAGTTTTAGCACCGTATATATATATATATATATATATATATATATATATAAATATATATATATATATATATATATATATATAGATATATATATATACTTTTCCGCTTAGTCTTTATGTATCCTCCAGCTTGGGTTATGATTCTCAGAATTTTATGTAGGGGGTCCCACACTACACACACAATATTTTCCGTCAACATTATATTAAGTCTTGGACTCAGACTTAAGCCCAACACTAATATATACATATATATAACCTCTTGGGTTCCATAGTTTGATTTATGCTTCCGCTCCCGGTATAGCCTTAGCCATGTAACATATTAATATTTCAATAGGTATCAAACCCCAACTTCATGTAAAAATGCTCGGGCCCACAGCGTACTACTTTATGCTGACCATCATATGTAGTACTCCTTTGGTGACTTGCATATCAATTATAATATATGGACATATATAACGACCCCGTTCAATTTATTATGAACCTTATAATAAACCCACCCATTTAACTTATATGTGAACACTTTACCATGTAATTCAACCTGCATTCGGCGCATCATATATATCTACATATATTAATATACATTATAACCTCCGCCTATTTATTAACTTTCATAACACATAAGACACAGTCATTTGCATAATACTTTTGGCTCCGTAGCTGTCAATGTAGGACCCACATCCTTGGTTCTCTTCCCCGCACCTTCTCCTTTGATCGGATGGTCAATCTGCTCTCGCGCATCAACTGAGCTTTGGACCCCCATCCAACAGACGACACGCAATATCGTGCAACTTATATGCTCATCACATAATTCTTTAAGATCACGCGAAAAAAGCTATATTATGAAACCGCTTTAGGACACGTGGCCATCAATGACATCTATCGTGTTGATTTTGACAATATTGCTTACCACTTCAACTATCACAGGAACCCACTAGTTTTTTGAGCACCGGTTTTACTGTTCACGTTCAGGGTTCCATTTATATTCATGGTTCTGCTTCATCAAATTCTTCGCACCTTCATAAATATATATATACTCCATTCCAAGGTTTCATTTCATATTTTTTCAGCAGTTCAATATATGAACTCTACCTTAACATATAAACCCATGTTTCATTGTTATTTTAATATAACACTACCATAAGGTTTAACACCTATTGCCTCTTTTCTCTCGCTGTTTCTAAATGGTCTCCTTTTCCATCTCCTTTGCCATCAATGACAACATTTCCAACAATCAGGATGGAAGAGTTGAGTTGGAATGAATTCAAGAGACTCATCAAGAATAAATAATTGTCAAATAGGTACTACTACAAAAAGGCCAAGGAGTTCTATAAGTTGAAGATGGGATCTATGACAGACAAGGAATACACTAAGTTCCTGATGCAAGGGCATTAGATTCTAGCCAGCAATGTGAAAGCTTGTTCACATTTTGTGGCTAGCTGAGTTAAAATTCATTCACTGATGGGTGGAAGTCAAATTTTAATGAGAGGATTGAATTCCTCAAACAAATTAATATTATTATTTTCTATAATAAATTAGGAGAATATTTAGAGATAAGTAGTTTTAATAAATGCTAAATTGTTGAGCATATCTAGCAGTAGTTGATAGATTCTAGGAGGATATTGGGCAAGTAAGATTTTCTCTCAATTTAGGAAATTCGATCCTAATTGAGAAGATTTCTGTTGTGTAATGAAATTATAAATTGTAATCTCTGTAATGGAGAAATTGGGAGTGACCAAGAGGAATTATTTGTGAGGATTTTATTTAATAAAGATTGCAAAGTTTTTGAATCATTGTTTATACTGGCAATCCCCGGAGGATTCCACCTTCGTGAACTAATTGGGGTTTTTTTTAATATGTTGTGGAAAGATCAATTATAGTGGTTCTACATAGAAAGTCAAGAGAGGTTGAGGGTTTTTATTTTGTTAAATAAAACAGAGTCTCTGTTCATTTAAACATTTTATGTAGTGTACCTATGGGGAATAATATAGGGTACAGAAGGAGGTACCCAAGGGAATAATATGATGTATTAATATAAGAATGATAAATAAATGGGCCATAGTTAATAAATAAAGTGGTTAACCCACATTATGTAAGGGACCACATGTAGAGATGGAATAAAGTGATAAGCCCATTGTATTGGATGTATGGTATTGAGATACCCATGGTAACTACTCATGGTATTACATGTATGAAACCTATATAGAGGTTAGAGACTCTCCATTGAGAGATGTCAAGGATTATTGTATTGGCAAGCATATGGCTTGTGGAGTGATCTCCTTCCTTAAGGAGTGAATGTATGGTGTTGCCCTACCTCAAGGGTTTTGATATTAATGAATATCTGAAGTTTTATCTTCTATGGTTCTATTTCTTGGGAATATTTTCCATTTCTATACATTTTCTTATCAGATCTACTACAAGTGGTATCAGAGCACTTTCTTGGACAGAGTTTGGAGATTTGTTTTTTCATTTTTTGCAGGAAATTTTTGGGCGACGAGTTTGTAGAGCAGATCTGGAAAATTTGGAGAAAAATTTTCAGAAATAAATATCATATCTAGATTCCTTATCGAAAAATACCCAATTTCAAAAAAAAAAATCAGTCGAATCGGAGTCCGGATGAGGGTGATATCGCTGATTTAAATTCAGCTATGTTGCAGAAATGTTTCTGGCGGCAATTTCTGTACGGCGGATCTCCTAACGTTTTAGTAGATTCTGGTGCAAAATTTCAGAAAACAAAATTATAGATCTGAGCTCCCCTTGAAAAATCACCTGATTTCAAAAAAAAAATCGGTCAAATCGGAGTCTGGATGAGGGAGTTATCACTGATTTAAAATCAGTCATTTTTTCAGAAATTTTGTGACGGCGGGACAGTTGCAGTGCAAATTTGTGTTTCCAGAGTGCCTAGATCGAGATTTCAATTACATGGTTAGATACAGAATGAATTTTCCATTTTCAAAAACAGGTTATAATAAGGATTCTGAGTTATATTGACCGAGTAATGTCCATTTTAAATTTTTTCCAAAGTAAGTGATTTTCTTGAAAACCCTTACTTTATTTTATGGATTCTTGCAAGATGAAGTTTACAGGAAAAGATGATGGCCCTACTATTGAAGATTTTTTACAATATCACAAGGCTAAATACCAAATTTTTTGGGTAGGTACCATAGGGCTTGATATGAAAGATGAGGCAAATCAATGGTGGACCTCACTTGACAGCTCAGTGAGGAAACTTCCCGAGAAAAAACTTGAAAAATTCTTTTTGGACAAGTGGTCTAAAGCTGGAAAGAAGGACAGAAAGAGCCATAAAAAATTATTTTCTACTAATATTTCCATATTACGGGTTCATGGAAGTATTCAGAAAGAGAACATCATAGTGTCTATCATTACTACTTGCAAGCATAATTGTATCAATGTGAATTTGGCAAAAAAATTGCAAGTTCCAGCAAAGCATATTGAAAACACACAGGTTGATAATGAAGATGTTAAAATTTATAAAGATTTGAAGATTTCGATGGATAAGTATGTGTTGCATTCTGATTTTTATGCTTCAGATATGGATGTTGTGGATGTTGTTTTGGGACACCCTTGGATGAAATTTGTTGGTACTGTCAATTTTAATATGCAAAAGAAATTCATGAAGCTTTGGTATAAAAAGAAGAAAATCACATTGCACGATATTTGCATTAGGAAACATGCAGAGATCGAGGAGGAAAAAGAAAAAATATCTAACGACATAGACACATTAGATGATGAGCCTTTGATGGTAGACAGCCAAACACAGACATCAAAGCAAGTACCAACAAAAGAACCAGAGACCACTCCCTTACCAATAATGGAGGAATTAAGGAAAGATATTACATCAGTTAAAGCTTCAACATATCACCACTCGCATCACCCAAAAAGACAACAACCAGCAAGGTGGCAACGAATTAGCAACAAGGACAACAACCCTGGGATGACACATAGAGAGGTGCGACGATCCACTAACAACACATCAACACAAAAGAACCACTAGAACCTGCTTCCATCTCAAGCGAGCGAGGCACCAACTAGATCGAGTGTTCACCTTTCTCTTGGATGGTTGGATGCATGTGAATGGTATCAATGGAATACTATTTTGAGTAGATCTTATTATTTGTGTTCTTCTCATGTTTCGGGGACGAAACATGTTTAAGGGGGGTGTAATGTAGTGTACCTATGGGGGATAATATAGGGTACAGAAGGAGGTACCCAAGGGAATAATATGATGTATTAATATAAGAATGATAAATAAATGGGCCATAGTTAATAAATAAAGTGGTTAACCCACATTATGTAAGGGACCACATGTAGAGAGGGAATAAAGTGATAAGCCCATTGTATTGGATGTATGGTATTGAGAGACCCATGGTAACTACTCATGGTATTACATGTATGAAACCTATATAGAGGTTAGAGACTCTCCATTGAAAGATGTCAAGGATTATTGTATTGGCAAGCATATGGCTTGTGGAGTGATCTCCTTCCTTAAGGAGTGAATGTATGGTGTTGCCCTACCTCAAGGGCTTTGATATTAATGAAGATCTGAAGTTTTATCTTCTATGGTTCTATTTCTTGGGAATATTTTCCATTTCTATACATTTTCTTATCAGATCTACTACATTTTATACTCTGTTTATGAGGGCATAGTATTAAAATTGAATTCTTTTGTGGAAATCGATGGAATTAATGTTGATTGCTGGGTTTATAAAGGAAGGATTATTGATGAATGCATTTCAATTAGAAGTCTTTGATTAAATTGCTATGTAATTTATGAAGGGAAGCTCCATACTCAAAAGCGTTCTCAGGCTTTTAGATGGACAAGTGAATGGTTTCTATAGCAGATGGTGTGATTGGTTCGATTCACATAATCAGTACAAAATTTGGCAATTGACACCGATCTCAGCATTTGAACCGCAGACTTAGACAATTTTCCATCAACGTTGATCCAAGCAAAGGAAACATCATTCGGTTGGAATGATGTCAGTTGAAATTCAACGTTGTTGTTGAATTATACAGTAAATGATTCTGACTTCAACGCAATTAGAGGTTGATCCCAATTTGATTACAGAGGAAATCGTGTTTGAGAGGAGCCACGAATTTTTGGCTTGAATCAAGTTAAAATTCAGTTGGAAAACAATGTTTAAAGCATTCAGAAAATGAAAGTTTAGAAAAATTGTTTCGAATGATAAACCACCAGTATCGCGTGCCTCTGGAGCTAAGGAACAGTTTTGTGAAAATGCACATGATCCAATTAATTGTCAACATGTCATCAGTGCAAAACTACCTATTTTGCATAGCGATGGAATATTAAATCTTTGTAATAAAATCAACGCAATATGTATGAGATCCATTCGATCTGGAAGGTAGAAAATCCAAGGGTCATCGCCAGTCAAGTTGCATGGATGTTAATGAGGTATGGCCCGCATTGATTTTAATGGTAATTTTTCAATTTGAAAGTTAATGTGAAACATTGAAGGGGTGGGCTCCATATAAATCAACGTAGAGCAAGTTCAAAGGTTCGATTTTGTAAAATAGGTTTAATAAATATTTCAAAAGAGTTGGAATATTATTATATGGTGAAGGTTTAACCTTTGATTCATTTTCCAAAGTGTTGAGCTTTTAAAAGATTTTGAATTTGGTTTTAATGGGAGCTAATATTTCATAATAAATTTTTTTTAAGTTATTTTAATTTCATTAATCAAATTTTAAAAATTTGATGAATGAAAATGAGTATGAAGAATTGAATCCGATTCCTCTGGAGTTAGAAACCATTGTGAGTAAATTTGAAAGGCTCTCCTTAACGTCGGCACCATCACCACCATCATTAGTGGTATCAGAGCTAAATTCAAAGCATTTACCAGAGATTAGGCAGACTTCCTAGAGTCATAAGAAGAAATCCAGCATGGCTGTCCGAATTGGTAGAGGTGCTACTAGTAGGAGAAGAGGTAGGCTAGTTGCTAATGCAGAGGTACTAGAGACTATGCAGCAAATCCAAGCCAGATTGGAAGCAATTGAAGTAGGGCAACCAATGGATCTTGAAGATGTCAGTGAACCTGAAGCTGAAGAAGAAGAAGGAGAAAATGTTGAACTTACTCCTTAGATGAGATTCTTTAAGACAGTTTTAGGATTTACATCCAGGACTAGACTTGAAGTATCAGCTTTTGCAGAAGGATTGAATCCAAAAGAGTTGATAGACTGGATCAGTGAGATGAATAAATGCTTTGACTATGAATATATGACTGAAGGAAAAAGAGTTAAATTTGTAGTCACAAGGTTAAAGGGACATGCAACCCTTTGGTGAGATGGAGTGCAAGCAGAGAGAAGGAGAGCTGGTAAACAACCAATCAAAAGTTGGAGCAGAATAGTGGCTAAACTGAACGGTAAATTCTTGCCTAGTGATTATCAGCTTACATTTTTTAGACAAATGTAGAATCTTAGACAAAGACTAATGACTATGAAAGAGTATACAGAGGAATTCTACAAAGTGATCATAAGAGCTGGACAGATCCAGGACACAACAGAGAAGATTTCCAGGTATGTGAATGGTTTCATATTAGAGATCCAAGATGAAATCAGTATTTTTTCTCCTAAGTCAGTTGAAGAGGCTTATCAAATGGCCTTGAAAGTTGAAGAGAAACTGTTGAGAAAGCAGTCTACCAAAGGAAGAAGTACTTTCTGAGGAAAGGGAAGTCAAGGTGGTAGAGGGAGATATACAACACCAAAGGATGGAGCTAATAGCAACTCACCTCAACATGCACATAGAGATGGTGATGCAAGTGGCAGAAGAAATTCCCACAGAGGAAGAGGAGGCAGAAGCAGAGGAAGAGAATTAAGATGTTACCGATGTAACAAATTGGGACATAGAGCCTTTGAGTGCCCGGAGAAAGAGAATGTGGGTACTAATTAGAGAAATGAAATTGTTGCTCAGACTGAAAAAGCAGCAAAGTTTCCTGAAGCAAAGAGAGAGATTGTGCCAGAGAAGGGAGAATCTTTGGTTGTTAACAAAGTTTTGTTGAAGCAAGCAAAGGAAGTTGCTGAACCAGCACAGAGGAAAACTTTGTTCAGGAGTGTATGCAAAGTTCAAGGGAAATGCTGTCAATTATTTATTAATAATGGCAACACAGACAATCTGGTTTCTACAGAGGTGATAGAAAAGTTTAAGTTGAAAACAAGGGAACATCCAACACCCTACAAGGTGTCATGGCTTCAAAAGGCCCATCAGTTGATTGTAAAATAATAGTGTGAGATAGATTTGCAGATGGGCAGCTACAAAGATAAGATAATGTGTGATGTAATGCCTATGGATGTATGTCATATACTACTCGGTAGACCTTGGTAGTATGACAGAGGATCAGTACATGATGGTAAGCGAAACACTTACAAATTCTTCAAGGATAGTGTGTATCAAACATTGTTGCCAATGGAAGAAGGAGAAGCATCAAGCAAAAATTCTGATCCAAAGGCTATATTGCTGAGTGGAAAAGAATACTTACAACAGATTGAAGAAGAAGAGGTAAATTTTTCTTTAATTTGCAAACCTAAAGTAGTACTTACTTCTACAAAAATATCTGATTTGCCAATTGAAATTCAAGAAATGTTGGACAATTATTATGATATAATTGTGGATGATTTTCCTAATGAGTTACCACCTGTAAGAAAAATCATCCATCAGATAGATTTGATTCCAGGATCAAATCTACCAAACAAAGAAGCTTACAGAATGACTCTAGTAGAAAATGAAGAAATCAGAAAGCAAGTGCAGGAAATGGTTGATAAAGGTTTGGTTTGAGAAAGTTTGAGTCCTTGTGCAGTACCTACAGTGCTGAGCCCGAAGAAAGATGGAGACTGGAGAATGTGCACTGATTCGAGAGCAATCAACAAGATAACAATCAGATATAGATTTCCTTTGCCCAGAATTGAAGATTTAATGGATTGTTTGAGTGGAGCAAGATATTTTTCAAAACTTGATTTGAAAAGTGGGTATCATCAGATTAGGATAAGGGAAGGTGATGAATGGAAAAAAGCCTTTAAGACAAATGAGGGATTGTATGAATGGATGGTAATGCCTTTTGGCTTATCAAATGCACCCAGTACTTTTATGAGGCTCATGAATGAAGTATTAAGAGAGTTTATTGGTAAATTTGTAATAGTATATCTAGATGACATACTAATTTATAGCAAAACAAAAGAAGAACATTTAAGGCATCTTAACTATGTCTTGAAGAAATTACATCAAGATAAGTTGTTGTTAAATCTGAAGAAGTGTTCATTCATGAAAGAAGAGCTGATGTACCTGGGTTTTGTTGTTTCTGCTGAAGGATTAAAGATGGATCCAGAAAAGGTTAGAGCAATTGTGGAGTGGCCTTCACCAAAAAGTGTCTTTGAGGTAAGAAGTTTCCATGGACTTGCTAGTTTTTATAGGAAATTCATAAGGAATTTTAGCAAGATTAATGCACCTATCATTGAAACTATAAAGAAAGAAAAACAACCATTCAAGTGGACTGCTGAAGCTGAAAATCATTTTCAGTTTTTAAAACAGAAAATAACAGAGAAACCTGTATTAGTGTTGCCTAATTTTACTAAAAAATTTCAAGTAAAGTGTGATGCGAGTGGAGAAGCTATTGGAGCTATCTTAAGTCAAGAAGAGAGGCTTGTAGCATATTTCAGTGAGAAGCTGAATGACACAAGGAGAAAATATTCTTCTTATGACAAGGAGTTTTATGCAATAGTACAATCATTGAAGAAGTGAAGACATTTTTTAATGTCTAAAGAATTTGTACTATACTCAGATAATCATGCTTTACAATACATTATCCAGCAACTTAAGTTAAATAAAAAACATGCTAAATGGGTTGAATATCTTCAAAGTTTCAACTTTGTTTTAAAACACATAAGTGGCCAGACAAACAAGGTAGCTAATGCCTTGAGTAGGAAGAACATTCTTGTCCAAGAAAGTCAGATTGAAGTGGTAGGTTTTGATTTTCTTAAAGAATTGTATAAAATATATTTGGATTTCAAGGAAGAATTTGAAGCATGTTTGAATCCTGTTTTGATAGATAGAAGTCAGTGGTTGGATTATTTCTGGCAAGAGGGTTTGTTGTTCAGGAGGAATCAATTGTGTATACCAAATTGTTCCATGAGAGAAAATCTCATCAGAGAGAAGCATAGTGGTGGACTTACTTGACATTTTGGTACTGATAAAACTTACGAGCAGTTGAATAATTTTTATTATTGGCCAAAAATGAGATCTGAAGTGGAAAAGTATGTGAATAATTGTAAAATTTGTCAGTATGCTAAGGGAAGAAGCCAGAATGCAGGTTTGTACATTCCATTGTCTATTCTAGATAGACCTTGGGATATGGTAAGTATGGATTTTGTTTTAGGATTGCCTAAGACACAGAGAGGGAATGATATAATTTTTGTTGTTATTGACAGATTTTCAAAGATGGCACATTCTATTCCATGTTATAAAACCAGTGATGCTACTCATGTTGCTAATTTGTTTTTCAAAGAAATTGTTAGATTACATGGGTTACCTAAGAGCATTGTTTCTGCTAGAGATACTAGGTTTGTTGGTCATTTTTGGAGGACATTGTGGAAGAAGCTCAGTACTAATCTGAGTTTCAACTCAGCCTATCATCCTCAGACTGATGGGCAGACTGAGGTAGTAAACATAAGTTTAGGTAATATTTTGAGAAGTCTTGCAGGAGAACATCCTAATCAATGGGATCATATCTTACCACAGGCAGAATATGCATACAATGATTCACCAAACAGAAGTATGGGACGGAGTCCATTCCATATTGTTTATGGGATGAACCCAAGAGGAGTTTCTGAATTGAGAAATTTGGGAAAGGTAGAAATGATAAGTGTTGAAGGTGAATAATTTGCTTCAGAGATTCAAGCAATTCATGAGCAGGTGAAGCAGAAATTACAAGACAGAAATATCGAGTACAAAAGAAGAGCAAATTGGAGCAGAAGAGAAGTTTAATTTGGAGTTGGTGATTTAGTTTTGGCTCACTTGAGGAAAGAAAAATTTCCAAAAAGAGATTATAACAAACTGAAGTTTAAAAAGATAGGACCATGCAGAATTCTAAGAAAATGTTGGGAAAAATACTAAGAGGGGGGGGGGGGGGGGTGAATTAGTATTTAGGGCATATTCAAACTTTTTACTTTTTCTTACTTCTAAAACCCATACGCTACTTTCCTGATACAGACTCACGTATATACGTAGATACCCTTTATGAAACTAGTGTATACACAGAGATCTAATTATGCCATTAATTCTTCACTTATATCATTCCATCATTCATTCATCAAGTGTTCAATAAACAGTAAACATGTGCAGTAAGAACATAATAAACCATCATACGTAAGCAACACACATGAACACCAGGATTTTAGGTGGAAACCCAAGTCGGGAGAAAACCACCGCTGCCGTTGCTCAACCTTCAATATTTTATTATAGAGAAAACATATTACAACATATGTGCTGGTGCAGACTCCTACCAGCACGCAGGCACCCACCTGCGCTCGTTTACCAGCCTCTCCTGGAAGGGAGCTATGACCCCCTGCTCTCCTTTACCATCCTCTCCTGGAAGGGAGCGACAACCCCCTGATCTCGTTTACCAGCCTCTCCTGGAAGGGAGCTACAACCCCCTAACTGAAGGCTACAACCCTCAACACCTCTATGGACCACGTTTCTTCAATTTTCACACTGGATCCAACCCACAAAATTAAGCTCATGGAACATTCATCAAACCAACAACTTCCTCTATAGCAGCATACTCAACATTCGAACAACCAGATCATCATTGACAGATAGTAGTAACACAGCAGAACAGATCAGACATTTCAGACCACAATCTTCAGCAAACCCTAGTTTTTCATACGCGCTTTCCTTTCACTGATCCTGCGTATATACACGCCTCCATGCATATAAACCTGCGTATACCTCTGCACATACTCCAGAAAACTCTAACTGGACATATGCACTTTTCTTTCTGAAGATCCGCGTATACACACACATTTAATCAGACTAACCCTCGTATAATTCTTCAGACATTTCAGGACTGTGCAATTCTTCAGACCAGATGCATAGCTCAGATTTTACCCTTTGCTTCAGTTAGATTTTCGCCTCATCTCAGATCTAAACATTCCATAAACAGATCTAGAAGATACAAATACATTTCAGATCTAGATTCACTTCTTCATCATTTTCTTCATAGGTGCATCACAGATTCAGATCTATCATCAAACTGTTACCCTTTCCATTCAGACATACTTCAGAGTGAAGTATACATTCAAACCCAGACCACTCGCACACTCACTCCTCCTTTGCACAATGAATTTCATCTCCTTATATAGGTTTACCCTTTTTCCAATACCATGAGCCAAAACCATATTACTTCCGATGGTATTCCTGGATGGGACCACATAGACAACCCAACACTCAATACAATGGGTTAATACCATGGTAGTAACCCTTGGTATTACACTTTTAGAGTGAAATTGACCATACGCGACTTGGCACGTACTTTTCCGCGTGCATGCGCGCCTTCTCCTAATCAAACCTGCGTATTCCTTGTGACATACTCTTTTCATCATTGTTCTAGCATATACTGAAATTACCTTCTGTACTAATTGTAGATACATTAGATTTACATCATTAATAAGTTCATCAAGACATATTCCATCAGGGACAACTTCATCAATTAGGTTTCCATCATCTTCATCAAGTGGGTTGCCATCAAGGACAACACTCAGCATCATATTGCCAACAATCTCCCCCTTTGGACTTGATGGAAACCATGATGGTGTTTGATCACCACAACAGATAGATACATTAAGAATACAATGACACCATGTCACTCTCCCATTCTTGGACATCATTCTTTCCCTTTATTCAAACACCATGTCACTCTCCCCCTTTGACATCAAGGGCAAAGGGCGGATCAAAACCAACACAAGGTTTTTCTCCTCATGTAGACATAAGAGCTCTGCAGATCTGATGTGCATTGAAGTTACCATGCTCCCCCTGAGTTCATGCCGAATATTCAAACATATTTTTCAATGAAGTACATGACTCTTTGACCTTCCTATCACCAAGGACTCATACATACATCAATGATCCAACCAAGTGGATTTACATATGAGACTCAAATACCCAACCAAGTGGGTTTACACATTTCAACTCAACTACCCAACCAAGTGGGTTTACAAATTTGACTCAACTACCCAACCAAGTGGGTTTACAAAATGAACAAGTCCTTACATGACTGAATATTACAATTTACATTATGGGTCTCATCATGACCTTTTTATCAAATTACAAATATGACTTTTCAGAAAGACCTCAAGAGAGAGATCATATATTAGAACCATCATAATGCCAACAATGCATTATCCTCAACAAGACTAATGCTCCCCCTGAAAATGTGCATCCAAGTCTCCTTTCTATATCACCAAGGCTCCTCCTTAGTTTGTGCAATATGAGCAACTTCAACAGCAAGTCATCATCAATAATCTCTGCATAATCTGTCTGAATCATAAAACTTCCAACTCATCCATATGTAAATAAGCAATCCGGGCACATCCATAATCTTCAACATAAGAAACCATGTATCATGTCATCATCATATAGAACTGAGATATAAACAGATACAGTGCCAATAATACAATCATCAGTAATCAGACTGATGCTCCCCCTGAACTGGTACTCTTGATCTTCAGATGCCATATTAATTCTTTTATCATCAATGCATACGCGACTGTGTCTGCTGGAACTCGCGTGTATACGCGACTGTTGTTCATCGAACCCATGTATGGAAAGTGAAGCATAGAAATTTTCACATTCCTTCATCTCCCCCTAAACTTGTCCTTCCTGTACCTGTCTTCTTCATATCAGATGCTCTGTCAGAAATACATATAACCAGAATAATCAAATCAACCATTAGAATCATCATACATTGCTCCCCCTGTGATGATACATTACTAATCCCTATAATGTATCTCACATCAATTCTGTAGTCATTCAGAGAAGTAAGCTTTAGAAGCGGATGACTGCAGTAGGGTGATCATTCCCTACGTTTCTGACCGGTCCTCCTTCTTTCTCCAGCTTTGCTTAAAACTTCTTATTGTGGGCTGGAAATTGTCCAATTTCTCAGATCTATTCATCCTGCATTCTTTTTCCACATGTACATATCTGTTATAGGCATAACATCTTGCATGACCAGAAAAGTAAGCATAAGAATCATAATGTGTTTCTTTGTTCTTCCTTCTATTGCAATCAGCTGCTTTGTGACCATACTTGTTGCATGAGAAACAATATCCCTTGAAGCAATCAGAGTACCTTTCTGAATAGAATCTTTTTGATTGTGACTGAAATGATCTGCTCCTGCAATTTGCTGCAACATGCCCATAATTATGACATTTAAAGCATTCAACATTATTGAATGATTTCTTTTGAGAATTCATGATTGTAGGTTGACCTTTAGTTTCTTTCAACACTTCAGGTTTTGTTTTTACATCCTTTGAATCTTTAGCACTTCCTTGTGAACTAGGTTCTCCTTTAACAGTTTCATGAAAACCAAGACCAATTTTAATAGTAGGAGATCTTTGATTACTAAGAATATTGTCCAGAATCTTAGTGCTATCTTGAAACCTCAAGAGTTTATCTTTTTCTTCTAATTTACCTTTGAGAATATTTACCTCAACCTCCAACATCTGGCATTGCTTCTTCATACTTTCTTCTACCCTTTTTCTTTCTTCTACTTGATCCCTTAGAGTTAAAATCTCTTCCTTCAACACATTTTCTTGTTCTTCAAATATTTGCAGGAGTTATTCATTCTTCTTATTTGATTTTCCTGGATCTTCTTTGAGGGAGATGATTTCTGCTTCAAGAGCTTCCTTTTCAAATGATTGTAGAGGTTCCTCATTATTCTTACTTGATGCTTCAAGATCTGCTTGCAGAGAGATGATTCCATCTTCAAGTCCTTCATTCTTCTTGTTTGATTTTTCGAGATCTGCATTTAGATCGTCGATTTCTGCTTCTAGTCTTTTAATTCGATTGGATGCATGAGCATGGAACCTTTGATATTTGTCTACCTGTTCATTCAATATTTCTATCTGTCCTTTCATTTGAGTGATCATCTCATTGTAGATAACTTCTTGCTTATTTGATGCTCTTTGTTGTTCTTCAACTTTATTCTTGAGAGCTTCTTCTAGATCCATAACATTTCTTTCACTATCTTCACTATTACATGCACAAGAAGGTGAATCACAAGAACAACAATCATTACATGTTTTATCTTCTTCATTTTCTGTCGCACATGTTTTCTGAGATGTCTCCTTTTGAGTAGCCTTCTTCTTTTGCTTCTTTGCCATGAGCGCTAGCAGATCTTTGTCAGAATCTTCTTCATCCTCATTAGATACTTCATCATTTTCCTTATTTGCATAATAAATCTTTCCTTTTTCATGATTTTCTCTATAAGGACATCTAGTAGCATAATGACCAACTCTTCCACACTCAAAACACTTGAAGGGGAGCTTACCTTTGAATCTTCCAGTTCCTAGTTGGAGTTTTCTTACAAAATTTGCCTCTTCTTCTTCTGATATATAATTTGATTCCTTGACATCTTCCTTTTCTTTTCCTCTTGCACACGCCTTAAAAGCAGCTTTTTTGATTTGAGAGGGACCTCCTTGTCTCATTTCATAAGCAGTCAGGATATCATGTAGTTGAACAATAGTAAGAGTTTGCAGATCTTGCCTTTCTTCAATAGCAGATACTTTAGATTCAAATTTTGAAGTAAAAGATATTAAGACTTTTTCCACCAGAGTAGTATCAGTTATAGTTTCACCCAAATTTCTCATTCGATTTACAATATCATCTAGTCATAAAAAGAAATTGGCAATACTCTCATCACTATGCATCCTTAAATTTTCATATTCAATTCTGAGAGTCTGGAGTTTTGCATTTTTTACCTTTGTATCTCCTTCATAGCTTAGAATGATCTTTTCCCATATTTATTTTGCTGAATTTAGCTGCATCACTTTGGCAAATTCTGGTTCAGACATGCTTCCCAATAAAACATTGACTGCTTTGGCATTGATTTCATATTTCTTCCTTTCTGTTGCATCAGTAGGAATACTTGCCGGATACGGATACCCTTCTTCCATGATTTCCCACACTTCTGCACCAAGACTTTGTAAATATGCTTTTGTTCGTACCTTCTAGAATATCAGATTGCTTCCATTGAATAGAGGTGGCTTTATAGAAATTACTCCTTCATGACTTCCCATTGCGACGGATCTCCTTCAAGCGATCAAGCTTCTGCAGAAGGACCTCCTCTGATACCAATTGTTGGGAAAAATACTGAGGGGGGGGGGGGGGTGAATCAGTATTTAGGGCATATTCAAAATTTTTACTTTTTTCTTACTTCTAAAACCCATATGCTACTTTCCTGATACAGACTCACGTATATACATAGATACCCTTTATGAAACTAGCATATACACAGAGATCTAATTATGCCATTAATTCTTCACTTATATCATTCCATCATTCATTCATCAGATGTTCAATAAACAGTAAACATGTGCAGTAAGAACAGAATAAACCATCACACATAAGCAACACACATGAACACCAGGATTTTAGGTGGATTGGAAACCTGTTGGGAGAAATCCAATCGTAGTTGAAGTAGCTCGAACATTTTATTATAGAGAAAAAATCTTACAACATATGTGCTGTGTGTAGACCCTACCAAAGACGTAGAACCCACCGCGCTCGCTACCAAATGCCCTCTCCCCCGGAAGGGAGCTGCGACCCCCCGCTCTCGTTCCAAAACCCTCTCCGGAAGGGAGCCACGAACCCCTCGGCTCGCTACTCAAATTTCTCCCCGGAAGGAGCGACGACCGATCTCGCTACGTCTCTTTCTTGGAAGGGAGTTAACCCCCAATCACAAGGCTACAACTCTACCACTTATGGACCACGTTTCATCAATTTTCACACCTGGATCCAACTCACAAAATTAAGCTCATGAACATTCATCAAACTAACAATCTCTCATATCAAGATACTCAACATTCGAACAACCAGATCATCATTGATAGATAGTAGTAACACAGCAGAACAGATCAGACATTTTAGACCACAATCTTCAACAAACCCTAGTTTTTCATACGCGCTTTCCTTTCACTGATCCTGCGTATATACATGCCTCCATGCATATAAAACTACGTATACCTCTGCACATACTCCAGAAAACTCTAACTGGACATATGCACTTTTCTTTCTGAAGATCCGCGTATACACGCACATTTAATCAGACTAACCCGCGTATACTTCTTCAGACATTTCAGGACTGTGCAATTCTTCAGACCAGATGCATAGCTCAGATTTTACCCTTTGCTTCAGTTATATTTTTGCCTCATCTCAGATCTAAACATTCCATAAACAGATCTAGAAGATACAAATACATTTTAGATCTAGATTCACTTCTTCATCATTTTCTTCATAGGTGCATCACAGATTCAGATCTATCATCAAACTGTTACCCTTTCCATTCAGACATACTTCAGAGTGAAGTATACATTCAAACCCAGACCACTCGCACACTCACTCCTCCTTTGCACAATGAATTTCATCTCCTTATATAGGTTTACCCTTTTTCCAATACCATGAGCCAAAACCATATTACTTTCGATGGTATTCCTGGACGGGACCAGATAGACAACCCAACGCTCAATACAATGGGTTAATACCATGGTAGTAACCCTTGGTATTACACTTTTAGAGTGAAATTGACCATACGCGACTTGGCACGTACTTTTCCGCGTGCATGCACGCCTTCTCCAAATCAAACCAGCGTATTCCTTGTGACATACTCTTTTCATCATTGTTCTAGCATATACTGAAATTACCTTCTGTACTAATTGTAGATACATCAGATTTACATCATTAATAAGTTCATCAAGACATATTCCATCAGGGACAACTTCATCAAGTAGGTTGCCATCATCTTCATCAAGTGGGTTGCCATCAAGGACAACACTCAGCATCATATTGCCAACAGAAAATTTTCTACTAATGCCTATGAAATTGAATTTCCATCTGATATTGGAATATCTCCAATATTTAATGTTGCATATTTGTACAGGTATGAAGATGGTGGCACAGAGGAAAGACCAGAAGACAAAGAGCATATTGATTGGGTAAAAAAGTTACCTACAACACATCCATTACAACCAAAGATGATCTTAGAGAAAAAGGTGTTTAAGAGAACTAGAGGACAAGAGTATTTCCAGTACTTGATTAAATGGAAGAATCGGCCAATTGAAGATGCTACGTGGATGACACAAGCTATGTTGCAGAAACTAGGTAGTTCTGTGAAGGAGCTCATGGACAGGAGCCCATGAGGAATTTTGTCCTCGAGAGTCTGATGCAGGGGCATTAGAGTCTAGCCAACAATGTGAAAGCTTGTTCACATGTTGTGGCTAGCTGAGTTAAAATTCATTCACTGATGGGTGAAAGTCAAATTTTAATGAGAGGATTGAATTCCTCAAACAAATTAATATTATTATTTTCTATAATAAATTAGGAGAATATTTAGAGATAATTAGTTTTAATAAATGCTAAATTGTTGAGCATATCTAGCAGTAGTTGATAGATTCTAGGAGGATATTGGGCAAGTAAGATTTTCTCTCAATTTAGGAAATTCGATCCTAATTGAGAAGATTTCTGTTGTGTAATAAAATTATAAATTGTAATCTCTGTAATGGAGAAATTGGGAGTGGCCGAGAGGAATTATTTGTGAGGATTTGATTTAATAAATATTGCAAAGTTTCTGAATCATTGTTTATACTGGCAATCCCCGGAGGATTCCACCTTCATGAACTAATTGGGTTTTTTTTTTATATGTTGTGGAAAGATCAATTATAGTGGTTCTACATAGAAAGTCAAGAGAGGTTGAGGGTTTTTATTTTGTTAAATAAAACAGAGTCTCTGTTCATTTAAAAATTTTATACTCTGTCTATGAGGACATAGTATTAAAAAAAAATTCTTTTGTGGAAATTGATGGAATTGATGTTGATTGCTGGGTTTATAAAGGAAGGATTGTTGATGAATGCATTTCAATTATAAGTCTTTTATTAAATTGCTGCGTAATTTATGAAGGGAAGCTCCATAATCAAAAGCGTTCTCAGGCTTTTAGATGGACAAGTGAATGGTTTCTATAGCAGATGGTTTGATTGGTTCGATTCACATAATCAATACAAAATTTGGCAATTGACACCGATCTCAGCATTTGAACAGTAGACTTAGACAATTTTCCATCAACGTTGATCCAAGCATAGGAAACATCATTCGTTTGGAATGATGTTAGTTGAAATTCAACGTTTTTGTTGAATTATACAGTAAATGATTCCGACTTCAACGCAATTAGAGGTTGATCCCAATTTTATTACAGAGGAAATCATGTCTGAGAGGAGCCACGAATTTTTGGCTTGAATCAAGTTAAAATTCCGTTGGAAAAAAGTGTTTAAAGCTTTCAGAAAATTAAAGTTTAGAAAAATATTTTCGAATGATAAACCACCAATATCGCGTGCCTCTGGAGCTGAGGAATGGTTTTGTGAAAACGCACGCGATCCAATTAAATGTCAACATGTCATCAGCCCAAAATTGCCTATTTTGCGTAGCGATGGAATGTTAAATCTTTGTAATAAAATCAACCCGATATGTATGAGATCCATTCGATCTGGAAGGTAGAAAATCCAAGGGTGATCGCCAGTCAAGTTGCATGGACGTTAATGAGTTATGGCCCACATTGATTTTAATGGTAATTGTTCAATTTGAAAGTTAATTTTAAGCATTGAAGGGGTGGGCTCCATATAAATCAACGTAGAGCAAGTTCAAAGGTTTGATTTTGTAAAATGGGTTTAATAAATATTTCAAAAGAGTTGGAATATTATTATATGGTGAAGGTTTAACCTTTGATTCATTTTCCAAAGTGTTGAGCTTTTAAAAGATTTTGAATTTGGTTTTAATGGAAGGAGCTAATATTGCATAATAACTTTTGTTAAATTTATTTTAACTTCATTCATCAAATTTTAAAAATTTTATGAATGAAAATGAGTATGAAGAATTGAATTTGACTCCTCCGGAGTTAGAAACCATTGTGAGTAAATTTGAAAGGCTCTCCTTAATGCCGGCGCCATCACCACCATCAGTTCCTATAGTTGTTGAGGTATGTGTCATATATTATGGAAGAAAAGATAAAATTTCATATATATATTAGTGGACAACCCTTAGAATTTAAGGAAGATATTGAGTATGATTACCCTCAATCGTTGGAGGAATTCATTGTGAAGTTGAAGCCCTATTATGAGAAATTGGAGCCTAAGACTGAGTCTAAATAGGTTTGGAAAGGGAATGACAATACTAAAGGTAAGTGGCCACCAAAACGGGGAAGACCAAAATATGCAGGTGAGAAGGAAAAATTTTCTCCTTATGTTATCACAAAATTGCATTTGATTAGCTGCTGATTAGACAACTATATATAAATATTTCAAACCAGCTTTTGACTGAAGCTTAGCCTCTTCAGTCTGAGAGGGCTCTCCCAAAGGATTTATGATATTAGATAATGATAGGATTATATGGCTAACTCTATTTGAAAATTAACTTGATTTTTGTGTATGTAGGTTGAAAAGAATGTAGGCTTGCAACCATTGGGCTTATGGAGTCAAAAAATTAGTAGATTCAATGGCAAGGTTTCTTGAAATGGAAGCTGGGGAAGATAGGAGTCTTTAATAAAGGCAAATCACACATAGAAGATAGGGAAACACAGTCATTTCATCAATAAAGAAAGTTAGAGCATACACATATGAATTATCAGTAATAAAGTTGAAATCTATTGTAAGTAGTACAAATAAAGATATAGATCAGAAAGACATTAAAAAATACATGAGAATCTCATGTCTGTCAAGAAGAAGTCCTCTGTATTGCTGATATCAGTAAAATTACATAAAGCAGCATATGGTACAAAAAATCTCCAACCCTTTAGAACTTTCATAATTTGGCTTTAAATAAACCTTCTTACAATAGGGATGATCTGCATCTTGGCTAGATTCATTGAACTCTTCCTATGACACCTTACATAATAATAAAAAAGTATTTTAATCAGAAAATGATAGCTATACTCTAAAGAAGACCTTTTCCTAATAGGACTCAAACTCCTATTTATCACATTAGTATACCTTATCTTTAAAACAATTACATATCAGTGACAAATAAGTCTCATATGTTCGAATAGGATATGACATAGGTCATCACTACTTGACATATTAAATATCCTCCTAAACATATGAATCCAAATCCTATTTTTTAGGAAAATAGGATCCTATCTTCAACGAAAGCTTCAGTTGATAAGCTGTCTCCATTTCATGGTCTTCAAGTCATAGATGTTTGGTGGCAAGGTCCCTTGATCTGTTGGATGTGTCCATGTTGGAAAGGGGTTCCCTAACCTGCATTTTTTGTACAATTTTGTAATAATCGATCTTGCATAGGGTTTTTGGGGTGGGTCCAAACCCTAATGTTTTGTAATGGGTTAAAGAGTATATCTAGGGTATGAAAACCACAGTTTACAGACCATAGGATAACGAAGGCTATGATATTAGAAATAGATAGATAGTTGGGTCTAGTAAGTAAGTGAGTCATAAGATTGATGCTATGTGAGAATTTTTAAGATCTATTTGGGTTTTCTTGGGTAAGGACTCCTGCTAGCTATGTGCATCGAGATCCTCAGTCCTGTTGTGTGCGGACCCTGATAGGCTATGTGTGCAGGATCTGTGGGGTTGTAAGTAGATATTTGATGCTAATGAATGCAGAATATATTTGAAGTATCTTCATGCTATCTGGATTGATTGTGTTTACTGCTGAAGCGCATATGTGATATTTATTTAAGCTGCGAATGTATCTGTGATCTGGAATTAGCTATGATTATAATGTTCTATGATGGCATTTGCTAATACACACATGGATGAAAATGTATTGATTAGATCTGTTAGTAATAATTGCTTTGCTAGGGTTATGTACTGATTACAATGTTAAAAGAGCTACGAATAGACTCATTCTGTGCGAAACTAGTAAGCTGCAATACAGATCTGCCTCAAATTACCTAATCTCTCCCAGGGTGCGGAAACCTGGTTCTAGCACCCTCCCATACTACTACGGGTGAGACCTTGGCTTGCGTAAGTAGGTCATTGCCAAAAGGGAAAGTAGTATAGGGGTTTTTTGGAAAACCTTAAAATCTGAACTTGTTTCAGGACCCCTCAAGCTAACAAATGGTTCTGTTACCGGGACTAGGAGAATTTTGAGAGAGAGATTGGGTAATGCCACAAGGTCATTGGAGACGTGAGAAGTTGGAAATTAAATATTGGTTTGAAATACATATTCAAGAATTTTCTGTGAAAGGGAATCGCAGCACAAGGCTGAAAACCGAGAAGTGGAAGAACAAGTACGTCTTCACAAAAGTCTATGAAATTTTCTTTGTAACCTTTGCACACGAGCTTAAGGAGTGGTTAGCAAGGATCGTAGAATTCCAGATGTGTTTACATAGTGGACACCAGAATTGATTCAACAGATGGAGAGGACTGGCAATACCATCACCAACAAGGTAGATCACTGGGTGGATAGCGTACTGGGAGGATTCGTGAAAGAATTCACAGTTGATCAGTTCATATCCTATTCTGAGGCAGAGCAAAGGTTCTTCAAAGGTTTCTAGGGTAATTTCTTGAGAACATTTCTATTGTTAATAAAAATATTACTATGCGAAAATGGCATTATGTGCAGCCACATTGAATGAATGACCTCTTATCAGAGCGAGAGTACAACATGAAGTGGTAAGTACTATCAAACCAATCAAGAAGGAGATAGATCCATCTACAGTCCATTAAGATAATTGGCTACGCACGAAGGAAATAGTCCTCTACCTACACCACCTTCAAGTCAGCATAAGGGTAAGAACTCACCCAAACCTCCGCCACCAATAGAAGATGATATGGCCACACACATGAAGCTACCCACCTTCAAGGGTGTAGGAGATGAATATATGGACCAATTTTTGTTTGTAGCAAAATCAGTATGGACTGTGTAGAATGTGGCTACTGATGTTGTAAAGAGAGCACAGCTATCCCTTGACTTTGAAGAAAGGGCCTTGGACTGGTATATGGGATACGTAGGACATCATGTGGATCCATCTATTCAAGAGATTAATAAAGCTTTAAGACAACAATTTCAAATGCCTAAGTCCTACTCTCAGCTAGTAACTAACCTAAAAGACTTACTAAGTTTGTATGGGAAGTTGGTCAGTGGTTAAAGAAGGTTATCAGAGATGGAGAATTTCAGTATAATGATAGGAAGCACAAGGAATCGTTTATCGCTATGCTGCTACCTCACCTGTGTGGACCTATGGGTTAGAAAGTGATTGAGACGCAAGAGAAAGCCTTGGATATTTCTATGAAACTAGAGACTGCACCAAGAGACAATGCCCAGTTTGGGGTGCAGCAGATACAGGGATAACTGGAGGCAATGCACCTTGAAATCCAGAATCTATGGAAATAGTGAGAAAAGGAAGCTAGCCCAAACATATGGTGGATAAGATGCAGGCTATCCAGCCACACCAAGGATGAGTGTCCCCTGTTAGCAGACTACATGCGATCTGGGGGGCCAAGCCCATTGCGTCCCAATGAGGTTATGGGACCAAGTGGTCCAATGTTATGGTGCGTTGACTGCCATGTAGATGGACTGCATTATACCTGCTGGTGGTCTTGTGTTTTTATAGATTGGCTTACCAAAATACAAGGCAACATCAGAACCAATCTTTAGAGTTCCAGGATCTAGTCCTCCTGTTCTCAGAGAGGGATCTCTCAAATGTTTGATTTGGAAAGGTTTATCTTGTTTGCTTTTAAGTATTGATTTTAGACTAGTTATTGAGTGCAGGTATTTGTTTTTTTTTTTATTTGTTTGGTTGAATTGGTACAACAGAATATGAAAGGTCTAAGTAGTATAGATAGAAAGAATATGTATCAGATACATTGGGAAATGGAGTCAAGAAGAGGTTTTAGCAAGCTCATAAACGGATATGGGATATCAAAGGGAAAATCTAACTTGGCCACAAGATCCTTTAGCTTTTGTGAATGAAATGGACATTAATGATTTGGAAAGAAAAATTGAATTCTCAACAAAGGGAACTTAAAAGCATAACTTGAACAATAAATAGGTATTTGATAGATAGGGCTAACCATGAATTCTACAAACCACACTTTAAGAAAATAATGACTTCAAGACAACTTTTAAAATGAAATCTAACATTTGGGAGCACATCTTATTTCCTGAAAGATTTTATTTCAAAGGACTTAGAAAACATAAAATATTCACTGATAATTGTAGTCATAGTAGATAGAACACCTAAAAACATCCATGATTATAATTATAAAGACCTTTAAAACAATTTTTCAAGCAGGGACAAAGGGTATAATCAGAACAGACCTCCTTGCCTAAATGTAAACAATGGTACTTCAAAGGGAAACTTCAAAAATAGTTTTCAAGTGGCAGCAGACAAGCAGGAAAACCATAAATCATGTGGGAACCAACTATTTGAACTATTTGAGAAATAAAAAAGCATGAGGGTTAAAGAGAAAGATTAAAGACTCTAAAATACCTTAGCAAAAGAAAACATAAAATAGTGAAGAATAAACAGGTCTAAGGTGCTTCCAGGAGTCATTTCTTAGCCTAAACCTTTCATCCTACTGTAGTAAGCATTTATGAAACATAATGAAAACAGGAAAAATAGCAGACAGTTAAGAATACATCACCAACAGCCAAGCTCAGGGATCCAATGATATAGCCTTCTCAAGAACAAGCATGTCAAAACATAATCTAGCTTCCAAGACTTCAATTTCTTCTTCAACTTCAAACAGACTATGTATTATTTCAGAGAGTTTCAGTATTACAACTAGTGACCAACCAACCAACTTCTCATCTTCTTCAGAAGTATTTATAGAAGAAATGAGGAGGTGGAAGAGTTTTGCGATTGAAGTGTAATTAATTCTACACTAAATGCAACTCCTAGCCTTGAAAACCATGCAAGGCATAAGGCAGGAAAGCATTTAATTTCAACTCTGTTTCGTTAACTTTGTTTCTTCTTTTTAGGCTTAGTGGGTAAAAAGATTGACTTTAAGGAACTTTCTTATCTTTACAATAACTTTACTACCAGTTTAAAAAATGTTCTTTTGTTTGAAATAACTGTTCAGCTGTTTTTGGGGAAATATCTTCTGACTGGGAAATAACTATGCCTCCATTTGATTTATAGAGGCTGCGGGTAGCACTTTTGGTAGCTGGGGATTCAATTAGCCCCTTTGATGTGGCTCTGAGGTGTCCTTCGACTGATATTTCTCTTCATTCTGTGGATTAGGCCATTTGATTCCATAGTTTATGCCTTGATCCTTTCAAGATTTGATTAAAACCTTTAATCTTCTGATTATGCTTTGATCTTCTGTCTTCAAATGTTGATACTCTTTCTTTAATTGATGCTGACTGTGTTTTCTATTTTGCAAGTGCGCAGAGAATTTATTTGTGATTTTGCTCAGAAAACCGATAATAATTACTTATCAATTCCCTAAAATTGTGTAATCAGAACCCACAAACCCTTTGAAATTGTATCAAGGGCTATGAGGATCGTCATCCTCAGCCCATAGCACTGTAAACATCTGCGGGAGGGTTCTACCCTTTAACATACAAAACCTGCATAAAAACAAACAAAAATTATTTAAATCTTACGAATTCATGGTTAACACTGCTTAGGAGGGTTAGTGGAAGCATTTTGGAGTAGTGATAATGGAGGAATTTGCAGTAGAAGGGAGAAAAACACTGGCAGAACAGCTAACTAGGTGCAAACGGAGGTTTGGGTGTGACAAGAGATGTTGACCATTAGATCATGATGATCTACGGTGGGAAACTCTTGATGGAGCATTTGGAAGAATAAATAAAAATCAAGTGAATGGGGTTGTGATACAATAAGATCCGTTCGATCCCAGAGATCAATGGCTGGGACTTAAAAGTGAAGGCGCATTGCGGGGGCAGTGATAAGGTGGAAAACTGGCAGCGGTTTTTAGAAAATGAAATAAGGGGAGGTGGTATTGCCAGAAAAAATGTGATTCCATATAGCATCTGACGTGTGTCCCTCCCAATACTGCCCATTTCATGAACTTTTTTGGCATTAACGTTTAGGCACAAAAATTTTACGAAATGCAACATAGGCTGTCAGATCGGAGGCACCAGATCTAATGGTGCAAAAAACACGCGACGGGGTGAGAGATGTGGGGTTAAAGGTTTTGGTGGGGTCCATGGTGACGTGTGGATTTTTCGCATATCGGATCAATGGTGAGATTGGGTTAAATCCCAATTTTTGGATCTCCGCAACGAGCGGTAAAGATTTAATAAAGAGGCAAAGATTTGGAATGAAGGAAAGCTTGATAAGTGAATGGGCGGGTGTTTGAATTATCGAGTTAAGTCCCGACCGTCAAATTTAAAGAATGAATGGTTAGGATTAAAAGAGGAATTGGATATATGGATGGAGCAAAAGGTAAGGCAGGATGAATGGGTGGACGAATAGAAGTCCGATGGTTGTTGATCTACAGAGATCAATGGTCCATATTTATTTTTAAAATTGAACTGTTGGAGTGGAAAAATAAAGGAAAGAAGGGTTCGGAAGAGGGGTTCTAGGCCTTTAAGAACCTAATTATGGGGCTTTAAGTCATATGAATGTCAGGGTTAACGGACATAAGCCCTCAGGGGCTTAACTCTTTATAATTTATAAGGGTTGTTTGTCGGCCAAAAACAAAGTTTTTTTAGGCCAAAACAGAGTTCCGATAGGCTAAAAAGAGGATTTTTAAACCAAATGAAAGGGAGATATAGGGTTTAAAGAGGGTTTTGGAAGGGTTAAAGAGTCAATTGAAGGTACTTTTATGGATGAAATTAGAGAGTGAAGTGGAGAGGGGAAATGGGGCAAAATGGAGTTTCTTAAGAAGCTTTTCTCTTGGTAATCAGAAGGTACTTGAGGATTTATCGTGAAACAACAGTGAAGATTAACTCAAAGGGTAATAATCATCATAAAAACTTCAAAAGATGATAATTTTTCAAAGGGAACTATCTCTTTGAAGGTTTAAAAGACAAACTTAGCCACCATTGAGTATGACAAGATTTATGGGTGGCTAATAGTGGCTCCACTTAGGGAGGATAGCTGGTTCTATAGGTGTCCAGAACCTCAGCTATTGATCTCTAGCTTTTCAGTAAACTAGTGCCTTCATTCATTTGGCATCAAATTTATTTTCCTTTATCTAACTTTCTTTAGATCTAAAAATCTTTGCAGCAATCTGAAACAATGGAATTCTATCAAAACAACACCTTTACCTACCCATTCCTAATGATCCTAACATTTTTTCTTCTTTCAGAGTGCATTTGGACTAGCAAACTCTCTTCATCAACATTTTATTCTTTTGAAAAATAGGAAACTAATCTATTTCTACTCTTATTTCACCATGAACTCAGTTTAAATAGTTGAGTTCATAAATTCTCTACCTAACTACTATCTGTCAGGATTAGACTATCTGACAAACCTTTATTCTCCAAATTCTAAAATAGGAAATTTAAAAAAAATCAAGCTAGGATTAAGTAGTTTGGCTTGCTGTGGCCTATGGCATAAAAACAAGTTGCACATAGACTAAAATTTGCAAAAAATTAAAACAAAATTGTGAAGGCTTAACATCTGAAAACTAAAAAATCTTTCATTATTTCTTCAACACTGTTTTGAATTTGTTTGAGCTATATTTTCTTTCTCATATGGTTCAAGTTTTGAGCTTTTTAGAACCAGTTCTTCATCAATCTCATAGGTTCAAGTTTTTTGATCTTGTTTGAACCTTTTTTTCCTCTATCCTAATCTACCTTACTGATAAGCCAAGATTATGCTATTTGGAAAATCTGATTCACTAACCTATCAACAGTAAATTGAAAAGCTAATTAGTCATGATTAGGTTGTATGACTAACTAGAAGTGTGTTTTAGGAGTGGAATTTGAGCTTGCACACTTTCGGATTTTGTCTTTCTTTTTGGTATGGGGCTATTCCTTTCCTGTTTTACAATCTGCCCTCTTTTCTCTTTTCTATTATTTTTTGTATCTTTATTTTTCTAACTTTGAATGCAATGTTCAAACAATGATATTTACAACGGAAAACAAAATTCTTTGAAACTCATGATTCTTGACAGAACTAATGCTTGAGCATCCTGCCATTGACAGGACCTCCATATAGATCTTCTCCATTCAATTCTTTTAGGAAAAATGCATTGTGACCCCTCTCAGCATGAATAATATACGGTCCTTTCCACAAGTTCTAAAAATTGCCATGTTTTCCCTTCTCTTCCCTTCTTGAATCCCATTTAAGAACCACATTTCCAACTTTGAAAATTTTTTCCTTAGTCCTTTTATCAAATGATGTTTTGATATTTTCTTGGACTAGCTGTGTTCTTTCATAGAGTTTTTCTCTAGACTACTGTAAATTAATTGTTTAGTTGATTCTTCTCTGCATATCATTTTCCTCAGTTTTCACTTCTTGAAGGAGTTTCATGACTGGAATTCCCAATGAGGTTGGGAAGACTGTGTCCATGCCATAAACGAATTGATAGGGGGACATATCTATTGACTTCTTTGTAGTTAATCTAGCAGCCCATAAGGCGTCAACCATCTTACTGTGCCATGATTTCTGATTCTGCTACAATATCTTTTTGGGGATAGTAGGCAGTGGAATGGCCCAAGGTGATGTGGTATTTGTGACAAAAATCAACCATTCTCTTAGACTTGAAGGTAGCAGCATTATCTGTGATGATTTTTCTAGGACAATCAAATCTGGATAGGATGTTTGTTTCCAAGAACTTGATAATGACAGAGTTAGTAGCATTCCTAGATGGTATGGCTTCTATCCACTTGGTAAAATAATTAGTGGCAGTGACGATCCACTTATGCTGGGCTGATGAAGATGGGTGAATTTCTCCAATGAAGTCCAAGCCCCATTGTTGAAAGGGTGCCTCAACACTGATGGGATGTAAGGGTAAGGGAAGGAGCTTTCTTTTGCCATCAAAAATTTGACATTTATGGAAAGACATGACTAACTTCTGAGTATCTGGGAAAATCGTGGGCCAATAGTGACCAGATCTGAGGATTTTATTTGTTGTGGTCTTTCAGTAGAGGTGTCCTCCACATTCTCCTTCATGCAGCTCATGCATGATTTTTCCTGCATCATCCTCAAGTAAACATTTAAGAAAAATTCGAACAACATTTTTCCAATAAAATACCCCCATCTAATATGCAATAATTCAAAGCCTTCTATTTCAAAAATCTAGCTTTAGTTTTAGTAAAAGAAGGAGGGGCATTCAAATATAAAGGTACATATATGATATCAACATACCAAGGAGAATTCAAAAATGTTTCTTCAATGAAAGGAGCAGTTAATTCTTCTATTTCTTCCAACACATCCACCATGTTCATGTCTAGTGTTTCGAAGTTTGACTCAGCCATGAGTTTTGATAATCCCTTCCCTTTAATTAGTTTGGTGGGCCATATTTCTAAGTCATATTCAAGAATAATAGCAATCCATTTTCCCCTTTTACCATCAGGGTTTTGACTTAGAATATCCTTGACAATAGTATGTGGAACAAAATCAATTATGTGAGAGTGTAAAATATAGACTCTAAATTCTTTTAATGCTTTCACTAATGCTAAGGCTTGCCTTTCCATGATGTTATATTTGAGAGGAGCATATCTTAAGTCCCTACTAAAAAATGATATTGGTTGTTCTTGCACCAAATCATTCTTTTGAAGTAATACTACAGCTATTGTATGTTCAGATGCAAAAGAAAAGATATAAAAGTCTTTGGTGAAATCTGGACTAATCAAGACTGGTGTTTGAGTGAGAGCTTTTTTAACTAGTTCAAATGATTGTTTATCTTGTGTAGTCCATCTAACACCTAAATCTTTCTTAAGCATGTTTGTAATGTTTATTAATAGCTCAGCAAGGTCGGGGATAAACCTCCTCAAGAAATTTATCTTCACAATGAAAGATTGTAATTCTTTAAGGCTTCTTAGATGGCTGATTTTCAATATGCCATCAATCCTTTTAGGGTCTACTTTGATTCCCTCTTTTGAAATCATGTGACCAATAATTTTACCTTCTTGAAGACCAAAGAGTGTCTTTTTGGGATTCAAAGATAAGCCAAATCTCCTACATTTCTCAAAAACTTTTCTTAAATGAATCAAATGTTCTTCATCAGTTTTAGAGAAAACTATTATGTCATCAAGGTAAATGATTATAAAAGAGCCAATATATTCTGAGAAGGATATGTCCAAGGCCCTTTGGAAGGTGGCCCCTACATTCATCAAACCAAATGGTATTTTGACATACATAAAGGTGCCCCAAAGTGTAGTAAAGATAGTTTTGTGTTGATCACTTGGGAGCAGTAACGCTTGATTATAACCTGAGAACCGATCCAACAGTGATATTATTTTAACCCAACTACCCTTTGAAGTATATGGTCCATCTTGGGCAAGGGGTAGTTGTCTTTCAGGGAGGCTCTATTTAGATTTCTAAAGTCAATGCAGAGCCTGATTTCCCCTGTTTTCTTCCTAACAGAAACTAAGTTTGAAACCTACTCTGAATATCTAATGGGTACTAGAATCCCATCATCATACATTTTTTCAATTTCTTTCTTAACTAAAGGCAATAAAATAGGGTTTATACTCCTCAGTTTCTGTTTGAAAGGTTTCTGATTTTCCTTAAGAGGAATTTTGTGCTGAATGATGCTAGTGTCATAATATTTCAGATCTTTGTATCCCCAAGCAAACACATCTCTAAACTCTTTCAACAGCTCTATGTATTGCAATTTTATATGAGCTGGGAGAGTGCTGGATAGTTTGATCATTTTGGGTTATGCTAGGCTACCTATGTTATGTTCTTCTACATCTATTTCCATAGGCTCCATTCTTGGTTCTTTGGCTACATCATTAAAATAAAATAGGTGTTCTAAAGGTGTGAGACCTCTTGGAATTGTATCATTCTTGCATTGTAAAACTTCCAAGTCTTTCTGGTCTATGTTGTCAATTAATTCTACTTCAAAAAGATTCTCACGGTGATTTATATTAGCAGAAAATGTCATTTTTGTTTCTGGGATTTGTTCATTATCCAAACAGTTTTCTTCATGACTAGTTTCTAATGCTGGTATGGCAAAATCATTTTCTGATTTTAGGAAATCATCTATGTGTTGGTCAGTTTCAAACACTTGCCAGTGGTCCTCATTGTTAGGAAATTCAGGCCTGTGTTTTACCTTTATACTAAGTTGTTCATTTATCTAAGGTATTTGGCAATTGCTGGCATTGAAGGCAAGTTCATTTGCTAGATGATTTTTTGCTCTTGGAATGAAAATGAGTTCATATTTTTCAAAGGTGTTTAATAAATCAAGGGCAGCATTTCGATATTCTCTAATTCTTGAGTTTTTAGCTGAATATTCTCCTTTGATTTGTCTTATGATAAGCTCAGAATCTCCTAGGATTGATATTTTTTTGGCTTCTAATTGTTTAAGCAACTATAAGCCAAGGAGAAGGGCTTCATATTCAGTGATGTTATTTGTGCATGGAAAATCTAATTTATATGAATAACTCTAATTTGTATTTTGAATCCATACACCTGCCCCTACACTTGTTTTATTACAAGACCCATCAAATTTTATTGTTCAAAGTATATGTGCCTCATTTTCATTTTCTTGTTGTTGTTGATTGCAAATGTTTTGTATTTGATTTGAGGGAAGTTTTGATTGTTCTGGTGAAGTGATTTCCTCTTTGTTTTCCTTTTCTTGTTGAGGGATATGTTCTTCATTGTACAAGATAAAGGAATCTAAACTTGATTGAATGGAATAGATTGGAGAGTTGTTTAGTTTATCAATGTTTCTCACCATGTATTATTTCATGTGGGATTCCCTGTATAATATTTTGTTTTGGTTAAAAACTAGGATGGTGGCATAAGACATGTCCATTTGAAGGCTCCCCTAAAGTTTGGCTCCCCATGATCTTGATAAAAGCATGCCATACTTTGGGGGAATGTCAACTACTACTATGTCCATTACTAGTCTCTTAGCAGGGATTTGAGATAAGTTAACACATAAATATTTGATTAAACCCAAGCATTTGACTCTGCTTAAATCAAAGGAATAAAAATCCTTGTATGGTTTAGTAATTTCTAAGCCTAAGCTTTCCATTGCTACTTTGGGAATAAAATTATGTGAAGCTCCAGAGTCTAACATTGCATTGTGTAACATCCTATCATGTATATTCAAACTGACATAGAAGGGAGGGATAGCTCCTTCTTTATATTTTCCTTCAACTTCTGGATCAAACAACAACTTAGGTTTGTCATCTGTCAATTTTAAAGTATCAGTGTCACTTCCTAAGTTCAAAGCTCTCAAAACTTGGTTTTTGTACACTTCTTGGGTTACTAGTTTAGCTAGAGGCATGGTAATTTTTATCTTTGAAATCTCTCCCTCAAGGCTGAAAGGAACTATTGATTTTGTCATATTTACATATGTTTTTTCAATTGAACTCCTTTCAGCAATTTTGATTTGTTGAACTTTGTTTGGACTACTATTTCAGACAATTTTGTTAGGGCCACTAGCTGAAGTGATAGGACTGCTTTGCTCAACATTCGGCTGACTGCTCTTCTCTTTGTTTAAATCTATTTTCTTAGCCAAAATTTTGGGTTTCTCTATTGTTTTCTTAGCCTGATTTTCTGCATTTTTCTTAATAGCGGTGCTAGTTTTTTTATCTTTAGAATTGTCTAGGTTCCCTTTGCTCCTAAGATCATATTGTTTGTGCACCTCCATGATTTCATTTTCAAACCCTAATCTATAATCATCAGAATCCTCATAGGTTTTTGCATTTTGATCTGAGGAGAAGAAACCTTGTTCTTCTTCAGTGAGGAAAACATCATCCCCATTGTCTGATCCAATCAAGTTTACATGATCTTCTCCCAACCTTTGAATCTCCCTTTCTTCCTCTTGATCTACATAGTTTTGTTGGAAGGGAGGTCTAATTTGTTGGTCATTGTCTCTTTGCCTATCTCGATTATTTTCTCTTCTGAAATTCTAATTTCTACTTTTGTTTTGGTGGTTTTTTTTAGGTTCTCTCGGTGGAACTCTATCATTTAAGTTGATCTTTTCAAGCATTCTCTCCATTACCTTCACTAGGTTGTCAATTTTGGTCTCAGAAGATGAGGTTGAGGGTGAAATATCATCTTTATAAGTTACCATCTTCTATGATATTACCCTAGATCTTTTCTCAATTAAGTTTTCTTCTACACTTACAGCTCCCTTCTGCATGTCTTCTAGAGTTAAGCAATCTCTCTCTCTTAGTTGATAGGCCATTTCAACATCAAAACCTTCAGGATATTTTAGTAAGGTCATGCCTTGGGGATGTTTCATGTGAGGTGGAAGAGATTGTAAACACTGTTAAACCTAGTGGAGTAGTCATGAACACTATCCCCTTGATTTCTTTTAATATTGCTATACTTTGGTAATATTTGGAGAGGATTCTTTTTTATTTCCCATTTGTTTATGAATGTTTGATGCAAAGAAGGGAGATCATTGATGCTATTAGGAGTTAAGTTTTTAAACCACTTCTTTACTTCTCCTCCTAATCTTTGGGCAAATATTCTCATCTTTATGGTCTCATCTTCTATTTCCATGTAATCAAATGAATTTTCCATCCTATCTACATGTTGTTGAGTTGTGGTAGATTCTTTTTCATTGAAATGGGGAATTTTAGATTGATAATCATTTGGTAAGGGAACCACAGGTTGTGGTAACACTAGTGGGGCATACCATGCTGCCATGGCTGGAAGGAAAGGTGGATTTGCAAGAGGGAAAGTGGGCTGAAATGGAGTGTTTTGAAAAGTGGTAGTATGGATTGGAGTGGAAGAAACACTTGGACCAAAAAACTAGTTTTGAGCAGATTTGTTATGGAAAAGACTAAAGTGATGAAGAAGCTAGGAATCAGGAGGAGTATAAGGTGAGGCTTCTCTACTAAAGCTCTCTTTAAAACCTAAAGTCTCAAAATCAGCTTCATTTAAATCACTTTGACACTTGGTTCTGAAGATGTTCTTTGTATGATGTAAGTCAAAGTGTGAATCCTCTAAGATAGCTAGGTTTTCAAGGATAGATTTTGTTCTTAAGAGGCTCCTATCAGCAACTCATTTTCTAGACTTAGAAGTCTTCCACAAAATCTTCTCTAGATTTTCAACTATTGTAGGAGGATTAGGGTCTAGATGGGATCTAGTGTTGATCCTATGTGAAGCCAAACTACTTTTTCAAAAAGGAGAGAGGCTGAAGTTTTTAGGGACTGTTTTGAATTTTTTTCCTCTCACAATGTCTATTCTAGTATGGGGCTAGGCTTCTAAACTTCTTCAAGGATGGTTAACATAGTCCTAAAGATATTTGGAGACCTAGATGGGTAATATGCCTACTGGAGCTACTGGAGTCGCTAGGTGGAAATTTTTTAGCTTTTTATGAAGGTAAAATGATTTATGGTTCCACCACCATGTTTATTATGAAGCCAATTTGAAATATTTTTGGATTTCCTAAGTTTTTTATAGTCCTATGGGTTATGAGAGTGTCCTAAATCAATTTCAACACTTACCTATGGTGATGAAACAAACAGAGTTTACTCTTACGACTTAGCTAGCTGATTCTTTCAAGGTTTGATAAGGCTCCATGAGAATCCTAAGGGTTATTTAGTTTGTCACTGATTCAAATAAGTCCTATCATGATCACCATTATGCTTGGTAGTGCTTGAAGAAAGCTACTTATACTGTACTAAAAAGTGAGTGTTTTGTTTTAACGATTTTACTCAGAGTCCCACCGTGGTTGCCATTATGTTGGTGTGAATGGTGGGATAACAGATTCCAAGTGTTCAGATAGTATCAGTTTAAGGGCATGTGGGTCTTCTAAGGGATGTCTATGTGTGTTTAAGTTTAGAAGGTCCCACCATGATTGCCATTATGTTGGTGGTCCTGTGTTTTGATAGATTGGCTTACTAAAAGAAAAGGCAACATCAGAACCAATATTTAGAGTTCCAGGATCTGGTCCTCCTGTTCTTGGAGAGGGATCTCTCAAATGTTTGTTTTGCAAAGGTTTATCTTGTTTTCTTTTAAGTATTGATTTTAGACTATTTATTGAGTGCAGGTTTCAAAGGGAACTATCTCTTTGAAGGTTTAAAAGACAAACTTAGCCACCATTGAGTATGACAGAATTTTTTTGGTGGCTAACAATACCAACCACTATCCCCGTCTTGGTGCTTATGTTCTAGAATTGAAGCAAAAATGGTGTTGATTCTACTCCTTTGTGGGACATGACTAGCATAACTATTGAACCTATGACTTGATGATAGATCAAGGAAACCTATACAAGGTACAAGCTGACCCTTTTTCATCACTATCTCCCTCAAGTAGAGGAGGCTCCCTAGCAAGAGGCAGAGGAGGGAGAAGGGGTGGAGGTGCATGTCGGGGAAGGGAACAATTGATCTATTACAACTGTGGGGAAATAGGGCACTTCCCAAAGGACTGCCTAAACCCTGCACGAAAATCTTGTTGTTACTATCGACAATTGGACCATGTGATTGAAGACTGTCCAGTTCTGATATCCAAAATGCTAGAAAAATGAAGACCCCTACAGAGAATGTACAAAGTGTTAAGACGGAACCATGTGATGAAGGACCAAGTATTAATGTCATAACATGCAGTGGCATGGTTACTGGAGGATCTGAGGAGAAGGCCACAGATGAACTCCTTATCTTGAAGGCTGCTATCAAACAGAAAAGCCTAGACCTAAAGAAAGAAAAACAAACGTTTGTCGCAGTCGGCAAGGACTTTTCCATGGATGAGGCATCTACCTCCATGGCTCCAGTAAACCCAAGAGTGGATGATGAACTTAAGTGATTCCTAGAAGCATGTATGAAGTTACTGTGCAACCAGAAGGCGGTAGAAAATCTCCAAACAATGATAGATAGCTGCGTAGAAAGAACTGAACCTCCTATAGAGGTAAGAGATGTCCACAAACTGTATAAGCACAAGAAGCGCACTGGGTGGGAGATGTGGTTAACAACGCAAATTGGTGACTATGAAATGGATCAGGTTATCTTGGACTTGGGGTTAGATGTGAATGTACTACACAAGAAAATTTTCCAGCAGATGGGAGAGCCTAAGCTGGAATGGTATAATATACATCTGTGCATGGTTAACCAATAGAAGATCATACCATTGGGGAGGCTATCAAAGATTATGGTAGATATCATAGGAGTTAAGGTACATGCCGAGTTTGAGGTAATTCAGGTTGTGGAAGATGCAGACCCTTATCCTTCGCTCCTATGACTGGATTGGGCAATAGACATGGGAGGCATTATCAACCTAAAGAAAAGGAGCATGGTAGTTGAGAATGAGGGTACAAGGGTAATAGTCCCACTAACACCCTGTGGAAGGAGAGTGGTATACAGAACCAATGTGTGAAGAAGAGGATGTGGATCACATTTATAAATTAACCACTCGGGACAAGGATTGGATCAATCCTACAACTGATGGTGTGCTTTGCTAGGAGAAGGATAGTGAATGCCTCTCTAACTCAGATGGGGAGATAGAAAATTAGGAGAATTGGTTACATAATGTATCCATGCTACGATGTCTTAGAATCACAAAGAGCTTCTAGTGTATCTCCTCAGAGGTAAGAGAACTTCCCTACTTTGATGGTTCTGGTAGTATTAGGGAGTTTTTGCAAACATTTGAAGCTGAAGTCCGAAGGGAGTGAATGATGTGGGCCCTTAGTCTAGCCATGCCTTGGCATAGTGGTGGAAAACTCATAAGGGGATATTCCTAGATTGGGAGGAATGTCACGAGATGATGATCCTATGCTTTGAACCCCCGGCTCACCTGTGCGTAAAGAATTTCATTGGCCCAGGAGATCTACATGAGCACCTGACTCCATGGATGGAGGAATGGTGCAAAATAACTACAAACGAATGGGTCCACCTATTCATTCACACCTTGGGGCCAATCCCCACCACATGGTATTTAGATGGAAAACTACACCAGTGCACCAACCACTGGAAAACCTTAAAGGAATATTTTGTAGGGATGTTCAGGTTGATAGGTGGAATGGAGGCACTCGACGAAGCCCTGCGGGATATAGATGACTTAGTATTTGATGAATCATTCCCTTGCGTGGAATATGGGGCACCAGCTTGGGATACACGGATGAAGGATATTTTCAACTACTGTAATCTATCAATGGAGGAATGCGATGAATATCTGTGAAATGACACTATCCTAGAATCAGAGGGAGAATGTGCAGTTACTGGACCTCCGTTACAGATCATGGATGTGACCACACCTCTTAAGCTAAGGGAATTCAAAATTGGAACAAAGGAGAAACCTAATCTAACTAAAATTGGGGATTACTGGGATGATGGTACTGTGGGGAATGTGCAAAACTCCTCACAAAATATGAAGACCTATTCCCTACGAAATTCTTGAAACTCAAATGGATTACTGGGGACCTAGGGGTTATGTACACCACTTTAAAATGAGATGTGTGCCCTGTTAAGAAATGCCCTTATCGATTGAACCCCAAGTATAAGAAGAAAGTTAGGGAAGAGCTTGACAAAATGATAGCCGCAAGTATCATTGAACCAGTAGAACAGTCCGATCAGGTAAGTCATATGGTGGTCCAGGAGAAGATTACCAAAGGAGAAATAAGAATATGTGTTGACCTGTGCAAACTAAATGATGCCTGCATTCGCGATCCTTTCCCTACGCCATTCTTTGATGAGATTCTTGATAGTATGGGAGGGGAGGAATCATACTCGTTTACGGATGGGTTCTTGGGCTACCATCAAATTAGGATCACACCTGAAGATCGCAACAAAACTACATTCGCCACTGAATGGGGATCTTTCCAATACACTGTCATGCCGTTTGGGCTCAAGAATTCCCTTGCCATATTTTCTCGGGTAGTGGTTGCAGTACTCAAGGATTTCATCCACAAGTTTTTGGAGTTATATTTTGATGACTGGACCGTATTTGAGTTGGTAAAGAAGCACGTCTCAAACTTGCGCATGATGTTAGATGCCTGTAGAAAGCACCAGATTTCCCTAAATATCAAGAAGTGCATATTTTTCATACCCTTCGCAATCTTGCTAGGCCACATAGTCTGTCAACAAGGATTGATGGTTAATCCTGCCAAGGTCATGGTTATCATCAACTTGGCAGTCCCTACAACTAAGAAACAACTGCACTCTATCCTCGGACACATAGGCTACTACAAGAAGTTTATTCAAGGGTATGCAATGATCACAGTGCTCCTGGAAAAACTCTTGAAGAATGATGTATCATTTTTTTGGGAGGACGAGTGTCAGAAAAGCTTTGAGTTACTCAAGGAAAAGATGATATCTGTGCCTATCTGTATATTTCCTGACTAGGAGAAGGTTTTCCATGTTCACGTAGATGCGTCAGGGATCGCCCTAGGAGCTGTCCTTACGCAGCTTGGAGAAGGAGACATCGAGCATCCAGTTGCATTTTCTAGTAGAAAACTCTCTAGTGCAGAGTACAACTACTCCACTATTAAGTGTGAGTGGTTGGCCATGGTATACACCCTACAAAAATACTGGCATTATCTATTAGGAGTGCACTTTAATATGTTTATAGATCACTCGGTTGTGAAGTACCTAGTGAATAAGCCTATGTTGGCAGGGAATATTTGCCGATGGCTGCTGCTATTTCAAGAATATGACTTTGAGATTATCGTGAAGCTAGGAAAACTAAATGCCAGGCTAGACCACTTATCCCAAATCGAAAGTGGCGAAGAGACAAGAAATCTAGAAGAAGGATTTCCCAATGCACAACTGTTTCCTATTAATGTAGTTGATGCGCACTTCGCCGACATCATTCAATTCTTAACTACGGGGATGGTTCCTGCAGAGTTTTCAGTACAACAAAATAAGGGGTTGGTAACCCGCGCAGCAGATTTTACCATCATAGCGGACCATCTATATAAATTGGGAGTTGATGAGGTGTTGCGAAGATATGTTGTGGAGCATGAAAGGCACGCCATATTAGAAGAAGCCCACAGGGGTGTATCAAGAGGTCACTACGCAGGGAAATAAATGGCACAGAATATTTTAAGAGATGGGCTATGGTGGCCCATGCTGCATACCGACTCTCACAATTATTGCAGTACTTGCGACACATGCCAAAGGACAGGAAGGCCATCGCATAGAGATGAAATTCCTCTGCAACGGTAGATGGCCCTACAAGAATTTCAAAAATGGGCCATAAAATTTTTGGGGCCCATAAACCTACCAGGGAAGAAGATAGGTGTGTGTTATAACATCATTGATTTGGATTATGTAACTAGATGGGTTGAAGCAGAAGATGTGAAGGATTGCATTGCAGATACCACTACGCACTTCATTTTTGAGCATTTTCTAACCAGTTTTGGATGTATTAAGATCCTAATGAGTGATAGAGGTATGCATTTTGTTAATGAAACAATAAAGGCCTTGAATGAAGAATTTCAAATCCACCACGCGAAAAGCACCCCGTATCATCCCCAGGCAAATGGAGTTGTATAAGTTTTTAATAAAATCTTGGAGTAGGCACTGACCAAGGTCTGTAATGTCGATCACAATGATTGGGACGTGTGCATCCCATCAGTCCTTTGGGCCTATCAAACCACCTGCAATAATTTAACTAGGCCATTTCAGATGGTTTATGGAAAGGAGGCCATTATGCCCATGGAGTATATTATTCCTAGCTTGCACATCACAACCTTTACCAACATGGCAGAGCCTGATATTATGGAGGAGCAGTTAGCGTAGCTCGTGGCCTTGGAGGAAGATTATTTCATTCCTAACTTCCATCAGCAAGTTTAGAAGGCCCAAGATAAGGCATGGAATGATCGACCTATTCAAAAAAATACATTTGCGAAAGGAGAATTGGCCATGATATACGATAGCCAATTTGTGAAACACTTGGGGAAGTTCCATCAGCACTAGCTAGGTCCCTATATGGTAAAGGAAATTATTGATAGAGGAGTAGTTCAGTTAGCCACACTGCGTGGTGATATGGTACTAGGATTTTTCAATGGCAATCGGCTCAAACCATACTGGATCAAATGACTATATGGTTGGAGTAGTTGTATGGGGCAGAATATGCACGAGAAGGGGGACAAACATAGGTAAGACCGTGGTATGTGGAGGGATCGATCGTAGGTCTGGAGGCTTGGAGAGGTGCAATGAGAGCACATGGGTGCTCTTAGAGTGTAGGAGGTGCACTGGAAGCACAAAGGTAATATATAACTGTGAAAACTAGCTGTTGGAACAATAAAGATGGGTAAAAAGAAAATTGTACCGTTGAAAGGAGCGGTTGACTGAAAATTAATGAGGTGATTTCCAAATATTTTTTACCATTTACTTGATGGTAATTTTTTGATAAGCCTCATCCAACCATTGGTTGATCTCCAAGGCTATAAAAGAAGAAGGATAGCTCAGAAGAGGGTTTCGTGTATCTTGAACAGTTTGTGGCTTGTGAAATTTTGTGACTATTGTGCTTTGTTAATGTCTAGGCATGCTACCCCCTCTGATAGTAGCAACCCTGAGTTAATTTTCTACACAAGAATGACTATGACTAATCCCACTCAATCTTCCCATACTATGGCCTTGACAGAGAAATAATCTGAGGAAGTACTGGAAGTCACCCCTGAAGTTGAGGAGGTTATGTCCACACCGAGCAATGGAAATCAGGTAGAGAAGAAGAAGGGGAAAGGAAATAGCCAGGAGCTAGGGCTAGGGAAGACTGTGATATGCACTGGGGTGAAGCCATGTACCTCCCTTCAAAATGTGAAATCCTCACAAATGGTGCCCCAGGCATGTTAGCCCAACCCATCAAAGAGACCTATGTCTGCTCAGGAAGAGGCCCGAATCGCCAAACCAATAAGCTGGCTGCCACCATATGTGCAGCCTCACAAGCCCTTGGTGCGCATTCCTAAGAATCTCGATGGGATTCGTGCATATCTACAGATGCCTCTGATTCTAGGCAAGGTCCCAATCATTGGAGACTCCTTTGGAAAGCTCCACACGGTCAAATTCGATGATCATGACCTGGCCAACCTGGAGGCCTTCCCCAAGCTAGCACCAGAATTGTATTTAGAGAGGGTATTGGAGGATGTCGTACTGAAGGTAGTCCCTATTCCGTGGGAAAGTTGATTGGTTGGGTCTAGGTTATTAAACTTGTTTCGGATGCCTAATTTTTTCCACTATAATATCACTAACAAGATTGTGCGACAATTGCTTGCTCTGGTCCATGACGACTGCTTATGGATTTAAGACCGCATTCCCATAGATGCAATGCTCATTCACCATATCACTGTTCTATCCATGAAAGGGCTGAATCCCATGGAGCACATCATGAAGAAATATGAACAACAGATTGCTGATAAGGTGCATGATGATTATCACATTGAACGGAACACTAGGGGGTTCATGATTAGCACTATCAGCAACCACAGTGCACACATGGGCACCTTGTTTCTAGCATACAATATGATGCACAAGTGCCAGGTTGCCACGATCCCTGCATATGTAATCCAGTTGGCTAGCCGCTTCGAAAAAGGGGTCTGCTTCAACTGGTCCCAGTTCCTGTGTAGTGAATTTCTAGAGCACGTGCACGAAGCCTAGGAGAATGGAAGGGCATTCTCCTACTCCTAGTTGCTTCTCCTCATCATGTTGGTCACATGGGAAGCCCCGAAAGATTCAGTCCTCCCTGAGCTTGAGCCAGATATGTGCAAGGGGGACTGGTATGTGAATTTGTGGGATTCAAATGATGAGAAGCACATTGAAGATAAAAAGGTTTTTTGGGTTCTATTTCAGAGTGGGCTTGCAGCTACCATCCACTCCCGGCCGTGCTTGTCACTAGCAATATATGACAAGTAGAAGAGCATCGCATCATTTCAAGTCACAATGCATATTGTGCAGATCGTGGGAAAAAAATATCTAGCGTGGGTATCAATCTCGTATATGGTTGTTCATGAGGAGATTGACCCCCTTATTGCTACTTGGCCTCCAAACTAGAAACTAGGCTTTAAATCAGGTACGTAGGACACTGTAGGTATGAGCTCCAGGAAGGCCACCCTACCCAACACCACCAAAGAAACTGAAGGATAGGGCAAGAATGATGAGAAGGAATCGAAGCCGAAATCACAGAAGGATTCGCAGCAGGATCTAGGCGCAAAGGGTCTAGATGCAGGATGTGTTGATTCCCCTTGAGGTACAAAACAGACTAGTGACCCTATTAAAGGCCAAAGGAAAAAACAATGAGCTACAAGACCGGGTCAGGACACTAGGATTACTCTCACTGAGGAATACCTGGAGTAGATCACTAATGCAGTCACCTTGCCTTAGAGGATAAATGGCTAGATTTGGAAGAGTAGCAGAAGGCTACAGTTGCTACACTCTAGTCTGAGCTCTGAGCTCTGTAGCTTAAAACCAACACCCTGCATATGAGTATGATTCAAGCAAGGCCACCCCCAACATCAAGCAGTGAATTGATCATCACAAAGGAAGCCACCTGTGCCCCCTACCAGGTGCAGTGTTCATCTTGAGCCCACTTGCCGTAGGAGTGCAATTCCAGGCCTACGTAGAGGTACAATTGGATTTAGCTCGTCTGCCTCACGAACCAATACAAGTCATCCACGCATCCCCGTTCTAGGATATTCAACACAGAGATTTTCGGGTGCACCAACAACTCAGTATAGCTAAGTAGACGATTCTAGAGAAAACAACTAAAGTGTCCGAGGCGCAAGCTACCTGCACCCTTGCCACCACACAGCAAATATAATTGGAGCGCCTAATCAATAGGCTCTACACAGACGTCACTAAGCATGTCCTGGTTTCTCCCACCCCCCAGGCCAAGATTGAGGGGCTTGTTGTAGCACTAAGGGCTTCAAGGACTGAAATTCTGATGGTCAAGACATAAATTGAACAACAGATTTCTACCTTACAGGCCAAATTTCATCCAAAAACACCCCCTGACGTAAGAGCCCAACAAGTCGCACTAGTCACAGAGGCCACCAATATTATTACATCTCAGATTACTCAGGGCATAGAGATGTTGGAGACATCTATGAAGCTGTGGCCTAAGGTGCAGCGTGACCCCCTCCAATGTGATTTCACTCAAGAGCTGCGACACAAGGAGGAAGAGTTTGACCAACTCGAAGATACCATGTCAACTTTGGTTCCAACTCAATTCCTAGCATGACTGTGTACCAACCACACTCTTAGAGATGAATTGAAGAGCTCTACCACAAAAATAAGGTCCTCAGTGACCACTTGAAGCCTTGGGTCGATGAATCCGTCAAGCTCTCTCAGCAAGTGGATGGTGCGATCAAACAACTGAACCAGACATTGGAAAAGTGTCATAGCTGCTACAGAAGGTCCAACTTCGTAGAAGTTGGTGGATATTTCTCAAACTGTTGTTGCACATAGTGAATGAGTGTTGCCCCCACTCGTTGATGCGATCAAGAAGCTTCATGTGAAGATGCAAATCCCACGACCCCAGTGACTCGGGACAAGTCACAAGATTGTGTTGGGGGCCTGTTGGAATGGGGTTCCCTAACCTACGTTTTTGGTACAACTTTGTAATAATCCGTCTTGTGTAGGGTTTTTGGGGTGGGTCAAAGCCCTAATGTTTTGTAATGTGTTAAAGGGTAGCTCTAGAGTCTGGAAACCATGGTTTTCAGACCATAGGATAGCGAAGGCTACGATATTATAAATAGATAGATAGTTGGGTCTAGTAAGCAAGTGAGTCATAAGATTGATGTTACGTGTGAATTGTTAAGATCTGTTTGGGTTGTTTTGGGTAAGGACTCCTACTGGCTGTGTGCATGGAGATCCTCAGTCCTATTGTGTGCATACCCTGATTGGCTATGTGCGTAGGTTGTGTGGGGTTGTACGTAGATATTTGATGCTAATGAATGCAGAATATATTTGAAGTATCTTCATGCTATCTGAATTGATTTTGTTTACTGCTGAAGCACATCTGTGATATTTATTTAAGCTATGAATGTATCTATGATATCAAATTAGCTGCAATTATAATGTTCTACGATGTTATTTGATAATACGCAAATGGATGTGAATGTATTGATTAGATCTGTTAGTAATAAGAGCTTTTCCAGGGTTATGTATTGATTACACTGTTAAGCAAGCTGAAAAAAGACTCATTCTGTGTGAACCTAGTAAGCTGCAATACAAATCTACCTCAAATTATCTACTCTCTCCTAGGGTGCGAAAACCTAGTTCCAGCACCCTCTCATACTACTTCTTGTGAGACCTTGGCCTACGCAAGTAGGTCAATACCAAAAGGGCCAGTAGTATATGGGTTTGTTGGAAAACATTAACCTTCGACCCTGGGTCAAGATCCCTCAAGCCAACAATCCACCTATCCAAAACTTCTCAGAAACCTTAAAAAATAGCTCTCCACGAAAATAGGGTATTTTTGTAGCATGCTTTCGTAGCGTCCAAAAAATAGTTTTTTGACTCAAAATTTCTGCTTCTTTGCTGTTCCATAGTGTCCATCATGACCTGACACATAATCACTACCGTTTTCCATTGTTGAAAGCTGCAAAAGGTGGTTTTAGAAGCAAAAATATAGTTATAGAAATTTTCGTAGCATTTTCGTGGCTTCAAGCCTAGGAAACACTATGAAACTGTGAAAAACTATGAAATTTCCAGATTTTGACCCTGTCTCAAAAAGGTAACCTCTAGCTGTGGAAACTTGGTCTTAAACATTCCATTAACCTCTTAAAACATAATAAAACTCAACTTAAGAGCCTTGAGGTTTTTCCTCTTCATTAATGATAAGTTGAGCTATGGGTTCCTCCACTACAGTCATCTTTAACCCCTTCTTCTCTAGCTCCTCATGGATGAATTCTAACTGCACTTGGAGGTCTTTGACTTGGTCCTTCATTTTTCTGTTCCTAGATTTCAAGTGCAGGTTTATTCTTCTAATATGCTTCACCTCTCCTCTCAATGGCTGAGTCCATTTGATCAATTGTTGTGTGTTATCTAAAGTCTTTGACACACTATTATCCTACTCTTCCCAAAATTATTTCATTTTCTCAAACTACATCTTCTGAACATTATGTTTCCTTGATTATTTCTTCAATACTACTATTTCATGATTTTCTGACTTCAACTGCTCCTCAAGGACCTCAATCTATGTTTTTTCAATGATTTTCTCCTTTCCTATATTTTGCTTGATGACTGGATCTTCTTTTGTAGGTGATGATAGGTTAATGACACCTGGTGGTGGCTGGATAATTTTAGTGACCTTCTGAGCTTCCTTACTACTTTCCAAGACCTTTTTGGCATGCCTTGTCATTGGTTTCCTAGCCTGAAACATGAAACCTACATCCTCACCGTCAAATTCTAACTTCTTAGCTGATTTGGCTTTCTTGAGTTTCTTTCCTTCCTCATCTATATCTTCATCTTGGACTGTGGGTGTTTCCTCAATACCAATAGCATGAAGGGTGTCTTATAAATTTCCCTTAGCCATTGTTTGGCTTCTTGTAATCCTTTTGTTTCCATGTTTACTCATAGTTGGCTCTTGTTTTACAATTTTCTTTAGTACAGTTGGCTTTTTTTTTGCAAGTAAAACAACATGTGTATCAAGTTTTTGCAATTTCTCTGTTTCCATGATTACTGGTTCACTTTGCTCTTTCCCTATGGGCTCACTTTTCTCTGCCACTGAAGGTGATGGTATACCTCTAGGTTTAGAAGTTCTTTTAGGAGTGATGGCATCTACTTTAAAACCATTAACAAATAGAAAATATGACTAGTCTCTGCCTAATCTTTTTAACTCCTCTAAAACCAACAACTTGATTAAACCATGATGAAAGAGTAAGGTTTCATTTCCTTTAGATTTAGCTTGAACTTTATGTTCCACCATTTTTTGGTCATCTAACCTATTATCATTAGATGGACCCAAGTACACCATGTAAGACCAATTTTACCCTAAGTAAAATTGCTTTCACTATGTAAAATAACTTAATAAAACACATTTATTAGGTTGTTTATGGTCTAAATAGGAAACCCCAATGGGAAATATTAAACAAATCTACATTTGTTTGGTTTTCCTCATGGAATAATCAATTAAACAGTAATTAAATTATTATTCCTGGTCATATTTAACTCAAAACAAGGAATTAATTAGATAAATCCTTATTTATCTTATTATTTTCTAGGAATAATTATTTAAACCTTATTTAAAATAATATTCCTTGTTAAATTTGACTAAATCATTTATAAATAATTGAATAAATCATTATTTATTTAATTATCATTCAACCACTTCCTTAAAATGATAAATAAATCATTTATTTATTTATTATTTACAAGTAAAGGGATTTGACCCAAGTCAAATTCCTTTCCCCTCCAACAAATATAATAAAATATTCCATAAAAGGTGGATCTAGATTTGGTTAATATTATTTTAATCATGTACCAAGAACTAGAATGACCTAATATTTTGTTATAAATAGAAGGGATTTTCCTACCATTCATCACCTTTTGTTGCCTCTTAGATCACTCTGGATCTATACTCTTGGTCTGACTTTGAGCCATTATCATTGTCATATTTTCTATTATTTTCTTTGTGAGCTCCCTTTAACTTCTATGTTTTTCTGGGTTTTCTACACCAACAAGAGAGAGAAATTCTAGATCTGAAGTGCTGAGGACTTCCAAGAACCCATCCCATTGAGGAGAATTGGAAACACCTTTCTTTTTTTCCTCCCAGGTGCCATTAATATAAAATCCTTCAAAAAAAATATTGTTCTTGTCTTGTCTATTGGATGCATAGAGCAAAACCTTATTTTTACTACTTAATGTATTTTTATGCATAGATCTGGATTTTTACAGCATTTGTCTTGATCAACTAACTACATATTTGAAGAGATTAGTAGCCATCTTTTGCTATTAGGGTTGTTTGTTATGCACAGCTAAAAGAGTGTTTTACACTTACACTAAGGATTCATCCTAACACTTTATTTGAAAGTTTTTCTAAGCTTCTGTATAAGTAAAAAGATAGATAAAGAGATTTATTACCAAAAAAATGTAGCAGAAGCATGAAGTGGTAATAATAAACCATATGATACCTCTCTTCACAAGTGGAGTACTTCTGAATAATAAGCAATAGCTTTGAGAAATTGTCTCTCATGTAGCTCCTTGGAATGGCATTTGTAAGATCAATCTCACTATGTTCTGGCTTGATAAATTCCTTACAATCATGCATGTTGAATTTGAAACCTTTGAACCATTGTTCTCCTCCTCTTGGAATTTCTGTTGCGGCTGCAATGGTCTCTAGATTTATAGAGAGGTTCAACATCCCCACTTTTGAATCTGTCCCATTGAAATTTATGGAAAACTCTTTAGAAACCTGTACATGGCATCCTTGCAGTCTTTGGAAAAACTACAAACACCTTGTTCTTTTGAAAACTTATGAAGCTATTGGGTCTTCATTTATCAAGTTCATGTCTGATGGCTCATATCGGAGATAGTGGCCACCTTTATTTGTCTTCCTCTTTGTAAGCATGGTACTTTTCTGTCTTCTATGCCTCGCTTGATAAATGACAATTGTAACCTTTTGAAAATGTCAGCCACAACTTGGGCTTAGTGAAATAGCTCTCCAAATCTCAATAACATGCAAAGAGGGAATGGAGAATGAAAAATGACTCAATTGAGAAATATTTTAAATTTTCTATTAGGGCCTAAATCTACCTCAGGCTGAGGAATGTAGAGTCTAGGGTAACATCAAACCATGCTTAACCTGGTAGCTAGCCCTACCAGATCGGGAGAGGGCTCTCTCCTGGTCAATCTCAGCAAAAATAATCAGTGAGGCTTGAGATGACTTTGAAAAAAGGCTGATTTTAGGCTAGGTATATATGCAAGGAGGTTGGATTTGATTTTGTAGGTTTTTGTTGGATCAAGGAGAAAGGCAGATTTTGGGTTTGGGGAATGAGGCCTAGTTTTTGCAGAGTTTTGAATGGGGCAAGGAAGGTAACTGTTTTGATGCTTTGGATTTAATGAATGGATAGCTTAGACCGGTGAGGAGATGAAGAGGGAAAGATGCTTTCAAGAATCCTCTTCAAACAGATGAAAACATGGAAAATTAAACAAAACTCAAGGTATAGCAAAGAAATCTAATGAATTCCACCTTTAAAACTTGTTTGTTTAGTTTAAGAAGAAATAAGAAGGAAGATGATACACATGAAACATCAGTAAACTTACAATCACTGAGAGAAAAACACCATCAAAACATAGAGCCACATGGATCCCAAAGAGTGCTGCAAACCCTGGTCTATTCCTTTGCCAAAATTGTACAGATGAAATGTACAATGAAATGCCAAGCAATCCCAAAACACTGTTACCGATGAAATAGGTAACTTGACCTCAAAACGGGAACTCTAGCCCAAAAAGTCTCAAAAAACATGAAAAAACACCCCAAAAAAAAAAGTGTGTCTTCCAGAACGCACTTGGTTTTTTTTGAAGGTCAAATTTCAACATTTTATAAAATTATGCTATAAACAAAATTGTTTGTTGAAAAAAGGATTGAAAAAACACTCTCAAAACAAAACCAGTTGATGATGGAATAACAAAAAAAAAAATTGTGTCATATTTTTGGCATTTTTAAAAATAGAAGTAACATTTTTTAATTTTTAAAATTCAAACATTAAAAAAAAACCTAAAATTTAAGAAAAAAATATATTTAAAAAATAAAAACATTTAAAAGCTTAAAATTTAAAAATATATGAAGATAAAAGAAAATAAAAATAAAAACAAAATAAATTTTTTAATTCAAACATTTAAAAAAACCTAAAATTTAAGGAAAAAAAAATTAAGATTAAAATTTAAAAAAATATAGAATTTAAAAAAAAAAAACCAAGAAAAAAGAAGTAAATTATAAAAAATAAAATATAGAAATTAAATTTAAAAAAGAAAAAGAAAATGCTTATTAAATTTAAAAAAAAAAATTAAAACAAAAAATTAAATTTAAGGAAATATATTAAATTTTAATAAATTTAAAAATTAAAAAAAAAATTAAAAAAAAAAAACATTATTTAAATTAAAAGTAAAAAATGAAAAATTAATTAAAAATAAAAAATGAAAATAAAATAAAATGAAAATATTAAATTTAAAACAATATATATTAAAAAAACAAATAAAATATAAAAAATAAATTAAATTTAAATTATAAAAAATAAAATATATATATGAACTTAAATTAAAATAGGTATATATATCAGATTTTATTAAATTTAAAAAAAAAGGTTAATACTAAAATAACAAATTAAATTTAAAAACAAAAATACTAAATTTTAATAAATAAATGAATAAACAAATAAATTTTGAAAGAAAAAATAAATTTTAAATATAAATGGAAAAAAAAAAAAAACATTGTTAAAATAAAAACTTTAAAAATCAATTAAAAATGGAAAATTGAAAAAAATAAAAGATAAAATAATATTAAATAGAAAAAATAAAAAAAAATCTAATTTTAAATACACAATTTTAATTGAAATAAAAAAATATAAAAATTTTATGCAACTAACAAAAAAATTAATAAAAAAATAAAAAATTTAAAAAACAATATTAAATTCAAATAGATTTTAAAAAAATACAAAATTTATTAAATTTTATAAAATTATATTAAAAACTAAAATAATAAAGAAAACTTATGAAATTTAAAAAAAAAAAAAAAATCAATTAAATAAAAAAAATAAGAGTAAAATTTTATAAAAATTATTAACAAAATAAATAAATAAATAAAATCAAATTTAAAAAAAAAAAAAAAAATTTAAAAAAATTTAAAAATCCGGCGGCGGTGGGGTGGAATTTCAAAAAATTTAAACTTTTTTTTCATTTAAATTTTTTATTTAAAATATATTTTGTTTTTTTTTTTATTAATTTTGTTTTTATTTTTTAAAAATTTTATTATTTTATTTTTTTTGTATTTTATGAATATATATATATATATATATATATATATATATATATATATATATATATATATATATATATATATATATATATTTTATTTGATTTTTTTTTTTTTTTTTTTATATTTTTATTTTAATTAGATTTTTTTTTTAATTTCAAAAAATTTAAATTTTTTTTTTATTCAATTCTTTTATCTTAAATTCAATTTGTTTAATTTTATTTATTTATTTATTATAAATTAATTATTTTTTAAAATTTAAAATTTAAAATTTATTTATTAAATTATTTAAATTTTAATTTAATTTTTTTTTTAATTTTTATTTTTTAGTTTATTTAGTTTTTCATTTTTAAAATCTATAAATTGTTTCATTAAAAAAAAAGCACTAAATTTATGTGTATTTGTTTTTTAATTATTTGCATGTGGTTGTTTTCATTTTTTTTGTTTTTTAATGATAGTTTTTTTTTTGTCAGTGTTTGTTTTTTTTCTTTAAATTATGTGTTTTTTTTCAAATTTTGTCATTTCCTTTGATATAATTTTCAAATATTTATTTATTTATTTATTTATTTTTGTTTAAATTTTTTTATTTTTACGAGGTATTTTTGTTTTTTTTTACATTTTTATTGGTTTTTTTATTGTTTTTATATATATTTTTTTTATCTAAGTTTTGTGTTTTATTACCAACATGAAAATCACCATTAAAAAAAAAAAGGTTGAAGCAGCATCAATACGTTTCAAAATTAGCATGAAAATCACCGCTCTAAAAAAAAAAAATTTGATGCTGCATCAATACATTTCAAAATTAACATGAAATTCACTAACATTTTAAAACAAATATTCGTACTTCATAAATAAAAATATTAGAGTGTCAAAAATGTGCACCAAAAAAAAAAAATGGTGATTCTGCATTACCACTTTTCAAAATCGGGTGCTTTTTATGCTACCAAAAAAAAGTAGGTAACATTGCGGTTACCTATTTCATCGGTAACATTGTTCCAAGTGTCCAACCTTGAAAATGACTGAGAAACTAGAAGATATAGACAAGAATTACTCATCTCCATGCCTCTAGGGGTCGAGCTCACTAGTTTAGGAGCTGTTTCAACAATATCTAAACTAAGAACTGAAAAATAGGCAGTGGAACAGCTTGCCTCTATAAGAGAGGAAACTGATTCATTCAGTTACTTTTCACTTTTTGGTGAATGAATCTACTTGCATGAGTAAAAATGTGCCAAAATTACATCAAAGTCATGAAATTACATCAAGTTACATCGAGAGTTTTACATTTCGAGATAAAAAAATTCAAACTGGCCAAAACTAGGCGAAAATCTGAGTTACTGAGTGAAAAAGGAGCCAAAATTCCCAATGTGCCACGCCTGAAATCTCTATGCATTGCGCCACTTTGAGGCTGATTTTGATGGCCTTCCTAGTGTCCAAATTAAGTGCAGGATAGCTCGTTGGAAATTCCTACCTGTTTACTTTCCAACCCAAGTGGAATTTTTGGATTTGGTCGCCATTTGCCCCTTCAAAAATGAGTTCTCCCAACACTACTTCCTGTGTGTCCAAAAAGTGGTAGAAAGGTCAATTTTAGGGTGTTTTTGACCCTTCAGGCAACCCAAAAATTTTCAAAATATTTAGGTAATGGGTAGGCATGCATGAATTTTCATGAAAAATTCATAAATGCAAATTTTTCTTCAAGAGGAGCTGCCAATTATAAGCGCACGCCAAGTGGCGCGACTCGTTGTGCAGGAAAATCTGTGTTAAGGCTAAAAAATTCAAAATTGACAAAATGTTTCCCAAATTTCTTGAAATTTGGGCTGAATTTCCACCATCAAGCGCTATGTTGGGCCAAAGAAGCTTTAGCCAAAATTTGGAGTCTATCATGCCTTTTTTGACGTTTTAGTGCCCTCTTTAACTTTGAGCTTTGTGAGCTCAAATCCTCATCAATGAGTATGAAATCTATATCATGGCTTTCGGAAGGCCCCTCATCCTGCATGGGCCTATTACCTCTATCTTGTACCTGTACCTGTGCTGCTGAGGATGGAAGCGAGACCCTTTCCACCCCAAGTGGGAGATAATACTCGTCGGGCTACTGCAAATAATCCTCTAGTGCCTCTCTGATAAGTGACATACATCGGCACACTAGTAGTCTCTGTCTCCTGACCTCCATACTGATACGAAGGTTCACCTGCATCATGAACAACCTCTGGAGGAACCTGAGGAGCTGTGAAGAAATCACTAGAAATTAAATCCTCCCATGAAATACCCTGCAAGCTGAGCTGATGCAAAACCACGATTTTAATGAGTGAATAGTGATAAATATTGTTGTACTGCTGCTTAGGAGTTTTCCTTTGCACGAGAGTGGGCATTCTCTAAATGTTCCGGCACATGAAATAAGAGAGGTTCATCATCCTCACTCTGGTAAAATGCATCAATAACCTGATATGATAGGCATAGAGACGTGAGAGCCGATCCTCACAACTGAAATATCTGATAATAATTTTCATCAGAGGGGCATAGGAATCCTTCAAGAATCGGAAAGCAAACACTCCGCTGACTTGTTTCACAAAGCTAGGCCTGATATATGGTTTATAATGCACTCTGTCCACCTATTGTCTTTTGTTCCATTGTTCTACCACATTTGGTATTCTGGTTGCTTGAGAGATAGTTTCCGGTGTTAAAGTGAATGTTACACCGGAAAGGGTGACCTGACCATCATGTAAATGCAACACAAAAAAACGAACCAACTCCTGATGATAATGGATCCTAGCAATCATTTCAAAAAATTGAAAACATGACTACTATTGAAAACATGCCATGGCAAGTGGACAAGCCTGCAATTCAGCCAATGAGATGGGCTACTCTCTCACATGTCTTCTACTCTTATGAGGCCTTCTAGGTGCATGTAGTTCAGTGGTGGAATCACTGTCTCAGTCATAAGATGTATCGATATCTGTTTCCATGGTGTCCAAGGTCTAAGCAAGGTCTAGGTTGTCTTGGATGACAATGAGAATTTTGGTGTTTTTTGATTTAATTGCCAAAATGTGGTAATATGGGAGGAAATTGGAGGAATAGGGTAGTTGGAAAAAGGGACTTTAATCAAGTGAAATTTTCTTTTTGAAAAATGTGATTTGATGAGTTTAGGGACAAGGGACAACCACTTAAATTTTTGGGAAAACTTGGGGTTTGGGAAATTTTACAAGTGAGATGGGGAAATGGGAATGATAGGAAATGAAATGACTTCAGGGATGCAAGGGGATAGGGGAATGGGCAGTAGTGATAAAATAATAGTGATAAGGGATGGGGGAAAAAGCAAGGTGGGGAGATGGAATGATTGACAACAAAATTATTTTCAAACCCAAAGGAGGCACTTATCAACAAGATAATAGGGCTTGGTTTTGATATTGTTGAAATCCTCATAAACAACACCCAATACATTTTCATTGACAATTCAAAGGTCACATGGACTTACTTGGAGCAAGAGAGACCGAGTCAATTTGGATTTTTTTGAAGCAATGGCAAAAATTTGTGTTCCGGCCCAATGCGCCGCGAAACCAACCCAGTGCACCGCGACCTTCCAATGCACCGTGCTGGTTCAAAATCACACACAGAGAGCCAACCCTATGCGCTGCGCTTGCCTGATGCGTCGCGACAGTCTCCCAACGCGTCGCGCTCTGAAACTTCAACTCAATCTGCCCTCGAACTTCTTCTTTCACTCTCCACGGGTTCTCCTTTGCTCACTACTATCTCTTGGCATGCAAATGGAGTTTGAACTTGGAAATATCTTATATGCCAAGGATTTAAATTTTTCAATTTGAAAACCCACTTTGTAATGTTGAAAACTTTGACACTTTTCAAAAGAACTCTGTTTTGTTTGCTTTTTTCTTTTGGACTGAATGATGAACTTTTTGTCTGTCTTGTAGGGAATAGATGGCATGGATCTTTGGCAAAGGTGACCAGGGTTGTGAATGAAGCATTATTACAACTGAAAAAACTTGAAAATTGCATTGCATTTGTTACAAAAAGATGAAATAGACAATTTTTCTTCAAAACAGAGTTTTGAAGAAAAATCATTATCAAGCATTATGATGATGAAATTTTTGCACTAAAACCTTATTTGCAGCTTCCTCATGTGCCTGCTGACCATTATTAAGAATTTTGAGACCTGATTAATAAAACTCTAGACCAAATGAGACTTAAAACCCTAAAATGACTCTTTGCCAACATTGACAGCAAGCATGACTGTACATGATTTCAATGAATAGAAATAGGCCAGAAGGTACAAGACATGAGGGATATGAGCGACACGCCCCTACCATAAGATGATCCATGCTCCTAATGGAATGCAGCTGACTAAAATGAGTGAGACACCTAAAATGAAATGCAACAAGAGAAATTTGATCTCTGACAGAGGGATGAAGATACCGAATCTAACATTGGCTCCAATGGGGATGGTAGCTCTTTGGAGGTGCCAAGAACTACAGTTTTCTGGGAGAGTAGGTAGTGCCTTCGTCCATTGGGCTATGGAGTCAATAACTTCAACAAACCAACACAAGAATTTTGACTTATTTTATTGACTGAAAATCGACTCAAACTGACTCAATTTCGAAACCAAAAATGATTGATAGAACTGACTCAATAAACTCAAATCAAAGCTAAAATCAATCTTCAGAGTTATAGCCTTCACCTTGGGCCCCAAACTAAAGGAATGATGATAGCACACACTTGCAATGAAACTAAAATAAAGTGGTATGTACAGTGACAATGTAAAACAATAGAAAACATTTCAGAAATGATACAGCTTGAGCAGCCGACCATTTACCGGCCCTCCTGGAAAATATTCCTCGTTCATTTCTTTCAGAAGAAAAGAATTTTGACCCCGATATGCAAAAATTTTGAAGGGTCCTTTCCAGAGATTTTCGAACTTACCATGCTTACCTTTTTCCTCCTTTCTTGCATCCCATTTCAGCACCACTTCTTCCAATTGAAACTTGTTCGCTTTTTCTTTTCTGTCATATATTTTCTTAATTCTCTCTTGCAGCTTGAACGTGTTTTGGAAAACTTCCTCTCTAGTCTGCTGCAAATGGATCATTTGATTTATTCTCCTTTGCATATGATCATCTTCGCTGCCAGCTTCCTGCAGAAATTTGACCACTAGGACTGCGAGAGAGGTAGGAAATACCGTGTCAACTCCATATACTAGCTCAAAACGGGACATACTTATAGATTTCTTCTGGCTCACTCTATCTACCCAAAGTGCATTGGCCAACTTCTTATGCCAACTTTTCTTGTTTACTTCCTGCAGCTTTTTAATAATGTTGACCAAATATTTGTTCGAGGACTCAGCCAATCCATTGCCTTGTGGATGATATGTGGTTGAGTGCCCCAAAGTGATTTGATAATTATCACAAAACTCAATCATTTTTTTAGATTTGAAAGATGCTGCATTATTATTAATCAACTTATTTGGACAACCAAAACGGTACAAAATATTATTCGCAAGAAGCGAAATTATTACCGAATCTGTGGCCTGCCTGGTGGGAATTGCTTCAATCCATTTCGTGAAATAATCCTTCACTGTGAGGATCCACCTATGCTGAGCTGAAGAAGCAGGACGAATTTCACCAATGAAATCCAAACCCCACTGCTGAAAAGGAGCACTTACTTCAATGGGCTTAAGCGACAAAGGCTGCAATTTCTTCCTCCCTTCAAAAATATGACATTCATGACAGCTTTTAATAATTTTGTATGCATCAGTGAAAAGAGTCGGCCAATAATAACCTGCTCTCAAAATTTTGTTGGCCGTTGTTTTCCAAAAACGGTGACCCCCGCAATCTCCCTTATGAAAATCCTCCATAACCTGCTTTGCTTTTTCTTCCACCAAACAATTTAACAAAACAACACCGAGATCTTTCCAATAAAGTGCATTATTCATGATACAAAATTTAGCAGCCTTTAATTTCAATGTCCTACTCTTATTTTTAGTCATTCCTGGTGGTGGTGACAAATTTTGAAGCACATATACAATGTCTGAATACCAGGGAGAAAGAAAAAATATTTCTGATACCTGAATTGGAAAACTTTCCTCATTCTCCTCGAACATAGCAGCAATGAGATTTATGTCCAAGGCATGCAAATTTGACTCAACCATTAGCTTAGCCAGCCCCTGTCCTTTGATAAGCTTTGTAGGTTTAATCTCCACATCATACTCTAACAAGGCAGCAATCCATTTGCCTCGTCTCCCTTCTGGATCTGTTTGCACTAAAACATCCTTAACAGCAGTGTTAGAAACATAAGCCAGAATATGAGAATGTAGAATATATACTCGAAAATCTTTCAACGCTTTCACTAAAGCAAGAGCTTTCTTTTCAATGATGTTATACTTTAAGGCTGCATCTCTAATGGTTTGGTTGAAAAAAACAATTGGTTTCTCATGCTGATCTCTTTTCTGCATTAATATTGCTGCCATAGTATGATCCGAGGCGAATGAAAACAAAATAAAATCCTGAGTATAGTCCTAGCTGATCAAAACCGGAGCTAAAGAAAGAGCCAATTTTACTAAATTGAAAGACTTTACTGCCTCCTCAGTCCACTTCACTACATTGTATTTTTTTTAGCATGTTAATGATTTCTCTTAAGTGTTCTACAAGATTAGGCACGAAACAATGTAGAAAATTCATCTTACCATTGAAATATTGGATCTCTTTTTTGTTTCGGGGAAGATCAATTTGTTGAATAGCTTCTACTCGTGCTGGATCAATGTGAATGCCATCTTTTGAGATAATATGACCAAGAAATTTTCCCTCATCCATGGCAAACAAGATCTTCTTCAGATTGAGAGACACACCATATTTTCTACACTTTTGAAAGACAATTTTCAAATGATACAAGTGCTCTTCATCTGAATTGGAAAAGACTTTCAAATCATCCAGATACACAACTAGAAATACATCCTTCTCATTTGCAAATTCCATATCCATTGCTCACTGAAATGTTGCGCCAACATTCTTCAAACCGAAAGGCATTTTAGCATAATGGAAAGTTCTCCATGGAGTGGTGAATGCTGTTTTGTCTCTATCATCCTCATGGACCAGAATTTGGTTATACCCGGAATAACCATCGAGTAGCGACATACAATATGCTCCAACTACTCGCTGAAGTATGTGATCTGTTAGGGTCCCGTGATTTGGCCGATTGGCTAGCCAAATGACGATGTAACATCAAACCAAGCTTTGGAGCCCAAGGACCTAGCCTTCCTGGACTCAGAGAGGGCTCTCTCTATAAGTGTAAAAGATGTCGGTGTGTTTACTTGCGATGTTCTGATATTAGGCTAGTTATGAAGTATGTTTTTCAAATACATAAACTGGATAGCAAGATGTAGATAAATTGGGCTATGGGGTCAAACTGGTCAAGGAAGCTAATGAGGCGATGATGTAAAGCTGTTGTAGGGCCGATTTGATTCACAATAGAAGGGATCTCTGGGCAAAATGGAGTAAATGAACAATAAGTTGGTGAAAGACAAGGGATTTCAAGTGCAAACTAGTTAATAGCAGACATAAACATGTAATAGCAAGCCATTAATCATGCTAGGAATAACTATAAGCTAATCAATACATAGAAATCAAACATTCAAGCCAAACATAGAGGTATATGACCCTCTAACTTCGGGAAAAGGCTATCATACTTTGGGGAAAACACATGAGACAAACTAACAACTCATAAACTATGCCGGAACGCCTAAACATAGTCTCTAAGTCATTGGGCACTTGGACAAATAAGTTTTCATAGTTTTAGGCAAAGGGCTAGATCGGGACTAGGCCTCCTTGGTTCAACAAAAATGATCAACAAATCAGTCAAAGAGAAAGTTTTATGGACAGAACTATGGGCAGCTGATAGGTAGGTAGGGCAAACCATACATCCTACTCAACATACATGGAACTGATGAATAAAAATTAGCAACAACACCTTAGGTTACTAAAGAGCAGCTAAGAATTCTTTAGCATAACTAAGGGAGAAGAAAACATCAAGCTATGAAGATTCAGGAATTTTGAGGTGCCTCCATGGGCATGTCTCAAAATCAATCTTTACTGATCTATAGCAGCAAGAAAAATGAAATATGAGTGAAAACTAGAAGACAAAACAACATTAAGAAGCACTATACCATCCTACCATGTCAAGGAATCCATCAACAAGCCTTCAACATTCCTCAAAAGCATCCAAGAGGCAATCCAAACATCATAACTCAAGTGTATTCTTCAAAGCTCATATGACCAATGCATTAATTCTTCTCTCAAGTTCAGCCTCTGATTTACAATGAGAAGTATGGGATAAATAGGCTAGAAGGAGGGAAACCTCATGGAGCAACTAGCTATCCCATTGGCCAAGTCAAAATATCTAAATTTGCCCTTGTGGCTTTGCAAAGCCCAAGGCACAAAATATCTAATAAAATATCTAAAAAATTGCTAAAAACGGAAATTATATTGACTTTACATGATTTTCCCATGATAAAAATAGCCTAACGCAGATTTGGGAAAAGCAGATTTTTGGAGTTCAAAAATTGCAAAAATACTTCATATTTATGCCTGAAAAAGGTCCCCTGACTTGCTGGATGCAAATGGAAGGCTTCCCGATGTCGAAATGAGGCTCATGATGGCTCGTTGGAAAGCTCTCTGTGTCTGCTTTCCAATGCAAGTAGAATCATCTCAATCTGATCTCTGAAAGTCCCTCAAAACTGTACCTGTGTGCAAAAACCCAGAAAATAGCAGGCTGCTGATAGGGCGGGCAGAATGTGCAAAATGAGGCTGTTTTTTGCCAATTTGAGGGGGCGAATGATTTTCAAATGCCCTGAAAATCGTTGGAGAGCTGCTCATGAAATTATGGAATCCATTGGTATCACCCTCCTCCCTTGACGACTCTTCAAACTGAAATGGCGCATTTATGAGTTTTTGGCAAAAACCCCAAAAATGCCAAAAAACAAAAAGTTTTCGAAACAGGCCCAAAAATGGCATGGATGACCCTCAAGGGTCCATGGAGACATGTTCCGAAGCTGAAGCTAAAATATCGAGGGCTGATGTGCGTTTTGCTTCCTTCCGTGCTAGGCGCCTCTCCTTCAATTTCTTCAATTTTTCTTGTGCTACCTTCAATTTGCGCCGGGCGATTTGGTTTAGCTTCTGAAAGTGAAGTGTTCTCTTTCTCTGTAGCTCGAGATCCCTGTTTGCCTTCTCAAGCTTGGTCTCCAAATGCTGGTTAGCCCTCTCAAGCCAAGCTTCCTTGTTTTCCTCAATTTCCCGCTCAAAGAGGGTAGTGAGAGGAAAAGTTTCGAATTGAGCTTGTTCTTCAGCCTTCTGCTTCTCCAAAGCTCTCCTAAGCCCGATGGTTCTAGGCCTCTTTCGCCTAGGCTGGTCCTCCTCTTCCTCATCATCAAATTCGCCAATAAGCTCTTCAATTCTCACTTGCGCCCTTTCCGCCTCCTCTTTGTACTTGATGGCCCTTGCCTCATGAATGGCTGCATGAAATTTCATTTGTTTGTTCTCAACCTCCAAGAATTGATTGAAATTCCTTGCCCTTTGGAGATCTTCTTGTAAAACCTCAATTTGCCCTTCTTTGTGAATGAGGAGGTTCTCAAGGATGCGTGCCTCATTGTCGCTGTCATCGCTTGGGATAGGGATGACAGCTAATTCACCTCCATGCTTGGCGCTTTCTCCAATTGTACTTTTGCCTTTGAAGGCCAATCTAGCGCTCTTTCTCCTTGGTAAGCTAGGAGTTGTTCTCTTGGGCAATTTTCCCTTCTTAGGGACAGTTTTGGTCACCATTGTGGTGGCAGCTTCAGCTTGCTGTCCTTCCCCAACATCCTGTCCAGCTTGTGGCTCAAAAGGTGTTTCGAGTGCTTGCTCAAACTGCTGCTCTTCAAACTCTGTCCACTGCTGTTCCCTTTCCGGTACCTGCTGCTGTACCTCAACCTCTGTCTGCTGCCCTTCTTCCTGAAATTGATGTTGTTCATCAACCTCCAGCTGCTGCTCTTCTTCCTGAAATTGATGCTGTTCATCAACCTCCAGCTGCTGCTCTTCTTCCTGAAATTGATGCTGTTCATCAACCTCCAGCTGCTGCTGTCCAATGATATCCAACCGCTGCTGTCCCTCAAAATCTGGCTGCTGCTCATCAACCTCCTTTTCTCCCTGTGGCTCACTGCCCTCTCCTCCTCCTTGTGTACTTGGCTGCCCAGTGATCATCTTGAGTTTTTTAGGGGTAGGCCTACTAGATAAAGGCACTGGACGACGGATAGGCTGAGTCGGGGACACATGAGCAGGAGGAACAGTGGCGAAATCGGCATGGCTAATGAAGGACTCCCATGAAACCCCTTTCTTCTCCAGCTGGTGCAAGAAGATGATTTTGATCAAGGAATGATGAAAGAGAGAAGAGATTTGCCGAGGTGGAGCTTTCTTTAGGACAGCAGCTGCCATCTTCTCTATGCTCTTGGACAAAAAGTATGGAAGGTTTAATTGCTTGCTCCTGGTAAAATGCATCAACAAGCGAACATGATAAGCAAAGATTTGGCTAAACCTCCCTTCACAAGTGAAGTATCTCATTATGGCCTTCATCAGTGGCGCATAACTGTCAAGAAGATAGGAGAAAGGAAAAATAGCAGTGATGGTCTCCCTATGTTCCGGCTTGATGAAAGGTTTATAGTCCTCCAAATCAAGATGCGCTTGTTTAAACCACTTTTCACCATGATACGGGATCTTGGTAGCTTTGGATACATACCTTGGAGAGATTTTGAAGTCAAGATCTGCAAGCTAGAAGTGTTTGTCCTTGAACCTCAAAGCGCACAAATGTGTAAGTGGCGAAAAACTCTTGACTTCCTCTATCCTCCGACAGAAATCAAGACAGCCTACCTCATGGAAATTGAAAAGTACTGAGGGATGAGCATTGATTTCTTCTATGGAGATGGGCTCATATCTCTTATGTTGTCCGCCTTTGTGATCTCGCTTTGGAGGAATTCTGACTTGAAACAGGCTTGGAAGAGGTACACTGCCTCCAATGTATGAAGAATGCCTTCCTGGATTGAAACTGGCTACCAAACTGCTTGGACAGATAGGGACACTGTGGTTTGGATGAAATGTAACAATGCTTCCTTGAATAAACCCCCTTCAACACTGATTAACAATAGTTCTTCAAATTTGGATGCACTTCAGCTATGTATCCTTCTCAACAATGGCACTATGTGTAGAAACTGCTTTGTAGATTCTTTGTGTACAGTCTTGAACCAATCCCCTCTTGTGACTTTGCTTAGAGGCCTGCTTGCACTTATATTTTTGTCTTTGAAAACAAACTTCAAGATTACAACCCTGCTCTTTTAAGTTATTTACCTTGAAATATGCCCCTGTCAGCAGACTTCTGTGGAGACCACACAGTGGGAAAAGAAAGAGACCCTGTGGTTAGGTGAAAATAGCCCACTGTGTCAAAAGAAGAACCTTTCACTTGTGACCCTTTGAGAAGTCAATCACTGCCTTTATAACTCTGCCCTTGCTGTTTATTTGATCACCAGTAAATGCCCAATCATCTACAAATGCCCAATCATCAACAAAATACCTTGTTTCACCTTTAGAAAACTCTGTCTAACAGTCTTCAGAATGACAATATAGTGTAATGAGCAAGCAGACCTAGTTTAGGTGAAAAAAGTAAGTGCAACAGTTGTTTTAGAAAACACACTCTCTGTTTTATGAGTTTAAAAGGTGCACCAAAAACCTGTACCTCTGTTTTCAGTATTAACCTCAAACACTAACCATTCTGTTTTTCAGTGTGCTGTGTATTCCTGGTTTCAAACTTCAACTTTGGTCACAACAACCATGCCTAATCAACAACAACCCTGCGTTTGATGTAAACCTGATCATAAACAACTGCCTTCTAGAATGTGGCCTTATTTCACTTCTCAGAAAACTCTGTCTTAACAAACTTTAGAAGGATACCACGTAGTGTAATGAAAAGGCAGATTTAGCTTAGGTGTAAAAATAGGTGTGACAGTGGTTTTAGGAAATAAATTCTTTGCTCCGTGAGTTTAAAAAGTCCACCTACTGTACCCCTGTTTTGACCTCATATGTAAACACCAAGCGTTCTGCCCTACCCTGCCTCCAGCTTCTTTATCAACAAACTTTTGCCCTTTAACTTATGCACAGCTTCAAACCGAGGTCTACATGCTTGAAAACTTGATTTTTCGAGTTCTTTAAGGTAGGGATAGAGTACCTTGTGCGTTTTTTGAGAAGAAATCCCCTTGGAGGGATCTAAAAATGCAACGGGATTCTTCAAAACTGGCGCGGCAACCCTTGGAGCAAAACTCGTCGCGCCGGAGAAAACGCCGGGTGGAGTTGTCGTGCTGTCGGGCGGGCACCTACAGGCTCGTCGCGCCCGCCTACAGGCTCGTCGCGCCTGCGTTGACACCCTGTGTATTTTGGAGCCCAGGCTCGTCGCGCCACTTGCCAGGCTCGTCGCGCCACCCTAAAAACTGTGCAGAAGACCTCAAACTGTTTGAAAAGCGGTCGTGATGCTTGGGAGCTGCGGCGATTTGCTTTTTTGGATTTCACAAGTGGTTTATTATTCCTCCATTTCATTCTTATGACATGTTCAAAATGTCAAACGGTCACTTTGAATATATATATCTGCCCCTTTTCAAATGATGCAAAACAGTATTTGTATCAAGTTGCCTTTTAAAAAATGACAATCTTCCAGATCTGCTTTCCCTACTCACGGAATGACATACCTATTTCTCACAAGAGAGATATCTCAAAAAATTTCGACTTTTTCCCTCTTTGGGCGCTTTTAGGTGACAATGTAAACGAAAGTCAGGTCATTTAAAAACTGTCAAAGGCACACTTCTCTGTCACTGCTTTTGCTGTACTGTATATTCGTGCTTAAACTGTCCTTTAGGATGGTGACCATGGTGTCTGCTTTAGGGAATATAAACAATGATAATTAATTAAAAACAAATTCCTTTCTGCCTAATCATAGGATCATATACCAGTTTGCCTTCTTATTTGAAAAGATAAACTTGTAAAATATGAAAACAGGCTTTTTGGCACACGGTCTTTATTCTATTCTGCTCAGCATTTCAAACCCCTTTTGTCAGTAGCAACATTTCATGACTGGACCTATGTTCGCTGCCTCCTTCTCTTGGTGATTTGCTAGTGAAGAATGGCTATTTCATAATGCACTAAAATGTTGGAACAGTTGCAAACACCTCTTCTCGAAAGGCGCCCCTTTTGAACTTTTGACATATGGTATGTCTTGCTGCCTGGCCCTTTCCTCAAGGAGAAAATCTTCTTTTGATATTAATGGCACACATATGCTCAAAATTGTCTCTTTTATATATTCCTAGCATTGCATACCTGTCATTTTTCCTTTTATGACTCAACCTTAGTCACTGTTTACTTCTCTAGTTGCACTGTTTACTTCTCTAGTCGCATCCTTTCACCTTAGCCTTCTTTGTTTGCTAAGAGGGATTTCCCTTGATTTCTGGATAGGTGATCATGAAATGTCTTTAACCCCTTTTAAGTCAACTGCTCCTTTGTCATTCAAAGCATACAATATGTTCAATATTTTCTCTTTTCCACTGAATGGACTGTTTGACAGGTAGCTTTTTTGAAGAGGGAGATCAATACATTAATATCATAGACAGTAACACCTTCTTTATTTCAACGTCTTTGAGTCTTTTCTCTGCACTTTTGGACTTACCATTTTTCAACAGTCTGCAATGATTTTGGCTCTCTGCTTATGTATGGAGGAAGCTCTTTCATCGGGCAAATGTGGTGGTAAGTAAACCATCTGAACAACACCAATCTTAGCATCTTCATTTGCAAACCTCACTGTGTTTTTGAAGGAAACCTAGCCATAGTGATACTGTTCTAAGGTTGCTGAGATATTTGTCACTTGGCTTGTTCATCTCGTGACCTGGTATATTGACCAGAACTCTTTGTGATCATAAAGGTCAGTGTTTTCTTGAAGAACCAAGAACCTTCTCCTGCCTGTGTAATGGCATTGATTAACATCTGTTCTATTTGATGCTACACCAAAACAGGCCTCTTATGATTTGGATGTTCACTGATGAAATGGCCTTCTAAAGTTTCAACCATTTACCTGACTTGAAAGTTTCAGATGATCTCTTTTATTAGGCTAAACTTCTTTTCCTTTGAGCTTATCATACTTTCACTACAATCCTGTTATGGTCAGCAATTACATTCATGAAACCTGAAGATATTGTTTCATTGTTTCAGACAGGGCAAACCCGGACTTTTGCAACCTTCTGAGTCAACTCTGACCTGCGCCCTCTGCTTATGGATGAAGGAGGCGCCCTAACCCTCTGCTTGTAATGAAGGAGGTCCTGAGCCTTGACAAATTTACCATTTGCTGAGACAGTGGCAATCATTTTTCCTGTGATTTTCATACTGAAAAGAGCTGTAAGGTCCTGATTGAGAGCCCTTTGTTTTGCAGCTTCATCTCAGGCTTCATAATACACTTAGAAGCAACTGTTCCTCTAACTGTAAACTCAAACATTTACTCCATGAGATGAAACATATTTCTTGTTTTTGAAGAACCATAGAACACAGTGAAAAACCTACTAGTCAGCTTGAGAATGGGCTTTATGCAGCGCTGAGATCTAGGGGGTGTGAGTGGCGCGACTTAAGGCTGTTTGTCAACTTCATTTGCAAATTAAGGGATCAGTCATGGTAGGTCTGCTGCAGATGGGGGACTTTTTTGGCTTTTTGATGATTGCCAAAGGTGAAATGTCCTAAACGCCACTTCCTAACATAGGATAGACTTCTGAAACAGATGTGGATTTGCCCTTTAAGGCTGATGGGCAGGTCAATAAGGCTGAAGCTAGATAGGATTGTGATATGAGGTTTTTTGATGTTGCCAGGGGTGGACTGAATAGGTAGAAAGGTGAAAAAAGTTTTGGGAGGGTTTTCTGGATGACATATTGACATAAGGAAATCAGTTTCTAGAAAACTCAGCTGAAGATATAGTCATCACTAACATGTAAAAAATACCGATGGCTAACAGTGGCTCCATTTGGGGAGGGCAGCTCCTCGTCAGGAGGTGTCCAGAATTCAGATTTTTGGATTATGAAGACCAGTGCCTTATCCATTGGCGCAAAATTTACCCTTCTCTTGATGTTATTTCTGAAAAGTGTCAGCATGTTTAACATCAATGATACCTCTACCTACCCTACTATCTTTCCTAACATTTTTTTTTCTGTTTGGCGCATTTGAACTAGCAGCCTTTAGACAATGCATATTTTTCTTTTTGCAAAATGAAACTATCTACTTCTACTCTTATATCTGCCGGGAGTTCAGATTAAGCTGATGAACTCCTTCATTTCTCTACCTAAAACTAGATCGACTGTCAAGATTAAGCAGTTTGACAGGATTTCATTCTCTAATCTACAACATGAAATTTAAAAATGACCAAATCAGGATTAGGCAGTCTGATTTGTCATGCATTTGCGGCATAAAAGACAAGTCGCACACAAATGTTATTCTGCAATAAAAGGAAACTAGAGAAGCGGGGCTAAGATGTACAATGTGTTTTTCATCCCTCGCTTCTCTCTTTGGTTCTGTTTTAAGCATGTGGAACCAGAATCTCTCCCTAATCTAAGCTCTGTGATAAGTCAATCTTACACAATGTTGACTATCTTGACACTCACTAACTTATCAACAAATAAATTTAAACATGCTCAGCTATGATTAGGCTAGATAGCTGAACAAGACATTGAAGTACTAGTAGCGGCATTTAGACTTGCTCGCTTTCCGAAAGACTTATTTTTTGGAACATGGGGCCTTTGTTCTATCTTCACTTGCCCTCTTTTCTGCTTTTTACTGTTTCTTCAAACAAACTACAAATGAAAAGGTGCTCACAGGCTAAGCTTATTTTCTATTGTTGTCTTTCTATCTTGATCTAATCTGTGCACAATAGACATTTGTTTGGTGAACTCTGTTTTCCAATGCAACCAGTCAACTATATGCTCACATGGGTGATTCTGGTTTAGTTCTTTCATGATGCGGAAATAATGAAAAGGCCACTCCCATTTGGTTTGTTTCTGGATAGTAGAGCTTAAGTTTTTTCTCATTCTTGGTAGCAACTTGTTTATGATAGAACCCACTACCCCTACAAATTTCTCAAGGAAAACAACAAATAGATCTTGGAATAATACCTGATCTAGAGGATTTGATACATAGGATTTATTCAAGACTACTCTTTCAGACTTCTCAAGGAAAAAAACAAATGGATCTTGGAATAATACCTGATCTAGAGGATTTGATACATAGGATTTATTCAAGACTACTCTTTCAGACTTCTCAAGGAAAACAACAAATGGATCTTGGAATAATACCTGATCTAGAGGTTTTGAGATATAGGCTTCATTCAGGACTACTCTTTCTTCCACTTGGCTATATTTGGGACCCCCTGGTAAAACAACTCTTCCTCATGATCACTCGAACTGTCAGACTCATCATGTATTGCAGTGTATTTTTCAATCCAAGCTGATGTGTTTTGATAGGGCGGGCTGGAAACTGTGTGAAGGTCATCAGGTTGATGGGCAGGGATACACTTTGACAGGAAATTATCTTGAAAGGATAGTGTGACAACTCCCATGTGTTTATCAACCTCTACTTCTTCATCTGCAATTTGTAACTCAATGGAACTGGGTAACTGCAAATCTGGAGTTAAGGAAGATTTTATGTCCAAAATGATTTCCTCAACTATTTCAGGCAAAGGATTCTCATTTACAATATGCTTAAGAATTTCACCATCTTCCTCCAACTCATCATCAAAGCTGAAAAACTGTTGATTTCCAATCATGTGCATGTTATCTCTGACGGGCTGAAGTGAAGTAGAGCAAAGAGTCCGAGACTCTTCACTTACTTCTAAACTTTCAAGGTTCTCCTCATGAGTGTCATAGATGACCGGTAATGACTGCTTACTTTTCTCAAATTTATGAAACTGAGCTTCCTCCCAAAAATCAAAAACTGAATCTTCTGCAAAGTTAGCTTATGTTTGGAAATCATATAAGTCAACATATTGATCAAACATTTGAGAATCATTAACATAAGCAATGTCACCAGCCATGTACATTGGATTGCCAGATTTCTTTTCTTCAACTTGATTTACAATTCTATTTTCTGACTTATGATATGCAGGATTAACAAGAGAAAGATCAGAGAAGTTTTGGTTATTAGTTTCTGCATCTAGTAACGGAAAATGCGTTTCTGATGGTTTGAGAGCTTCTTCCTTTTCCATTATCTGCTTGTCTATATCACTTTCATTGTATAAGATAAAAGAATCTAAATTGGAATGAGTGGAATAAATGGGAGTATTGTTTTCCATGACTGCTTGAGTTACCAGAGGTTGAGTTACTTCTAGTCCCAGGTTTTCCATGACTGCTTTAGGCATGAGGTTATGGGAGGTACCCGAATCTAACATGGAATTATGTAATATATTGTCCCGTATGTTCAGGCTCACATAGGAAGGAGAAACAGACCCTTCTTGGTATTGAACTTCTATTTTCGGGCCGAATAAGAGCTCGGGTTTGTTTTCAGTTAGATTTAAAGTATCTGCTTCGCTCCCTATGTCAAAAACTTTGAAAATTTGAGATCTATACCTATCTACAGTTATTAGCTCAGTAAGGGGTATGGTAATTTTTATTTCAGAAACTTCCCCTTCGAAACTAAAAGGAGTTTGTAGTTTGGGCAGATTTGTTTCAGCTTTTTCGGACATGACCTTTTCTATGCTCTTAATTTTCTGACTCTGATTCGGGACTTTGTTTGACACCGTTACTTCGGGGGTTTTTGTAGAGGTGCCAAGAGTATCTGAGCTAAGACTTGTTTGAATAGCTTTATCCTTGTTTTGGTCAATTTTATTGGCCACAATTTTGTTGCTATCCATGGCTTTTTTAGGGATGGTGTCAGAGGTTTTAGCAGTGTCAGGGCTACCCTTCTTGGAGTGGTCTTGGTTTTTTCTACTTCTAAGGTTATACTGCCTATGAGCTTCTATAATGGCATTCTGAAAATCTATGGCAGGATCTTCGAGATCTTCATCATTGGTTTCTTCCTGACTTGGATAGCATAACTCTTGCTCTTCTGCTGTGAGGTAAACCTTACTCTCGTTATCAGAACCTATGAGGTTCCAATGATTTTCATCAATGGGTTCAGTATCCTTATCCTCTTTATCAACATAATTCTCATTGAAGGATGGTCCGATTTGCTGATCATTTCCTCTTGGTTTATTTTGAGACCGACCTTTTCTAAAGCCTTGGTTCTGGTTTTGAGGGTTTGGTTGGTTGTCCCTAGGAGGCATTCTTTCACTCATTTTTTCCCACATCTTTGTCATGGATTTGACCAAGCCATCTATTCTAGGATCTAGGGAAGGAGATGAACTGGATACCTCATCTCTATATGGGACTTTTCTTTCTAATCTAGTCCTAGCTCTTTTTTCTGCTAAATTGGCTTCTTGTTTTATGGCTACTTGTTGCATTTCCTCTAGGGTAGGGGGATCCTTGTCTCTCAGATGATATGTCATGTCTGGATCAAAACCCTCGGGGAAAATTGCCAAGACTAAACCAAGTGGGGGTTTGAAGTGAGGTGGGAGGGCGTTATACACATTGTTGAACCTAGTGCAGTATGCCTGGACACTTTCCCCATTTTCCCGTTTTATGTTGTTATATTCTGACAGAATTTGAATAGGGTTCCTTCGGACTTCCCACTTGTTCGTGAAGACTTGGCAGAGTTCTAGGATGTTGTGGATGCTGTTTGGAGGCAAGATTTTAAACCATGTTTTGGGTTCTCCACCCAGGCTTTGGGCGAATATTCTCATTCTGACGGTTTCGTCGTGTACTTCCATGTATTCAAAAGCATCACTAATCCTACTTACATGCTGTTGAGCCGTGGTGGTGTCTTCTCCGGTAAAGTGTGGGATTTTGTCTTGATATTTATTTGGGAGAGGAGCCAAGGGCGGTGGTAACACCAAAGGTGCGTACCAGGCTGCCATGACTGGAGCTAATGGATGATGCGCAAGATGAGGACTAGTAGGCTGAAATGAAGTGGTTTGAATAGTGGTGGTTTGACCAGGTGTAGCGGATGAACTTGGACTAGTGATCTGGTTTTGAGCAGATCTGGGGTGATAAGAGCCAAACTGATAGAGAAGCTGGAAATCAGGAGGAGTGGTGGGTGAAGCTTCTCTAATAGGACTCTGTGGTGGGTTTAGGGGTTCAAGATCGTCAAAGTTAATCTTACTATATGATTTTCTTCTGGGAAGAGCTTGTGATGACTCTAGTTCAAAAGGTGAATCTAGTAGGATAGTGCGATGTTTAGGTACAGATCTTGCTCTACGGATGGATCTACCAGTAGCTAGATGGTCAGTTTCATAAGCTTGCCACAGAATCTTTTCCGGGTCATCTACTATGATAGGGGGATTTGGGTCTGGATGGGATCTGGTATTGATTCTTCGTGAAGCCAGATTTTAGATCCAGGGTTCAGAGAGAATGGTATTGGTGAATGTTTTGGATGAGTGATTTTTCTAAAGTTATACTAAGGCGAAGGATGGTCAAAAATAGAAGGGATGGATTAGTGGAGTCGCTAGGTGGAAATGGATTGTTTTTGTGAAGATAGCTATGGTCCACCACCAGTAACTAATCTGAGAATGTTTTTGGATTTTCTGAGTTTTATGTGCAGCCTATGGTTATTTAAAGTATCCTAGATTTGTTTCAACACTTTGCTAGGGTGATGAGAACAAAAAGAGTTTACTCTAAACAATGAATCTATGGACTGCTTGCTTGTTTATGGTACCTAAAGGACCAAAGAGTCTATAAGATTTTGCTGGACTATTATGTACTCAATGTCTTACCATCTCCCGCTATGTTAGTGAGTGATGGGATAGGTCTATCGGATAGTAGCCTAGATTTTGGTGAAATAGTAAGGCTCACTAGAAGTTAGTGGAGTCACCAGGTGGAAAATCAGTTGTTTTGAGGTATATGTGTATGGTCCACCACCAATACTAACAAAAACCAATCTAAAGGAGTTTTTTGTGGTTTTTTGAGTTTTATGCGCCTATAAGGTTTGGAAAGGTTTTCTATAACTGACTCATCATTTTGCTAAGATGGTGAAGGAGCTATTTTCTACCTTTCAAACAATCTCTAAGTTTACTAAGCTTGATTGAGACTTCTGGAGTTACTAAGTTGTACTTAGATTGTCACTAACTCGGAAGGTCCTACTGTGAGTGTCACTATGTTAGTGAGCAGTGGGATAAGTCAATCAGATAGTATTCTCAAAGGTTTCTAAAGATGAGGGAAACTAAGCTTTTAATCACTCAGAGTCCCACCGTGATCGCCATTATGTTAGTGTGGAGATGAGGTGGCTAAATCGGATGGTATTCTAAAATTTAGCAAAGTAGTAAGGCCTACTGGAGGCTAGTGGAGTCGCCAGGTGGATTTTTAGTTGTTTTGAGGTAATATTTGTATGGTCCACCACCAATACTATCAAAAACCAATCTAAGGGAGTTTTGGGGGTTTTTCTGAGTTTTATGTAGTCCTGAGGTTTGGAAGAGTTTCCTATAACTGACTCATCATTTTGCTAGGATGGTGAGACAACCAGATTCTACTCTTCTAAGTTTGACTGAGATTTTGAGAGTTCCTAATGGATACCTAGGATGTTTTGACTCAAGGTCCCACCGTGATCGCCATTATGTTAGGGTCCCATGATTTGGCCGATTGGCTAGCCAAATGACGATGTAACATCAAACCAAGCTTTGGAGCCCAAGGACCTAGCCTTCCTGGACTCAGAGAGGGCTCTCTCTATAAGTGTAAAAGATGTCGGTGTGTTTACTTGCGATGTTCTGATATTAGGCTAGTTATGAAGTATGTTTTTGGTTTTTTGGTTTTTTAAGTTTGTGAGGGATGAAACTTGATCAAATACATAAACTGGATAACAAGATGTAGATAAATTGGGCTATGGGGTCAAACAGGTCAAGGAAGCTAATGAGGCGATGATGTAAAGCCGTTGTAGGGCCGATTTGATTCACAATAGAAGGGATCTCTGGGCAAAATGGATTAAATGAACAATAAGTTGGTGAAAGACAAGGGATTTCAAGTGCAAACTAGTTAATAGCAGACATAAACATGTAATAGCAAGCCATTTATCATGCTAGGAATAACTATAAGCTAATCAATACATAGAAATCAAACATTCCAGCCATACATAGAGGTATATGACCCTCTAACTTCGGGAAAAGGCTATCAGAGTTTGGGGAAAACACATGAGACAAACTAACAACTCATAAACTATGCCGGAACGCCTAAACATAGTCTCTAAGTCATTGGGCACTTGGACAAATAAGTTTTTATAGTTTTAGGCAAAGGGCTAGATCGGGACTAGGCCTCCTTGGTTCAACAAAATGATCAACAAATCAGTCAAAGAGAAAGTTTTATGGACAGAACTATGGGCAGCCGATAGGTAGGTAGGGCAAACCATACATCCTACTCAACATACATGGAACTGATGAATAAAACTTAGCAACAACACCTTAGGTTACTAAAGAGCAGCTAAGAATTATTTAGCATAACTAAGGGAGAAGAAAACATCAAGCTATGAAGATTTAGGGATTTTGAGGTGCCTCCATGGGCATGTCTCAAAATCAATATTTACTGGTCTATAGCAGCAAGAAAAATGAAATATGAGTGAAAACTAGAAGACAAAACAACATTAAGAAGCACTATACCATTCTACCATGTCAAGGAATCCATTAACAAGCCTTCAACATTCCTCAAAAGCATCCAAGAGGCAATCCAAACATCATAACTCAAGTGTATTCTTCAAAGCTCATATGACCAATGCATTAATTCTTCTCTCAAGTTCAGCCTCTGATTTACAATGAGAAGTATGAGATAAATAGGCTAGAAGGAGGAAAACCTCATGGAGCAACTAGCTATCCCATTGGCCAAGTCAAAATATGTAAATTTGCCCTTGTGGCTTTGCAAAGCCCAAGGCACAAAATATCTAATAAAATATCTAAAAAATTGCTAAAAACGGAAATTATATTGACTTTACATGATTTTCCCATGATAAAAATAGCCTAACGCACATTTGGGAAAAGCAGATTTTTGGAGTTCAAAAATTGCAAAAGTACTTCATATTTATGCCTGAAAAAGGTCCTCTGACTTGCTGGATGCAAATGGAAGGCTTCCTGATGTCGAAATGAGGCTCATGATGGCTCGTTGGAAAGCTCTCTGTGTCTGCTTTCCAATGCAAGTGGAATAATCTCAATCTGATCTCTGAAAGTCCCTCAAAACTGTACCTGTGTGCAAAAACCCAGAAAATAGCAGGCTGCTGATAGGGCGGGCAGAATGTGCAAAATGAGGCTGTTTTTTTGCCAATTTGAGGGGGAGAATGATTTTCAAATGCCCTGAAAATCGCTGGAGAGCTGATCATGAAATTATGGAATCCATTGGTATCACCCTCCTCCCTTGACGACTCTTCAAACTGAAATGGCGCATTTATGAGTTTTTGGCAAAAACCCCAAAAATGCCAAAAAACAAAAAGTTTTCGAAACAGGCCCAAAATTGGCATGGATGACCCTCAAAGGTCCATGGAGACATGTTCCAAAGCTGAAGCTAAAATATCGAGGGCTGATGTGCGTTTTGCTTCCTTCCGTGCTAGGCGCCTCTCCTTCAATTTCTTCAATTTTTCTTGTGCTACCTTCAATTTGCGCCGGGCGAATTGGTTTAGCTTCTGAAAGTGACGTGTTCTCTTTCTCTGTAGCTCGAGATCCCTGTTTGCCTTCTCAAGCTTGGTCTCCAAATGCTGGTTAGCCCTCTCAAGCCAAGCTTCCTTGTTTTCCTCAATTTCCCGCTCAAAGAGGGTAGTGAGAGGAAAAGCTTCGAATTGAGCTTGTTCTTCAGCCTTCTGCTTCTCCAAAGCTCTCCTAAGCCCGATGGTTCTAGGCCTCTTTCACCTAGGCTGGTCCTCCTCTTCCTCATCATCAAATTCGCCAATAAGCTCTTCAATTCTCACTTGCGCCCTTTCCGCCTCCTTTTTGTACTTGATGGCCCTTGCCTCATGAATGGCTGCATGAAATTTCATTTGTTTGTTCTCAACCTCCAAGAATTGATTGAAATTCCTTGCCCTTTGGAGATCTTCTTGTAAAACCTCAATTTGCCCTTCTTTGTGAATGAGGAGGTTTTCAAGGATACGTGCCTCATTGTCGCTGTCATCGCTTGGGATAGGGATGACAGCTGATTCACCTCCATGCTTGGCGCTTTCTCCAATTTTACTTTTGCCTTTGAAGGCCAATCTAGCGCTCTTTCTCCTTGGTAAGCTAGGAGTTGTTCTCTTGGGCAATTTTCCCTTCTTAGGGACAGTTTTGGTCACCATTGTGGTGGCAGCTTCAGCTTGCTGTCCTTCCCTAACATCCTGTCCAGCTTGTGGCTCAAAAGGTGTTTCGATTGCTTGCTCAAACTGCTGCTCTTCAAACTCTGTCCACTGCTGTTCCCTTTCCGGTACCTGCTGCTGTACCTCAACCTCTGTCTGCTGCTCTTCTTCCTGAAATTGATGTTGTTCATCAACCTCCAGCTGCTGCTCTTCTTCCTGAAATTGATGCTGTTCATCAACCTCCAGCTGCTGCTGTTCTTCCTGAAATTGATGCTGTTCATCAACCTCCAGCTGCTGCTGTCCAATGATATCCAACCGCTGCTGTCCCTCAAAATCTGGCTGCTGCTCATCAACCTCCTTTTCTCCCTGTGGCTCACTGCCCTCTCCTTCTCCTTGTGTACTTGGCTGCCCAGTGATCATCTTGAGTTTTTTTAGGGGTAGGCCTACTAGATAAAGGCACTGGGCGACGGATAGGCTGAGTCGGGGACACATGAGCAGGAGGAACAGTGGCGAATTTTCATGGTAACGAAGGACTCCCATGAAACTCCTTCTCCACTGTGCAAGAAGATGATCATGACTGGCGAATGATGAAAGAGAGAAGAGATTTGCCGAGGTGGAGCTGACAAGAATGTCATCTTCTCTATGCTCTTCGGGACAAAAAGTATGGAAGGTTTAATTCACTGCTCCTTGCAGTAAAATGCATCAGTCGTTTAACATAATAAGCAAAAAGACTAAGCAACCTCCCTTCACAAGAAGTATCTCATTATGGCCGTCATCAGTGGCGCATAACTGTCAAGAAGATAGGAGAAAGGAAAAGTAGCAGTGATGGTCTCCCTATGTTCCGGCTTGATGAAAGGCTTATAGTCCTCCAAATCAAGATGTGCTTGTTTAAACCATTTTTCACCATGATACGGGATCTTGGTAGCTTTGGATATATACATTGGAGAAATTTTGAAATCAAGATCTGCAAGCTGGAAGTGTTTGTCCTTGAACCTTAAAGCACACAAATGTGTAAGTGGTGAGAAACTCTTGACTTCCTCTATCCTTTGACAGAAATCAAGACAACCTACCTCATGGAAATTGAAAAGTACTGAAGGATGAGCATTGATGTCTTCTATGGAGGTAGGCTCATATCTCTTATGTTGTCCGCCTTTGTGATCTCGCCTTGGAGGCATTCTGATTAAAAACAGGCTTGAAAGAGGCACACTGCCTTCAATATATGAAGAATGTTTTCCTGGATTGAGACAAGCCACCAAACTGTTTTGACAGTTATGGACCTTGTGATTCAACAAGGCTTCCTTGAATAAACTCTTCCGCACTTATTAACCACAATCTTTCAAACTTGGTTATACTTTAGCTCTGAATCTTTCTCAACAATAGCACTATGGGTAAGAACTGTTTTGTAGATTCTTTGGGCACAGTCTTGAACAAATCCCCTTCGTGACCTTTGCTTAGAGGCCTGCTTGCACTTATATTTTTGTCTTTGAAAACAAACTTCAAGATTATAACCCTGCTCTTTTAAGTTATTTACCTTGAAATATGCCCCTGTCAGTAGACTTCTGTGGAGACCACACAGTGGGAAAAGAAAGAGACCCTGTGGTTAGGTGAAAAATAGCCCACTGTGTTAAGAGAAGAACCTTTCACTTGTGACCTTTTGAGAAGTCAATCACTGCTTTTAAAACTCTGCCCTTGCTGTTTACTTGATCACCAGTAAATGCCCAATCATCTACAAATTCCCAATCATCAACAAAATACCTTGTTTCACCTTTAGAAAACTCTGTCTAACAGTCTTCAGAATGACAATATAGTGTAATGAGCAAGCAGACCTAGTTTAGGTGAAAAAGTAAGTGCAACAGTTGTTTTAGGAAACGCACTCTCTGTTTTATGAGTTTAAAAGGTGCACCAAATACCTGTACCTCTGTTTTCAGTATTAACCTCAAACACTAACCATTCTGTTTTTCAGTGTGCTGTGTATTCCTGGTTTCAAACTTCAACTTTGGTCACAACAACCATGCCTAATCAACAACAACCTGCGTTTGATGTAAACCTGATCATCAACAACTGCCTTCTAGAATGTGGCCTTATTTCACTTCTCAGAAAACTCTGTCTTAACAAACTTTAGAAGGATACCACGTAGTGTAATGAAAAGGCAGATTTAGCTTAGGTGTAAAAATAGGTGTGACAATGGTTTTAGGAAATAAATTCCTTGCTCCGTGAGTTTAAAAAGTCCACCTACTGTACCCCTGTTTTGACCTCATATGTAAACACCAAGCGTTCTGCCCTACCCTGCCTCCAGCTTCTTTATCAACAAACTTTTGCCCTTTAACTTATGCACAGCTTCAAACCGAGGTCTACATGCTCGAAAACTTGATTTTTCGAGTTCTTTAAGGTAGGGATAGAGTACCTTGTGCGTTTTTGAGAAGAAATCCCCTTGGAGGGATCTAAAATGCAACGAGGAACATGAATCGGCGCGCAACCCTGGAGCAAAACTGTCAAGGCCGGAGAAAACGCCGGTGTGGAGTTGTCGTGTCAAGCCAAGCGGCACCCAGCGGTGCTCGCCGGCGTCTCGCCTGGCTGTGCCTGCCGCGCCCGTGCTGACACCCTCGTTGGAGCCCGTGCCTGCCGCGCCACTTGCCGTGCCCGTCGCGCTCGCCCTAAAACCGTGCGAAGACCTCAAATTGTTGGAAAAGTCACAGATGCTTTGGGAGTCAGAAAGTACCCGTTGTTTTGATTTCCTCACAAATGATTTAATATTCCCCTATTTCATTTTCATGACATTTTCAAAATATCAAACGGTCACTTTGAATACATATATCTGCCCCTTTTCAAATGATGCAAAACAGTGTTTGTATCAAGTTGCCTTTTTTTAAAAATGACAATCTTCCAGATCTATTTTGCCTCCTCACGGAATTACATACCTGTTCCCATGAGAGAGATATCTCAAAAATTTCGACTTTTTCCCTCTTTGAGCGCTCTTAGGTGACAAGGTAAACAAAAGCAAGGTCATTTAAAAAAAAAAACTGTCAAAGGCATTTGAAAGCTGTTTTACCACTTTACAGGAAACCATTGGTGTCTTCTTTAGGGAATATAAACAATGATAGTTTATCAAAAACAAATTCCTTTCTGCCTAATCATAGGATCATATACCAGTTTGCCTCCTTATTTGAAAAGCCAAACTTGTAAAATATGAAAACAGGTTTTTTTGGCACACAGTCTTTATTATATTCTGCTCAGCATTTCAAATCCCTTTTGTCAGTAGCAACATTTCATGACTGGACCTATGTTCGCTGCCTCCTTCTCTTGGTGATTTGCTAGTGAAGAATGGCTATTTCATAATGCACTAAAATGTTGGAAAAGTTGCAAACACCTCTTCTCGAAAGGCGCCCCTTTTGAACATTTGACATATGGTATGTCTTGCTGCCTGGCCCTTTCCTCAAGGAGAAAATCTTCTTTTGATATTAATGGCACACATATGCTCAAAATTGTCTCTTTTATCTATTCCTAGCATTGCATACCCGTCATTTTGCCTTTTATGACTCAACCTTAGTCACTGTTTACTTCTCTAGTTGCATCTTTTCACCTTAGCCTTGTTTGTTTGCTCAGAGGGATTTTCCTGGATTTCTGGATAGGTGCTCATGAAATGTCTTTAACCCTTTTTAAGTCCACTGCTCCTTTGGCACTCAAGGCATAAAGTATGTTCAACTTTTTCTCCTTTCTTCTGGATGAGCTGTTGACAGGTAGCTTCTTTGAAGAGGGAGATCAATACATTAGTATCATAGACAGTAACACCTTCTTTATTTCAACTTCTTTGAGTCTTTTCTCTGCACTTTTGGACTTACCATTTTTCAACAGTCTGCAATGATTTTGGCTCTCTGCTTATGTATGGAGGAAGCTCTTTCATCGGGCAAATGTGGTGGTAAGTAAACCATCTGAACAACACCAATCTTAGCATCTTCAATTGCAAACCTCACTGTGTTTTTGAAGGAAACCTAGCCATAGTGACACTGTTCTAAGGTTGCTGAGATATTTGTCACTTGGCTTGTTCATCTCATGACCTGTTATATTGACAAAACTCTTTGTGACCATGAAGGTCAGTGTTTTCTTGAAGAACCAAGAACCTTCTCCTGCCTGTGTAATGGCATTGATTATCATTTGTTCCATTTGATCTTGTGGATAGACAGGGTCTTTATGCTTTGGAATGTTTACTGATGACAGGTCATCCTAGAGTTCAATAATTCATATGGTTTGCAAGTTTGAGATGAGTTCCTTTATCAGGCCAAACTCCCTTTTTCTTTGAATTGATCATATTTCCAGTACATTCCTGCTATGACCAGCAATTACATTCATGAAACCTGAAGATATTGTTTCATTGTTTCAGTAAGGACAAACCTGGATCTTTTCCACCTTTTGAGTCAATACTGGCCTGCGCCCTCTGCTTATGGATGAAGGAGGCGCCCTAACCCTCTGCTTGTAATGAAGGAGGTCCTGGGCCTTGACAATTTTACCATTTGCTGAGACAGTGGCAACCCTTTCTTACTGTTATTTTTATGCTGGAAAGAGCTGTAAGGTCCTGATGAGTGACCTTTGTTCTGCAGCTTCATCTCAGGCTCATAATACACTTAGAAGCAGCTGTTCCTCTAACTGTAAACTCAAACATTTACTCCATGATATGAAATATATTTCCTGTCTTTGTAGAACCATAGAACACAGTGAAAAACCTACTAGTCAGCTTGAGAATGGGCTTTATGCAGTGCTGAGATCTAGGGGGTGTGAGTGGCGCGACTTAAGGCTGTTTGTCAACTTCATTTGCAAATTAAGGGATTAGTCATGGTAGGTCTGCTGCAGATGGGGACTTTTTTGGCTTTTTGATGATTTCCAAAGGTGAAATGTCCTAAACGCCACTTCCTAACATAGGGTAGACTTCTGAAACAGATGTGGATTTGCCCTTTAAGGCTGATGGGCAGGTCAATAAGGCTGAAGCTAGATAGGATTGTGATATGAGGTTTTTTGATGTATCCATTTTGGGCAATGGATAATTATCTTTCAAAGAAACTTTATTCAGATTCCTAAAATCAATGCATAAGCGAATCTCACCTGTTTTCTTGCACATAGGAACCAAATTAGAAATCCAATCGGAAATCTTATGGGAATGATGATACTAGCCTTGTACAACTGATTCACTTCCTTCTCTATTGAAGGCAACAACTTTGGATTTATTCTTCTCAATTTTTTCCAAAAGGGCTTTTGATTTGGCTTGATCGGAATGGTGTGTTGAATTATGTTTGTATCGTATGTCTTCAAATCTAAATAGTCCCAAGAAAATACATCAGCAAAGGAAGATAACAAACTGATATACTTTTCTTTTACCTGTGGGGGCAATGCTTTGGAAAATTTCACCATTTTTGGATTTTCATTTGATCCAATGTTTACATCCTCAACTCCTCTCTCGGTGGGCCACAAGGTTGGTTTATGAGCTACATCATCTTGGTCAAAAAGTTCCTCTAAAGGTATTAGACCTTTAGGAATGACATTATCCTTCAACTACAAAACTTCCATATGATTGATTTGTACATCAGTCTCGTCATCATCATGCTCCACATCAATAGAAGTGTCTTTGAATTTACCTTCATTTTGCAGAAACTCATCAATTTCTTCATCATCTTGAAACACTTGCCAATACCTTTGATTTTCTGGGACAGTCGGACGATGCTTCACATGAATTTAAAATTTGTTACTTGAGTTCATGTAGGTTTTAACCCTGAACATAAATTATCTACACATGAATCTTATAACAGAAAATAAACAATAGCAAGAGCATAAAACATAAAACAGATAAACACAGAGATTTTTCCCCTGGATCCCAAATCAGGACAACCAGCTTGATTTTTCATTATATTCCTTTTAGTGTTACAACACATATATATACATGCCGAAGCATACATAAACCCCAATCCATTAACCCTGTATTAGAACATAACCGTAGTTCCCTTGACCGGATCTACAAAAATACCAGGGGCCGAAAACCATCGAACCCCAAAACCATAAAAAAAAAAAAAAAAAAAAAAAAAAAAAAAAAAAAAATCCATGCACAAAACCATGGGCGCATCCCCGCCTACAGTGGGTCCGCACAAAACCAATTTGACGGGGCGCCGCCCCCGACCCCAATCTTGGGATCGTTTTCAGCCCCCCCCGACCCCCCCGCCTATGCCCGACCCCCCCTACACAACATAGGCTAATCATGGAAAGAAATATAACACATACCTGAATATCTTCCCCCACTTGTTGTTTTCTTTCCAAGGCCACAAGAGAGCTTAGCTCATTTGCCCACCTCAACACCCATTGTTTTCATATGCACCAAGAGAACTTCTCTCGAGTGCCTGCTGTGACTTTGTCAAATGTGCATCCGCAACATTCTTTAGAGTGTCCACCTTACCAAAGAACACTTTTTAGCCTCAATCATATCTCTAACAAAGTGATATTTAACATCAATGTGCTTTGTCTTTCGAATGATAAGAAGGGTTCTTAGCCAATAAATTGCACTTTCGTCATCGCGCCCATCTCATAGCTTGATATACCAACCCCATACTTGAACACACCGCAACCAAACTCGAAGCCTTTGCCGTATGAGTGGCCGCGATGGTTTCCGCCTTCCGTAGTTGAAAGAGCCACCATGCATCGTCTTTTACTCATCCAATCGATCGCGTCTCCAAATAGGCTAAACACATACCCACTCCTGTAGATCTTCTTTGGATCCAGATTCTACCACCGCCATCAACAAAACCACGAATGTCCAACATTCTTTCCAATCTTGGTCTTCCCTGGTAGCACAAGCCATAATCACTAGTGCCATGTAAATATCTGAAAACCCGCTTCACTGCTGTCCAATGCTCCTTCCCTGGGTTTGACATAAACCTGCTCAATACTCCCACTGCATGTGCAATGTCTAGTCTAGTATAGACCATTGCATACATCAGGCTACCCACTGCACTTTCATATGGAACACGGGACATATCCTCCTCTTCTTCTTGTGTCTTGGGACACTGTTCAGCAGACAGCTTTGCACCTACAGGAATAGGAACACTCACCGGTTTACTATCCTGCATATTGAACCTCTGTAATATAGTCTCGACATACTTCCTATGGTTTAACCAGAGCTTCCTCTTTGCCCGATCTCTCTTAATTTCCATGCCCAAAATATAGTTTGCAGCACCAAGATCCTTCATGTCGAATTTGGAGAACAGTTGGGTCTTCAAATCTTAGATAATTTCTTTGTCATTTCCAATCAACAACATATCATCCACATATAATACCAAATAAATAACATGGTCACCAATTAATTTAAAATAAAAACAGTGATCCTCCTTGCTTCTGGTGAAGCCAAGTCCCCGTATATAGGTATCAAATTTCTGATACCACATCCTTGGTGACTGTTTTAACCCATACAGAGACTTCTTCAACCTACATACTAGTTCTTTCTTACCCTTCACCATAAAGCCTTCAAGTTGCTTCATGTAGATCTCCTCTTCTAGATCCCCGTGAAGAAATGTTGTCTTCACATCCATCTGTTCTATCTCAAAATCAAATGCAGCAGCAACAGATAAAAGTAATCTAATAGAAGTAACTTTGGCAACAGGAGAAAAATATCACCAAAATCAATTCCCGGCACCTGGGAATAACCTTTCGCTACCAACCGAGCTTTGTATTTCTCCACCTTGCCTTCTACATTCATCTTCTTCTTAAACACCCATTTGCTCCCAATGGGCTTCCTTCCAGCCGGCAACTCCACCAGATCCCATGCATCATTTTTTTGCAAGGATGCCATTTCATCAACCATGGCCTCCTTCCAGAGTTTTCCATCCTCTGAATCTACTGCCTCCCTGACAGTTCTGGGTTCATCATCAGTTATAGTTAAGGCAAAACCTGAACAGAAAGCAGATGGACTATACCTTTCTGGTTGCCTTCTTTCCGGAACTGATCTTCTCAAAGCTGGAGTTTGTGGCTCTTCATCTTCTGAGTCTTCTTCTATTGTAGAGTCTGATTCATCCTCCTTTAGCTCAAACTCTATCTTCTCAGGTTCCTTTGGTAGGACTTCATGTTTAACAACATCTTCCACTTCTCTAAACACCACATCTCGGCTGTACACAACCTTCCTTGTTTCTGGGTTCCAAAGCTTGTAACCCTTTAAACCATCCTTATACCCAATAAAGAAGCACCTTTGAGATTTATTATCCAACTTGGTCCTTTTCTCCTTTGGAACATGTACATATGCATCACATCCAAATACCCTTGGATGTGAAAGAGAGGGTTTCTTACCAGTCCATACCTCATGTGGAGTCTTATCCTCCAACGCTGATGAAGGTGATCTGTTAACTAAGTAACATGCAGTCTCCACTACCTCTGCCCAGAATTCTTGTCCTAACCCGGTACCACTGAGCATGCTTCTTGCCTTTTCCATCAGTGTTTTGTTCATTCTTTCTGCAACTCCATTTTTCTAAGGTGTGTATGGAGTAGTCTTCTACCGTGCTATACCACACTTCTTACAGAACTCTTCAAATTCCTTCTTGCAGAACTCCCCACCATTATCTGTCCTCAGCGCCTTTATCTTCTTCTCTGTCTGGTTTTCCACCAGAGCCTTAAATTCTTTAAATTTGTCAAAGACTTTAGATTTCTTCCTCAAGAAATATATCCATGTATTCCTTGAGAAGTCATCTATGAATGAAACATAGTACATAGACTTTCCCAGTGATGGAACTGACACAGGCCCAAACACATCACTGTGCACAAGTTCTAATATCTTGTTTGCCCTCTTAGCACCGAAGGAAAACTCACCCGATTCTACTTCCCATATACAAAATGTTCATAGAAATCAAAATCCAGAGAAAAATTAGACATACCTTCTACCATACCATCTCTATGCAGTATCCGAAGGCCCTTCTCTTCAATATGTCCAAGCCTTTGATGCCATAGCATGGTCTTTTCTCCAGAGACAGCTAGACTTTCCACACCTTTCGGGAACCAGGCATTACCCTTGATATGATACTACCTTGTAACTTGTATAGTTCGTCGAACTCCCGCATTAATGCAGTACTCTAGAACCATCTTGCGGGCATCTTTCTCGAACCTTTGTTTTTACATTTGCATCATCCATCTTGCTTACGAAATAATTTATAATAAATTATTATTAGAACACCAGAAGTGACCTAATCCTCCACCTGCATTTAATATGACCTTTCCACCTCAGGTAATTCCCAGCCCTCCCCCATCATCCCCTAGGAAGATCCAATATGTCCAAGCCTTTGATGCCATAGCATGGTCTTTTCTCCAGAGACAGCTAGACTTTCCATCCCACTTTCAGGGACCACAGAACTGTTACACCCATCAATAACAGTGCTACCTTGTAGCTTGTACAGAGTTCCAGTCCGAACTCCCCGCATTAATACCAGTGCTCCCCGAACCATCTTGCAGGCATCTTTCTCGAACACTGTTTTTACACCTACATCATCCATCTTGCTTACAGAAATCAGATTTCTAGCCAATGTAGGAATATGCAGAACACCAGGAAGTGTTCTAATCCTTCCACCTTGCAGCTTTAGCTTGACCTTTCCATGTCCGATGATTCTGGCCTTCCTATCATCCCCTAGGAAGACATCACCGTCATATTTTTCATACTCGCAGAACCACTCCCTATGGGGAGTGAAGTGAAAGGATGCACCTGAGTCAATCAACCATGACTCATGATCTACATGTGTATTTGAAGAAGAAGCCAAATACACATCCCCAACTTCATCCGAGGTGGTTTTTGCCTCTGCAGAAGGAGCTTCATCAGATCCCTTTCCTTTCTCAGGAGCTTTAGATCTGCATTCCTTTTTGTAGTGTCCTTCCTTTCCGCATTTCCAGCACACCTTTACAAACTTTCCAGGAGATTTAGATCTCCCTCTAGATTTAGATCTCCCACTGGAAACCTTATTCTTGTTTCTATTTTGGGACCTTCCTCGTACAGATAAGGCATCTCCATTTTGACCCTCCATATTTCTCCGTCTCATTTCCTCCGAAAGCAAGGCTGAGACAATGTCATCAAAATTCAAGGTAGTTGTGTTGCTACCTATTGCAATAACCAGACTGTCCCACGAGTCTGGTAGAGAACACAACAAACTGATGCACTTATCTTCATCTGAGATTTTAATATCAACAGATGACAATTGACTTACCACAGTATTGAATGCGTTGAGATGCTCTGTCACTGAGTCTCCATCCTTCATCCTTAGGTTATACAACTTTTTTCGCAGGAACAACTTATTCACCAGAGACTTAGATTGGTACAAAGTCCCGAGTTTTTCCCACAAATTCTTTGTCGTAGCTTCCCGGAATACATTCCGCAATGCGAATACGAGACACACAAGCGTGTTATTGCTCTTAGCCTTGAATCCGATTTCTTCCCGGTCTTCATCTGACATTGCCGTTGGTTTAGTACCTGGATATACCGCGATCCACTGATCTTTATCCACCAGCAGATCCTCCATCTTGAGCTTCCACAACTCAAAGCTCCGACCATTAAATTTCTCGATCTCTATCTTTCCGCCGCTCGCCATATTCTTTCACCGCAAGAATCGATCCCGCAGATCTCCCACTGCACAGGGTCTACCACAGGCCCGAGCAAAAAAACCTCAACAACAAAGGCGTCCCCTTGAAGCCGAAACAACTCTGATACCAAATGTAGGTTTTAACCCTGAACAGAAATATCTACACACGATTCTTATAACAGAAAATAAACAATAGCAAGAGCATAAAACATAAAACAGATAAACACATAGATTTTCCCCTGGATCCCAAATCGGGACGACCAGCTTGATTTTTCATTATATTCCTTTTAGTGTTACAACACATATATATACATGCCGGAGCATACATAAACCCCAATCCATTAACCCTGGATTAGAACATACCCGTAGTTCCCTTGACCGGATCTACAAAAATACCAGGGGCCGAAAACCATCGAACCCCAAAACCATGTGCAAAACCATGCACAAAACCATGGGCGGATCCGCCTATGAGTGGGTCCGCACAAAAACCAATTTTGGTCGGGGCGCTGCCCCGGACCCCAACGGTGGGGACTGCTTCGCCCCTCGTGACCCCCCAGCTACGCCCGACGCAACATACAGTGTGTGGGGCTAATCGTGGAAAGAATATAACACATACCCAACAGTTCATCGGAATCTTCAAATTAATTGCTGCCTTTGCAAGTGCATCTGCAATACCATTCTGAATACGAGGGACACAAGTCAAAGTATAATCTGAAAACAATCTCAATATATCTAGTACCGCATTTCGATAAGCCCACATTCAAGGATGCTTAGCTTGGTATTCACCTTTCACTTGCTTGATAACCAACTTGGAGTCTCCATACATTGCAATCCTCTTAGCATTCAACTTTCTAAGAATTTTTAGACCAGCAATCAAAGCTTCGTATTCAACCTCATTATTTGAACAATCAAAAGCCAATTTATAAGAACAAACCCTTACATTACTTGGCACTTTGTTTGGAGTAGAAAAGGGGCTGCATACCCAAATGACAATTCCAGAACCATCGTTTCCTACCGCACCATCAAAATCCATGGTCCACAAACCATCTTCATCCTCTTCCAAGTGTTGAAATTATGTTTGCTCTGTTATTTCTGCTTGTTGTCCATCAACTTTTTGCTGCTATCGGAAGGCTGATTGCTCAGCGGTACTTTCCTGTCTTTGTATCTCTTCTTTAAGACTTCTCTGAAATTTTCAGTGATCTCCAGAATTTATTCTACTTCAAATAATTGACTATTTACATCATTAAAACTATCTGAATACAAAACAAATGATTCTAAATCAGTATGTACATAATTTATCGGATGATTTATCGGTTTCTCCTTGCTAGTGATCATATACTTCATCTTTTGCTCCCAGTATAATTTCCTCATCTGACCAAACACGGGAATGGTAGCATAGGAGAAGTCAAGCTGCAATGTCCCTTTAAGTTTCGCTCCCCAAGATCTGGAAAGAAGCATGCCAAATCTAGGAGGAATATCCACCACAACCACATCCATCAAAACATTTTTAGTCAGAATCTGATCCAAACTAACCACCAAATCTTTGATAAGCCCAATGCATCTTACTCTACTAGAATCGAAAGAATAAAGGTCATGATACTTGATGTCCAATCCCAATTTCTCCATGATTTCCCTAGGCATGATATTATGAGAAGCTCCGGAATCAAACATGGCATTGTGTAACACATAGTCATGCAACCTAAGGCTGATATAAAAAGGAGGTACATCATTATCTGGAGATTCACCATCCAATGCTGGACCAAAAATCAACTCAGGTTGATCATCTTCCACATTTACCATATCAAACAATGGATCAAAATTCAAAATCTTAGACACCTAACCCTTATAGCCGCTATTCTTCATCAATTCAATCAAGGGAATGGATACTTTCAACTTAGCAATTTCATTCTCTAAGCTAAAAACTGAAGTTTTCTCTATCTCTTTAGCTGGGACATCCTTCTTTTTAGTTTTCTCCTTTGATACATTTGGCTGATTGGATCTTTCATTTGCTGATGGGGATTTGCTAGTAGTGGGATCAGCTATCTCTTTTCCCTTCTTCTGCACAACGGATGAATCATTCTTTGGTGCCGAAACTTCCTTTCTCTTTTGAATTGGATTAATGGGCACATCTCTGTTTCTGAGTGAATATTGTCGCTTCTAGGCAGTCAAGGCATTCATATACCCCCTCTGATACTCATCAGACTCTTCTTCAAGAGTTGTCTCATTTGCAAAGATGAAATTCTCATCCTTTTGTACAACTGAGCTTTCTGAATACTCCTCATATTCAGTGATAAAAATTGGCATAAAATCAGGTGTAAAGAAATGATTCTCTTCTCCTATCACATTCTCTTCATCATCTGATTCCGGACCAAAAAAATTCTGCTGTAAAGGTGTTTTCACTTCTTGTTGTACTGCTGGTTCTTGTGCTCACTGCTCTCTTTGCTTGATTCTAAATTGCGGTTGCTGCTAGCCACGGAAGTTAGGATTTTTGATCTGCGGTTTAGGCTTATCAAGTGTTAATCTTTCAAACATCTTTTCCACTTTACGGAGTACTTGATATGAAGTGGAAACCTCTTCCTTTATTGCTACTTTCTTTTCAGCTTTCAATCTAGCTCTCTTGTCAAGGAAATTGGCTTCAACGCTGACTGCAATTTTCTGCATGTCTTCCAAAGTGGCCGGATATCTTTCTCTTAATTGATAGGCCATATTTGGATCGAAACCATCTAGAAAATTAAGTAGAGCCGACCTCCTAGATGGCTTTATATTAGCAGGAATTGCGTTGTAAATCAAATTGAATCTAATACAAGAATCTTGAACAGACTCACTAACGTTCCGCTTGATATTGGTATATTCAAAAGTGATCTGAAGAGGGTATTTTTTTACTTCCCATTGATCCAAGAATTGTCTCTGAAGATCAGGCAATGCAGTAATACTTCTAGCCGGCAAAGCTCTGAACCACTTTCTTACCTCACCTCCAAAGGTTTGTACAAACAATCTCATTGTTACAATCTCTGCATCAATCTCATGAAGGTCAAAGAAATCTACCATCCTATCCACATGTTGCTGAGCAGGAACACTTTGAGGAGTGCCATCAAACAATGGAATTTTGCTTTGATAATTAGTAGGCATGTCATCCAAGTTTTGAGGCAACACAAGGGGTGCAAATTGGGCAGCCATTGCTCTGGGTGGATTCACAACTAGATTTGGGGATATAGGTGGAGTCGGAGTAGTTTTTGTATGAGGTGTGTGTGGTGTGGATGGAGGTGATACTACTGCAGATTTTTGATCAGGGATAGAGGGTTGCACGAGAATAGTAGGAATAAAAGGAGGCTCGGTAGGAATTTGTGAACCAGATGTAATTGTGTTGACCCAAGAGTTGCAGATGCAGACTCTATGAATTTGGGAATGTTTGTTGCCATAATAGAATTTTGAATATTCAAGATGTAACTATCAATAGATCTATTACCCTGTTCAATTTCAAGATATTTGAAAAAATCTGGATCTAGGACAGTAGAATCAATAGCACTTTCAGACTTAGTCTCAAACAATGACAACTCAAATTTTTCATCAAACTCAAGATCTTCAAGATACTCAAAAACAGCGGGACATGAATGAGATTTAAATAGAGGAATCACAGGAATTTCTCGGCGAAGGATTCTCAAAATAATATTGGGATTTTCATACATAGGAGGTGGATCGGGATCTGGATTTGCTCTGGTATGTCATTTGGAAGCTAGTGTGTTGATCTATTCTCAAAAATCAAATGGAAAAAACCAACTTGTTCAGCCTATCAAATTCTAAAATCATCATCCAAAAGTCTAGAATAATCTGATGTACTGGGGAAATTTACAAGTTAGATGTTACGTTTACAAACTAGACCGAAGATTGACTGAAGCAACGTTTATCTACTTTCGCTAATGCAAAGCAAGAGCGTTTCGAAGGCTACTTGGCATAACTTCAGGCTCCGTCTGTAGTCTATAAAAAAAATAACACCAACAAGAAAACCATTTTGTTTTCCCCAGTATGGTCACCACTATGTTAGGGCCTAAATCTACCTCAGGCTGAGGAAGGCAGAGTCTAGGGTAACATCAAACCACGCTTAGCCTGGTAACTAGCCCTACCAGATCGGGAGAGGGCTCTCTCCTGGTCAATCTCAGCAAAAATAATTAGTGAGGCTTCAGATGACTTTGAAAAAGGACTGATTTTAGGCTAGGTATATATGCAAGGAGGTTGGATTTGATTTTTAAGGTTTTTGTTGGATCAAGGAGAAAGGCAGATTTTGGGTCTGGGGAATGAGGCCTAGTTTTTGTAGAGTTGTGAATGGGGCAAGGAAGACAATTGTTTTGATTTTTTGGATTTAATGAATGGATAGCTCATATAGGTGAGGAGATGAAGAGGGAAATAGGCTTTCAAGAATCCTCTTCAAACAAATGAAAACATGGAAAATTAAACAAAACTCAAGGTAGAGCAAAGAAATCTAATGAATTCCACCTTAAAACTTGTTTTTTTAATTTAAGAAGAAATAAGAAGGAATATGATACACATGAAACATCAGTAAACTTACAATCACTGAGAGAAACACACCATCAAAACATAGAGCCACATGGATCCCGAAGAGTGCTGCAAACCCTAGTCTATTCCTTTGCCAAAATTGTAGAGATGAAATGTACAACAAAGTGCCAAGCAATCCCAAGTGTCCAACCCTGAAAATGACTGAGACACTAGAAGATATATACAAGAATTAATCATCCCCATGCCTCTAGGGGTAGATCTCACTAGTTTGGGAGCTATTTCAAAAATATATAAACTAAGAACTGGAAAATAAGCAGTGGAACAACTTGCCTCTATAAGATAGGAAACTGATTCATTTAGTTACTTTTCACTTTTTGGTGAATGAATCTACTTGCATGAGTAAAAATGTGCCAAAATTACATCAAAGTCATGAAATTACATCAAGTTACATCGAGAGTTTTACATTTCGAGATAAAAAAATTCAAACTGGCCAAAACTAGGCGAAAATCTGAGTTACTGAGTGAAAAAGGAGCCAAAATTCCCAATGTGCCACGCCTGAAATCTCTATGCATTGCGCCACTTTGAGGCTGATTTTGATGGCCTTCCTAGTGTCCAAATTAAGTGCAGGATAGCTCGTTGGAAATTCCTACCTGTTTACTTTCCAACCCAAGTGGAATTTTTGGATTTGGTCGCCATTTGCCCCTTCAAAAATGAGTTCTCCCAACACTACTTCCTGTGTGTCCAAAAAGTGGTAGAAAGGTCAATTTTAGGGTGTTTTTGACCCTTCAGGCAACCCAAAAATTTTCAAAATATTTAGGTAATGGGTAGGCATGCATGAATTTTCATGAAAAATTCATAAATGCAAATTTTTCTTCAAGAGGAGCTGCCAATTATAAGCGCACGCCAAGTGGCGCGACTCGTTGTGCAGGAAAATCTGTGTTAAGGCTAAAAAATTCAAAATTGACAAAATGTTTCCCAAATTTCTTGAAATTTGGGCTGAATTTCCACCATCAAGCGCTATGTTGGGCCAAAGAAGCTTTAGCCAAAATTTGGAGTCTATCATGCCTTTTTTGACGTTTTAGTGCCCTCTTTAACTTTGAGCTTTGTGAGCTCAAATCCTCATCAATGAGTATGAAATCTATATCATGGCTTTCGGAAGGCCCCTCATCCTGCATGGGCCTATTACCTCTATCTTGTACCTGTACCTGTGCTGCTGAGGATGGAAGCGAGACCCTTTCCACCCCAAGTGGGAGATAATACTCGTCGGGCTACTGCAAATAATCCTCTAGTGCCTCTCTGATAAGTGACATACATCGGCACACTAGTAGTCTCTGTCTCCTGACCTCCATACTGATACGAAGGTTCACCTGCATCATGAACAACCTCTGGAGGAACCTGAGGAGCTGTGAAGAAATCACTAGAAATTAAATCCTCCCATGAAATACCCTGCAAGCTGAGCTGATGCAAAACCACGATTTTAATGAGTGAATAGTGATAAATATTGTTGTACTGCTGCTTAGGAGTTTTCCTTTGCACGAGAGTGGGCATTCTCTAAATGTTCCGGCACATGAAATAAGAGAGGTTCATCATCCTCACTCTGGTAAAATGCATCAATAACCTGATATGATAGGCATAGAGACGTGAGAGCCGATCCTCACAACTGAAATATCTGATAATAATTTTCATCAGAGGGGCATAGGAATCCTTCAAGAATCGGAAAGCAAACACTCCGCTGACTTGTTTCACAAAGCTAGGCCTGATATATGGTTTATAATGCACTCTGTCCACCTATTGTCTTTTGTTCCATTGTTCTACCACATTTGGTATTCTGGTTGCTTGAGAGATAGTTTCCGGTGTTAAAGTGAATGTTACACCGGAAAGGGTGACCTGACCATCATGTAAATGCAACACAAAAAAACGAACCAACTCCTGATGATAATGGATCCTAGCAATCATTTCAAAAAATTGAAAACATGACTACTATTGAAAACATGCCATGGCAAGTGGACAAGCCTGCAATTCAGCCAATGAGATGGGCTACTCTCTCACATGTCTTCTACTCTTATGAGGCCTTCTAGGTGCATGTAGTTCAGTGGTGGAATCACTGTCTCAGTCATAAGATGTATCGATATCTGTTTCCATGGTGTCCAAGGTCTAAGCAAGGTCTAGGTTGTCTTGGATGACAATGAGAATTTTGGTGTTTTTTGATTTAATTGCCAAAATGTGGTAATATGGGAGGAAATTGGAGGAATAGGGTAGTTGGAAAAAGGGACTTTAATCAAGTGAAATTTTCTTTTTGAAAAATGTGATTTGATGAGTTTAGGGACAAGGGACAACCACTTAAATTTTTGGGAAAACTTGGGGTTTGGGAAATTTTACAAGTGAGATGGGGAAATGGGAATGATAGGAAATGAAATGACTTCAGGGATGCAAGGGGATAGGGGAATGGGCAGTAGTGATAAAATAATAGTGATAAGGGATGGGGGAAAAAGCAAGGTGGGGAGATGGAATGATTGACAACAAAATTATTTTCAAACCCAAAGGAGGCACTTCTCAACAAGATAATAGGGCTTGGTTTTGATATTGTTGAAATCCTCATAAACAACACCCAATACATTTTCATTGACAATTCAAAGGTCACATGGACTTACTTGGAGCAAGAGAGACCGAGTCAATTTGGATTTTTTTGAAGCAATGGCAAAAATTTGTGTTCCGGCCCAATGCGCCGCGAAACCAACCCAGTGCACCGCGACCTTCCAATGCACCGTGCTGGTTCAAAATCACACACAGAGAGCCAACCCTATGCGCTGCGCTTGCCTGATGCGTCGCGACAGTCTCCCAACGCGTCGCGCTCTGAAACTTCAACTCAATCTGCCCTCGAACTTCTTCTTTCACTCTCCACGGGTTCTCCTTTGCTCACTACTATCTCTTGGCATGCAAATGGAGTTTGAACTTGGAAATATCTTATATGCCAAGGATTTAAATTTTTCAATTTGAAAACCCACTTTGTAATGTTGAAAACTTTGACACTTTTCAAAAGAACTCTGTTTTGTTTGCTTTTTTCTTTTGGACTGAATGATGAACTTTTTGTCTGTCTTGTAGGGAATAGATGGCATGGATCTTTGGCAAAGGTGACCAGGGTTGTGAATGAAGCATTATTACAACTGAAAAAACTTGAAAATTGCATTGCATTTGTTACAAAAAGATGAAATAGACAATTTTTCTTCAAAACAGAGTTTTGAAGAAAAATCATTATCAAGCATTATGATGATGAAATTTTTGCACTAAAACCTTATTTGAAGCTTCCTCATGTTTTTGCTGACCATTGTTAAGCATTTTGGGACCTGATTAATAAAACCCTAGACCAAATGAGACTAAAAACCCTAAAATGACTCTTTGCCAACATTGAGACCAAGCATGACTGTACATGATTTCAATGAACAGAAATAGGCCAGCAGGTACAAGACATGAGGGATATGATTGACAAGCCCCTACCGTCAGATGATCCATGCTCCTAACGAAATGCAGCTGACTAAACTGAGTGAGACACCTAAAATGAAATGCAACAAGAGAAATTTGATCTCTGATGGAGGGATGAAGATACCGACTCTAACAGTTTTGATGACAACTCATGGCATAATCATGACTCGTATATTATTAAAATAGTAATAATGACTTCAGCCATGACCATTCTACGTTGATTTAACCCTAACTGACTCGAATGACATCTACCCTAACCCTTTCAATGATTGACTGACACCTAGCACCTGTTTTGGAAACATAGACATGAATACCTCCTTGCGTAGCGTACTTAGTGTATTTCTTGGTAGTTTTGCTATGAAAGTATTAGCAGTTTCGTATCAAAAAGTGAATTTTTTCTATGTAATTTGCTATGAAAGTAGGAAATCTTGGCTAAGATGACCTTTTTGGATTTGTAATCTTGGAAAATGAAATATGTCAAGAAATAATGATTGATGTGACATGAAAAGACTTGAATGGGGGTGGATTTGGTCCTTAGGATAGGCTAATAAGAAAAATTTAAAATTTTCCCTTACCAAGTAATGAAAAATGAATTCTATGACCATGCCTTTGACACATGAACCTCTAAGACTATGTCAAATGATGTTTCAATTTTTTCTAAGTGATAACACCTTATGAGAATTTTAATGAAGTTGAGAAGGGGCATGGGTCTCAACCTGGAGAGCAACAGAATGGAGGTGATGACAGAAGAAAGTTGGAGTGTTTGATATGTGGCAAGGATGGTCACAAGAAGTATTTTCTGTCATACCAAGATTGTAGGCCTCAGATATACAGTGCTCAGGAGGCACAAACAATTGGGGATGTTGGACAGAACATTCATCGAATCAATTAATAATTTGGTAACAAGCAGGAAGATCACCAAGAATCCATTATTGAGATGGAAGGTAAGCTTTGTGATTGAGTTATTTCTATTTTGATTGAAAATGGATATAATTATAGTTATTTTAATCATGACCTTGTGGATAATTTTGGTTCGAGAAAATAATTACACGCATAGTCTTAGTTTGTGTAGTTGGCTACAAGTTATAAGAAAAGAGTTCATCATTTTATAAGAGCTTGTGCATTTGATCTCAATGGTATGCCTACATCAATGCATCCAAATGTGCTTCCATTTGGATCATACAATATTTTCTTCAGTATGGATTAGTTTTACCTTCACAGGACTAAACTGTGTTTCTATGAGAAGGCTATCTAGTGTTTGGATGATTATGGAGAGAAGAGAATTTTGGAGGGTAAGAAGAAGCGTACATTACTGAGGATGGTTACAACTATGCTTGTAAAGAAAATTTGTACAAAAGGGTGTGTATTTTTTCTAGTGCATGTTTCCATTGGTAAAGGTAAGGATGTTGAGGATGTAGAAGTCTTGAAGAGGTATATGGTTTTACACTAGTTTCAGGATGTATTCCCAACAAATATTTGAGAGTTATTGCCTCACATGGAAGTGGAATTTTCTATTGAGTTGGTACTATGAGAAGCACCAACATCAAAGGCACCATACAAGATGAGCACGCCAAAGCTAGTATAATTGATGTTCCAGTTGAATGAAATATTTGACAAGGGATACATTAGGTAAATGTATTTCCTTTGAGTGCACCAATTTCATTTGTGAATAAAAATGATGATACTCTCAAGATTTTTATTGATTATAGGTAGATTAAATAGGTGATGATAAAGAGCAGGTATCCATTTTCAAGGATCGATGACTAGTTTGATCATGTGAACAAAGCAACGGTGTTCTTGAAGATTTATTTGAGATCAAGATATCATCGTGTATGCATAAAAGAAGAGGAAATATACAATATTGATTTATGGTCTACGTATGGGCATTATGAGTTTTTTTTATTTCCTTTTTTTTTTACTAATACTCCAACTACTTTTATTTGTTTGAATAATAGTGGGTTGTGTCCTTAGCTGAACAAGTTTATGATAGTATTCATTGATAATATATTGATATATTTTGTTAGGACCCTATATTACTAGTATAGTCCCTTATTGTTGTTAGTGTAACCCCCTTATTGTTATTTTTGTACCCCTATAACCCCAATATTGTTATTATTTTTCCCTTACATTATTATTGTTAGGTCGGCTAGGATTACATTGTGGCCCCACTAGGATTATATTATGGCCCCATGGACTCCTATATATAGAAGGAGGTTTTGTTCATTTGTATCATCCAAGAATTGTTCATTTATGTAATGTATTGGAGGTTTCCCCCTCGAAGTGGCTTATTTCTAAGGTGTTGATATCTCTTTTCTTCTATTTTTGGAGCTGGTTACACAACATTTGGTATCAAAGCTTTGGATTCTAGGGTTTTGCTACTCCAAACAGGTCATCGTGGAATTTTTGCTATAACATTTTTTCTATGAAGATTCAGAAGATGAAATTTTTAGGGTGCGAAGCCAAAATCCTAAGGAAGATTTTCTAAAAATTTCAGATCTTGGTTCACAATATTTTCGGAGATATGATCTGTGGAAGTTCGGTCTTTTTTCAGGCTCCTAAACAGGTCATCGTGGAACTTTCACTATAATTTTTTTTTCTATGAAGGTTCAGAATCTAAAATTCATATGGTGCGAAGCCAAAATCTGGAGGAAATTCGTCAAAAATTTTTAGAGCTTGGTTTGAAATATTCTTGGAGATATGACCAGTGGAAGGTAGTGCTTTTTGAGGCTCCTGAATTTCATCTCAAAGAGGTGATCGTGGGAAAAGTTCAATAACTATCTCTCTGGGCATCGGATTGGAGTGCCGTAAAAATTGGTCGCAAGTAAACGGACTGTAGTTTCTTGGATATGAAATTTCAAAGACAAAGGACGAAATAGTGACACGTGGCAAGTCATACAAGTTCGCTCTACTGAACCAGTCCATAATTAGGTCATTGTGGGAGATTGGACACAAATTTGTCTTGGAGAATCCAAATTAGGTCAGACCCGTGGCATGCGAAAGATAATTCAGAGGGCTAAGTTAGTATCAAAATTCAGATATTGAAGTGCTGCAATCACAAAGATAATCCAATTTCAATATCGAGCTCCTCAAAAGAAATAAAAAGGTGTGTATTTTTTTTCGAATTGCATAAGTCTTGTTTGAAGAATCAATTTGAATTAACTCCAAAGGCATATTGTATAATCGATATCAGTATTGGGTTCTAAAATATGCCCCGTAAAAATAATTCAACACCCATTAAGCCTTCAAAAGGCTCTACTATGACTCATGAAGATGAAGAATTGCAACATGATCTATCAAAATTACAAGAGCAAGTGCAACTCTATCAAAGAGCAACAAAATGAAATGGAAGTTTTGAAGAAAGGCGTGGAAGCTAAGATGGATGGCATGGAATATAATATGGATGGCATGGAAGATAAGATGGATGACATGAAAGACAACATGGAAAACAACATGAAAAACATGAAGAATGATCTAAAAGCAGACATCGAAGGTTTGACCGAGTTCATACAAGAAATGTTTCCTAATGGTGAAAAGATAGTAGAAGAACCTGATGATGAGAAAAAAATAAATTTTAATCATGATTTCATAAACTCTAATGTTGGCGGGAAGAACCAACATATTCCAAAAATGGATATGAGGAATTTTGATGGGAAGGATCCTATAACATGGATACTATAGATGGAGCAATATTTTTATCTCCATAATGTGCAAAACACACAAAAGGTATGCATTGCAACTTTACATTTAGAACAAAATACATTTGTATGGTATCGATGGCTTTTCTCTCGTAAAAAAATTGTCACTTGGTTTATTTTTATGGAAGAAATGATAGCACATTATGAGGATACAAAGAGAAACACCTTCTTTAGCCAATTGATAAATCTCAAACAAAAGGGTTTAGTGGGGCAACACATTGAGGACTTCCAAAACTTGAATATAAGGGTAATTGATATTCCAGAGGAACACAGGATTGATCTCTTCATAGGCACTTTAAAGATAACATCCAACATGAAGTTCTTGTTCTGGAACCTGATTCATTGGAGAAGGCATTCAGGTTGGCAAGAAAAGTTTAATGTAAAATTATGGCGACAAGGAAGCCTACCACTCAATTCTATAAAGAAGGAATTGTTGCTACATGTAGATTTCCACAACCTACAAGGTTGACACCACAACAATTGGAAGAAAAAAGAGCAACATGGATTTACTACAGTTGTGATAGAAAATACACTAAAGGTCATAAGTGTGCTGAGAAGAAATTATTTTACATAGATTGTGAAGAGGAAGAAGAAAATGAACAAGAAGAGGATATACACCAGGAACCAACCCTAGAAGAGGAAGAAATGAATCCGACCATATCGTGTAATGCACTGGCAGGAATTACCACTCCTCAAACTCTCAAGATACAAGGACAAATCAAGAAGAAAAGGTAATAGTGTTGATTGATTCAGGTAGCACCCATAATTTTATTCATTGTAAGGTAGCCAAGGAATTAAATTGTTTCCTATACCCAGCACCAGAATGCCAAGTGATGGTTGCAAATGGAGGAACTATAAATTGCTCTCGGAAATGCCATAATATCAAGCTAACCATGGGGGAATATGTATTGACTAGTCCAATGCTTTCCATTCCTATGGGAGGTGCTGATGTTGTACTAGGAGTACAATGGTTACAATCTTTGGGGACGGTAGCTTTTAATTTTCGAGAACTTTTCTTGAAATTTTTTTCAGAAGGAAAGGAAGTCGAATTACGGGGTATTGCGGGGAAGCCAGGAAGGATAATAAGCTCTAATGTCATGACAAAACTTCTAAAGAAAGAACAGCGAGGCGTAATTGCACAATTATGCTCACTAGAAGTTCCAACATCAAAATCATCTATTTCTGCAGATCTCCAACAAGTCTTGGACAATCATTCCAAGGTGTTGAAACTCCCAAAGGACTCCCACCTATTCGTGATCATGATCATGCTATTCATTTGATTCCAGGAAGTGTTCCTCCAAACATCAGGCCTTATAGATATCCTTATGTCCAAAAGAGCGAAATTAAACATATGATTGCAGAAATGTTAGAGGCGGGTATAATTCAACCTAGTCAAAGTTCTTTCTCTGCTCCTGTAGTATTGGTACACAAGAAGGATGAATCATGGCGAATGTGTCCGGATTATAGGGAGCTCAATAAGCTCACCATTAAAGATAAATTTCCCATTCCTGTGATTGATGAATTATTGGATGAATTACATGGAGCAATTTATTTTACCAAGTTGGATCTTCATTCGGGATATCATCAAATTAGAATGAAGACTGAAGATATTCCAAAAACAACATTTCGAACTCATGAGGGTCATTATGAATTTTTGGTCATGCCTTTTGGCCTTACCAATGCACCTTCTACATTTCAAGGGTTGATGAATTCCATTTTCAAAACCTTCCTTAGAAAATTTGTGCTAGTATTTTTTGATGATATACTAATCTACAGCAGGAATTGGAAGGATCATGTTGAACATGTTGACAGTGTGCTCAAAATATTGCAGGAGAAACAATTATATGTAAAAAAATCCAAATGTTTCTTTGGAGTACAAGAGGTGGAATATCTAGGTCATATTGTATCTCACGATGGTTTTAAAGTAGACCCTAACAAAATTAAAGCCATTAAGGAATGGAAAGTCCCCACAACCATAAAGCAGTTGCGAGGATTTCTCGGGTTAACAGGGTATTATCGCAAGTTTGTTAAGAATTATGGGAGAATAGCGGCACCTATAACAACATTATTGAAGAAAGATGCATTTTCATGGACTCCTGAAGCAACTAAGGCCTTTGAACATCTTAAAGAGGCAATGTGCCTAGCACCGGTCTTAGCTACGCCAGACTTCACAAAAACCTTTATTGTGGAATGTGATGCCTTAGGAAATGGAATTGGTGCAGTTTTAATTGAGGAAGGAAGACCCATTGCTTTTGAAAGTCGTCCAATCAAAGGAAAGTATTTACAGAAACCTATTTATGAGAAGGAAATGTTAGCAATACTGCATGCACTAAAGAAATGGTGAACTTACCTAATGGAAAGACACTTCAAGGTAAAAACTGATCATGATAGTCTTAAACACTTTTTGGAACAAAGACTATCTTCAGAAGAGCAGCAAAAATGGGTCACGAAGATGTTGGGTTATGACTTTGAAATAATCTACAAAAAAGGAAAGCTTAATGTTGTTGCAGATGCACTCTCAAGAAAGAATGAAGAGGTGGAAGCATTGCTTTGTGCCATTTCTATTATCCAACCAGATTGGATAACCAAAGAAAGAGATGAATGGAAGAAGGACAAAGATGTATGGACACTCATTCAAAAGTTTCAGCAAGATCCTAGTACATCTGACACATTTAGATGGAAAAATGATTCCTTATGGTACAAAGACCACTTATATATTTGTAAGAATTCCCAACTAAAACAAAATATTCTTTTGGAATTGCACACTTCTCCTTTAGGAGGACACTTAGGATTTTTAAAAACTTACCATAGGGTGAAGAAAGAATTTTTTTGGGATGGCCTTAAATCTAATATTCAAAAGTTTGTGGCGGAATGTTTGGTTTGCCAGTAGAATAAAGTGGAAACAATTAATACCCCGGGACTTATACAACCCTTATCCATTCCAAGTCAATGTTGGGAGGAGATTTCAATGGATTTTATCACAGGTTTACCTAAGTCCAAAGGAAAGAGTGTCATCATGGTGGTAGTTGATAGACTTACAAGGTATGCACACTTTTGTGCATTATCTCATCCATTTAAAGCAAGTATAGTTGCTACTACATTTATGGACAGAATTCAAAAGCTACATGGAAGCCCAAGGGTTATTGTGAGCGACAGAGATCCCATTTTTACTGGAAATTTTTGGACGGAGTTATTTTCTTGTTTGGGTACTCAATTAGCTCACAGCTCATCCTATCATCCTCAATCTGATGGTCAAACTGAGATAGTAAATAAATTTTTGGAAGGATATCTTCGTTGTTTTGTATCTTATAAGAAAACACAATGGGTCAACTGGTTACCTCTTGCTAAATGGTGGTATAACAATCCCTTCCATACTGCAGCAAAAATGACCCCATTTATGGCACTTTATGGATATCATCCACCATCCATCACATCATCTTTAAGGAAAAATTCAAAGGTTCAAGCAGTGGAAGATCACATCGAGCATCAACAAGAAGTTCTCCAACTCTTAAAGGATAACCTGAATTTGGCACAAAATCGAATGAAACAACAGGCATATCAACATCGTAGCAAGAGAAGTTTTGATGTAGGAGATTGGGTATTTTTACGGCTACAACCATACAAACAAATGTCCCTCAAGCAAGAAAAGAATGATAATAAATTATTGCCAAAGTACTATGGTCCTTACAAGGTGTTACAAAATATTGGTACTATGGCATACAAATTGGAGCTTCCTGCTTCTTCGCGAGTACATCAAATTTTCCATGTTTCATGCTTAAAGAAGGTTATCGGTGAAAACCTTCTAGTTCAAACAATATTACCAAAACTTGATGAGGAAGGAAAAATCATATTGGAACCTGAAGCGGTCATGGAAACAAGAACTTGACAACTACGGAATCGATCAATTTCAGAGTATCTCATCAAGTGGAAGAACTTACCCACTGAAGATTCTACATGGGAGGATGAAAATTTTATACAAAAGCACCCAGAGCTACTCAAGTGTTGAGGACAACACTTTTTTGAAGGAGAGGGGCATGTTAGGACCCTATATTACTAGTATAGTCCCTTATTGTTGTTAGTGTAACCCCCTTATTGTTATTATTGTACCCTTGTAACCCCCATATTGTTATTATTGTGCCCTTACATTATTATTGTTAGGTCAGCTAGGATTACATTGTGGCCCCACTAGGATTATATTGTGGCCCCATGGACTCCTATATATAGAAGGAGGTTTTGTTCATTTGTATCACCCAAGAATTGTTCATTTATGTAATGTATTGTAGGTTCCCCCTCGAAGTGGCTTATTTTTAAGGCGTTGATACCTCTTTTCTTCTATTTTTGGAGCTGGTTACACAACATATTTTAAGAATGAGGAAAAACATGTCAAAAACTTAGTTGCATTACTAATATTTCTAAGAAAACATCAGTTTTATGCCAAGATTAGTAATTTTTCTTTCTTTTAGACAAAATTTCATTACTTTGGACATGTTTTTTCCAAGGAAGGCATAGTAGTTGAACCCGAAAACATCAAATCTCTCATGGAATGGGAAACTCTTAGGAATGTGGATGAGGTCAGATCATTCATGGGGTTAGCATGTTATTATAGGAGGTTCATCATAAAATTCTTATGGATTTCCTATCCTATTACATCATTTCATAGGAAAGGAAAGAAATTTCAATGGACAGAGGAATGTGCATCTAGTTTTGATAAGTTGAAGTAGTTTCTTAGAAATTCTCTAGTTTTAAAGATTGCAAATCTAGATAAACAATTCATGGTGTCTATAAATAATTGGATGAAACAACTTGGTGGAGAACTAATGCAAGAGGGATAGGTGGTATGTTATGAGGCACAAAAACTGAATGAGCACAAGAAGAACTATGTGACTCATGATCTTGAGTTGGCAACAAGCATTCATGCATTGAAGATGTGAAGGTACTATCTTCTTGGCAGGAGGTTTGTTTTGATAAGTGATCAAATTCGTTTGAGACATTTTTTTGAACAACCTCATTTGAATGGCAGATAAGATGTATGTTTGGCCATGCATAGTGAGTGTGAATTTGAGATCAGGTACATCAAGGGTAATGAGAATATGGCTACAGATTATCTTAGAAAAAGAGTGTAGGTAAATCACATAGAAACTGTGAGTTCTTATGAGACAAATTTTTAGGATTGGATCTTATAAGAAGGATAACAGGAAGTCAGGTACCAATAGTTTAAGCATAGGTTACAACAATAGAGTACATGTGATTAGGATTTGGATTATCATCTCATGATAGATGATTTGGTGAGATATAGGAGCAAGAAATATGTGTTGGAAAACAATGAGCTTAACAATCTTATATTTAAGAAATTTCATGATAAGTCATATTTAAGTCACTCGGGATCTCAAAAGACTCTAACAACTATGAATAAGTTCTACTATTGAACAACTTTGAATAAAGAGCTAGCTGGGTTCGTTAGAAGGTGTTTGGATTGTGAATAGGTAAACACAAAGTGTAAGAATATAGGTGGTTTACTATAGCCGATTTTGATTCCAGAATGGAAATGATAGGCCATTTCCATGGATTTCATCACAGGTTTGTGGAGTACATCTAAAAAACATGATTCCATCATGGTTGTGGTTGACATGTTGATGAAGGTATCACAATTCATTCTAGTTAATTCTAATAATTTAGCTAGTGAGGTAGGTTAGGTCTTAATGAGGGAGATAATGATATTGCATGGTATTCCTAAGAATATTGTGTCAGACATACATTCCAAGTTCACTTCCAAGTTTTGGAAGGATATTTTTGCAGGCTTGGGTATAAAGTTGGCTTTCAGTATAGCTTATCATCTGCATAAAAATGGATAGACAGAGAGGGTCAACATGATTTTCAAGGACACATTGAGGATGTATGTTATGTAACAATACAAAAGGTGGGAGGAGTATCTTCAATTGGTTGAGTTTACTTACAACAATGTGTATCAGGAGTCACTGAGGATGAGTATGTTTGAGGAACTTTAAAGGTGGATTTGTAATACTCTAATCTTCTATAGTGATCTAGTGAACATGTTACTGATTGGACCAGACTGTTGAGTAAAATATGTGTCTGTTTTAAAGGTAACCTTAATTATTTACATTAATTATCAACCCAGGGAAAGTCTTGTTATTTCAAGAGTGTAAGAAAAATATATGCAAGTGACATGAGAGGTGAACTACTCTAGATTGTTGTAATAAATATTGTCTAGTTCTCGAAGTTCAATCAAACCAACTTGAAAGTGAACTATGAAATACTTCAGAATGATCAAAGGAGAAGATTTTGCTCTAAGATTTTGCAAAAATAACCACTCAAGACTGAAAATAATAGAATGCAATTGAACAATAGGCTTTGATGAATTGAACAAATACCTTAATGAATTCAACAACAATCCTAATAAATTTAACAGCAATCAATTATTCTAGATTTTGCAATGGAATTCTCTTTTAATCAACTAATAGCACCATTTGGAATTAAATATCAAACCAAACGTTCAAAAAAAGATTCAAAAATTAACTATCCGCAGAATTGAACAACAACCGTGCTGAAACTAGTCTAACGAATGTAAAAGCATTAACTCCTGATAAGATAACATGAATGATAAATCTAATCTAGTGAAAAGGAAGTTATAACATATCATGCTTGCGATTAACCAATTAAATGATAATGTTATGAAACATAAAGGATAACTGGAAATGCAAGTTCTCTAAATAAATGTATAGCATAGAAATAGTAGGAGAACCCCTAGGGTTAGGCTGAAAGGCTCTATAATCCTTCTGCTAAGGAATAATCAGAAGTTGTTTATACTAAAAAATCCAATTTCTTCATTAATCATTAGAGAAATACATTAGCACGAAATTAACGATTCTGTTTGAATACGCTTATTACAGGAAAATTATTATGCATGAACTCTCCTTAGTCATGTTCACCTTTAGAGTCTTATAGCTTAAAGGAAAATTCAAACAAAGTAATGGATCCTCCTCATTATGAGATCATGTCCCTTTGTGGCTATTGACTGAACTTCCAAGGGTAGGCGTGCCTCTACATCTTTTGTAGATTCATAGGAGCCGATACAGTTCTGTTCACTTTCCTTTTCTGTTGTCATTTGGTCATCCTGGTCGGTAGTTTAGCTATTTCTCCTAGCTAGCAATAAAGAAAACAAAAAATCATTTTTTATGCTATCAAACTCCCCTTTTATCAATAATTCATTCTACCTTAATTTTTCATAATATTCATTTACTTTATTGTGAAGACGAAGGAAAAATACATAAAAGTAAATGACAAATTTGGTAAATATGGGGGTATAATTTACCTTCTCCTTGGCCCAAGTTACTCCCCTGCTTACCTTTTTATAGGTGCTCATGCAAACAAATGGTTGAGGTGTATTTGGATTAAAGAATATGTAGGATATACTTCTTCCTTGTGCATTCTAAAATCATTTTTCTATTTTATCTTTGCAAATGCTGAGTTTTTGTGACCCTCTAGTAACTCATAATCATGATGATAGTTTTTATGAGGGTACCATATAATGGGGCATATTTATCTACGCCCTATACACGTAGGACCCATGTTAAAAACTAGGTTGATGTACAGAAGGAAATGGGAAGCAATATATTTAAAGTTCCTATACCCAAATGGTTCTTTTTTCTTGACATTATTTGTAAAGGCTAGCCATCTCTGTTTGGCTGCTAATAATGCTTCTTCCTGAATGTCCTGAAAGTGTGCCTGCCCATTCTACAAAATATATTTGTGAATAGATCCCAATTTGGCTATCACTCCTTTCCGTTGCATAAATTGTTTATGTTGAGTAAACAAGTATAGGGGTTTCGAAGGTTCCCCTCTGACCCATAGATCTAGGCCATGTTCCTTTCTGTGAAAGGTATTGCAGGCCTTAGCCCATCTAGTCTGATTTTTGGCAAAGGGAAAAAAAACTTGGAATTGAATGTCCTTTATGAAGGGACTGGGGTTACTATCCCTATCCTCTTCTAGAAAGAAATTGTGAAAATACAATTTACACAAAAGATGTTGGACCTTCTCATCCTTCTCATTTCAACTTTGGAAAGATTCTTCAATGGTTTTAAAAGTAGTGGGCTTCCCTCCCCTGACAGCTTTTATTTTCAACAATAAATATCTTTCCACTAAGAATAAAGCATAATTAGTGGTTGGTTCCCTGCAAGTCAATGAATATGAGTAAAGAGAGAAAAGTTCTATAGGGTTATATGCTTGGGTGGTGGTTATTGGCTATCCCTCTCAAGGCTTTCCGTTGCCTGAGGCAGAGTGTAATATTAGCTATAAAGTTCCAAAGGTACAACATACATGTTCATGTTAATATGTATAATCGAAAATGCAAAATTGAATATATTACCTCTTTGTGGATAGCAGATCCTATGGAGAACACCAAGCAACGAAGTAGAAGTCATTCTTCACTGGCTCCAAGTCCAAATCCCGAAATCAATCAAAGTACCCATGTAATCTCTACAATAGTATAGCTTTCTATCAATTAAACTAGCTTGTAAGAAACATAAAACAATGAAGATCTAAGCCACTCATATCATGCTACATATACTGTTGAACAACAATTGTGACACTGATGCATCGAATGGACAAAACAAATACAGTTCTATTAATTTATGAAAAGGAGGATTACAACCATCAATTGCACCAAGCCCTCCTCAATTTTCCAATTTCTCTCTCTCTTTCTTTATCTCCGAGTGTGATGATCCTCAAGGAAGAAAGCTCTCAATGAACTTCACCAATCTTCAAGCCTCACACTACAACAATGAAATTCTTCTCCACATATAATCAAACCTTTGACCTTAGACCAAGAGCCGACAACTCCAATTTATAGGAGATGGATAGGACAAACCTTGCCAACTCTTTTAGCCTGTTCAAATTGGGAAGGATCTATATTTTTCCTCGCTTTTCATTTATTTTTCCTTCCATAGGAGTTTAGTTGTGTTTGGCAATGCCTAATAAAATGTTTGTGCCATTTAATTTCCATTTTTAACCGAATATTTTTGAGAAAAAACTGGAAATGGAAGTTAGTTTTCCACAAGATATTTCCCTTTCAACATTTAAACACGGATAACACTACCCCTGGGGCAAGACAGAGTGTCACCCTAGGCATTAATAATCCCTTTGCATGGCTCAGGTGCATTATAGCTCTTCCTAGCTATTTATAGTGTCCGTTACGTTGGAAAAAATGGGTCTTGTCTAAGTCATTTTCTTCCTTCCATGTTACCTTCTCCTCTGAGTTGATGAGGAGGTCATTTTTCCTATAACAAATGCTCCCTAAAGTGTGAGGTCAGAGATGAAGATGATGGCCGAAATACTTTATAAGAAGTGTAGTAGAATGAGAGGAATTGGAGGACTGAGGAAAACCTGAAACAACAACATATGTCAGAAAATATAGTATCTGTCCTGAGTTGGGCATTTCCATGTGCAGTAGCTAATAAAAATGATTTCTTTAGAGAAGATACATGAACAGTGTGTCCACTGATAAGCATAGCGTGGAAGCGTCTGTCATAACAGGATCAATTGATAAGTTGTCTCCAAAAGACAATATCACAACCCTGGAGAGGAAAAAAGTTGTAATAGTGTAAGCCTCAACCCAAGGTCTTGGTTGCTACTTCAATAAACTACATATTTCGGTACATGTGAATGAATGAGTTATAGTCAAACATGCAGGAAATTGTATGATTACCCGTAGATAAAAAAAACTGTTAAGAGATGCAAGGGTGGCCACTGATAATGATGATGGTCCCCAAGATGTGCAGTACAATCTAGCAAGTGTGAATAAAAGGATTTGATGTCAAAAACTCATAGAATCATTTGATCAGGAGTGAATAATGAGAACCCCTAACCAAACACAAGGTGACCTTCCACTGATGTCTGCAAGTACCTAGGTACTGATGTGTTTTTGGATCAACTTCCTAGATAAGATGTTGAAGTCGATAGGAAGAGATTTGTCAAAAGGTAGGCACTGAGGTGTCCTACATCAGTCGACACGAAATGGAAAAGATGATTTTTTATGGAAATAGTCAAGAGAAAATGGGAATAACTGACGACAAATAAGTTCTGCTTTATGATGGCTTGGTTGATACAAGGAGAAGTATATAGCGGCATCCTCTTGAATAATAAGAGGAAATATAAAAGGGTACCAGGTAGCTTAGGCTTAATTAACACCAAAGGGTATCAAGATTCGCCAATGCAGGAACAATTTCATATGAAGGCTAAACTCATAGATGGTAGGGTTCGGCTAAATGTGAGAGAGTTTTCTGGGAAGTGCCATGTTCAATATTTTGCGATGCCAAATCAACCTTTAAAATGTAACAGAATAAGTATCCACTTTGTCCAAATTTTTTCCCCATCTGATTAAGTTTAATGAGTCTAGACGAGAAAACTCGGTGATCTTTTAATTTTTATAAAGTCTAAAAAACATCATAAAAGACAACTCCAGGGGGTACCTTTGTCATGTTTGATAATCGGGCATGATGAAGGGAGAATAGTGAGCCCAGAAAAGTTCATTTTCCATGAGTTAGTCGATTGAATCTAAAAAGTGAGAAACCTATGTTCAATGGAAATCTTCCTCATTTTGTTATGAGTACGAGGAGATGGAGTAAACTCAATGTTCTTCGTGAAATTTTAACGAGTCCAATGAAGAAAAACTCGATGCTCTCCATGAATTTTTAACGATTCCCATAGAGAAAAACTTAGTTACATTTTCTCTTTAATGAGCTTTGAAAAAGATGAAAAAGAATGGCTCATATTTCTTCATCGTAATAGTTTAACGGGCCTGACGAAGGAAACTCGGGGGTTTTTCAGTTTTATGAGCTAGAAAAAGTACCTAAAAATAAATCTCGTTGCTTCTTCGCGTAATTTTAACGAGCCTGAAGAAGAGGACTCGAAGTTTTTCGGATTAACGAGCAAGTAAAATACCATATAAAGAATGCTTGAAATTTCTTCATCTCTTTCTCGTCAATAGAAGAATCTATGTCATGAATTTTCTCATAAGACCAAGTAAGACATTGTGAAATTCCTTAAAAGGGATGTGAAGTGTGCAATTTCTTTGGGATCGAAATTGGCTCCAATCTAAATGTTTTCCACGATACCTGTTTTGACCGAGATATCGATGAGCATAGTCTTGGAAATATTGCCCATTTTCCCTTCTAAAATGATAGTTTGAATAGTCATATAAGCAGAGGGAATGATCTCAGGTGGGTCAAAATATGGGACTTGAGTTGTGATCGCGTCCGAATCAAACATCAAAGCGTGATGATGGAACTCTCCCCAATGTCGTTCTTCTACAGAGATGACCTCTCGAATAGCTTCATCCGTAGCCAGGACTTCATCAAGGAGATCCTTAGAATGAAATGTGATGGGTGAGAGGGTAGTACCATTTTTTGAAACCAAAGTAGTGGAGGGTTTAGATGCGATTTGGATCGCTTGATAAGACAACTCTACTGGTGATAGTAGCATCTGATCTCCATAGGAATGAATGTCTAAAGGCATCGATAGGATCCATGGATTGATAAAGCCATCTGAAATGGTGGATATCATTGTAATTGTATGTGGAACCTTAGGTAGCAAGAGAGGAAAGCAACCCATCGAGGTACATGCCTTCCGAAGACTGGTACCGATGCTGATGTACGAGTCAAGGATGCCTCCTACTAGGGGTACAGTGCTACTTGGTAACGCAAAATAATCAAGGGTGCAAAAGGATAGCTAATCCATTGTGACTATTTTCCCATATAGTGGAAACACTACCACATTTGGCCAAATTTCCGATGGCCAAAGTGTCTCTATTGCAACACATTGTCGTCGAAAGAGCGACACTCTGAGGTGGGACAAAATGTGGTTAGCCTTAGAGTTGCAATTCCAGCACTTCAATAAAGTGTTGGAATAGTGACACTTTTTCCAATGTTTCCAGACCTTCGTTACTCTTTTGACATTATCCCAAATGTCGCTCTTCCGATGAAAACAAAACGTCGCTCTTTCGACAAAAAAAATGATGTTCTTCCAACGAAAATTAAATGTCGTGCTTCTGAAGGAACCTAGACGTTGCTCTACCAATTAAAATTAAACATCATTAAACATCATTTAACGTCACTCTTCTGACATTTAAAGCATTACACTTCTGACAGTGTTAGCATCACTCTTCCGACGGATATAGAAACTCTCTTCCTACGTTTATACCGTCACAAGTCTGATGTTATCTCTTCTGACATTTAAAGTTTCGCACTTCCGACGGCGTTAGCGTTGCTCTTCTGATGGCTTTAGGGTCGCTCTTTCGATGAATATAGAAAATGTCTTCCTACATTTACACTGTCACAATTCCGACGGAAACAAAAAAAATATTTAAATAAAAGAATTATTTAGATAAATCCCACATTGATTACCTTGGTTCTCTCCATTGACCTCTAGGCATCCTCCTTCACCTCTAAGACTGTCATTTATTACTGTTCTTTTATGTTAATGAATGATTTTCACCTCCATAGGAAGTTTGTGACTTACCTATCCTTGAGCTGCTGGCAAATCCTGGAACAGATCTGAGAAGTGGCGATGAACTTCTTGCCTCAAGGAATTTAATTTTTCAAATTCTCAACATATTTAATGAAGTTATTGTGTTTCATAAGTTCTTGCCTCAATGTCGATGAATTATGTAACAAAACAACTTGGGATCAGATGCTTCTCATGGCCGTATATGACATTAATTTGGATATTTAGGAAATGCTAAATTCAGCACTCCAGTCTATCATGAGAGAATTGATGATGAAGTAAAAATGAAAATTCTAACAATTCTTTGGACACTTAGTGATTCGTAATTCTAAATTCATGTTCTTCTACCAGCAAAGTTACAATATCACTTAATGGCAGACACATTTAGGTTATTAAGAAGAATCAAACATTCTCATGAACCTGACGCAAATAGAATGCAATATAAAAGCTTGCATTTAATAGCTTGCGAAAATGACCGACAAGAATACTGGGTCTAGCTGCATTTTTCTTTCAAAACTCAGAATAATTCCCCAAGAACTAGGAAATTACTGACCTAATAACTGTGATAGTAGAAAATTCCAAAGCAGTAAGGTTTTCCAAATTTACAACCCAACAACAAAGGTATATCTATTGCCCTGTTGAAAATGACAATACTGAGATTAAGATTACAATTATGTGTTATCAATCTCCAAATTCACCTAGTTTGGATGCAAGAATCGACAAGCATGCCAATGCAAACCAATCCAATATTCCTAGCCCTTTAAGTTATTTGAGATCATGTATGCCATCCATGGCTTTTCTAGTTTATCAAATTGATTTTCATTATTTTACAAGTATTGTTATGTAACCTATTATGTAACTTGTGTGGCTATGCCACTATTATAAGTTATAACCAACAAAGTGATTTCTTTAATATGGCTGCAACATAATAAATGGAAAAAAAAAAAGTGAATGGACAATCCAACACCAACCTCACTCATTACTGCCAGCAAGGATCTAGATATGTCAACATTGAGCATCATGTCAAAAATTTATAATGGTAAAGGAAATCAAAGCTAGAGGATCAAGACAATGAAGGAAAAACACCAGTCAAGCCCTCTACAACAAATACTTAAATAAGCACCCATTAATGTACATTTTGGATCCATGCCATGTCAAATGTTCTAGCCTACTATTGTATTTCATGTGCACAAATTTTGCTATCAATTAAGGCCTGTACACTTGAATGGAAACTATTATTTATTGTTATAGGTAGTTAGATTTCAAAATTAAAAATCTTAAAACAGCTCTTCCATCAAATGCAAGCATATTTTTGAAGGAATAATTCATACTTGTGATATTTAATAATGTAAATTATGCACCAATGGGTACAATACAAAACCAAGAATGAAAACAAAGAAGATATTTAATAATGTAAATCATGAACAAATGAGTACAGACAAACCAAAAATGAAAACAAAGAGAGAAGTTAGTGATGAGAATCTCATGGGATCACTTGTGATATTTTACAATATTGTTACAGAGATGGTTGAAGAAACTAGCTTATTATAATTTATAACATTTTTGTTATGGTCACATCATGTTATATAAAGGGATTGTTTCCTACCCAAGTGGGTAACCCCTATGAGAAAAAATTTCTCCTATTATTTCAGCTTTCCAGCCAAGAGCCTTATGATAATCCATCAATACCTAACCTCAGACACCTCCTATCCATGCTCTAGTCAGTGCTTTATTACATCTGGTCTACTCAACCAATGAGAATGGTGTTGAATTTTCTACAACAATAGAGTAGTATACTATTTTCTGCTAGATAATTACTACCTAATGATTCTTCACACAGTATTGTTATGCCACTGATATTCTTATGATTTGAGCTTGGTTGGCTTCCATTCCCCTAATTACCTGTGCCTGATTGAGTTGCATATCCTTAACCATTTGGGATAATTCCTTGATGAGTCCATTCTCAGACCTTTTAATTTCTTTTACTTTAGTTTTTCTTTTAACTTTTCTTTATCTCCATATTTATCTTCAAAGGCATCAATAATTGATTGTAAAGAGTGAAAGGTTTTATCCGAGAACTCTAAGAACCAATCCAGTGTTCCACGAGGTCGTGTCCCCCCAATTCTTCTCAGACTACCCCCACTCTGTCACTCAGTATCCCGAGCCCAAATAGGGAATTCAATACAGAGGTGAATAGATCAGGTGAACAATGCCCAAAGCCTTCTCCCAGGGACATAGTCATGGCACTAGTTGCAGCTTGTAAAGTTAAAGATGTTGCTAACCTCTCTAACTGGATGACAAGCAACCATGATCGGTGGATTGTTGTGAGATCTTCATGAAGTGAATCTCCAACATCAGATAAACCTCTATCGAAATCATACATCAGATAAGCCTCTATTGAAATCATATATTACTAATGGCTCCTCCATCCAGGATATTACTTACAAGGCTAATGCCATACACTTGGTTTACAAAAATAAAAAATCAAATTCATCAGTGCATCTCCTCTTCACATCCTTGCTTCACTCTATCCACACCCATTGATTACAGAGCCATGAGATTCACACACAATAACTATTTATTTCACTCACGAAATTTATTGAAATAAAATCCATTATAATTTCAATGAACTATTGTGACAACCATTTACAAATGCCAATGAAGGCAGGTGACGGACTAGCGGGTCAATGTTTTGACAGGTCGTCACTTGGTAAGTCCTACACTCAATATTTTTAGCCAACATGGAAGCTCATACCACATGACAATAACATGCGAGTGGAAGCATGACCTATCTCAACAAGTATATGGATCAATGGTACAGTGGGGATGAGGTTTTCATACTCTCGCCTGGTTAACCAAACAAAATGTCAATTAAGTGGTTGTGTTATGTCTCTTGCTCTCAGCCATGCACAACAACTTCAGTTTTCATTCACATTTCTAAAGGATTCATGATACAGATACTTCTTCTTCTCACATCTTCATTTACTATGCTTACAGGTTTACCCTTAAGAATTATGAAAGAACTCAACTGAAATATTGTACGCTGATGCTAGTCATGAAATCAATGAATAGAACTTATTCTTATGGTTTCTATGCATTTTTTATGCTTCCTAGGACAAAATAGACATTCTTAAGCTCAACTTTAGAGTATTTCATGAAAGGTCAAGTCATTCCACCAAATCACAGTCAGTTTTAATTGGAAATGGCTAGAAATAAGTGTGTGTGGGGACTATCATACTACTATCAAGTTCATCTCTAGAATTGTAGGATGAGAATTGGTTGTAAGGGATGCAAATAAATTCCATAATTTTAGGGAGGGCTCATGCTCATGTGGTGATTATTGCTGATATAGGAGGAGATTGCAACATGCAGTGCTGTATTTGGACACATTTGCTTTAGTGAAGTATGCAAAGAAGGAACATCCAGGAAAAAAATGATGTGTACTCTGTTGCATGACATGAACGCTGCATATGTGAAGAAAAATATAGGGTATTATGTCATATTGCGAGAGGCCGAAAACTGAAGGATATGCTATTATATGCATAATGTAGACTTTATTTTAATAGTGTAACCCTGAGGAATTAATGTGCTAAATATTCAAAGGCGTGCCCTTCAAGAACGCTTATGCAAGTGTGCTAGTTTGATTTAAAGTGCTCAGTTGGATTATGAACCCTTTTATAGCACGAAAGCATCAACTATAGAGTGGCCAGATTTGATTTGTGACCATGTGAGCCTGTTAATGTGAATTTTCACAACAAATTTATGTGTTGTCAATCACTTGTTGCATTTTATATGGATGTCCATAAAACATGAATTAGTTCTACTATTCTCATCTACCTTGTCTAGATTTAGATAGAAAAAGTTGTAAAAATATGCTCAATCAAGGTATCAATAACTTATGTTCTCCTCTTGTTTTGCCTCTTCACATTTCTCGAAAAATCCTTGTCTACTTCTTCACTTTGTACAAGTTTTGGGAGGACAGGAATAACCATAAAATCAGTCAAGGAAGAGGTATTAGGTCTTGGGACCAACTCCATGTTCTTCATTAGGGAAAGTAGACACTCTGGAGCTAAAAATACATCAAAACACAAAAGGCCATTGGAGCAAATGCCGAAAAAAAAAACATAAAAACCCTATGGGTAAACTAAAACATATCGAAACCAAATAGCCATTGCTACATATGCAAACTAAAAATTCTCGCAAATATAAGGGAAAAGTAACCAAATGAGCATATCAGCTAACGTAAACACATTGAAACCAGATACACGTTGTTGCACGATGCAAACCAAAACTTCTCAGTTACATGTGAAAGATTAACCAAATGGGCATATCAACAAACTAAAACAAAGAGAAACCAAACAACCATTTCCATGGATGCAAACAAGAACTTATTAGAGTAACATAGACAAAATAACAAAATGGGCATATCAGCAAACCAAAACATATAGAAACCAAATAGCCATTACCACAGATGCCAACCAAAAATTCTCATACCTAATAAAATGCCCCATAATGAAATGGGCAGAAGTAGAAAGTAACAAAACCAAATGGGAAAACAAATAACCAAAGAAACCTAAAGGGCATTGCATTATCATTGGATAAACACAGAAAATTAAATCATCTATGGACATTTTCCATGATTTTTAAGATGGATTCAATATAGGAAAGGTGATACTTAAAGGTCTCTCACATGCTTTAGAAATTTTATATCTATTGGTTTATAAACATTAGAGGTGGAAAAATATCCTAAGCTCTAGAACTAAGTTTGTTCCAACTTAGCTATACCTTGAACAACAAATTGTTGTTGATGTCAAGGATATGATAGAAATTTGGTGGGTTGTCGGGTAGTTGTGTCATGAAATAAATTTAATGTAGTTACTATGTAGGTAAGGGGAACCATTTTGGTGGAACTTGGCCATAAATGGGACATATATCCATGCATAGTTTTTAAAGAAGAAATACACCTAGTGGATTATCATTGTACGGGAATCACTTTAAGATCTAGGCTACTGTGCACACACTAAATAAAGGAATTTTAGTGAAACCCATAAAATTATTATAGGTTATTTTATATAAATAGGTGTTATTGTGTTCTCATTGGTTAGTTATTGGAAAATGAAAATAAAGTAAGAGAAGTTATAGGTGATTTTATAGAAATAGGTGTTCTTGTGCTCTCATTGGTTAGGTATGGGAAAATGACAATAAAGTAAGAGAAGGATTTGACTACTGGACAATTAGAGGAATGATTCCACACAAAACCAAGCATTGTGCTGCAGCACTTTCCAGGCTAAGGGCTTTTGAAGGGGTTTCCCCACCATATGAATGGAAGAAGAGAATGGTCATTCCAGATGCTTTGAAAGTGTTGAGGCTTCAGCCAGGTCACAACTACTGTTTATTAGGAAGGCTTTCCAAAGAAGTTTGATATAATCACTATGACACTATTACGGAATTAGAGGGGAAGAGAAATGAAAAGGCTCAAGTATCATATGAGAGAAGGAAGAAATTTACAAAATTGAGATCAAAAGTAGTGGAGTTAATCGAAAAGCAGCTTGCCCCAGACATGTATAAGATAAAAATTGACAACATATTGGTCAATTTCCTTGACCCTTTATTGGTTATTCAGAAGGAGTATGAATACACTGCCGTTAATATCAAGGTAACCCCTAGTATATCAAGGGCTACAAGTTGTAGTTTTCATCTAAATATCAACATACCACAACCATGCTTACAATTAGGATATGTTTTTTGAGGACGAAAAATCTCATCGAGATCAACATCAAGAATCCATTGCAAAAAAAAAAGTACAACTTGTGGTGATTCCAAATGAGCATAGATGAATAGCTACAATAGATGTCGAATGTGGAAATTATGGAGGAAAAATATGAAATTCATCTTCCTTTTGCATTCGAGTGAGAGGAAAATCAATCATCAATGAAAATTCAAAATTTTCAAGCTGAGCAAGATCAACCAAATTGGGGGCAGAGTTTGGGGGACCTTCGTAAGTGAATGGGGCCTATGTGATATGGCTACGAGTTATATACCCCCACACAATCTGATATGCAAACAGTGAGCATTGTAGGCATAGGGTTAATTAACCCCACACATAGGGATTCCATAGGTTTTTTTCCCATGGCGCATGCTCATGAATTGAAATCTCTCTTTACTGTCAATATGTGCAAATGAAAAAACAAGAAATATATTCAATTTTACTAGTTGGGTGGCTCTAAGAACCATGCCCGAACGCATTTGGGCAAGTGCCCTAAATCAAAACAACCCGACTCAAATGCGTTTTGGCGGGTGCCCTCAAAAGAAATGACATGACGCGCCTGACCGAATGAAGGCACAAGGGAGAAAATGGCAAATGGGTCGCACAAACATGCACAAGGAACCCATGCAGTCACAACTTATGTAAAAGCTCCCTCCCTTAACCATCCTTCAGGACTGTAGAACATCTAGGTAAAACCTTTAATAGATACAAGTAATATGTCCCTTAGTCTTTGAACCTAAATCCATTCTAATTTCTCTACAACTGTGTTAATCTTGAAACTCCATATGCACAAAAAATATATTGGCAAACTGACGCACTGATCCTCAACCGTCTATCACCTTTTTTCCTTTAAAATATGTTTTAAACCATTTTGTAGGGGTTTATTCTTTGAAATCACCTTGTAATTTCTTGATTGTGTGTGTTTGAGAACCTTTCTTAAGGTTATTTCAATTGATCTAAGCCTTTTAATCAACCATAGGACCATTCGAACATAAATCTAGAAATTATCTTCAAAACCTTTAAAACCCTAGAAATACTATCTTAGGGAGAAACCCCCCCTTGAGTAGAACGAGATCTAGACGGAAGTCAAACGATGTTGGTAATGTGACAGGTATTGTCTTTCTATACCATGCTTTAGTGCGAATCATGGAGAGAATATCTGGGTGGATCAGCATCAACATCAATTACTAAGCTTAGACTGATTTGTGTAATAGCTTTAATATGGTTAAGATATAGCTTAGAGAGTGTTGAATAGGGAAACATAGACTGCTACAGAGATCAAATTCATATGGTCATGATACAGGTAGAGATATTTCACTATGGCTTGTGTAATGGTTCACTCATATCAATGCTAAGCTTAACCAATCATACAAGATCAGATATTATATAAAAATTAGCAATCAAACTGTGTTTCTACTTAAGGTTTATAAGATACACATGTTGGCATAGAGCTAGTAAGGCTATGTAGTTATTACTATGATTTTGGCTAGTGTTAATAGGGTATGAAATGAATAGGGAAATAGATATCATTACATCATAACAAGAAGCTTAGCTTGAATATGGAGTTCCTGGTCACTGTAATCTAAGACCTGTATTAAGGATACCATGTTTATATGAATATGTGTTATTCCATTACGTGTAGTTACATCAAGAAAAGTTTGGTCACTGATTCAATGGACTTGATTCATTAGTACTAATAGCATAGTGAAATCAATAAGCTTATAGATTCAATAGAGCTTACTACTAGCTTAAGTAAGGTGATATAGTGATAGTTACTAAGCTTAAGATGGGCATCATAGGTACGATATTGTCTCTTATATATAAAAATCTAATTTTAGTTCCATATAACTATTATCATTATAACTAATACATGGGAATCATAGAAGAGAGATAAGGGTGAATACATTACTCATCTTAAGCTAATCCAACTCTTTTCACTAATAAAATATGGAAAGAGCATATTCAATGATATCGAGCTAGAACAGGAACAAGCATATCTCAATATTGAGCTTACATTACACCTATGTCTACATTAGCTATCGAAATACAAGACAATTTATTAGGTAGAATATTGTATGTTATTACTCTATCCTTAACCTATATGATGAATATGGACATTGTAGTATATACTAGAGTAACACTGAAACGTACTTTTTTATAAAAGACCAATATGAGATATTGTATATTAGGGAAACACTATCCTCGTATAAACTATACAAACTTATGGATCCGGATATGATCTGAGGCTATACTACGATATGTATATTTTTTATCACTTTATTATGATATATTGGTTGGCCTAGGATTAAGGGACATTTCAACACCCCCGAGCGCAAGACATTACACCATTGGCTTGGCACCTTGGTACAAGGGTTTTAAGGGTACAATTCAATGAACAACTATAAAGGATATTTTGTGTCTTACACGATTAGTGGCATCATAGAGGAAATTAATGAGACAACATTAAGAACTATAGAGTTGTCTGTTCACAATTCAACTAAGGATTACAAGGAATTTCTAGAAGCATTGATGATTTGGAATGATAATATTAAAGAACCATTCATAAGGGACTACAAGGAATACAATACTGATACTAGGGTCCATTTAGAGGTGTCATTGTCTGAAGAGAATATGAAGATTTCACTTCAAGAGGCCCTTTTAAGGAAATTCAAATTGACTACTACAATCAGTACAAGTAACATGCATCTTTTTGGCTCACAGGGAATCAATCATAAATATGAGACCCCTGAGCAAGTTTTGGAGCACTTCTATCATATCCATCTTCAATTCTATGAAAATATAAATAAAGTCCAATTGGAAAAACTTCAACTTGATTTTCTGAAATTGGACAATAAAGTCAAATTCATCCTGGGAGTGGTAAATGGAGAAATCATAGTGAACAACAAGAAACATGCAGAGTTGCTTACAATCAAATAGATGAAAAAACACATAAAAAAAACTAGATAATAATCATGAACAAGCTTAATATTGAATTATGAACTGTAAAGGAACTTACAAAATGTGACACTACGAAATTGGCCAAGCGCACAAGAAAAAATATCCTAGACATGACACTGGTTGACAAGTTTTATTGCTCATGATGCAAGTGGATTTGTACCTGTGCTGCCAAGTCATTCAAAATCCATAATTTTCTATACAATAAATACAAGTAATTGATGTAGCATTTTTTACGCTAAGATGCATTCTTATGATAATGTTAGAACATATGTTGAAAATGTCAAAACATACCTTAATAAGCTCCTCTTCATTTCAATAACAATTTATTGGGGTCACCTGAACTTGGAACAAGCCTCCCATGATCTTAAAGAGTAGCAACTATGTCAACAATGAATTTTTTGTTGCTACTTTGGATCGAGGGAGGTTTGCTCCAAGATTATATCACTCCAAAAAATTATTCTCTACTAAACAGGGCCAGCCACGTGAAGGTGGAAGCTCTTATGGCCCCTCCCTGTGCGCCCCCCCCCCCGTCACATCAATCTCAATTCCCAAATACCAAATCTATATTTCTTTTTTTACTTTCATGAGCAGAAAAAATAAATTCAATAACTAATTTTAAAAAAATGCAACAAAAAGTACACAAGAAAACATTGAAAGTGCTTGACATAAAAATAGTATGATAAATGAGTTTTTAATATAACGCAAAACACATTCCAAGTATGGTAACATTTGTCTTATAATAATACAAAATTTTACAATATCAAATTTTCTTTTTCCTCTTCCTACTTCTAAAGCTCCTAACTACATCATAAACATCATTGTGCTCTACTCTTGTTTCGTGCCTTTCCCACGAAGCTGACCTAGTTGCATAGTCACAATGTCTAGTCTCATGCAGTGACGGGGCATCGCCTACAAAAACATATAATATTAAATTTTAATTGTTATTTTTTAAATATCATTAAACTTGTTTGGTAATAATAATAATAATAAATTGTAATGAGATTATTTACCTAGTGCACCAATTGTCACCGTTGGGACCGTTGCCCTGTCTCCCTCTCTGGTGGTAAGATCCTCAAGTACAACATTCTCTATCATTTAAACAAAAAATGTTATAAGGACAACCATCAAGGTATAATTATTAAAAATGATAAGTGGAAATTAACTACCGTCATGGCCGTCACTGATATTAGCATTGCTGGCTTGGTCCCCACTATAATGATCAGGTTGCATGTGAGGAACATGTTCTTCTGGCAATATTTCACTCCCAACGCACTGCTCTACAACTCGATTATTTTGGCTCGTTGATAGTGTTGCTTCCTTGATTTAAACAAAGTTGTTAGACATTAAATTTATGGACGAAAACAAACATATTGAAAGGTTAATGTTTTACCTTATCAGGAATTTTTGATCTTGGGACCTATCCCAAGCTTCTACAATATTCAACTATGGCTTCATAGCTAGAATGGAAATGATATTTTTATCTTCCTCTGTGGTTTCCGTTCCAAAGCCATCACCCTAAATTACATATGATTGTGTATATTTAATGTTATTTGATGGGATTACAAAAACGTTGGAAGGCAATACAATTAATTATAAGATGTTTAGGTACTTACAATACTTGTGGCTAATTTCAAGTAGCTACCCTGGCCTAGCTTGTGATGGCCCTTTTTTTGAACCCTAGCTTTAGTTTCCTTCGAGGTGTTAGGTAACCTATCATCAAAATATTGAATTCATATAGGACATAGCGCACTTTTATTTTACACATAGAGAAAATTAAAGCTATTGAATTAAAGTTGTAATTTACCTTGCGGGTCCAGTTGGCATTTTTCCTTCTTTCTTTTCCCTTTTCTCTTTTCCGTCATGTATGAGTGCTCTCCACTCGCTCTCTGGAACTGTGATAGGATGCTGGTATATAGGGTTAAATTTCAATTGCGTCCTATAGGTGTCCCTGGTATATTTCAAATATTTTCCAACTACCCGAGCCACCATTATTCTGTCAAATGTGCCCACCCCAAAAAGGGCTTCTAGATAATCTAGAAGTTATTTCTTCAGGTTGGAATTCTGGGAATTCCACCTTGTGCGTATGGTTGGGCCAACAATTATCAATGCCTTGCTCTCCAAAAACCTGTAGAACTCATTGTTTCCTACACAGAAAAAATATATTATCATTAATTTAAAAATAAAAATCATGATAAAATATGTTTTAGATAGAGTACATGAAATAGTTAAAATATTAAAACTTACTTGGGAGTTGTACATGCTTTATAGGGACACCTTCATCGTTCACCAAAAGCATGCCATCAATGGTCCCTGTGGAGCTGACACGTGTAGCTCCAGGAAACACAATAATATAGTTGGCCATATCAGCCTCACCACTGCCAACACGTTCAGAGGTTGTCTAGGTGTCTTCTTGGGCAGGGTGTGTTTCTTGGCTTCCACCTAAAGCTATAGAAGGTGTATGAGAGGGTTGCTCGGCAATCTCTTGCCCTTGTGTCCCACTTCCACCAACACCGGGTGCAGTAGGTGTCAGATAATGCTACATACAAAAGAATTTTTTTGTTATTTTAGTTAATGTAAAAATTAAAAATAAACTATCACAATTCATCTCATGCAAAACAAAAAAAATATCCTTTTGATTTTTTATTATTACCTTATATGTTTCTAGCTGGGTCATAAGCAGCTCTATCCTCATTGCTATTTCAGGTGTTTGAGGAGAAGCATCTACCAAACGCTCAAATTCCAACTTTTCTTTTTGCGCCTTTTTTCACAGCAACAAAAATGGACATGGGGATGAAGAAAGCTCTTCCTCGTAAATGGAATCATCAGGCATACCATGGCTAGGTGTCTGCATATTTGAAAAAAATTAATATTATTTCAATTATGTAAATAACTAAAATACCTGAAGATAGAGCAATGATGGCACTTTACATGTTCTTCCGCTGGCCCATTTCCACGATCATCCTGTCTCGGGGTTGTTCCTATACTTCCCTGATCAGTCTGCCACATTGCAATAAAATTAGAAATGTGAAAACTTGAAAACAATATCTAACTTCAAAAGAAAAAATGAAAACTGAAATAATTTCTAAATTTAACTTTCTAATACATAAAATTTGTGCATTAAGAGGCCCTAGAGTGGTTGAGTATAATTAAAAGTAAGGGTTGTAAGCAAAATTTTCATACTTACAAATTTCTAGTAGACAATTTCTGCAGAGTAGGTAGATTAGATGAGGCTAAAGATATTTTCAATGAAGCTTGTAATGGTATCCACAGATGGGGTAGTTGTCATAACTATATAATGGAAAATATGAAAAATAATAATAGCTCTAACTCTTACATGTTGCAATCAACCAATTTGGCATATCCACATCATTCCCCCAAATAGTTTCCTAGATTCTATTAAGATGCATGCACACCTGTAACTAATAGAAAATAAGTTCACCATTTGAAATGGATTAACCCTAAATTTTCAAGAAGACATTGAGCCCTTTGAACCAGTTTGTTCCTGAACAAGCTAGTTCAACTACAAATATTCCAACGAAGTTTGTCTAGAATTAAATGAGATTTGACCAAAATGTCAAGTTGGCTCACCATCTTGGCAAACAAAGTTGACATGTTGAGTACTTGCCACAAATAGTGAGTAGTGTTACAAAGCATAGAAAGAGTTATTTATTCTTCTAATATGTAAAGGGATTCCCATAAGACCATTTCCAAGTGTAAAAAATAAATTTTTGAGTGTTATAATTCATCTTGAACAAACTAGACTCCAAATGATCATGCAGAGTTTTTGAAAAGGAACATTGTTAGTAGGTTGTACCAATTGAGATCAATTAATACTCTCCATGGTAACAAAGTGATCGTTGCCTTATCAAACAAATTCCCCCACATACAATATCTTTTGTGATTAGTTTCTTACCTACAAGAAAAATATATTAAACCATATAGCTCCATGTCCAATGGGAGGGTATAAATAGATCTCACTGTTAAGTCCCTATATTAATAGTGTAGTCCCATATTATGTTAGTGTAGCCCCCCTTATTGTTATTTTTGTACCTCTGTAACCCCCATATTGTTATTATTGTGCCCTTACATTATTATTGTTAGGTCGGCTAGGATTACATTGTGGCCCCACTAGGATTATATTGTGGCCCCATGGAATCCTATATATAGAAGGAGGTTTTGGTCATTTGTATCATCCATGAATTGTTCATTTATGTAATGTATTGGAGGTTTCCCCCTCGAAGTGGCTTATTTCTAAGGCGTTGATATCTCTTTTCTTCTATTTTTGGAGCTGGTTACACAACATTTGGTATCAGAGCTTCAGATTCTAGGGTTTCGCTACTCCAAACAGGTCATCGTGGCATGTTCACTATAAATTTTTTTCTACGAAGTTTCAGACGCTGAAATTTTTAGGGTGCGAAGCTGAAATCCTGAGGAATATTTTCTAAAAATTTCAGAGCTTGGTTCGCAATATTTTCAGAGATATGATATGTGGAAGTTAGGTATTTTTTCAGGCTCCTAAACAGGTCATCGTGGAATTTGCGCTATAAAGTTTTTTCTACGAAGGTTCAGAATCTGAAATTCATATGGTGCGAATTTGAAATCCTGAGGAAATTCTTAAAAAAATTATAGAGCTTGTTTCACAATATTTTTGGAGATATGATCTGTGGAATGTAGTGCTTTTTCAGGCTCTTGAATTTCATCTCAAAGAGGTGATCGTGGTAAAAGTTCAATAACTCTCTCTCTGGCCATCAGATTGGAGTTTCGTAAAAAGTGGCCACAAGAACACGGACTGTAGTTTCTTGGCTATCAATTTCAGAGACAAAGGATGAAACAGTGACACGTGGAAAGTCATACAAGTTCACTCTACTGAACTAGTCCATAATTAGGTCATTGTGGGAGATTGGACACAACTTTGTCTTGGAGAATCCAAATCAGGTCAGACCTATGGCATTCAAAAGAGAAATCAAAGGGCTACTTAATTTATGAATTTAAAATATTTAAGAGCCACAATCACATAGATAATCAAATTTCAATATCGAGCTCCTCAACAGCAAGTAAAAGGTGTTTATTTGTTTTTTCGAATTGCATAAATCTTGTTTGAAAAATAAGTTTGAAGTGATTCCAAGGGCCTATTGAGAATATATTTCAGTATTGGGTTCTACGATGCCTCCTAAAAATAATTCAACACCGATTATTCCCATATAAATCTATACTATGACGCATGAAGAGGAAGAATTGCAGTATGAGATATCAAAATTACGGTACCAAGTGCAACAAATTTCGAGCTTATGAAGAGCAACCGAAGATGACATAGATGGTTTAAAAGTAGAAATGGAGGATAAGTTGGATGGTTTGAAGGATAAAATAATAGCTAATATGGATGATAAATTAGTGGAAGATGGCATCAAGCATCAACAACAAATTCTCCAACTCTCAAAGGATAACCTAACTTTGGTGCAGAATCTAATGAAACAACAAGAATATCAACATCACATCGAAAGAAGTTTTGAAGAAGTCACAGAAATAATAACTCGACAAGTATGATCAATTTCAGGGTATCTCAACAAGTGGAAGAACTTTCCTGTAGAAGATTCCACATGGGAGGATGAGAATTTTATACAGAAGCATCAAGAAATAATCAAGCATTGAGGACAACACTTGTTTGAAGGAGAGGGGCATGTTAAGTCCCTATATTAATAGTGCAGTCCCATATTATGTTAGTGTAGCCCCCCTTATCATATTTTGCACTGTAACCCCATATTGTTATTATTGTGCCCTTACATTATTATTGTTAGCCTGGCTTAGGATTACATTATGGGTCTCTGTTGGTCTTTATCGGTGGCCCCATGGACTCCTATATATAGAAGGAGGTTTTGTTCATTTGTATCATCCAATAATTTTTCATTTATGTAATGTATTGGAGGTTGCCCCCTCGAAGTGGCTTATTTCTAAGGCGTTGATATCTCTTTTCTTCTATTTTTGGAGCTGGTTACACAACACTCACTGCTATATGCCACTCATTTCTATGGCTTACAAAGTCCCAATGTAGGTGATTGGACACTAAATACCATGCCTGCCAATTTTTTTAAATGATAGTTGATTCAGAGACCTTGAGAAAAACCACCACTGGTTATATCATAGATTCCAAATGGACCTTTAATAACCCCTATAAGAGTATCATTGTAAATGAAATGTTGAACAAGAATTCACCATATGTGACCACTCATTGCACTGACCATTGGATTGTCAACACTACTGCCTAAGCTCACACATCAATCAAACCAAGGCATTTTCCCTCCCTTAGTAAAAGTATAGATTCCTATAAAACTAGAGGAAGATATCCTTCCCTCCATTCTTCCCACACAAGAATTTTTTGTAATCATTTTCATCTTCCTACAACTAGAAGAAAGGAACAAAGAATAGGAATAGAAATCATGTAGTGATTCCACTTGATAATGATAAGTTGTAGGCTTCACAATTTAGAAGCTTGGTTTCAAACTTGTTCAAAACCCATTGCTACATATTAGGGGATACATTGGTACCAAAAGAGATGCCAAGTATCTTATCATAAGATTAGGATTAATAAATTTTAAATTTATGAAAAGCCAAGTTGATATCTTCATAACCAAGATAAGAGCTTATACCTTTTCCTCACTCACCACATCTCCAACTACTTTAACAGGGAAGTCTAGACGTCCTGTGTCCTTTAAAAGAGTTCTGTGTGAGATACAAGGTGAGGAGAGAATCCTGAATTTAATCAAGATTAACTGACCATCACTAAGAAGAAGAATGCCTTGAATGTTCCCTTATATTTGGGCCTCTTCAAGGAGATATCCTATTGCATTTATTGGCAAGGATATAAATGAGCTAATAAATATCCATTTATCTTTTTATTTTTTCATTAGTTGTGGGTAGGTTTCTCTATTAAAGGTTAGTTGAGTCTATGAATATCTTTTCACTAAATTTCAATGCCTTTATTACCAGTGTGTTGATTACCAAATCATTAATTGGAAGGTGGTTGGAGTCAATGCATAGATATCTGGCAGTATGTATCATTTTCCTGTGCCTCTAGTTCTCCAACATACCATCCTCCTTTTTGGATATTAGCACATCAAAACAGGAAATTTAACATCAATCTCCACTTCTTATCCATAAACAGTGGGTCTATGGCCCATCTGCTTCAGCAACATGGATTTTCACTCTCTACAATTAATCACCATTGAGTTCAAGCTCCTTCAATTATTGGTCATTAAACAACATGAATGCTCTGTTCAGATTTGGATTGAAAGGCATTATTTATTTGCTGATGGTGCCAAGGACAATCCCCAACAACCTTTTTAGGTGCACTATGTTTTAACTACTAGCAATAAAAAATACTCTGAATCTCTAGAATTTAAAACCAAGCTCCCTCAATCAGTTCTGCTAGCTATAAGATGTCTCTTATTAGGGCATAACAAAGTTGCTGTAATTCTGGGATTCTTCTGAGCATTAAATTTTAAGTTTGATCTTCATTGTTTCCCCTCCCTCATTACAGCAACTTTTTTATTTCATATAAAATATATAGGGACTAGAATGATACCCATCTTATTATGTTGAGTTACCATACTATCATCATGTTAATTAATGGCATTCCTTATGCTTAATCTACATACTAGTATTTTTCCTAAGCTAACTCCATTGCTCATCTTCATGTTAATTATTGACACATAATAGTAAGAGTTAATATAAACTATCCATGTTTGAAGTGGAACCCTTGTGTATACCTTACCAATACAGAGTAAAGCATAAAAAACTACACTAATATGGATCCTTATCATACTCTAAGCTAGTAACACTGAATACAGAATCACTGTTATATAACAGACTATGTGTTTACATACAATATTGAACCTCTACTAATCAATGGCTCTTGTTCATATTATACAAGTGATGTAATGAAAGCAGGAAACAAGGTGATTACTAGTACTATTCATGAGCTTAGTGCTTATACTAGTCTAGATAGGTAGTCATAGGTCCATAAGCTTAGATAAGGGTCTAACATAGCTTATTCGACAGGTACTAGTGGAATGTATCACTATCTTATATTCACTCATTATGAGCTTTAAGACTAGTATGATTGTAGTTTCATATATCTATAGATTATGCATAATAATACTACTTATGGAGTTCTATTGCACTATGCTTAACTATGAACACTTAAGCTTGTTTCTCATTTGTATTGGATTTTTTAACCATGTGTTATCAATGGGAATAGTTTAGGTCATGGATTCAAAACATGTAAGCCTGAATAGGATTTTCACTCTTCATATTAAACACAACTATATTGAAAACTATGTTACTTATACCGATATAACTTTGAATACACTCTATTCTATGAGCTTATGTTGTGCTTATAATTAACCTATATTGATTAAGGAAACTAGATAAGTGTAACCTTCATAAACAGTAGTGGAATCACTTGTATTACATTAGCTTAATACCATTGTAATTATGAGCTTAGATATCACATGAATACAATAGGTGGAATCATTGAACATAATAGAATGGTTACCCTTGTTAATCATGTGTAATATGAAACTAGCACATAAGCTAAGTTGTGCTGCTATTACTCTATACTAAATATGTAATATATACAGGTAATCATGTATAGACTAGTGTGTACAGAACATACATCATCTTCTAGTATCTAGGGTATTCATAGTCTAGCTTAGTGTTAGTGATAATTGTTTACATATGAGATATAAGAGCTTAAGTAATAGTGATGGTTTGTAATATTCCAAAATTCGAACAACACAGTAAGCCAGCTGAAATAACGCACTCCAGGGAGATTGATGCATAGAAATGACTTTATAGCTCTTGGATCCCTTATATCAACAGATCTAGGGTCTAGATCCAAAAGGGGAGCAAAAAAAAATCAAACTAGGTATGGTAAATAGATCTCCCACCACCTAGTCTAGCTGGAAAACACCCTACAAGAGGGGCTGTAGCTATGCACAAAAAAATGCTTTAGAAATAATGCAGTCTTGGAAATAATGAGTAGAAGGCCATCCAATAAGGTCAAATTATGAACATACAATAGAAAATCATAATTACAATGAAGCTCTTTCAATATATAGTAGAATATAGGAGACAATAGAGCAAGAAATCTTCAGAAAATAAGACTACAACACATATATAAACTACAAAATGGCTCAAAAATGCTATTTTAAGAAGCTGTAGCAGCTGAATGTTACATCTCAGAACTAGGACAGATCTGTGGACAAAACTTCAGATCCATTTTAGATCTGGAAACTAGAAAGACTTATTTACAAGATCCCCTTGGGGTTTTGACCAAATCATGCATTACAAAGAGTAGATATGAGTTTTAAGTTGCAGATTTACAAAATGATTTAGAAATTTCTAAAGATGACTTTACATTAGAATAGATCAAATCTAAATAGAACATGGATCAACAAGCTAATCCATGGATCACCAAAGTGAAAGACAAAGCCCATCACCAGAGATCTCTCATAAAAAATGGGGTCAAAACAGCCTGCAAAACCTCTACTGCAAATAACATAGTTCCTTAATGAAAACTACGTTGTAGCTTGAATAAAATAGATGGCCTAATGCCAAGAAAAAAATCTAAAGCTCGACAGTGGATGCATTCTTCCAGGAGGTTAAAAGACACACTCACTGAGAAGAGGCTCCAATGCAAGCTAGATCTTTGTAGATCTAGAGTTTCACTTGCTGTAGCCTACAAAAGAAAACAAAGCCTCACTGGATCTACATTGTAGTTGGAAGTAGAGATTGGCCCAAAGCATGATAGTGGATCAAATCAGCAAAAAATTCTCCAATAATGCTCAATGGAAGAGGTGAAATCCATGCATAGGAATTCCAAGTGCTAAGCAACACAATTCTCCACTAAACAACAACGAATAGTATTTGTCTAAACAGACAAGATAGTCAGAAATATAAACAATCAACAACCTTCGCTCACTGCCTTCCCCTTCATTTTATAAGATGAGAGCTTTTGTAAACCCTAAACCACCTTGATGAGTTAGCTCCTTTCACATGAGGGGCCTCCTTCTAGAAATGTGCTATCCCTTTATGATGTACATTAAATCTAGACAGCGTTGTAGATTTGGTCAAGGTTGACCCAATCTCGCAGCTCAAACCCCTTTCACACCTGCAAGTGATTTATTTACATGGCCTTGATTTATCCTTGTTCATATTTCCATTGATTTATTCATTATTTCCAGGAGTTTTACATGTCATCCTTTATTCATTTATTCATGCAACAGAAAGTAAAACAAAAATGCATATTCCTCTTAGCTCAGGCTAAGTAGAAATATTAGAGTCCTCCCCTCCAAAATGTTGGTTGTCCTCAAGCAACTGATAAGGTGAGAGTTGTAGTCCTTCCCCTCCTCCATTGATGACATCATCAATGATCAAGTCCTCATCATAAGCCAAGTGCTCATCAAGCCAATACATCAGTAATTGTTTCGCCAAGGTCAACATAAGATGTGCATAGTCCATCCCACTAGGAGTGAAAAATTCAACAGAAATAAACATGGCTGGAGTAATGATTTCTCTAAAACATGTAGCATGAGGCTCATAGAGAAGTTCCAATCCATGTGGTACATACAAACTATTCATACTTCCTCCATAAAAGCCTAAAAATAGTACAACTATATCATCCAAGTATGGAAGAAAAACTACATATATACAAACAAAAATTTGACCTTGAAGAGGTGGGTCAAATTCCCACATGTGATGCCAATGCAGTACACTCCTGCTTGCATTAGATCAAGGTGTGGCAAGTGGAAATTCCCCCATAAATTTTATGCATAATTCATCTCAACATAGCCGGAGATATCAAATATGTTTGCTGCCTTTGGGAAGCACCCATCATGAAAAGGAATATCCCTTTTCACAACAAGGGAGTGGCCAAGTTCAAAATTTCTATTGGCCCTCAAAAAGCTATGAGATCCACATGATCTCTCACCCCTTTAGGATTCATAGCCTACAAAAACATGGTAAAATAATGTGATAGATCAGAAAATAAAACTTGCTTGGCATGATCAGATCCTTTACCATCATAGTCTATACACATGGAGTTGTGCATGAGCATTTCCCTCCTCTCAAGCAAAGGAAGAACTGGCTGAAATGACTCTTGCAAAGATTCCATTGGCTGCCCCAATCCTCCATAGCTAATGCACTCTTGAAAGTTCTAATTTAAGTCCTTTCTCATCCCCTCCAAATCAAAGCTCCTCATGATCAGGGTGTAGATCTTCATGGACTGCATATGGCTGAGAAGGAATTCTTTGTGTGATTTCTATAGTATCTTCTCCTTGAGCTAAAAAATTCTAGACAGGAAGATCCTACCATGAAAGTAGATGACCCCCATAGACTAAATAGCCCTCTTCTTGCTACAAGTCATCTAGTATCATATCAGCGTGGAGATCTTTGGAGCACTCTACAAGCAGTTGAGATTTCCAGTATAGATCCACACTACTCAACAAAGACAACACTGATGATACCTCCATGGAAGTTTCTGTCATGCCATTGATCTCTCCTCTGACATTTCCAATGCCAACGATGTGTATTGAAAGGAAAATCCGCCTATCCTCCTCCTCCCACAGCATAGATCTAGAAAAGAGAGAAGGTGATAGTGATACAGTGAGAGGATTCCCCTCACTCTTAAGCTATCCCAAGCCCTCCAGTGCTGTAGCTTGGTCCCCCATTGCTCCAATCCCTCCTAGATCTAGATTTGGAGCAAAATTTTGTGAGGCTTCCCCCACAATATCTAAATATGGTGGCATCCCAAGTGGTTTTCCACTAGATAGGAATGTTCCATGCAGGAAGCTCATGAACATTGGTGAAGGGACTGTGATATTCTTGCTTCCACTGTGCAAATCCATTTCTGTTGTTTGTGTGGAAGTTCTAGGTGAAGGATAAGTATGCATGCCTTGGATCATTTGGGGCTTACCACTTTTCAGGTCCACCCACTCCATCTGCAAAGCCTTCCAATCAGTGGTGACCTTCCCCAATGTAATCAACCATTGGACACCCAAAATTATATTGGTATCTGGTATGTCAACTAAAAAAAAGTGTGTTATAGGTCAATTTGGTCACCATTCCAAATGACCTGGTTAACTGGGTAGCATCTCCAGGACCGATGATCAAAGGGTCTATCATTCCCTATCATCTCAATTACTATATGCTCTAAGACAGAAAACAATCATGAATCAAACAAGATTTTCATGAAAGCAAGGCTTTCCCATGGTTTGAAGCTTATTATTAAACATGTGGGAGCTCACCAACACAGGCTATAAGGGGCCTATGTGCATTGCATATGTAGGTAGCCCCATTTAAGGCTACTCTACAAAGCACTTCCTGACATTCAAAGGTGTGTTGGTCACATTGGGAGCGAAATTCTCATTGTTCCGGAATCTCCACTTGGCTAGTGTCTTCTAGAAGGGTTCACATCTGTCATGCTTCAGATCCAAGTGTCCATTTGACATCTACATGAATGGAAACATGTCTTTCCTATATTTGGAATGATATTTATTAAAAAACTACCTACAATTCATCTATAAATTTAACACAAAGCTAAGTGTTCAAGAGAGGAAGAGTTTGAGTAGAGAAATGCTGGAGAATTTTCAATAGAGAGTTTGATTTGTGGAGCTGCTGGTGGAGAAAATTTTGCCATGATGAGACTAAGGAACTCTTCTGGAAGGTCACGATGAATCAATTATTAGGTTGTAACCTCTCCTTCTATCATCAATACAGAGTACTTCTTGTTTTTCCCTACATGCATCCATGTTTACTTTGTTTTTCCATGTTGCAAAATCTTTGTTGATGAATGTAGTTTATGCTTAACAGATTTGGCTAATTAACTTGAATAGATATCTAGATTATTGTATCTTCTGCTATTTTAGCGCTCCTTCTTGTAGGAAGCATTCAACTATTTGAAACCGCTTGAAGTTGAGGTTTTAGTGGAAGCGACAAAAAGGAGCCATTTGGAAGCGACTGAAACAAGTAAGCATCCAATCCTCTCTGTATATCTGCTCTGCATTAGCAAAAAGAGTAGTGCAGTCTTTCACCTGTTGTTCTAGACTAGACACTGGTCTAGTCTGTAGATTAAAATTCTGGCCCAAAAAATTGATCCACCAAAGTGTAGGACCCCATAGTAACTGAGAGTGATGGGACATATTGTATGCATTACATTGTCCTATCCCTTGGAACCAAAACAGAGAATCCCTCAAAAGTATCAGTGGGGAATGCTCGCCTCTGCACAAGATGAGCGTCAATAAAGTTGCGGGTTTCCCCACTGTCAATCAGTACAGATACCCTCTGATTCATGATTGAACCTTGTACTCTTAGGATCAAGTACTTAGGCACTCCTCCCAAAGATGCAAGAATTCCATCTATTGGAGCAAAGGCTCCATCCCCATACCCAAATGGTGTTGGATCTCCCTTGGCATTATCAATGCTATGACCCCTCCTTGGTTCATCATCTTCATCCTCCTCCTCAAAATCTGAGAATAATTCTATGTAGTGTGCTTTCCCAGCAGCACATCTATGTCTAGGTTCCCATGACTTTTGGCAAGTGAAACATAGTCTCTTCTTTATCATCTCTATCTTGAGTTCAATATCAAGAGGCTTCTTCAATGATCTCTCCTTTGAAGGACTAGCTTCCTCTTCCTTCCCTTTAGAAAGGCGAGGGGCCTTGCTCTGGAAACTTACCTTTGCTTTTGGCAAGGCATATTGGAGGTCTCTAGCCCTCTTAATGGCATCATGCAAATTGGTGGACTTGGTAGATTTAACCAACCCATGCAAAGGTTCATACAAGCCATCGATGAAAATGTACACCCTCCTTGCTACAGATATATTAGGAACCATCACTGATAATCTCAGATACTCAGACATATAAGTTTCTTCATTTCCCGATTGCTTTAACTTTGCAAGGCTCATGAAAGGTGCTTCTGGATCCTTTCTATCAAACCTCTCCACCAGTATTCTAGTGAATTTAGAGTAGGAAGTCACATTGGCATGGCCCAATGTACACAATCCATGAAACCACCAATTGTGTGCTTCACCATCAAAGTGCAGCGGTGCAATGTTGATGGCTTCACTCTCAAGGACTTTGTTCAACTAAAAGTAGATGTCCAAATTTTCTACTCATGCCTTGGCTGAACTAGTGGGTGACTCATCAAACTTGGGCAAAAATAACCTGCCCATAGAGTCATGTCTATCATGATTATGGAAGAACTCACCATCTCGATACTACTGCCTTGGTCTTCTTCTATCCTTGAGGTGACAAAACTCTTGGAAACTCAAGTGGTCTCTGAATCTCTGATTCTGAGATTCATATTCCAAAAAGTATTCTTCAAGGGATGCTTTCTCTTGTGGTCCTTCATTATCCATATCCAAGAAGTTAAGCATAGTGGAGATTTTTGGAGCTTGTGGGGCTTGTGGCTGGTTCACTAGTTGACCAATCGAGTGATGAGACATGTCAGAGCTTTCCCCCAGATGAAATATCCCAGGAGATTCCCTCATTCTATCCATCCTCATCTCTTTGATCTCTTTGGAAAGATATTTCATGGCCACCAAAAGAGTTCTTGCAAACTCTTCTCCTTCTTTATCACTTGCAGTCTCAGGGGCTTTACCCTTTTCTTGATCATCAGTAGTGTAATCAAACTTCTTGTGACTTATGTTCTGATACCTCTTCTCCCTCTTAGTAAGAGGTTAATATTATTATGAATGCAACATGGATATGGTGCTCCAAGGAAGCACAGGATATGCCAATAAAGGAGCTTTGATACCACTGCAATATCCCAAAATTGGGATTTTCTACAACAAATGGAATATCTTAGGATATTCTAAAGTTGGAGCTTCAGCAAATCATGATCATGGAAATGTATATCAGCTCATTATATGTAAAATAACATCTCACCAGTATATGAAATAACCTCAACAAGTATATGGCCTATATCCTCCTTCCCAAGTGGGAAAATGCAGTAATATAGGGCATAAAACAGATGTCTTCAGAAAATAACGCTATAACTATGAGGAATGGGACCTTTATCCCTTATAATACATCATATAAAACTCACATGCAGAATTATAGGTGAAACAAATCACTCTAGCTAACATAAAGAGATCTCCCCAAGTCAATATGCCTCAAATAAGCCCAAACCCCATAGCCTAACTCATGCAGAAAGTACTGAAGCAAGAAAACCATTATTTTTATGGGGTTTTATGCAGAAAATGATGAGACAAGATATATCTATAGTATACAATGCATCAATGGCTAAGGAAATGGAGATTCCTTCCTTTTTATACAAAACAAGATCAACCTGGCAAGGGTTTCCATGAGAGCACAATGTACAAAAATGCAGATCTATAGATCTGGATTTGAAAAATGTAGATTTAATACAACACTAAATAAATGTGATTGAAATATACAAGTCACAGAAGAAGAATGAAGTAAAAATATTTTCGGGAGAAGGGCTGGCCCTTTCTTCAAGGAGTGAGCTCACAAGCAAGGGTTCAAACCCTGGTGCTGTAACCCTGGAAAAAATTATGTATTTTCCCCAGTAAATTATGTTGTAGTGGATGGGAACTAATTTTGCCTTATGACAAGATGTGAAATGTGCTTCGGAACCTCTTGTATAGATATTGCAAAGAAAGGGGAGCTCCCTCCTCTTAAAGATAAGCTCAACAGTTGGTATTGTGAGTCTCCCACTGCAACACCCAGAAACATAATGCTTCCTGCTGCATGAATAATGCTGTAGCTATAGGAGGTGCTAGGCCTCAAGCTCGGATATGGGAAAATGAAGAACAAAACTCCTCCAAGTGATCTCTCAATGAAGGAGAAGGAATCCCTAAGAAGGAATTCCTTATGCTAAACAACACTGTATACTCAACTCAACAGCTGAAGAATGCTCAAGTGTCTAGGCAGACATGAAAATGTAATCCATAAGCGAACCTCAAAAGTCTGCTATCTTTCTCCTTATAAAGTTTGTGAGCCTCCTCACCTTGGGTCCTGCCTATTAGGGTTTCCAACACCATGTGAATACTTTCCCTCCAAAACTGAGTTGTCTTCTCAAGAAAGCCACACCCTCTTAGGAAGCACTGTTGACTTGGTAAACTTGACTGAACCAACATGATTCCTTTCCTGTTCACACATGGGAAGTGCAAAATCCAGCCACCAAGTTATCCCCTTTTCACACCAAGAGGGATTTTATGTCAATACAAGTTAAATATGGGTCCTTTTCCCATTTATTCATCTTCTAGGTGCAAAAATAAAAATATAATATTGCTATTAGCTGCATGCTAATTTTAGGAATATTACATGGTTGTACTATAATTATGTGAATAAGGTATGGTAACTATGTGTGATTGATTAGGTAGGGTTAGATCGTATCATCTTCATATGTTACATATGGCACTCCTTTTTATCTAAGCTCTTAGTATTCAATGATCATGGAAATTTTATAGGCTTATCCATATTCAATATGCTTAAGCTCATAGAAGTGGCATACGTCATTACCTGGATATGATGAAGATCATGGGAATAGTGTCGATACTAGCTTATGGTTACATGTTGTTGTAGTTCAAGTTGATACTAGTCATTGTCTTTGGTCTTTGGTTGTTACTTACTCATAGTACACCTAGCTTAATCTGTATAACTATGGGGCTGAGTTTGATCACCACTTCCTATATATGGGTAAATTTTCACCCTTTATTCCATATTCATTTCACTCATATGTCAACAGTCTTATACATACCCAAATAGGAACAAAATTGTGATATATAGAACCCATTACGTATTATGCATAATGAATGGTTGTATTTATATACTCTCCATGTTAGATCACTTCCTAGTACTGATTAACCAATGAGCTAGAACCATAGAGAATAAGGGGAAACAGGTGCTATGCATGTAGTCTATTCAATGGGTTACACTTCTAACATAACTATAAGCTAATCAATGCCACTGCTAGCTATAAGTAATTCCATAACAGAGGTAAACACATAGGATAAGGTCAATGAATAAACTTAAATTACACACAGTGTCGGATAATCAATGAAGAGTGGTATAGGTGTATTATGACTAATAATCACAATGGTCTTAGTAGTATGCCAATATGTAGATGATCGTAATAAAAGCCTTTAAGCTAAGATGATATGGTAATAAAATACAGCTTAGTTTTAGTATTAGATGGACTGCAACAACCTAAACACAGATTACACTCATGTTTCTATTCCACTAATATTATGGGATTACTTATTATATGTGACTAACCTAGGTGATACAAGGACTATAACACAATCGAGCTAGTTGTAAGCCTTCGATTAAGCCATAATAGTGATAATTGTATACATATATAAAGGTAATGGAGTTTGATCATCATGTATTAGCTATAGGTAAAAAGGCATATGTACAACGATTCACTTGTATTACTAAAAATGCTATGATTACACTATATCGTGCTTAGTATTACTACATAGTAGTGACCTGTATTCAGAGTAAGCTCGTTTACACATAATGGGAATAGATCAGTATCGATACTATCTTAGAACATAGAGCTAATTATGTAGAACACATAACTATTGGTAGTATTTCATGCTTAAAATATATGTAATACGTGCTTTGTTCAACTTACTAGTATCTTTACCATGAACCTAGTGGAATAGCTATGATTATGGAATAGAGTATACCTTATTTACATAATCAAGATGATTGAGCTCTTTGTGATTGTATTAGTTACATAAAATTGCTTGCTTATCTTTATACCTCATGTTTGGTCTGTGTTATGAGCATGAACTCCATTGAATCTCTAGCTTTCTACGAGCCATGATTAAAGAAATGGAATAGTAATAGTGATGATTAGAGTCATACCACCACTTACATCAAATTACTAGTAATATGTTATTACCACCATTGATATAGAATTACTATTAATATGTGATTCCTCAATGGAATAGCTCCAAGTTAAACCCTATTGATATATGACATTAGTAACAAGAAATGGCTAAGATAAGATGATAGCTACCTTGTATTCCTTAATTACTAGATATGATGAGTACTAGATGTATTTGCATAATAGACAACCATTGTTCTGTACTATGCAATCCATACATTTCCCTCTGTTCGACACCATTGGTATCTCATACTGGAATCTATGATAGCAAGTGAACATTCATAGTTGATGGAATAGTAGTAAGTTCATGGTATTCATGATATTATACAGATACCCAATTCCAAGTAGCAAGAGGAGATTCATGATTGAATGCATGTGATTAGAATGAATCGATAGGAATGCATACTTTCATGGGGTTAGTTCATCACACTTATCTAAGAGCTTACGTGAATCAGAGAACCAATACCCTTTGAGCAATGATAACACCAGTATTACAGCTAAAGATCATTACCTAATAAGAGCTAGTACCATTGTATTACTCATATTCATAGAGCTATCAAAGCTCATAGTTTGTATAAAGCACTCAGAAGCACGAATCATCATGTAGTACTAATACCCTTATCTGGAATCACATATCAAGCCTATTAAAAGTAGTATAGTATTCATAGTTAAGCTCACCAAGCTATACTAGTAATAAAGCTATCCTTATATGTTATGTAGATCGTATGATTAGACTGCAATCATTGTGGAATCTCTATATGGGGCAACATTGATGTAAGATTCAAGTGCAATGGGTTTACTACTATCCATAACCAATCATCATATTGTATTATGTTACTACCAACATCCACATTACCTCTACTATTCAACCGTGTTAGTAAAGGCTAGTTAGATGAAACGATTCACATCATTTCCATAATGAAGATAAGCTTCTTTGTGATTCACATGATTACATAGGGTCAGTTATAAGCTGCATGTTTATGGTCTAATGATGATGCTTACTAAGCAGTTGTGATTACAACTTCTCTAAGACTAGTTATGAGCTATATGATCACAGTTAATATATAAGCTATAATTAATGGGAATACTACATCATAAACATTGATAATCAATTGTACTATTAACTATGATATCTAATCCATGGTAATTGATCACATTCCCTATGTGTAATTATTACTGTAATTACGTTACGATCTTTATATAATATACAGATGTTGTACTATTACATTCTAGAGTATATAGATATGGTGATTACTTTTCTATACATGTGGGTGAAACGTATATGATATCTTAAGTAAGCTCAATCCATGTCCAATAATTAGGGGAACTACGTAGGTCCTTGTGCTTTACGAGTATAAGTGAATCCAGATGAAACTCATGTTATTACATAAGGAGAATCAGTTCTATAAGCTCTAATATGTAACAAGTACTGTGCTTATTCAATTACTATAACTATAACAATCATTATCATATCTTGAACATACTCTCTTATTCCATATTCAAGCATATAAGGGTAATGAATACAGTAACTATCACTGATACAGGTAATGATATTGAACCGATTGAACCAGTAGCTATAAGTCTTAAACAACTATGATCATGAAGTATCTACATTGAATTGAGCTATTACTAGAATAACAATGTGCACTCTGCACAATCGGTAAATCATCATGCGCCTTTGACTTCGAAATGAAATGCTGGTACAAGATTCCCAAAACTTCAATCCCTTAGATGTCTATGATTGCTATAGCAGGAAGCGTTTTATGTTTGGGGAATCTCGTTGCAGGGTTCAAGATATTATCAATCTGCAATCCAACTAAGAAGACAGTGAAGCAATTACCTCAAACTTTCATAATTCCGCTGATACACAAAGCAACCATGTGTCTAAACAAGGATGCCAACTCATATAAAATTGTAGTAGCAAGATAAGAGAATAGCATTATTTCTACTCCCATAAACTCGAGAGTATATACCCTTTATACTAAAATTTATGATTCCAGTATTGGTCATTGGAGAATGGTAGACAACCTCCTACCCAATGCAAAATTTGTGTCAGATCCAGGAGTGTGGTGTAAATGCTTATTCTACTGTATTAGAGAGCTTCCATATGGAGTTGTTAGATTTGATGCTGAGAGTGGCATTTGGTATGAACTTGATGCAGCCATGCCATGATCTATTTCTTCTCTGGTCCTTGCAGATAGCAATGGCTGCCTAATCATGGTTGGGAGAGTGGTTAACAATGTTAATAAAGATATTGAAAAAATATAGATTTGGGAATTGCAATATGTGGGCCATGATATTAAAGCTTTGACTGAGCTTCAATATATGCCTCCAAGTATCTATTCAGAGTTCATGGCTCCTCTCAAATTTTATTCTCCATTTGTATGTTCTGCAATAGGGGATTGGTTGTGCCTTGATATGCATTTAAGCCCTTGTGAAATTGATTTCAATTTATACAACAACACATGGAAAAGCCTTCTAAGTGATCCTCTTTTTCTAGGAAACAGGAAATTTCATTTGTTAGGTTTTTGTTATAAGCCTGCATTATCAGGCTGGCATCTATAGACTTATGACTGTTCTAATGCTCAAAATATTGCAGTCTACTCTGTTGTATATTGGATTCGAAACACGACAGATTATTTGTATATAAGTTGAAATTCAGCTCTACCCTAACCTTGCATGATATAGCTCAAGCTCTCTCTATTCAATCAATAATCATCTATTTTTTTTTTTTGACCTGACAAATGGATATACATATGTTGAAATTTTTGGCACTTTCATTGGTGCCAGACAAGTTGCTGGGAAATTTTTAAAATAGTTTGATACCAAGTTGTGAGCAGAAGGTAGGCTATCATCCCTGAAAGAAATTTGGAGTTATTGTGAACACTTAATTGTGCTAGTGGTGGACTAAGACATGTTGTAAATCTTTGTGGCACATAGTTCGGCTGACTGCAATTGGTTTTCTATGGGAACACTAGTGTAAAGTTACATTTAATGAGGACTGCTCTCATTTTAGCCTAGGGGAATCGAGGAGCTTTAAGTAGAGTTTCTTCAAACATTTTTCATGCAACAAAAAACCTACTATTGAAGAATGAAGAAACCACATTACCATTTTTCCTACTAATGGAGGAAGGGCCTGCAGTAAGAGTAAGGTTTGGCTATCAGGGAAGGAGAATAGAGCGCGCCACGGGAAAGAATTTGATTTGTTAAATGTATGAGAAAATTGTCAAATTGTATCCATATTTATTTAAAAATGGCATACTTATGGATTTTCTTGCACGTTTTGCGAGCGGTTCTTTACAGTAGAAGGCGTATAACTATTTTTGCTTATTTTTCAGTAATGGTACTACTAGGGTTTGAGTTGATTATGGAGGTGGAAAGTAGCTGTAGTGATTACATGGGGTAGCTGTAGTGGTTAATTTAAAATTTTGAAAGGCCCGCGATTAATACACCTCCACCATATAATACACTTTTAATTTTGGAAATCCGAAACCTTTGAACCATAGGTTAATGAATATGCCACCATGTAATTCATTTGAAATGCCTCTATTGATATTAAAACCATAGTTTATGGTAATGCTCCACCATAATAGGTATTAAAACCTTTCAACTTTGGAACTTAGGTTTGAATTAAACATTGTACTTTGGGTTTATTTAAATGATATATGTGGAAAATTAATTGTAGAAATAAAAAAGTCTCTATTGCTAAGAAATATGGAATTTAATTAGGATGCAAGTTATGTGGGAAAGTAAACAATTTTGCAATAGTCAAGAAAACAATCCAACAATGGGAAAAAAATAATTTCTCTTTAGAATAAAAAATATCTAAAACCTACAACATCAAAAGGGAACTAGTTAGGAAGAAGATATAAGGATTCCATGTTGTATATGGGATCATCTATGCTTTTAGTGGTAGGGAAGTGGAAAGTTATTTTCATTTTTGGGCTATGACTTCCATCTCGCAATAATTTTTTTTGGGTTAGCATTAATGGAATCTCATTTATAATTAATTATTTTTAGGTTTACAACCCCTTTTTCCTTTATATTTAGAAAAGGCTAGTGTTGAAATTTTTTTATTTTAAGGATAAAGTGAATGATTCCCTTATGAGGATGCTTTTTCAGCTTCAATCCATTGGTTTTCCGTTTTCTAGTGAAAAAGTTATCCTCTCACTCATGATTGACATGCAAACTATTTTTGTGGCTAAGTTTTAAGAAGGCCTTGGTGAACGTGCCATGGACTCCACTTGGAGGGATTCATATCACGTATGGCTACACATCAGGCTATGTAGAGCCTCTGTATTTCACATTAAATTCATGATGGAGGGAGATGAGTTATGTGCGATTACAAAGGATTTATGACATATCAATTGTTTAATCGATGTAGGTCAGGAGGCAAGATCATACACAGGATTGGATATGGTTTTGAATTCCTCTAACAAACTATTGAGGTTCATTAAATTCATGATCGAGGGAGATGGGTTATGTGTTATTACGAAGGATTTATGACATATCAATTTTTTAATTAATGTAGGTTAAGGGGAGAGATCATACAGAGGATTGGATATGGTTTTGAATTCCTTTGACAGACGATTGAGGTTCATTTATGACCTGACCATTATGCACACTCTTGGGATGGCAGAATCATGGGAGAAGCATTACACTTGGTGTTTGGTAGGTCCTTGGCTTGCATATGATAAATGTTTCATTTTTTATGTTGAGTTATATATAAGTTATTTTCATGATTCAGTGTGGCGAACTTCACTGGTGATTTTAAGGCGAAGGGCTCCAAGTCTTGCAGCTCTATCCCACTAATGTATGGGCTTGAGCTCTACCATTAGCATGCTTGATTTTTTCCTTCGTTTTCTTCTCGCTTTTAAATGTTCCTCCCTATATTCTTTCCTGATATCCCATCCATTCACATTGTGTTCTCTCTACTTTTTCCCTTGGTTCATTGGAATGATACCCCTATAATCTGTGTTTATGTCAAATTTGGATCATTGGTTCATCACCAAGCATTGTTTCATCAATATGTGTTGTTTGGTATCATAATTTTATTTCAGTGGTGCACTTCCTATGGTAGTGGAATTGCGCAATCCTTCATTGAATATCGTAAAACACCCGGTAAATGGAAAGGTAAAGCACATCAATATGTTCATTATGTTGTGGCACATTACAACATGTCTGCATATGTGTATACATGAACATATTTGACCCCTTATGAAATCAATAGATATCTAATTTCAAGATGAGTTGTGGAAGAAGACACTCAACTATGAGTGTATACCCTTTTGATGTTGAATATGTCATGAGTACAAACATTTATATCACCACTGACATTTTTTGGTAAATCAGATGAAGTCCCCTGAATTAGTGTCGAATCAAGCAAATAATGGGTTCACAGTTGTTGAGCATAGTCATTGTAACCCTAAACATGGCTCCTCACATAAACTAATTAGGGATTGGGGGCTTAGGCATTAAGGGGTTAGGGATTGGCAGCTTAGGGGTTAGGGGATATAGGCGCATTTAGGGGTTAAGGGAATAATGAATTAGTGGTTAATGGATTAGGGATTCAGGTTGGGGGAATAATGAGTTAGTCGTTAAAAAGTTAGGGATTTGGGGGTTAGGGTTAGGGGATTTAAGTGCATTTAGGGGTTAGGGGAATATTGAGTTAGTGGTTAAGGGATTAGGGATTGGGGGCTTAGGGGTTAGGGATTTAGGTGCAGTTAGGGGTTAGGTGAATAATAATTTAGTGGTTAAGGGATTAGGGATTAGGGGATTTAGCAGTTAAGGATTTGAGGGGTTAGGGGTGAGGAATTAATGGGTTATGTGTTAAGCATTAACAGTTTAGGTGTTTAGGGGTTAAGGGGTTATGATTTTAGGTGTTAGTGGTTTGGGGGTTTAAGGGTACAAAAAAGATGATGATTATAGTGTACAAAAACACTATAAGGTTTATAGGTTGATTGATACTGACATGGATATGGTAAGCTTCAATAGTGAAGATGTTTTTGATGAGGATTTTGGACCTTTCCAAACTTCTCCTAAGTTTTGAATTACTTAGAAGCTGGAAGGGTTTGAGGATTCAGGTGTCAAGCTTCAAGTAGTTGCACTTGAGGCGGGGTGGAATATTTTGAGCATGATGACTTTTGAACATTCTGTAGAAGATCCACAGAGTTTGTAGAGCTTGTCAAGCAGGGAAGCTACATTGAATACCAGATTTTTATGAAGGGAGAGCTTGGAGAGCATAGAGGTTCCTTTAGTTGGTACTTTCAGACATATGTGGACCAGTGAACATGACATCAACCACTGCTGCTAGGTACTTCCTTCCATTTCTTGATTATTTCAGTAGAAAAATGTGGGTATATTTTCTATAATTAAAATATGATGTGTTTAATGAATTTCAAAAGTTCAAAGCATTAATAGAGAAATAGTTAGGTTTTCACATTGCCTCTCTTAGATATGATGCTGGTGGGGAATTCTACTTAAACATTTCAATAAATTGTGTGCTAAACATGGGATCCAAAGACAATATATTACACCTTACACTCCATAACAAATTCTATTGGTTGAGAGGAAAAACTGTACTATCACAAAGATCACTAGGTGTAGGTTGCAGAGGAAGTCTATTCCAAATAGGTTTTGAGCTGAGGAAATGTTCACAATAGTATACCTATTCCAATTCAAATAACAAAACATGAGTCCAACCCTCACACGACCCAACCCAACCTACCTTGACCCGCCCGAACGTGTTTCCCTGGGTGCCCTCACATGACCAGAACTGAACCGACCCGACCCACTCGAATGTGTTTCCCTAGGCACCCTCACATGAACTGCCCTAACCCATCTTGACCCTCCTGAACACATTTCCTTAAGTGCCCTCACACGGCATGACCCGACCTGACCCACCCAAACATGTTTCCTTACGTTCCCTCACACGACCCACCCTGACCCCACCCGCCCCACCCAAACGTGTTTTCTTGGGTGCCCTCACATGACACGACACGGCCCGACCCGCGCGAACGTGTTTCCTTGGATAGCCTCACACGACATGACCAGACCCAACATGAAACAACACGGGTAGTCACAACTTAGCATTTTTTATATGACCACCCTCACATGACCCGACCCCACCCAACCCGACCTGACCTGACCGGCCTGAATGTCGAAGGCACGAGGGAGCATGAACATGTTGTACAAGGCACACAGGTGGTTAGTAAAACTTAGAATTTTTGATATGGAAAACCACACATGACCTGAACCGACCCGACCTGACACACCCAAACACGTTTCTTCAGGCGCCCTCACACATCCCAACCTAACCCGACCCGCCCGAACACGTTTCCTTGGGTGCCCTCACATGACCCAACTATACCTGACCAGACCGTCCCAAACACATTTCCGTGGGAGCCCTCACATAACGAACTGAATTCATTTCTTGTGGTGCCCTCACACGACATGACCCGACCCACCCGAACAAAGGGTGCACTAAGGAGAAAATGGAAAACAGGTGGAAAAAATGTACAAAAGCAACACGAGCGGTCACGACTTAGCATTTTTTATATGGCACCATCACACGACCTGACCCGACCTGACCCACCCGAACGCGTTTCCCTAAGCACCCTCAAACGACCCGACCCAACCTGACCCGACCAACCCGAACGCGTTTCCTTGGGCGCCCTCACATGATCCGACACAACCTGACCCAATCGAACACATTCCTTGGGTAGCCTGCTGTGATCCGACTTGACCCAACCCACCCAAACACATTTCCTTGGGTGCCCCCACAGTACGGCATGACCCGACTCGACCAGACCCAAACGCGTTTTCTTAGGCTCCATCACACAACCTGACCTAACCCAACCTACCCGAACGTCGAAAGAACGAGGGAGAAAATGAAAAATGGGTCGCACGAATGTGCACAAGGCACACAAGTAGTCACAACTTATCATTTTTGATACAACCTCCCTTAGACGATCCAACTCGAACACATTTCTTCTGGTGCCCTCACACGGCATGACCCCACCTGCCCGAACAAAGGGCACACGAGGGATCAGAAAATAGAAAAAGGATCTCAAAAATGTGCACAAGAAACATAGGCGGTCACAACTTAGCATTTTTTATACGACCACCCTCACATGACCCAACCCAACCCGACCCGACCCACTCGAACGCGTTTCCTTGGGCATGCTCACACGACACAACCGAGCGAACCCAACACGAACCACCCAAACATGTTTCCTTGGGCACCCTCACAATATGGCATGACCTGACCTGACCTGACCCGAACGCGTTTCCTTGGGCGGAATCACACGACTCGAATCGACCCACTTGAACGCGTTTCACTGGGTGCCCTAGTCATGACAAGGTCCGACATGACCCGACCCGGTCAGACATGTTCCTTGTGTAGCCTCACATGACCTGACCTAACCCGATCCGCTCAAACATGTTTCCTTGGGAACCCTCAAAGTACAACACGACCTGCTCGACCCGACCCAAACACATTTCCTTGGGTGCCATCACACGACCCAACCCAACCCGACCCGCCTGAACAACATCGAAGGTGCGAGGGAGAAAATGAAAAATGGGTCACATGAACATGCACAAGGTACACTAGTGGTCATAATTTAGCATTTTTGATATGATCACCTCCCTCACACGATTTGACCAGAATGAGTTTCTTGTGGTGCCCTCACACGGCACGACCTGACTCACCTGAACAAAGGGCGCACGAGGGAGAAAACAGAAAAGCGATCCCACAAACGTGCACAAGCAACATGGGTGGTCACAACTCAACATTTTTTATATGAACCAACCTGACCTAACACTAACACTTGCCTCCTAAATCGTCGCAATACCGACACTTGACCCAACTATCGCAATACTGACACTTGTCATAACTATTGCAATACCAGCAGTTCTCTCTATATTGTCACAAGACTAACACTTTTCTCCAAACCATTTCAATACTGACGCTTTACTCGAAACGTCACAATACCGATACTTATTTCCAAGTGTCACAAGACCAACACTTTTCTCCAAACTGTCGCAATACTGACACTTTTCTCCGAACGTCGCAATACTGACACTTATCTCTAAGTGTCACAATAATGACACTTGTCTCCAAACATTAGTATATCAATAGTTGTGGGCGAGATTTGAAAAATTGATAAAAATTGGGGAAATTTCTGACATTTTGTCAAAAGTGTCGGAGCTAAAGTGTTAGAATTTTAACCAAATGTACTAGTGAAAGAGGATGACTTAGAAGACCAAAGAGACAATGGCATTCATTGCGTAATACCAACTCCGACCCAACAACAAATTATTGTCGAGATGACGATCTAAAACTTCTATGTCCATCGTTATTATTTTCCCACTAAGTGAAATGGGAAAGCTAGCAAGGTAGCCTTTTGGGAGGAAAGTGTGGCCATCGAAAGCTTTAAGCGAATTTGACGAGAGAGACAAAGTAGGAGAACTCGAAGCGAGCTAGCATGCAGTTGACATAACGTAGGTCAAAGCACCTTCGTTTATGATAGTGCGATGGATTGGTCTCCCTTTCGACACAACTTGCACCTTGAACACAAGTTAGTGTGACAGGAAAGGTTTGTATTTCTCCATATCAAAGATGGCTAGCATAGAATCCTGGGGGTCGATTCCACCAATGGCCGAAAGCAGAGCTTTCCTTTGTGCTGGGTAGGTTTGCAATAATTCAAGTGCAGAAATGGCTGATGGTGCTTGCACCAAATATTCTACAATATTGTATTTTTAGGCAACACGTGCAAAGGTATTATGAGTCATGCCCCGAAGTGTCCCTTTGGGGAGACGAATCGCGGGGTCAGCAGCAGGCCTTTTGATATGCAAATTGTTTGGCGGCGGTGGATTCGAACTAGTACCAGGTTCTTGAGTATCAATCACAGGATTTCCATAAATTATGTCTTTTGTTTGGAGTTCAACACTTTCTACACCATAAATGGTGGATGATCCCTTACCGGAAGGATGGGTACCACCGTTACTCCTTTGCAGGGATTATGGTGGTGTTGGATAGATAAATCGTTCTTGCGGACAAGACCGATTTCCCTAGTGTCAAAAGACAATCTAGCAAAAAACGAACAACTAAGCTTGTATTTCTCTAAATATATTTGTTTTACAAATAAATTCTATGAAGGTGTTGATCCTACCTTAGATCCAAATGCTTATTTGCGGTCGTAGTGCTTCTGTCGCATCAATAATCCTTCGTCGAAACAAGATTCCTTTCATTGCAACAATAATCCTTCCATCGCAACAAGAGTTCTTTCGTCACAATAAAGTGTCTTCTTTCATCGACCTGCAATCACAAAAAATAAAATATCAATAGCACCTGTATAACAAATAATCATAAAACATACCTATCATAGTGATCAAGGAATCTATGAAATAAATGATCAAACGAAAACTCATTTAAATAAACAATCGAATGACAATTTATTGAGAAAAAAAAAACTTGATTGTATTAATATTAAAATAATAGAAGAACCTTACAACCTTAGCCTTGATGTTTGAAAGGCATTCCCAGGGTCCAAAGCAGGAGTCTCCTCTACTTTGATAAGTCTTGCACTCTTCCTCCAGGAGCATAAAGGGGTATGTGATCTTTCCTCTCAAAATATTAGTAGAAATAAGTCTAAACAACACTTCAAATCAATCACACATAAAGCTTGAACTCTAATTCTCAATCTCCAAAATCTCAATCTCCAAAATATTAACCCTTTGAGGCTACCCAATGCCTCCTTTTATAGAGCAGACGAGGAGGTTAGGATTCCACCTTTTAAGAGATAGAATCCTCATTCAAAGGGATAGACTCCTCACATCAAGGGATTAGTTCCTTGAGGTGAGGGATACATGCATCTTATCAAAGCGTACTCATCCCCAAAAATTCTCATCTAGAACCTTCTAGAATTGACCTCAAACCACTTTTTTGACTTTACTTTCTTGCCTTTTTGACTTTGAGGAAGGTACGCAGGCATTGCAAAGGAAAACTAGGTTCTAAAATGTAGGTAAGTAGTGTATTACTTGCGTACCCAAGCTAGGAATGCAGGCAGGCCTCATGTTACCTGCATACCCAAAGTTTCAGAGATTTTTAAGGTTTTTCCTCCTATTTCAGGGCTTGACATGAGGAGTAAAGGTTGTAAGACTTGCAAAGGATGCATGTATGAGTGTTAATGATCTCACACAGTCAGTAGAATGTCAAGGTGACAGTTTTTAGTGTAACAGATTGCCCCCTAAAGTGCGAAATTTGAAATAGATGAAGATGAAGTCTGTCATATTTGAAGAGTGAAGTACTTTATCATTTCAAGGATCATCCTGTGGACACCCCAGTCAGAACCTGTAAAAATATTCAATGAAAAATATATATATGTAAACATATCATCGCTGAGGTAGGCATTCCCATACTCAGATCGAAAACTAACTAAACTTTTTCTGATACAGAAATGATTTTAATATTACATAAATAGTGTAGACATAGCATGGGCACAGCCATCTGTAATGAATATTCTAATGTATAATAATAAAACTCCTCGTAGCCTGGATGGTAGAAACTAGATCCAGGGTCTTGATTTCTGCATCTCGAACTAGTACGATTCTATCCATGTGATTAAATTTGTTGAAGTCGAACATGGTAGAAACCACTTGATTACCAGTGAATAATGTAAACTGTTAACAAGTGTGAGAGTAACCACCAGTAATGTCAATGACCCTCAAAGTACTTAGTACAATCCATGAAATGTGAATGAATGAGCTGAAGTCGAACATGTCATGGAATCATTCGATCGAAGGTCACTGATGCAACCTGTCGTCGAATGTGAGAAACCTGCCATTGAGGCATGCAAATTCCAAGGTACTGACGATTTCTAGATCAACTTCCTAGATAATGAGTTGTTGTCGATAGAAAGTGATCCGTCATAGGTAAGCCCACAACACGAAATCATAGATCAAGTTTTGAAAATATATTGGCAAGGACTGACTCAAGGATGGTAAAAATGGATGACAGATATTTTACAGATGAATGGTTTATTTGAACTGTCCTCTTGAACACATAACAACACTGCAGATGGCTTGGTGACAATTGACCCAAAGCTAATACCTAGAAACCAGCTGAATAATTTCAATGTGGTTTGACTAACTGTTAGGCAAAGGATTTTCCCAACCCAGGTGAACAGAAAGTGTCGTGTTCGAGAGTGGTTAACGGTTTTCTGAATAATCAAAATACAACAAACAGGTTTGTTTTTATCTCTTTTCCCCCACCATTTCTGGCAAGTACCTCTTTATTTTTGACAAGCTTGAGGAGGATAACATTTTCTTGTTTATAAGCTCATCCTTCAAATGAGTCCAACTTAGTTTAAGATTTGAACCCTAAGAAGGAGTGGTCCATTCCTGTTTGAAATTGAACAGGTCCTTTATTGTTACATTTTAATGAGTCTAGTATAGGAGAAACTCAGTGTTTTTCAATTTTAGGGAGTCAGAAGAAAAAACTTAAGAAAAATCCATCGGTGTAATTTTTCGTAAATTTAGTCTCTCGAGCCCGAAAAAGGATAAAATAATGTGGGAGAGAACTCTATTGACCATAATTAGTCAACATATACCTTTTTCGTAAATAGTCCATTTCAGTCCGTAAAAGGGGTAAACTTATACTGAAGGGACAATCATTCATTTACTTTAACGAGTTCGAATAATCAAGTTCTAGGCAATATTTTCATGTTTAGAGAGTCTGAAAAGGGCTTAAAAGAGGACTCCCGGTTTTCGCTTTTTCGTAATTTTCAAGAGTCCGAAAAAGTGGTAAAATTATACTCAGTAGTTTCTCTTTTTTTGTAAATTTTAACGAGTTCGAAAAAGGGATAAAAATGTACTCATGGTTTTCACTTTTTCGTAAGTTTTAAAGAGTTCAAAAAAGGGATAAAAATGTACTCATGTGGCCGACTTTCAATTTAATTTAATAGCAGGAAAAGACGGAAAGAACTTGGCATTTTCATGTGTTTTATGGGAATGAAAGATAGAAAAATAATCTTGGGATTTTCATGAGTTTAACGAGTCTTGAAAATAACCAAAATTGACTCAATATAGGTTTAATTTTTACACAAGCTTGAAACAGAGAGAAAACTTTGCTTGATGCCCCCTAAGCGTAACTGCTAGAGCGCATGCCCCCCCAACTTCATTTCATTCAACTAAGTACACTTCTGGTAATTAATAGCTGGATGGAATGAAGGTTCATTTACGAGATCATATGAAAGACCCAACCTAAAACTGTAAGAAGATTATGCAAAAACTAACCTAAATATATGACTTAACATTTATGAGATATAGTCAAAGACTCGACTCAATTAGGGGAGGATTTGTTTCATTTTTTAACGAGCTTGACACAAGAAAAGAACTATGCTCATGGAAACGTGTTTCATTTTTTAACGAGGTAGACACAGTAAAAGGAACCATCCTCACCTACATGTTTCATTTTTTAACAAGGTTGACACTGTAAAAGAAACTATCCTCGCCTACATGTTTCATTTTTTAACGAGGTTGACACTGTAAAAGAAACTATCCTCATGCCTACTTTCTACAATCTACCTATATAACCTACTGATTCATTTTTTAATGAGGTTGACACAGGAAAAGAAATGTCCTCATACCTGATTCATTTTTTAACGAGGTTGAATTAGTAACAGGAACTATCCTCTGACCAACTGATTCATTTTTTAACGAGGTTGACACAGGAAAAGAACCGTCCTCATAATTGATTCATTTTTTAACAAGGTTGGCTCAGTAACAGGAACTATCCTCAGAAACTACTTATTTCTAATCTACTAATCTACTCTCGGTAATCTACCTACTGATTCATTTTTTAATGAGGTTGACATAGTAAAAGAATTGTCCTCATCGCTGACTGATTCATTTTTTAACGAGGTTGACACAGTATACGAAAATTTCCTCAGTCCAATGATTCATTTTTTAATGAGGTTGACACAGTAAAAGGAACTTTCCTCGAACACACTGATTCATTTTTAAACAAGGTTGACACAGTAAAAGGAACTATCCTCGCACCCACTGATTCATTTTTTAACGAGGTTGAAACAGTAAAAGGAACTATCCACACGCCCACTAATTCATTTTTTAACGAGGTTGACACAGTAAAAGGAACTATCCTCGAACCTAGTCATGGCTTCCAACTGGAAGAAACACATGTCAATGGACACACCTTGATCATGGCTTCCAAGAGGTCTTCATTAGAAGGAAGAATAGTTCTCTAGAAGGAACACATGTCAAGGGACTCAAAAGGGATAAGAACATCGCGTTCAAATAATCCCATAGAGTTTTCCATGTCAATTACCAGATTTAAGTCATAGGAGCAAACAATGACAGGCTCACTTACATCGGTAACTGAAAAAATGGGACTAGTTTCCACATAATTAACCCATGGCAGGGTAGATACCACTTTAGAATCAGGAACATTTAGGGGTGTCATATTATTGGTAGTCAAAACAAGACTAGGGAATGAAAGCTCGTCTACAGTCACAATATTTCCATTGTGAGGGAAAGACATCACACGAAAGAGTGTCGATATGACAGCTTTCATTGCATAACCATAGTCTCGCCCAAGGAGTAAATTGAAATCCAAGGGACCTCGAACTACCATTTGATCAATACAGATAGTTTTACCTTCTAAAGTAATAGAAAACTTAGGAAGGATCCCTAAAGGTTCACTAATGGTTCTGTTAAAAGCTTTCAGATTCTGTGTAATAGGCATGAGCTGAGGGGAACCCAAAGGTTTCCAAACAGTTGAGGATAAAATAATAATAGAGGCACCTTCATCTACCTGTGTATGATTTATGTCCCTACCACCAAAATTCACAATGATTTGGAAAGGGATGGAAGAAGGAAGACGAGGTTCTATCAGTCTATTCCAATCAAAGGAAAAGACCTCAATACTTGGAGGGGGTTCTGTAGAAACAGGTGAAATGCCCCCCGGCGTAGAAGAATCTGATGTAAAAAGAAGAACCTGAGTGGTACAAAGTTCATTCTCTACAGGGAGAATGGGATTGACTGAATGTGAAATTGAATCAACCACTTGATCAACTAATGGATCATCAACCTGAGTGATATGAGTTTCACTCTCCAATGGAAGAGTGGGATCGACTGTACTTGAAATTAGATCAATCACTCTGTCAGTTGGTGGGTTGGGAGAAAGTTGACGGTAACCAGTTGGAAGTTCTTGCTATGGAACAGTAAGGTTTTCCAATAATTTTGAGGCTTCATCCATGTGAGGGAAAATGTGAGTTTGATGACTCCCTTTGCATAACTTACAAGGAAACCTAACTTTACCCTTTTTCCCAGGAACCTGACTATCACTGGTTGATGGATCAATGGAAATTTGATGAGATTTTTCTGACCATACTTCCAAGACCTTTGGAATACCAGGACAATTGATAAGGAAGTGGTCACCCTTACAAATCCTGCAAGGGCATTTCGGTTTACGATGCATGTTGGAGGTTTCCTCAACACAACTAACACTTATAGCTGTGGTAGGTTGGTTGACTTCTTTCTTATATTGATTCTTCTTCCTCTTCTTCTTCCCTTTCTTCTTCTTCTTGGCCACCTAGTTACTAGTGTTAAGGCTTTTACCAAGCGAAGAGGAATATATGGAGGAAGAAATATTAGGCAAAGAAGGTAAAGGGTCAACAGAAGGTTGGTGATGTTGAGATGGTGAACTCTGTTGAGGTGAAGCATCCGGTTGAGGTGGAACAATTGGAGTATTCGAGGCCAACAAAGTTGAAAATAACCATATCGGTAAACCTATTGTAAATCCAGGTAATGACAAAGTAGCCATATAAGGAGGACCAACATTTCCAAAGCAAGGAAAAGTAATAGGATTCTCGTTAAGAGGGATTCCTTGGTTGGTAAATTCCAGAACAGTTGCCATTATATTCAACTTCATTGAATTTTATTAACAATTTGAAAATAAAATTAACAATTAACAATTCACACCTAAAAATTAAAATTCACAATTCACACCTATGGTCTCTAAAAGTAAAAAAAACAAATTAACATGCGCTATAAAATCTATGAGTCAAACCACACACAAACAGTAACTTCCCGTACTAAAAACACTAGTTGGTGATGAAATCCAACATCGTAGAATTTAATACAGAAAGGGCAGTTGGAACAGCTACCCCAACAACCTGCTTAATGAAACAGACTAGCACAAGTTTCTTCACAAAACCATCTCGAGTGAAGAGAACCCCACAGAGAGTCCAAGTGAGTCTAGTTAACGTCTGCTCCAGGTTCAGTGAGATCTTTCCTTCATGGTCACCTTAGGAAATAATCTTAAGTTTATGGACACTAAGGTTACCAACAGTAACAAATACAACTGGGGGAACAGTCTACGATCTGATCCCACGCACAAGGGTAGAATAACAAAGCTCAATCCCCTTGAAGGTTCCTTGACATGGTCAATCCGAGGTTTACCGACAAGTGACCCCAAGCTCCTCGACAATGGTTAACCCAAGGTTTACCATTTGTAATGCGTGAAAAATATTCTATCTTTCCCAATGAAATAGAATTGATTGTCTCAAAGGTTCGGACATGATCTCGTGATTAACTCCTTCAAGAGAAGCTTCCCGGATTGTACCAATTACAATTGGATTTATTTCCTACCGCAAGATTTGTCTACTTGTTTGTTTTAGTTGCTTTGGAAATTTAACTACAACCTATTCCAAGCACTAATCCTGAGCTAGATCGGTGGAAAGAGCCCTAAAAATGTAAAAATTACTAGATGAATTTTAATTAAGCACTGTGTTATTTAGGTTGTTATTACTCAAAGGGTAAATGGATATGAAACCAATGGTGTTATGACCCGAACCAAAACTGAATGCAATCGAATATGATAATGTAATCTTTTCAATTCAACGAATCCTAACTAAAGTAAGGAGAGAGTTTCCATCATTTCCAACAATGCAAAAAATTGATCACTAAGAGAAAATATAACAAATTCTCTAATGCACTAATTTCATCAAGAAAAACTAATGCAAATCAATCCCAAAACAATTTTTAATTTTTGTGTTTTTAAAACAAGCATAAAAACATCTAAATTCAAATCAAGGAAAACTGATCTAAATCTAAGATTGATTTTTCAGAATGTAAACCATGCAGTTGTAATCTATGCACAATTCACATGAAAAGTATGCAAATGTAATCTATGCACATTTTTCATTCATATTCTGAAAATGAGAATTCTAATTATGCAAATGTGATTTATGAAAGAGAATTCTCAAACACAATATGATTCTAATGTAATCTAAGAACCAATCAAGTGCAAGTCAAGAAAATCGAGTGAGAATTCCAAAGATCAAAAAACACTCAAAGGTGATTAAAAAACACTCAAAGGCAAAAAAAAAAGCAAAAAGATGTAAAATTGTGAAAATACTGAGTCAAACCTCCAAGTAATGACCAAAGGAAATCAATTAATAATTTCTCAAAAAAGAGACTCAAAACACCCAATTAACTTAATGGAGATTGATGAGATGAAGAATTGCTGAAAGAAACTCATAAACAAGAGATTTTTGACAGAAAAATATAGATCTGGGTAGATGCTAAGAATCCTAAATTAAATCTAAACTAAATTGAAAAAATAAATCTGAAGCTTTTCCAAAATTTTAACAGGATCCACAGGCTCCTAGAAGTAACAGGTGTGGTCCCGCACTGTTTACTCAAGGAAAGTGCGAAACTGTCCGTACTGTGTAAAAGAACAAAGTGCGGTCCCTAGAAAAGTTCAAGAAAAACATAAAAGATTTCAAAATTTTCAAAAACGGAGAAAACCTAAGCTACCCAGGCAGATATCCATCAATCAAAAACTAGGAAAAACTTTTCCTCAAATAAAAATAAAAGAGAACCAAAAACAACAAGTTCTTTCCCCAGCGGAGTCGCCAATTTGTTGGATGGATAAATCATTCTTGTGGACAAGACCGATCTCCCTAGTTTCAAAAGACAATCTAGCAACAAATGAACAACTAAGCTTGTCTTTCTATAAATATATTCGTTTTACAAATAAATGCTATGAAGGTGTCGATCCTACCTTAGATCCAAATGCTTATTTGCGGCCGTAGTGCTTCCGTCGCATCAATAATCCTTCGTCGCAACAAGATTCCTTTCGTCGCAACAATAATCCTTCCATCACAACAAGAGTTCTTTCATCACAATAAAGTGTTGTCTTTCATCGACCTACAATCACAAACAAGAAAATATCAATAGCACCTGTATAACAAATAATCATAAAACATACCTATCATAGCGATCAAGGAATCTATGAAATAAATGATCAAACGACAACTTATTTAAATAAACAATCGAACGACAATTTATTGAGAAAAACAAAACTTGATTGTATTAATCTTAAAATAACAGAAGAACCTTACAACCTTAGTCTTGATGTTTGAAAGGCCTTCCCAGGGTCCGAAGCAGGAGTCTCCTCTACTTTGATAAGTCTTGCACTCTTCCTCCAGGAGCACAAAGAGGTATGTGATCTTTCTCTCAAAATCTCAGTAGAAAGAAGTCTAAACAACACTTCAACTCAATCACACATAAAGCTTGAACTCTAATTCTTAATCTCCAAAATCTCAATCTCCAAAAACTTAACCCTTTGAGGCTACCCAATGCCTCCTTTTATAGAGTAGATGAGGAGTTTAGGATTCCACCTTTTAAGAGATAGAATCCTCCTTCAAAGGGATAGACTCCTCACATCAAGGGATTAGTTCCTTGAGGTGAGGGATACATGCATCTTATCAAAGCGTACTCATCCCCAAAAATTCTCATCTAGAACTTTCTAGAATTGACATCAAACCACTTTTTTGACTTTAATTTCTTGCCTTTTTTACTTTGAGGAGGGTACATAGGCATTGCAAAGGAAAAATGCGTTCTAAAACGCAGGTAAGCAGTATATTACCTGTGTACCCAAGCTAGGAACATAGGCAGGCCTTATGTTACCTGCGTACCCAAAGTTTCAGATATTTTTAGGGTTTTTCCTCTTGTTTCAGGGCTTGACATGAGGAGTAAAGGTTGTAAGACTTGCAGAGGAGGCATGTATGAGTGTTAATGATCTCTTATAGTCAGCAGAATGTCAAGGTGACAGTTTTTAGTGTAACAAGTGGGTTTGCAACCATGTGTTGTTGTTGCTGTTTTGGATTAGGGAAGGGATTATGAATAATGAAATGTATCCTCCCAAATTCCTTGTTTGTGATAAAATCTGTGCATTCCTGCAGCTGAGGAAATTTGTATGTCAAGTGGTCCTCCGCACAGATTCTGCAAGGAAATTTCATGGGTTTCTCCTTTCCTTTTTTGTTATTACTAGTGTTTTTCTAATTGGGATTATTCTGAGTATCCAACTGCTCTTTAGAAGAAGAGGTGTTTTTTTTGTTCTTCTTGTTCTTGCCACTAGTTTTTTGTGAAAATTGCACATAATTTACCTCACCGGTAGGAAGAGTAGTCAAATGGTTAGGGGTGGTGGTAACTAAAGATGGATAGGAGGCTTGTCTACTAGGTTGTTTTATCTCTACGTAGGATATTGCAGCAATGAGACCTTCAGCATGCGCTCCGAGTTTCTGAGTGGCTGTAATATTCCCTTTTCAAGATTTCTCATCAAACATGCATCAAAAACACATTTCCAGCAACAAATGTAATGAAACAATGAAATGGAATCCTAGATCCCATAAATTAGTCAATATTTAATCTAAATACAATAATAGAGTTGAAACAAATCAAACTAGATGGGCTAAACAGATCTCCCACACATAGGATGACCAAAAAGTGTTGAAACCCCAAGACTGCAAAATGTCGGAGCAACTGCTCAAGGGAATGCACAGTCGAAGACAGGTTTTACATAGAAAATGATAGGAAAACAATATATATAATCATATATTGATAAAAAATGATGAATAACAAAGATCTGAGCTCCTTATACAAAATACAACAGAAACTGGCAAGGGTTTCTTATCAAACACTCTACATACAAAACGGGATATTCAGTAATTTGTTGAATCACCACTGAAAAACTAAAGCACATGAGTGTACAAGGCTGAAATATGTCTGATCTGATGTAGATCCTTCAAAGGCTTCCTCCCATGAAAGGTTGAACCTCTCAATCACAAGGAAACTCTGTAATGGAGCCACCAAACCATGCAATGAGCACTTCCTCCAAAATAATGCATTCCATAGCAGAAACAATGTTGGGAATGAATGGGAAATGTGTGTTCTGATACCAAAGATCTGAAATAACCTCTGTATCTCTCCAAACAGATCTCTCAAGTGAATGAAATCTTCCTCAAATGAGAAACTAGCTCAGAAGCTCGGATTCCAATCCCTTCCACTGTTGCACCCAGCAACACTACACAATCTCTGACAAAGTTGTGTTGATGAAGATGGCTCAAGATTGGCCTAAAAACATGATGTAGAATGATGAATACAAACTCTCCCAATGAGATTCTCAAAGGAAAGAGGTGGGATTCCCACCTAGGAACACCCAGTTCTAAACAACATTGCAGCTTTGCTAAGCAGCAAAGTAGCAACAATTCTTGGCAGTGAAGAATAATAATCTACAACATGATCAAAATGCTGCCATCCTCTTCCCTATATAAGATTTGAGTTTTCCTGCCCTTGGCCCCACTCAATTAGGTTACTTCTAACCCAAGTTACATCTCCCTCCAAAATTGCGTTATTCATCCTTGGATTCCTCCTCCACTAAAACTGCATTGTTGACTTGGTCAAATTAGATTGAATTTAACCCTATTCACACATGGAGGTGTTTTATTAGGCTAGAAAGAATGTATCCTTTCACACTTGGAGTGTTTTTATCCTCCTTAGGAGACTTATGGGCTTTTCTACCCATTTATTTACCGACTAGAGCTGTTGCGAACTCTAATGTTCCATTTAGCTTGGAGGCTAAAATTTTGGAACATTACATTACTCCCCTCCAAAATATTTGCTTGTCCTCAAGCAAATGCATAAGGAGAAAAAAACCTCTTCCCTCTTCCTCATGTGGCCTCCATCAATAGCCTCCATCACTGCATCAAGATAATATGAAAATAGACTGTCATCCAATGCTTCCTCCCAAGTGTGCAAAACCGAAGTGTCTGCATCAATCAAAGGTGGAAAATGTGTATGGAAACCTGCTAGCTATCTCATGGCCTCCAAAAAGTAGGAGTGATGATCAACATGGTGAATGAGTGCCTCCCTCACCCATGCTATCATCTAAATGAAGTGAGTCACCCTCCAACATGGTAACTCATGACAAGTATCATCCACCTGTGGCGCCTGAAATGTAGGTGCGCTGAATAAATGTACATGATAGGAAAGAGGGCCTATCCCACACTGTCCTCTTCTACACTTATGATAAGTGTAGAAGACATGCTGATCTTGGGCTGCAACATGATTGCCCTCCAATGGCAAGAAGAAGATTGAGCCTCCAAGGACTCTTCCTCCAAAATCATGAGTCATGTCAACCCAAACCATTCCATTCAAGATGAATGGAACATCATCACCACATGGCATCCAATTCAGGAAATGGCTGAAGGTTATATGAAAGTTTGGATGTTACATATGGTCTCTCTGGTGGATACAATGTAGTTCTCCCAACTGCTGATTGAGAATGTCATAAGGAAAGTGGTCCTACAACAAGTTAAAATTGTATATGTTTGTTCTCCCAATATGGGAAAGTAAGCATCAATGTATATTAGTTGTACATATATGAGATAATAATACACTTTCCCAAAGTCATGTATAGATGGGCTACTATCATCATAAACATTGGCCCTAAAGCGACCATGAAACGCAAAAATACTCTTGCTCTTTTGAGGAGCAATGCACTATTCAAACATGGTGGGAAGGTACAAATACTCAATGGAGTAATAAACAAGTACAGAAATGCATTCCCTACCATGCATAGTGAGTATAATAAAATCTAGGTCCATGTATAAGCTCCCTCATGAGGATTTCCTCACAAGAATCTCCAGGTATAAGGGATACAAATACTCTTTGAAACACTCCATCAATAAGAACGGACTCCCATGTGACAGCACTATGGGCCTCAAGAATAAGGCTCCATAAATTCTCCCCTTAACATTCCACGTGCCAAAGCCATCCACCATTATGCTGCTATGTGATAAGATCATCTTCTGGCATGGAATTCTCTCATGATCCTTCAATGCCAAAGGGTAGCCTCCTTGCACCATGAATGTGCCTTCCTTCTTTCCAGAAATATCATGAAAAGTATGGCAAAATTTCTGCCTATACTCTCCGAAGTGTAGCCATAGCAACAAAAAAATTTGTTGCTGCCTCATCTTTCCCTCATACAAGTCATGAAGTGAGATCATGATGTTCAACTTGTATGATGCCCCATACCAACAATTATTCTACTACTCTATCATATGGGTGCCATGCCATCCAATTGGTTTCTCTCTCCATACAAAGCTTCCCTTGAACAAAAACACATTAGCAATGCATGGAAGCAAGATACAATAAAAAAAAGTTTCCAAATGACAACCAGAGAGTGAATCATGGTCCCCCTCATGGAACCAACGCAATGCATCCTTGGCCTGCATCAAAATAAGAAATAACAAGTGCCTTTATAGCCACTTGTTTACCGCCATAGTCATATCATAATATGAAAATATGAAGTTACAATACGGTGTCATTGGTGCACACCAAGAGACATATGGCTTCCTCCATAGCTCATCAAAAAGATAGCCAAGATCAATGCTACAAGTAGTTGGAAGTACATCATCATACAATATGCAAGAAGAAATATTTCTTCTTGTTACATCATGCTGCTCAAATAAGGGAAAGAAGTACAATACAAAACATGAAATGATACCTCCTCCATTATGTACTTGAGATCTTGAGCTGAAATGGCTCAACTGGAAATTCTCCCTCACTCCCAATGAGTAGGAAGGTGGCTATGCCATCCTCTCTACTACCATCCGGGCTATGCATCTCTCCATATGCTGATATATGTCCTGCTGGATTCCCTCCCAAGTGAACTCCTCCATCAAATGGAAATATGCATCAAAGTGCATAGAAGAGAAGTCCTCATGTGCTGCATGTAGCAGCTTCTCTTTGAGACTAGAAGATCTATTCAAGAAGATCCTACCATAGGAATAGATGGCCACATCATCCACCATGTATCTATCATCTCCATCCGGGTCATCAAGAATCATGCAAGCACCAAGATCCTTGGAGTACTCTACCAAAAGCTGAGATCTCCAATAAGGATCAATCCTCCTCAGTGACAGCGCCAGTGATCTGGCATGTGAAGCTTCACTCATACTATTGCCTGCTACTTTGACATCCCCCATGCTAAATTTTTGCTCCAAAATATTCATGTCTCCAAAATTCAAGAGTGGTGAGCCCAAAGACAAGATATCTCCCATCAAATGAAGATCAGGTGGCCTCCCAGGTGGAATTCCTCTTTGTAGTGAGACATCAATGTCAAGAGTAGACTGCTCATATGGTTGGGCAACCTTGCCCCTACCCTTACAACACAAATCAGTCTGCCTCTTTCTTGCACTGGCTCTCTGAAATAGAGAAGGGTGTGTACCTCTCATCAAATGACTCTGCTCTTCCTCCCCTCCTTCTCCTTCCAGCTGCAATGCTGCACAATCATGGTGCTCACTGATTGTGCTTGGACCTCTATGTATGAGATCCTGGGGAACTTCTTGCAAAGGCACAAGAATCCCTCTTGTTGGAGCATGTGCTCCTCCCTCCTCTGCATGAGGCACTGGATGTGCTCTAGATGTGACAGTGTTGTTTCCCTCTTCTTCTTCATCAATGTGTGTAGGCAACATCTCCATAGTTGGATCCTCTTGTGAAAAGGAGATCGCCATGCCCTCTTGTCCAGGAATATGAACTGGAGGCTCTACTTTTAGCAATGTGTAATGCAATATTTTTGCTTCTCCCATGGGTTTTCGAAGTGGATTTTCCTTCATCACATGCAAGGGTTTTGTTTTCTCAAGTTTTTCTTGTTGATGTGACCTAGGGATTTTTTCACCAAACCTTCCCATCAAAGTTTCTATGAATATTGCATAAGAGGAAGTGTTTGCATTTTTTAAAGAAAAGGACTAAAAAATCCACCATGCATGAGCCTTACCTCTGAAATGTAGCACTGCAACTCTGATGACTTCATCTCCGGAAATATGGTGAATCTGCAAATAGGAGTCTAGCTCCTTCACCCAAGTTCCAACTGAACATGTAGGTGATCCAGAAAAAGTAGATAGAAGAAATCTATCTGCATCCTACTAATTTCTCTTCTCCATCTGGATCTTGAAAAACTCCTGGAAATGAATATGATCTCTAAACCTCTCAGTTTGAAATTCATACTCCTGCAAAAAATCACTAAGAGTTCTCCTCTTAGGCATTTTTCCTCCTCCCATCCATCTTAGGATAGCTCTGGGAATTTGACTGTGCTGCTCATCATGGAGTGCAGCTGCATGCTCACACTCACCATGTGAAAATCTAGATTCAACTCTAGATTCAACCTCCTTTGGAGATCCCATCTCCAATCTCATTTTCTTTAGCTCTTCTTGAAAGCTCTTCATAGATTTTGGAAGAAGATTTGTAAGCTTGTATTCCTTTCTTCCTACACATACTGAAGCTTTATAGCTTCTATCCATCTGTTCTTCTTCTGATAACTAGATCTCATAGGCTGAGCTAGAGATCATTCTCTGATACCACTATAATATTCCTTTTTCAGGATTTCTCATCAAAAACGCATTTCCAGCAAAAAATGTAATAAAATAGTGAAATAGACTCTTAGATCCCATAAATTAGTCAATATTTAATTTAAATCCAAGAATAGAGCTAAAAAAAATCAAACTAGGTGGGCTAAATAGATCTCCCACACCTAGGATGACCAAAAAGTGCTAAAACCCCAAGACTTCAAAATTCCGGAGCAACTTCTCAAGGGAATACAAAGTCTAAGACAAGGCTTACAAATAAAATGATAGGAGAAAAATATATGTACTCATATATTGATAAACAATTATGAAGAACAAATATCTAAGCTCCTTATACAAAATACAACAGAAACCGACAAGGGTTTTTTATGAAACACTCTACATACAAAATGGGATATTCAGTAATTTACTGAATCACCATTGCAACACTAAAGCACATGAGTGTACAAGGCTGAAAGATGTATGATCTGATGTAGATCCCTCATGGGCTGCCTCCCATGAAAGGTTGAACCTCTCAATCACAATAAAACTCAGCAATGGAGCCACCAAACCATGCAATGAGCACTGCCTCCAAAATAATGCATTCCCTAGTAGAAAAAGCATTGGGAATGAATGGGAAATGTGTGGTCTGATACCACAGATCTGAAATAAGCTCTGGAGCTCTCCAAAGAGATCTCTCAAGTGAAAGAAATCTTCTTGCAATGAGAAACTAGCTTAGAAGTCGGGATTCCAATCCCTTTCACTGTTGCACCCAGCAACACCACAGAATCTCTGGAGAATTTGTGATGATGAAGATGGCTGAAGCTGTTGGGTATGAGTTATATTCTTTCCACGAATAATCATGCACCGGGGGGGTAAGTGGGCTGAGTGCAACAGGGGGGTCACAGGGGGGGCCGTAGCCCCCCATGTCGGGGTCCGGGGCAACACCCCCATGAAAATTTTTGGTCCTTAATTTCCAGTGGGCGGTCCACGCCCATGGTTTTTTGCATGGTTTTTCACATGCTTTTGGTGTATGATGGTTTTTTTTCCCTGGTATTTTTTTGTAGATCCAGTCAAGGGAACTACGATTATGTTCTAATCCAAGGTTAATGGATTACGGTTTATGTATGCTTTGACATGTATATATATGTGTTATAACACTAAAAGGAATATAATGAAATATCAAGCTCGTCATCCCGATTTGGGATCCAAGGGAAAATCTCTGTGTTTATCTGTTTTATGTTTTATGCTCTCGCTACTGTTTATTTTTTGTTATAAGATTCGTGTGTAGATAATTTTTGTTCAGGGTGAAAAAATACATTTGGTATTAGAGTTGTTTCAGCTTCAAGGGGACGCCTTTGCTACTGAGGGTTTTTTTCTTGGACCTGAGGTAGACCCTGTTTAGTGGGAGATCTGCGGGATCGATTCTTGCGCTGAAAGAAGATGGCGAGAGGTGGTAAGATAGAGATCAAGAAATTTAATGGTCAGATTTTTGAGTTGTGGAAGCTCAAGATGTAGGATCTGCTGGTGGATAAAGATGAGTTGATCACAGTTGATCCAAGTACTAAGCCAACGACAATGTTAGATGAAGACTGTAAGAAACTAAATCGGAAGGCTAAGATCACAATACAGTTGTGTGTCTCAGATTCAATATTGTTGAATGTATCTGGGGAAGCTACAACAAAGAATTTGTGGGAAAAACTTGGGACTTTGTACTAGTCTAAGTCTCTAGTGAGTAAGTTGTTCCTACAGAAAAAGATATATAACCTGAGGATGAAGGATGGAGACTCAGTGATAGAGCATCTAAACGCCTTCAATACTGTGGTAAGTCAGCTCTCATCTGTTGATATTAAAATCTCAGACAAAGATAAGTGCATTATTTTGTTGTGTTCTCTACCAGACTTGTGGGATAGTCTGGTTATTGCAATAGGTAGCAATACAACTATCTTGAATTTTGATGACATTGTCTCAGCCTTGTTGTCAGAGGAAATGAGACGGAGAAATATGGAGGGCCAGAATGGAGATGCCTTACCTGTAGGAGGAAGGTCCTAGAAAAGAAACAAGAATAAGGTTTCAAGTGGGAGATCCAAATATAGAGGGAGATCTAAATCTCCTGAAAATTTTGTAAAGGTATGCTGGAAATGCGGAAAGGAAGGGCACTACAAAAGGGAGTGTAGATCTAAAGCTCCTGAGAAATGAAAGGGATTTGATGATGCTCCTTCTGTAGAGGCAAGAACCACCTCAGATGAAGGTGGGGATGTTTATTTGGCTTCTTCTATACACATGTAGATCATGATTCATGGTTTATTGACTCAGGTGCATCCTTTCACTTCACTCCCCATCGGGAGTGGTTTTGCAAGTATGAGAAATATGATGGTGATGATGTCATCGTAGGGGATGATAGGAAGGCCAAAATCATCGGACATGGAAAGGTCAAGCTGAAGCTACAAGGTGGAAGGATTAGAACACTTCCTAGTGTTTTGCATATTCCTGCATTAGCTAGAAATTTGATTTTTGTAAGAAAGATGGATGATGCAGGTGTAAAAACAGTGTTCGAGAAAGATGTCCGCAAGATGGTTCGGGGAGCACTGGTATTAATGCAGGGAGTTTGGACTGGAACTCTGTACAAGCTACAAGGTATAACTATTATTGATGGGTGTAAAATTTCTGTGGTTCCTTAAAGTGGAGCGGAAAGCCTAGCTGTCTTTGGAGAAAAGACCATGCTATAGCATCAAATGCTTGGACATATTGGAGAGAAGGGCCTTCGAATACTTCATAGAAATGGTATGGTAGAAGGTATGTCTAATTTCTCTTTGGATTTCAATTTCTGTGAAAATTATGTATATGGGAAGCAGAATCAGGTGAGTTTTCCTTCTAGTGCTAAGAGGGTGAACAAGATATTAGAACTTTTACACAGTGATGTGTTTCGACCTATGTCAGTTCCTTCACTGGGAAATTCTGTGTACTATGTTTCATTCATAGATGAATTCTCAAGGAATACATGGATATATTTCTTGAGGAAGAAATATGAAGTCTTTGAAAGATTTAAAAAATTTAAGGCTCTGGTGGAAAACTAGACAGAGAAGAAGATAAAGGCACTGAAGACAGATAATGGTGGGGAGTTCTAGAAGAAGGAATTTGAAGAGTTCTGTAAGAAGTGTGGTATAGCACGGTAGAAGACTACTCCATACACACTTCAGAAAAACGGAGTTGCAGAAATAATGAATAGAACACTGATGGAAAAGGAAAGAAGCATGGTCAGTGGTACCTGGTTAGGACAAGAATCCTGGGCAGAGACAGTGGATACTGCATGCTATTTGGTTAACAAATCACCTTCATCAGTGTTGAAGGATAGGACTCCACATGAGGTATGGACTGGTAAGAAACCCCCTCTTTCACATCTAAGGGTATTTGGATGTGATGCATATGTACATGTTCCAAAGCAGAAAAGGACCAAGTTGGATAATAAATCTGAAAGGTGCATCTTTATTGGGTATAAGGATGGTTTAAAAGGTTACAAGTTTTGCAACCCAGAAACAAGGAAGGTTGTGTATAGCCGAGATTTGATGTTTAGAGAGGTGAAATATGTTGTTAAACATGTATTCATACTAAAGGAACTTGAGAAGATAGAGTTTGAGCTAAAGGAGTATGAATCAGACTCTACAACATAAGAAGATTCAGAAGAGGAAGAGCCACAAACTCCAGCTATGAGAAGATCAGTTCGGGAAAGAAGGCCACCAGAAAGGTATAGTCCATCTGCTTTCTATTTAGGTTTTTCCTTAACTATAACTGATGATGATCCCAGAACTATCAGGGAGGTAGTATATTCAAAGGATGGAAAAGTCTGGAAGGAGGCCATGGTTGATGAAATGGAATCCTTGCACAAAAACGATGCATGGGATTTGGTGGAGTTGCCGGCTGGAAAGAAGCCCATCAGGAGAAAATGGGTGTTTAAGAAGAAGATGAATGTAGAAGGAAAGGTGGAGAAATACAAAGCTTGATTGGTAGAAAAGGGTTATTCCCAGGTGCTGGGAATTGATTTTGGTGATATTTTTTCTCCTGTTGCCAAAGTTACTTCTATTAGATTACTTTTATCTATTGTTGTTGCATTTTATTTTGAGATAGAACAGATGGATGTGAAGACATAATTTATTCACAGGGATTTAGAAGAGGAGATCTACATGAAGCAACCTGAAGACTTTATGGTGAAGGGTAAGAAAGAACTGGTATGCAGGTTGAAGAAGTATCTGTATGGGTTAAAGCAGTCACCAAGGATGTGGTATCAAAAATTTGATACCTATATACGGGGACTTGGCTTCACCAGAAGCAAGGAGGATCACTATGTTTATTTTAAATTAATTATTGACCGTGTTATTTATTGGGTATTTTATGTGGATGATATGTTGTTGATTGGAAATGACAAAGAAATTATCCAAGATTTGAAGACCCAACTATTCTCCAAATTTGACATGAAGGATCTTGGTGCTGCAAACTATATTTTTGGCATGGAAATTAAGAGAGATTGGGAAAAGAGGAAGCTCTGGTTAAACTAGAGGAAGTATGTCGATACTATATTGCAAAGGTTCAATATGCAAGATAGTAAACCAGTGAATGTTCCTAATCCTATAGGTGTAAAGTTGTCTGCTAAACAATGTCCCAAGACACAAGAAGAAGAGGAGGATATGTCTCGTGTTCCATATGCAAGTGCAGTGGGTAGCCTAATGTATGCAATGGTTTGTACTAGACCAGACATTGCACATGTAGTGGGAGTATTGAGCAGGTTTATGTCAAACCCAGGGAAGGAGCATTGGATAGCAGTGAAGTAAGTTTTCAGATATTTACGTGGCACTAGTGATTATGGCTTGTGCTACCAAGGAAGACCAGGATTGGAAAGAATGTTGGACATTCATGGTTTTGTTGATGTAGACTGAGCTGGAGATATGGACCAAAGAAGATCTACAAGTGGGTATGTGTGTAGCCTATTGGGAGGCATAGTCAGTTGGATGAGTAAAATACAGTTTGTAGTGGCTCTTTCAACTACAGAGGCAGAAAACATGGTAACCACTCATGCAAGAAAGGAAGTGGTTTGGTTGCAGAGATTGTGTTCAAGTATGGGGTTGGTACAACAAGCTATAAGGACAGACTGTGATAGCCAAACTACAATTTTCTTGGCTAAGAACCCTGCTTATCATTCAAAGACAAAGGACATTGATGTTCAATATCACTTTGTTAGAGATATGGTTGAGGCTAAGACGGTGTTTCTGGTAAAGGTGGACACTTTGAGGAATGTTGCAGATGCATTGAAGAAGTTTGTGAGCACTTAGAAGTTCTCTTGGTGTAGAGAAAAAATGGGTGTTGAAGAATTAGGCCAATGACTAAGCTCTCCTATGGCCCCCGGCAGAACAAAAACAACAAGTGGGAGAATGTTGGGTATGTCTTATATTCTTTCCACGGGGTCACCCCGGCGAAAATGTTTGGTCCTTAATTTCCGGTGGGCAGTCCGTGCCCATGGTTTTGTGCACGGTTTTGCACATGGTTTTGGGGTATGATGGTTTTCGGCCCCTGGTGTTTTTTTGTAGATCCAGTCAAGGGAAATACGGTTATGTTCTAATCCAGGGTTAATGGATTAGGGTTTATGTATTCTTCAACATGTATATATATGTGTTGTAACACTAAAAGGAATATAATGAAATATCACGCTGGTCATCCCGATTTGGGATCCAGGGGAAAATCTCTGTGTTTATCTGTTTTATGTTTTATGCTCTTGCTATTGTTTATTTTTTGTTATAATATTTGTGTGTAGATAATTTCTATTCAGGGTTAAAACCTACAGAAGCTTGGCCTAAAAACCTGATGTGGAATGATGAATACAAACTCTCCCAATGAGATTCTCTAAGGAAAGAGGTGGGATTCTCACCCGGGAACACCCATTTCTAAACAGCACTATAGCTTTGCTAAGCAGCAAAGTAGCAACAATTCTTGGTAGCCAAGAATAATAATATACAACATGATCAATAATGCTTCCATCCTCTTCCTTATATAATATTTGAGTTTTCTTTCCCTTAGCCCCACTCAGTTAGGTTACTTCTAACCCAAGTTACATCTCCCTCCAAAATTGCGTTATTCATCCTTGGATTCCTCCTCCACTAAAACTGCATTGTTGACTTGTTCAAAGCAGCTTTAATTTAACCCTATTCACACATGGAGGTGTTTTATTAGGCTAGAAAGAATGTCTCCTGTTAGAGTCGGTCATTACAGCCCTCCGTCAGAGATCATTTCACTTTTTGCATATCATTCTTAGGTGTCTCGCTCATTCTACTTCATTGCATTTCGCTAGGGGCATGCCATTGACTAACGAGAGGGTCTGGTCGTCTTGTGTTTCCTCATGCTTGTACCTGCAGGGCTAATTAAAATTCTTCAAAAACCACTGAATTTCAGGTCACGTCATTTGTGGTCATAAATGATTATTTTCGTCAAAAAGAGTCTTTAGTCCTAGAGTCTAGGGTTTTCAGTCTTTGATACATGTGATAAAAGCCCGCAGGGTTTTCAGGATTCCTATTTCATATTTTATTCTAAAAAACATTTGAAGACATTTCCAGTCCAAAACTCTGTTTTGAACTAGAAACTGTCAAATTTATTTTTGTAAATAATTATTTATTTGTTCTACCATAAAAATTCAAATCAAGCCTCTGATCTTTGCCGAAGCCAAAATGCAAAAATCCCTACAAGAATCAACACATTTCATCAGTCCAAGACTCAGAAAAATAATGAAAAGCCAAAAGACAGCATTGTATTAAGTGATAAAGTGACAAAGTGCCAAACATTGCAAAGTGGGTTATGGAGCCAATGTAAATCAAATTTGATTTTTATGAGATATTTTTAACCTATATAAAGCATTGAAGACCAATTCTTTTGACAAATTCCCAAGGCAAAGTTCGAATTGGTGAGTTGGAAAGAGAAAACTTGTTTCAGAGCAGTGGAGTTGGAGCTGGAAGTGTGCGCGGCGCATAGAGGAGGTGCGCGACGCACACAAGGCACGCGACGTACTGGGCTCCACAGTCCCGTGCAAATTTGCACGCGCGCGACACACATGCTGCGCGCGGCGCACTGGGTAAGCGCGCGACGCATAGAGTTTCAGGGCCGAAATTTGTTTGCTTCTTCGCCCAGATTCATACCGAATCGCCTCAAACTGCTTGCAAGTAGGTTCTTCACGTTTTCTCAGTGAATTTTGGACATGATTATGGTGTTTTGAAAGTGGAGAAACAAGTGTTTAATGTAGAGAAGTGTAAACCCTATGTTTATTTCCAAATTCACTTCTTAGGGTTTAGAAACAAATGTTGATGATATTGTGGGGTTTCTAAACTTGTGCTATTGATATATGTCTGTGCCATCTATTGTCACTGGTGCCTCTGCTCTCATGCTTTCTCTCCTATTCAAATCACTGCCGTCATTGCTATTATCCTATCACTGTTGGTGTCACACTGTTTATTATTCATGGCATAACATAGTCCCATTTTCACTTGTCCATATCCTCCATTGACATTGTCAAACACTGCAAGGGCTATTGTCACTTTGTTCCTAATAGTTATTTTCCCTGCATTAAACTCATTTCTACTCACTTGTCAAATCCCCTTATGATCAAAGCAGTGACTATTTTTCATGCAAATTCATTGGACAGAGTCATTCCCACTGTGGCTTTCCTATGACACTTTGATACACATGTGACACTTTTTGGTTTTGAGTATACACTGAAACTCTTTTTTTCACTATACCTATATCAGCATATATATTGCAAGCATCTTGATTTCAAAGCCATGTCAGAGATAGATTCAGTTTATGAGCAGGAGTATGATAGCGATTCCACAGCAGAGGGTAATGTGACACAGAGGTCTCACAAAAGTGGCAAAAGTGGTAGACATGTCAGGGAGGAGCCTACTTTTTTGGCTCAATTGCAGGCTTGCCCGCTTGCAATGGATTGTTTTCAGCATCAGTCGTGTTTCCAGTACTGTGAGATGATTTCACAAACCCAGCATCATCATGAGCTAGCTTGTCTATTTGTTCTACATTTACATGATGGCCGTGTAAACCTTGCCGGGGTTAACTTCATTCTGTCACCAGAGACCATTGCTCAGGCCACCGGAATACCAAACATAGGAGAGGAATGGAACAAACGACAGCAGCTAGAGAAATCCTACTATAAGCCATACATCAAACCTGGGTTTATGATGCAGCTGAGCAGGGTATTTCCATTCAAATTTCTGAAGGATGAGTTTGCACCATTGATGAAACTCATCATTCGATATTTCAGTTGCAAGGGCAGATTATCGCGCCTCTATGCGTACCATGTCCATTTGTTGATGCATTTCATGAGGGTATGTATGATGAGCATTCCATACTTCATGTATCGCAACATAGAGAGGATGACATTTCTTGTACAGAGGAAGACCTCAGCACAACAGCATAGCAGTATATATCATTACGCGCTGATCAAAATCATGGTGGTACATCAGCTGACACATCAGGGCATTTCTTGGGAGGATTTCATCTCCCGTGAATTCTTCGCAGCGCCACAGCCGCCTCCCGAAGTAGTTCATGATGAGGGAGAGCCTTCACACCAGCTTGAAATTCCTGAGACTGAGCATATCAGTGTTCCAGTGTATGTGACATATCAGCGAGGCCACAAGGCCTTATTTGCAGCTACACGACGAGTACTATCTCCACATGGTGTGGAAGGGGTCTCGTTGACTTCATCAGCAGAGAAAGTATTATCTCCACATGATGTGGAAGGGGTCTCACCTTCTTCTTCAGCACAGGTACAGATTCATGACAGGGGCAAGAGGCCCATGCTCGATGAGGGCCCTTCAGGCGGTCGAGACACTGATTTCACACTCATCGATGTTGATGCGAGCTCTCCTAGCTCGAAACTGAAAGAGGTCATCCAGGAGCAGAAGGCTGATATTGACATGCTGAATGTTAAGTTGTAGAGAGCTCAGTGGGTGATACACTACCTGGAGCAGTGTAACAAACAGCTAGAGGATCAACACACACTTGTAGAGCTGCAACGAATCCGGGACACCAGCTGATCGAGATACTTGCCTCACGCATGTTAACATTCATCTAGAGAAGTTTTTTATGAAGGCCAATAGAGACAAAGACATGCTCCGTCACATGAAAGGTCATTATTGGGCCCGCATGCACTTCTACAAAGCAAAAATGAAGATTTTGAAGAGGAGGTTAGGCAAAGCACTAAAACGGTGAAAGAGGCCTGATCCGCTTCGGATTTTGGCCGAGGCTTCACTAGTTGGGCAGGATACATGATGGAGGGTCTTTGCTCCAAATTTGAGCAAATTCGGAGAAGTTTTTGTCATTTTGAAATATTTTGGTCTCAAAACAGGTTTTTCAGCCCAACGCGTAGCGCGTCGACTCGCGCGCTTATGATTGGGACACTTGCTGGAAGAAAACTTTATTTTTTTGGGTTTTTCATGGTAAGTTATGCATTCTCCAGTATGGCCAAAGCATTTCACCAAGTTTTTGATAATCAAAAGGGCGAAAAACACCATGAAAATCACCTTTCTGCCACCTTTTTCACCAGCAGGAAGTACTTGTGGGAGAATGAAATTTTGGAGGGGAAAATGAGCTCCAAATTGGGAAATTCCACTTGGGTTGGATAGAAGACATCTAGGTATTTCCAATAAGCTATCATGAGCTTGATTTTGATTCCTGTAAGTGCTCCAAAAGCAGGTCAAAAGGCGCGCGATGCATAGAGCTCAGGCGCGCGGCGCATAGAGATTTTTGGTTGATTTTTCACCTTCCAGCTCAGAATTTCGGCCAGATGGACCAGTTTTGATTGTGGATGTAAATTTTGAGTTATATTGATGTAATTATGTGGTTTTAATGTAACTTTGACTCACTTTTACCTATTCTGGAAGATTCATTCACAAAATAGTAAAAATTTAATGAATGAATCAGTTTCCCTTCTTTTAGAGGCAAGTTGTTTGGATGCCTAGTTTTCAGCTCCATGTTTAGAATTGGTTCAAACTGCTCCTAGAAGGAGGAGCTAGACCCCTAGAGGCTAGGGAATGGGTTGGAATTTTTATATATTATGTAGATTTTCAGTCAGTGGCAAAGTTTGGACTCTTAGGGAAAAGCTTGGCACATATTGTAAATATTTTTCTGCATTTTGGCTAAGGAAAGATCAGAGGTTTTGCAGCACCTGTTGGGATTCTTGTGGCTTTAAGTTCTTGATGGTGTTTTCTCTCAGATTATTGTAAGTTATTTCATGTTTAATGTATGCCATTCCCTTCTTATGCTTCTGAAACTAAATGAATAAGTAAATGAGGTAGAATCCATTGATTTCAGTGCTCTGCCTTTAAATTTGTTTAGTTTTACATGTTTTCGCCTGTTTGGAGAGGATTCCTATTCTCCCTTGCCCTCTTCAGCTCCTTATCATTCTGATCCATCCATACACATAATAAAAAACATCAAGACTACTGCCTACCTCGCCCCAACTCGAATTCTGCAAAGATCTGGCCTCATCCCTGAGCCCAAAATTGTTTTTCCCATTTTCCAACAAAAACCCAAAAATTTAAATCAAACTTTCCTATCTCTTTACCAGCCTAAAATCAATATCAAATTTGAGTCATCTCAGCCCCTTTGAAAATTTTTTGCCGAGATAGACCCGGAGAGAGCCCTCTCCTGTCCTCGTAGGGCTAGCTACGAGGCTGAGCATGGTTTGATGTAGCCTTGAGTTTTACCTTACTTCAGCCTAAGGTAGATTTGAGCAATAACATAGTGGCGACCATACTGGGGAAAAATCTCAATGGTTTTCTTGTTGATGTGTTTGTTTCATGAGTCTTAGACGGAGTCTGAAGTCACACCAGGTAGCTTTCGAAACGCTTTTGCCATGCATAAGCGGAAGTAGATAAATGCTGCTTTAGTCGATCTCCGGTTAGCTTGTGAATGCAACACTCGATTTGCAAATTACCCCAGTATACTTATTCATTCTGGACCTTTGGATGATTGATTCTAGAAGTCGATAGGCTGAAAATAACCCATTGTGTTCCTTGAATTTTTCTTGAGTAGATCAATACACTGGCTTCAAAAAGGCATACCAGATCAAATCCTGATCCAAATCCGCCTCTAGTATATGAAAACCCTAACCTAATCTCAAGAATTTTCCGTCGAGAAGCCCCTGTTATTCCTTTGGTCAAATCTCACTCATACCCCACTGTTTTTGAATACATTGAAGATATTGAGTTTGATGCTCAGTTCGAGTTATCATTGTTTGAAACCAAATCCGAAAGTGCCACTGGTTCTACCATCATCAATCCTGAGTTCATCAAGTATCTAGAAGTTGAACAAGCAAATAGATCTATTGATAATTATATTCTGAATCTTCAAAACTCCATTGTGGCAACTGACATCCCGGAATTCATTGAGTCTGCTTCACAAACTCTTGGACCATCTGAAATTTCTTCTACTTCATGGATTCCTACTAAACCTCCCTTTATCCCTACCATTCCCGTGCAGCCTGAGATCTTTGATCAGCAATCAGCAGTAGTTTCTCCTCCGTCTCCACCGCATAAACCTCGTTCATCTACTGCTCCCATTCCACCTATTTCCCCAAGACAACAGATTAAAAATCCGCCAAGAGCCATGGATGCTATATTCGCACCTCTTGTTTTACCTGCAAATTTGGATCCTATTCCCACTGATTATCAAAGTAAGATTCCAATATTTGATGGCACTCCGCAGAGTGTGTCTGCTCAGTAGCATATTGTTAAAATGACAGATTTCTTGGACCTGCATGAAATAGATGAAGAAAATGTGTCCATGAGGTTGTTCGCTCAGACTTTTGGAGGTGAGGTTCGTAAATGGTTCAGAGCTTTATAGCCTGCAAGTATCAATACATTACAAGAGCTTCAGACACAATTCTTAGATCGATGGGAGATGAAGAAAGATCCGCTGCAAATTACTTCTGAATATACTAGCATCAAACGTAATCTCGGTGAGTCTGTTCAGGATTATATTATCAGATTCAATACAGTTTATAATGAAATTCCGGATGACTTAAGACCATCTAGAAAATCAGCTCTCCTTAAATTCCCGGACAGTTTTAATTTGGAGATGGCTTATTCACTACGAGACAGAGACCCACCTACCTTGGAAGATATGCAGAAGATTGCTGTTAGTGTTGAGGCGAATTTGAATGATAAAAGAGCCAGGTTGAAAGCAGAGAAGAGGGTGACCATAAAAGAAGAAGCTTCCACATCTGCATTAGAACAACACTTGCTTCGTGAAATGGAGAAAATGTTCAAAAGAATGACGCTTGACAAGCCAGAAACGCAGATTCGTAATCCCAACTACCAAGGCTAGCAGCAGCCGCAGTTCAGAATTAAACAGCGTGAACAAAGAACACAAGAGCTGGCAGTTCAACAGCAGGTAAAGACTCCACTTTAGCAAAATTTTGTTGGTCATGATTCAGACGATGATGATGATGTAGTAGGGGAGCAAAACCACTTCTTTACTCCCGATGACCTGCCCATTTACATCACTGAGGATGACGAATATGCGAAAAGTTCAGCTGCTCACAAAGATGAGGATTTTATTTTCACGAATGATGCAGCTCTTGAGGAAGAATCAGATGAATACCAAAGAGGGTATATGAATGCTTTGTCCTCTTAGCAGAAGCAATACTCATTAAGAAACCGAGATGTGCCCATAAATCCAAATCACAAGAGAAAAGAGGTTTTAGCGCCGAATATGGATCCACCTATACCACAGAAGAAAGGAAAAGAGACAATTGATCCTGTAGCTAATAAATCATCATCAGCAGAAAAGGTAAATCAGCCAAACTTAATGAAGGATAAGGCTAAAAGGAAAGAAGTTCCGGTTAAAGAGGTTGAAAGAGTTTCAGCTTTTAGTTTGGAGAATGAAATTTCTAAATTGAAGGTATCTATTCTGTTGACAGAAGTTATGAAGAACAGCAGCTATCGAGGTCAAGTCTCTAAAATTCTGAATTTTGATCCAATGTTCGACACAGTAAATATTGAAGATGATCAGCCTAAATTGATATTTGGGCCTGCTTTAGATGGTGATTCCCCTGACAGTGATGTTCCTCCCTTTTATATCAGTTTGAGGTTTCATGAATATATATTGCACAATGCCATGTTCGATTCTGGTGCTTCGCACAATCTGATGCCAAAGGCGATCATGGAAAAGTTGGGATTAGACATTACAAGAAAATACCATAATTTGTATTCATTTGATTCCAGCCGCATGAGATGTATTGGACTCATCAAAGATTTGGTTGTAAGTTTAGATCAAATTCCCGCGAAGAATGTCCTGATGGACGTGGAGGTGGCGGACATTCCTCCTCGATTTGGGATGCTCCTTTTTAGATCTTGGGGGGCGAAATTGAAAGGTACACTACAGTTAGATTTCTCCTATGCAACAATTCCAGTCTTCGGTCAAATGAGGAAGTTATATCAAGAGCAGAAGATGAAATACATGATAACAGGAAAGGAGAAACCAATCGATCATCGTGTAAATTATGTACATACCGACTTAGAGTCTTTTGTGTTATTTGATGATAGTTTTAATGATATAGATAGTCAATTAGTTCAAGCGGAAGATATACCAGAGATCACCGAGAATTTTAGAGAAGTTCTGCAGAAAGAAAGAAGAGAAAAGTAAGCTACTGTTGAGCGATCAGCTAAAGACAATGGGCAGCAAACATGAAAAACAGAGCTGGCGCAATTTCAACACTTAGAGGAGGATGAAGATGGTCTTTGGACCATGGATTTTGATGGCACAGTGGGTAGTGATGGTGCTGGGATTGGTGTTTGGATACGCAGTCCATTTTCCGCTCCGCATAAGGTTCCAAGCAATGTGATTGTATGTTCGTACAAACTAGCATTTGACTGTTCTAACATTGAGGTGGAGTATGAGGCTCTGATTGCTGGCCTTAAGATTCTAAGAAAGCTGAAAGCGAAAAGAATTGCAGTCTATGGTGATTCGGAGTTGGTGATAAAACAGGTAAAGGGTGAGTTTCAAGCCAAGCATCCTCGCATGAGGGCCTACCGTAATGCAGTTTTAGATATCTTGAAGTTATTTTCAGATTATACCTTAACGTGTGTGCCTCGCATAAAAAATGGTGTTGTTGATGGACTTGCTAAGGCAGCAAGAAATTTAAAAATCCCAATGAATTCCAGCAACAAGTTCGAGATTCATGTGAAGCACCGCCCCACCGTTCCAGACAATCAGCGATGTTGGCAAGTTTTTCAGGATGACGAGGAGATTAGTGATTTTCTGCAGAATAAGGGTAAGTTTAAAGATACCTCCATAGACACAGAACATGATGATGGTAATGATGATATACAAATAAATCAAATGGAAGTGCTGCAACTTAAAGATAACATCATTCCTAAAGGGTTGATTCCTTTAGAGGAACTCTTTGATCAAGACGATGTAGCCCGCAAACCGACATTGAGGCCGACTGAAAAAGGTGTTGAAGAAGTAAACATTGGGACAGCCGAGAATCCCAAGATGGTAAAGTTATCTAAGTCATTATCACCGAAGGTAAGAGCGGAGTATGTGAGATTGTTGTCTTCATTTGCTGATGCTTTTGCATGGGATTACTCAGATTTAAAAACATATGACACTAATATCATTCAGCATACTATCCCTATTAAACCAAATCAGAAGCCTTTCCGTCAGAAGTTGAGGAGAATCAATCCGAAGCTGCTACCGTCAATTGAAAAAGAGGTAAATAGGTTGTATAAGTCAGGAATCATTGTGCCTATCATATTTTTAGATTGGATATCAAATTTGGTGCCCGTGAGAAAGAAAACAAGTGAGATCCGTTTATGTATCGACTTCAGAAATTTGAATAAGGTATCATTAAAAGACAATTATCCGCTGCCCAAAATGGACCATATATTGCAGCGAGTAGTTGGAGCATCAAGGATGTCACTACTCGATGGCTATTCAGGATATAATCAAATTTTAGTGCATGAGGACGATCGTGACAAAACTGCGTTCACCACTCCATGGGGAACGTTTCATTACGCCAAGATGCCGTTTGGTTTGAAAAATGCAGGTGCCACCTTTCAACGTGCAATGGACATGGCTTTTGCAAATGAGAAAGATGTATTTTTGGTTGTTTACCTTGATGATTTGACTGTGTTTTCAAATTCTGATGAAGAACATTTATATCATTTGAAAGTTGCTTTCCAGAAGTGCAGAAAATATGGCATTTCGTTGAATCCGAAAAAGAGCCTGTTTGCTATGGACGAAGGCAAAATCCTTGGCCACATCATATCTAAAGACGGCATTCATGTTGACCCTGCACGTGTTGAAGCAATCCAACAAATTGAACAACCCCGGAACAAGAAAGAAATACAGTCATTTAATGGTAAAATGAATTTTCTGCGTCGTTTCATTCCAAATCTTGCTGAACATCTTAGAGAAATCACGAACATGCTGAAAGAGGATAGTCAAGTAAAGTGGACAGAAGAGGCGATAAAATCATTCAATTTGGTAAAGTTAGCTCTTTCTTTAGCCCCTATTTTAATCAGCCCAGACTACACACAGGACTTCATTTTGTTTTCGTTTGCTTCTGAGCACACTTTGGCAGTTGTTTTAATGTAGCAGAGGGATGGAGTTGAGAAGCCCATTGCCTTTTTCAGTTGAATTATAAGGGATGGAGCATTGAAATACAACATTATTGAGAAACAAGCACTTGCGCTTGTAAAGGCCTTGAAAGATTTCCGTGTGTATATACTGCATTCCCATATTATAGCATATGTTCCTAACGCAGTAGTTAAATATTTTTTGGTATAGGCAGATCCAGAAGGAAGGCGGGGTAAGTGGATCTCTGCGTTGTTAGAATATGATGTGGAGATTAAGCCGACCAAGCTGATCAAAGGACAAGGACTCGCCAAGCTCATGGCTGAAACAAATCTGCATGCTGTAGATATAAATTTGATCGCTGCCATGTCTGATGAAGATGAGGAGAGTACATCATTTCAGGTATCTGATATTTTTGTTTCTTCCCCTTGGTATGCTGACATTTTATACGTACTTCAGAATTTGTCTCCACCACCCTGGATGCCTAGAAATAAGGGTAGAACCTTGAAGTTAAGGGTTGCAAAGTTTTGCATATTGAATTCTGCATTGTATTGGAAGGACCCTGGTGGAATGTTATTGAATTGTTTGGTAGAGGAAGAAGCCAAAAGAGTTTTGGAGGACTTTCATAGAGGAGACTGCGGTGGCCATCTATTTTGGAAAACCACAGCGAATAAGATTCTACGGGTGGGATACTATTGGCCTTCTTTGTTTTCTGATGTATATAAGACTGTTAAGAATTGTCACGAGTGTCAAATTTTCGAAGGGAAGCAGAAACTACAGCCTTTGCCTCTCAAACCAATTGAAGTTAGTGCACCATTCCAGCAGTGGGGATTGGATTTCATCGGGGAAATCCATCCATCATCTTCCGGACAGCATAGATGGATATTGACAGCTACGGACTACTTCACGAAATGGATCGAGGAAATTCCCACCCGACAGGCCACAGATGCGGTAATTATCTCTTTTCTTGAAAATAATATTCTGTCACGTTTTGGATGTCCTAGTAAGATAATCACAGATAATGCAGCGGCCTTCAAGTCTAAGAGGATGGTTGAATTTTTTAATAAGTATAACATCATCTTGGGACATTCGACTACCTACCATCCGCAAGGAAATGGCTTGGCGGAATCTTCGAATAAATCTTTGGTAAACATCATTAAGAAATTGCTGGAAATCAATAAAAAGGGCTGGCACAAGAAATTGGTAAATGCACTTTGGGCTGATAGGGTAAGTCAGAAGAAATATATTGGCATGTCTCCTTTCGAGTTGGTGTACGGGGTAGACACGGTTTTTCCTACTTCTCTTGCTGTTCCAGTAGTCAAATTGCTTCAGGAAGCCGGTAGTGAGGAAGATCCTATGCAGCGAAGGATAAATTAGATGATTCATTTACAGCAGACACGGGAGGAGGTCTTTCAAAATACATTCAAGTTGCAGGAGCGCATTAAGAATATTTATGATAGGAAAGCGAAAGCAGATAAGTTTCAGCTGGATGAGGTGGTCCTGAAGTGGGATGCTCGAAATGAAGATAAGGGGAAGCATAGCAAATTTGAAAACCTTTGGAAGGGTCCCTTTAATATTGCAGCGTATCGTGGTTAGAACGCTTTTCTTCTCAAGGAAATGAATGGAGATGATTGTCCTGGAGGGCCGATCAATGGTCGGATGCTCAAGCGATACTATTTCTGAGTATTTTCTGCTGATTTCATCATCATTGTATATATCGTTTTACTTCTATTTTGTTGCAAGGGTGGACTAATTTATTTTCTTTGGTCCGGGGCCCGGAGCGAAGGCTATAATTCTGGAGAAGGAGATTAGTTTGGTTTGAAGTTGGTCAAGTCAGTTTTATCAGTCCTTTCAGTTTGAAAATCGAGTCAGTTTTAGTTAAGTTTCAGTCAGTTTTCAGTTAAGTTTTCATTCAATAAATGTGTTCTAGGTTTTGAGTTATATGTTGAAATAATGACTCCATCGCCCAATGGATGAAGGCACTGTCTGACTCCCCCAGAGATCTATCGTTCTTGGCATCTCCTTGGAGCCACCATCCCCATTGGAGCCAATGTTAGAGTCGGTCCTTACAGCCCTCCGTCAGAGATCATTTCGCTTTTTGCATATCATTCTTAGGTGTCTCGCTCATTCTACTTCATTGCATTTCGCTAGGGGCATGCCATTGACTAACGAGAGGGTCTGGTCATCTTGTGTTTCCTCATGCTTGTACTTGCAGGGCTAATTAAAATTCTTCAAAAACCACTGAATTTCAGGTCACGTCATTCGCGGTCATAAATGATTATTTTCGTCAAAAAGAGTCTTTAGTCCTAGAGTCTAGGGTTTTCAGTCTTTGATACATGTGATAAAAGCCCGCAGGCCATAAGGTTGGTTTCGAAAGGATTCCTATTTCATATTTTATTCTCAAAAACATTTGAAGACATTTCCAGTCCAAAACTCTGTTTTGAACTAGAAATTGTCAAATATATTTTTGTAAATAATTATTTATTTGTTCTACCATAAAAATTCAAAGTAAGCCTCTGGTCTTTGCCGAAGCCAAAATGCCAAAATCCCTGCAAGAATCAAGACATTTCATCAGTCCAAGACTCAGAAAAATAATGAAAAGCCAAAAGACAACATTGTATTAAGTGATAAAGTGACAAAGTGCCAAACATTGCAAAGTGGGTTATGGAGCCAATGTAAATCAAATTTGATTTTTATGAGATATTTTTAAACCTATATAAAGCATTGAAGACCAATTCTTTTCACAAATTCCCAAGGCAAAGTTCGAATTGGTGAGTTGGAAAGCGAAGACTTGTTTCAGAGCAGTGGAGTTGGAGCTGGAAGTTTGCACGGTGCACAGAGGAGTCACGCGACGCACACAAGGCGCACGACGCACTGGGCTCCACAGTCCGGTGCAAATATGCACGCGCGTGACACACATCCTGCGCACGGCGCACTGGGTAAGCGCGCGACGCATAGAGTTTCAGGGCCGAAATTTGTTTGCTTCTTCGCCCTCGCCTCAAACTGCTTGCAAGTAGGTTCTTCACGTTTGCTCAGTGAATTTTGGACAAGATTATGGTGTTTTGAAAGTGGAGAAACAAGTGTTTAATGTAGAGAAGTGTGTTTGGGAAAAATACTGAGAGGGGGCGGTGAATCAGTATTTACTGCATATTCAAAACTTTTTACTTTTTCATTCCTTAAAACCCATACGCTACTTTGCTGAAGCCAAGTAGCGTATACACGCGGATATCCTTCATAAAACTCGCGTATACACAGAGATCTAATTATGCCATTAGTTATTCACTTATATCATTCCATCATTCATTCATTAGATGTTCTATAAACAGTAAACATGTGCAGTAAGAACAGAATAAACCATCACACAAAGCATCACACATGAACACCAGGATTTTTGGGTGGAAACCCAAGTCGGGAGAAAACCACCGCTGCAGTTGCTCAGCCTTCAATATTTTATTATAGAGAAAACATCTTACAACATATGTGCTGGCGCAGACTTGGGACTTCACCGACACGCGAGGCACCCACACGCTCGTTCTCGACCTCTCCTGGAAGGCTACGACCCCGAGCTCGTTTACCAGCCTCTCCACAGAGGAGAGAGCTGTGACCACGACTCGTTGCAGTGTCTCCCTGGAAGGGAGCTACGACCCCCCGATCTCGTTTACCAGCCTCACCTGGAAGGGAGCTACGACCCCCTGACTGAAGGCTACAACCTTCAGCACCACCTTGGACCACGTTTCATCAATTTTCACACTGGATCCAACAACTTCAATAGAACAATACTTGTAGGCCATGTTTCATCATATTTTCAGACTGGACCCTTTCCATACTTTTAAGCACAAACATACATCACCAACAGATACTTATCAACACAGATCAGATAGCAAAAACACAGCAGAACAGATCAGATATTTCATACCCCTTGCTTCAGCAAACCCTAGTTTGCATACGCACTTTCCCTTCACTGATGTCGCGTATATACGCGCTTCCGTCCACACAAACCAGCGTATACCTCTGTATGTATTTCATTGCGCATACGCGCTTTCTCTTCAGCGAAGCCGCGTATATACGCGCTTCCTCTTCGGCGAAGTAGCGTATAGATCTTCAACTATCATAGAGCAGCATACTTCTTCAGATCAGACATTCAGTTCAGATTTAACCCTTTACTTCAGACAGATGTTCGCCTCATCACAGATCTAATCACTCCATAAACAGATCTAGCAAATACAGATACGTTTCAGATCTAGATATCCCGCTTCATCATTTCTTCATAGGTGCATCATAGATTCAGATCTATCATCAAACCTTTACCCTTTCCATACATATATACTTCATAGAGAAGTATTCATTCAAGTTCAGACATCTTGCTCTCACTCACTTATCATTTGCACAATGAATTTCTTCTCTTTATATAGGTTTACCCTTTCTCAATACCATGAGCCCCCTTTTTTTCAATACCATGAGCCCAAAACTACATTACTTCCGATGGTATTCCTGGACGGGGTCATTTAGACGAATCATTACCCAATACAATGGGTCAATACCATGGTGGTTACCCCTGGTTTTTCACTTTTTGAGCGCTTTTGCCCATACGCGACTTGGCACGTTCTTTCCCGCGTGCATACGCGACTTCCCTTAGGCAAATCCGCGTATGCCTAGAGACATACTCTTTTCATCATAAATCTATCACATACTGAATTCCTTTCTTCATTTCCTTCTGTACTCACTGAAGATACATCAGATTTAGTTCATCAAGACATATTCAAGCACAACTTTCATCAAGAAGTTGCCATCTTCTTCATCAAGTGGGTTGCCATTCAATGACAACACTTAGCATCATGTTGCTAACTAACATCATTTCATATCAGATTTACATCATTTACCAAGTCCATCAAGTCAAGAATAACTTCATCAAGTGTATTGCCATCAAGGACAACACATGCCAACAATCTCATGTCTTCATCTTCATTCAGTGGGTTGCCATCAAGGACAACACTCTGCATCATATTTCCGACAATCTCCCCCTTTGGACTTGATGGCAACCACGATGGTGTTTGGTTACCACAACAAATTAGTACATTGACACCATGTCACTCTCCCAATTCTTTGACACCATTATCTGCATTCAAACACCATGTCACTCTCCCTTTGACATCAGAGGCAAAGGGGCGGATCCGCGCTCAACACACTCTCCCCCTTTGACATCAAGGAAATGGGCGGATCAAAACAACACACTCACCCCTTTTCTCCTCATGTAGAAGAAGCGTTAACGAGATCGGTGTATCTTGAAATGACGAGCTCCCAGAGAGTTCATGCTGAATCTTCAAACATATTTTTCAATGAAGTACATGACTCTATGAACTTCCCTATCTTAAGGCCATACTTACATCAAACATCCACTTAGAGTAGATTTACATATGAGACTCAAGTACCCAACCAAGTGGGTTTACACATTTGACCTACATTTACCCAACCCGAGTGGGTTTTACAAAATTTGACTCAGCTACCCAACCAAGTGGGTTTACAAATTTGACAAGTCCTTACATGACTGAATCTTACAATTTTACATCATGGGTCTCAACATGACCTTTTCATCAGAATATAAATATGACCATTTATGACCAACACCAGAAAGTCCTCAAGAAAGAGAAGATATTTTAGAACCATCATGATGCCAACAATGCATTATACTCAGCAATGCTAATGCTCCCCCTGAAAATGTGCATCCGAACATCCGTTTCATATGAGTAAGGCTCCCCCTTAGTTTGTGCATCCTGAAAAATGTCAGCAATCATACATACGTGGTTTTCTGTGCATGAACTAGCGTATATACGCGACTGTTTTTCAGGAAACCCGCGTATACAATACCATCTTCTACATTTTAACCAAAACTGATCCTTTGTGAGGCAGAGACAATGTTCAGCATCTTTCTGAGATATTTGAATAGTTTCCTGGAATACAGATAGATAAAACAATGTAGTTGTATCTTCAAGCGTCATCCAATGGTTGTAGCATAAGCACATTAGTATCCAAGTCTTCAGATTCTTTGCAGCATCAATACATTCTTTCCATACCAGAACAACATCTTCACATAAGTTTCTAGCAATCATCCATGTGGTCCAACATCACCATGATCTTTAAGATTTAACATGAAGTACCATATGTAGGAAAAATATCTTAACCATAGTAACAAGCTCTGCATGAGCTATTCTTATCTCTGAATCATAAGACTTCCAATTTCATCCAACAGATAAACTTCAGCAAGCAGTAAACACAGCTCATTCAACGTCTCATCATCATAAACCATGTACCAAGCCATCATCATTTGAGCATGAGTATCACAATAACCAAAGAATAAGCAGTCATATTGCCAACAATACAATCATTAGTGTTCAACCTGCTGCTCCCCCTGAACCAATGCTCTTCCTTAACTCGTGTAACCTGAAAACCTTCATTAGCAACAATCTCTGTATGATCTGTCCTTATCTCTGAATTACAAGACTTACATTTCAGCACCGAATGCTCTTCATCAAAAAGAAAACAGGACTCATCCATAATATTCTACATAAGAAACCAAATATAATATCATCATTAGAACTGAGAAGTTAGGCTTGTACTGCGTCAATAATACAGTTATTAACAATCAGACTGATGCTCCCCCTGAACCTCTGCTCCAGATCTCTTGTTTATCATACCAATTCTCTTATGCAAATGTGGGGGCATTGTGTCCTGCTTGGAACTCTGTAGTGAGACCCAATGATAGATTCTTTACGCGACTTTAGTTTACCGAACCCGCGTATGGAAAATGTTACATTGAAAGTTTCACTTTCCTTCATATCCCCCTGAACTTGTGCCTCCTGTACCTGTCTTCTTCTGCTTCTTTCCCATTGCGACGGATCTCCTTCAAGCGATCAAGCTTCTGCAGAAGGACCCGCTCTGATACCAATTGTTTGGGAAAAATACTGAGAGGGGGGGGTGAATCAGTATTTACTGCATATTCAAAACTTTTTACTTTTTCATTCCTTAAAACCCATACGCTACTTTGCTGAAGCCAAGTAGCGTATACACGCGGATATCATTGATAAAACTCGCGTATACACAGAGATCTAATTATGCCATTAGTTCTTCACTTATATCATTCCATCATTCATTCATTAGATGTTCTATAAACAGTAAACATGTGCAGTAAGAACAAAATAAACCATCACACATGAACACCAGGATTTTTAGGTGGAAACCCAAGTCGGGAGAAAACCACCGCTGCAGTTGCTCAGCCTTCAATATTTTATCATAGAGAAAACATCTTACAACATATGTGCTGGCGCAGACTTGACCAGCACGCAGGCACCCACCTGCGCTCGTTTACCAGCCTCTCCTGGAAGGGAACTACGACCCCCTGACTCGTTTACCAGCCTCTCCTGGAAGGGAGCTACGACCCCCTGACTCGTTTACCAAAGCATCCACAGAAGGAACTACGACACAAACTCATTTACCGGCCTCACACGGAAGGGGAGCTCATTTTTATTTGAAGGCACAGCAAACACCTTGGACCACGTTTCATCAATTTCCCTGCTGGATCCAACCACTTCAATAGAACACAACTTGCAGGCCATGTTTCATCATATTTTTAGACTGGACCCTTTCCATACTTTTAAGCTCAAACATACATCTGTAGAGATAGTTATCAATTCGGACAACACGGATTAGATGGTAGTAATACAACGGAGACGGATCGGATGTTCCATACCACAGACTTCAGCAAACCCTAGTTTGCATACACGCTTTCACTTCACTGATGTCGCGTATATACGCGCTTCCGTTCACACAAACCAGCGTATACCTCTGTACATATTTCATTGCGCATACACGCTTTCTCTTCGGCGAAGACACGTATATACGTGCTTCCTCTGCAGCGAAGTAGCGTATAGATCTTCAATCATTATAGAGCAGCATACTTCTTTAGATCAGATATTCAGTTTAGATTTACCCTTTTACTTCAGACAGATGTTCGCCTCATCTCAGATCTAAGCCTTCCATAAACAGATCTAGCAGATACAAATACATTCCAGATCTAGATATTCCACTTCATCATTTCTTCATAGGTGCATCATAGATTCAGATCTGTCATCAAACCTTTACCCTTTCCATACAGATATAATTCATAGAGAAGTATTCATTCAAGTTCAGACATCTTGCTCTCACTCACTTATCATTTGCACAATGAATTTCTTCTCTTTATATAGGTTTACCCTTTCTCAATACCATGAGTCCCCTTTTTTTCAATACCATGAGCCAAAACAATACCATGAGCCAAAAACTACATTACTTCCGATGGTATTCCTGGACGGGGTCATTTAGACGAATCATTACCCAATACAATGGGTCAATACCATGGTGGTTACCCCTGGTTTTTCACTTTTTGAGCGCTTTTACCCATACGCGACTTGGCACGTTCTTTCCCGCGTGCATACGCGATTTCCCCTAGGAAAATCCGCGTATTCCTAGAGACATACTCTTTTCAACATAGATCTATCACATACTAGATTCCTTTCTTCATTATCTTCTGTACTCACTGTAGATACATCAGATTTAATTCATCAAGACACATATTCTATCAAGCACAACTTCATTAAGTAAGTTGCCATCTTCTTCATCAAGTTGGTTGCCATTCAATGACAACACTTAGCATCATGTTGCTAACTAACATCATTTCACATCAGATTTATATCATTTACCAAGTCCATCAAGTCAAGAATAACTTCATCAGGTGTATTGCCATCAAGGACAACACATGCCAACAATCTCATGTCTTCATCTTCATTCAATGGGTTGCCATCAAAAACAACACTCTGCATCATATTTCCAACAATATCTCCCTTTGGACTTGATGGCAACCACGATGGTGTTTGGTTACCACAACAAATTAGTACATTGACACCATGTCACTCTCCCAATTCTTTGACACCATTATCTGCATTCAAACACCATGTCACTCTCCCCCTTTGACATCAAGGGCAAAGGGCGGATCAAAACCAACACACTCTCCCCCTTTGACATCAAGGGCAATGGGCGGATCAAAACCAACACACTCACCCCCTTTTCTCCTCATGTAGAAGAAGCGTTCTGCAGATCTGATGTATACTGAAATGACCAAGCTCCCCCCGAGTTCATGCTGAATCTTCAAACATATTTTTCAATGAAGTACATGACTCTATGAACTTCCTATCACCAAAAGACCCATACTTACATCAAACATCCAACCAAGTGGATTTACATATGAGACTCAAGTACCCAACCAAGTGGGTTTACACATTTTGACTCAGCTACCCAACCAAGTGGGTTTTACAAAATTTGACTCAGCTACCCAACCAAGTGGGTTTACAAATTTGACAAGTCCTTACATGACTGAATCTTACAATTTTACATCATGGGTCTCAACATGACCTTTTCATCAAAATATAAATATGACCATTTATGACCAACACCAGAAAGTCCTCAAGAAAGAGAAGATATTTTAGAACCATCATGATGCCAACAATGCATTATACTCAGCAACGCTAATGCTCCCCCTGAAAATGTGCATCCGAACATCCGTTTCATATGAGTAAGGCTCCCCCTTAGTTTGTGCATCCTGAAAAATGTCAGCAATCAGACATACGCGGTTTTCTGTGCATGAACTAGCGTATATATGCGACTGTTTTTCAGGAAACCCGCGTATACAATACCATCTTCTACATTTTAACCAAAACTGATCCTTTGTGAGGCAGAGACAATGTTTAGCATCTTTCTGAGATATTTGAATAGTTTCCTGGAATACAGATAGATAAAACAATGTAGTTGTATCTTCAAGCATCATCCAATGGTTGTAGCATAAGCACATTAGTATCCAAGTCTTCAGATTCTTTGCAGCATCAATACATTCTTTCCATACCAGAACAACATCTTCACATAAGTGTCAAGCAATCATCCATGTGGTCCAACATCACCATGACCTTTAAGATTTAACATGAAGTATATACTGACAAAGATCTGCTCTAGTAACAAAGCTCTACATACTGGGCTTTAATTTTAATGGATAAACTTATTGAAAGCGGTAAACACGGCTGTTACAACGTCTCATCATCATAAACCATGTACAAAGCCATCATCATTTTGAGCATGAGTATCACTATAACCAAAGAATATAGCCGGTCATATTGCCAACAGTAATCATTATTGTTGACCTGCTTGCTCCCACTGAACTAGATATCTTCCTTAACTCGTGTAACTGTCTCTTATTAACAACAATCTCGCATGATGTCCTTATCTCTGAATTCTCAGACTTATTTCTTTGAATGCTCTTCATCAAAGCAGCAGGACTCATCATAATCTTCTACATATGAAACCAAATATCATATCATCATTAGAGCTGAGAAGTTAGGCTTGTACTGCGTTAATAATACAATTATTAACAATCAAACTGTTACTCCCCCTGAGCCTCTGCTCCAGATCTTCAACTATCATACCAATTCTCTTATCATAAATGCATACGCTACTGTGTCTGCTTAAACTCGCGTGTATACGCGACTTTTGTGAATAGAACCCGCGTATGGAAAATGTTGTGCATGTTGTGAAAGTTTCACTTTCTTCCTGTCCCCACGAACTTGTGCCTCATACTGTCTTCTTAACTTCTTTCCCATTGCGTGGGATCTCCTTCAAGCATCAAGCTTGCAGAAGGACCAGCCTCTGACTCTGTAATTTTTAGGAAAAATGCGAGAGGGGGGGGTGAATCAGTATTTACTGCATATTCAAAATTTTTACTTTTTCATTCCTTTAAAACCCATACGCTACTTTGCTGAAGCCAACTAGCGTATACACGCGGATATCCTTCATAAAACTCGCGTATAAACAGAGATCTAATTATGCCATTAGTTCTTCACTTATATCATTCCATCATTCATTCATTAGATGTTCTATAAACAGTAAACATGTGCAGTAAGAACAAAATAAACCATCACACAAAGCATCACTGAACACGAAGTTTTAAGGTGGAAACCCAAATCGGAAAACCCGCTGGGTTATGAGTTCAATGGCTGTGCAGAAAACATCTGCAACATGTCTTTGGCGCCGGGGCAGGCAGCACGCGAGCCTCCCTGCGCTCATTTGCAAGCCCCTCTCTGGAAGGCTCGACCCCCACGACTCGTTTGGCCTCTCTGGAAGGCTGTGACCACGACTCGTTTGACCTCTCCTGGAAGGGAGCTACGACCCCCCGATCTCGTTTACCAGCCTCACCTGGAAGGGAGCTACAACCCCATGACTGAAGGCTACAACCCTCAGCACCACCTTGGACCACGTTTCATCAATTTTCACACTGGATCCAACAACTTCAATAGAACAACACTTGCAGGCCACATTTCATCATATTTTCAGACTGGACCCTTTCCATACTTTTAAGCACAAACATACATCACCAACGGATACTTATCAATTCGGACAACACGGATCGGATAAACGGTAATACGAGCGAACGGATCTGATGTTCCCATACCCCATGCTTCAGCAAACCCTAGTTTGCATACGCGCTTTCATTTCACTGATGTCGCGTATATACGCGCTTCTGTCCACACAAACCAGCATATACCTCTGTATGTATTTCATTACGCATACGCGCTTTCTCTTCAGCGAAGCCGCGTATATACGCGCTTCCTCTTCGGCGAAGTAGCGTATAGATCTTCAACCATCATAGAGCAGCATACTTCTTCAGATCAGACATTCAGTTCAGATTTAACCCTTTACTTCAGACAGATGTTCGCCTCATCACAGATCTAATCACTCCATAAACAAATCTAGAAAATACAGATACATTTCAGATCTAGATATCCCGCTTCATCATTTCTTCATAGGTGCATCATAGATTCAGATCTATCATCAAACCTTTACCCTTTCCATACAGATATACTTCACAGAGAAGTATTCATTCAAGCTCAGACATCTTGCTCCGACACTCATGATTTGCACAATGAATTTCTTCTCTTTATATAGGTTTACCCTTTTTCAATACCATGAGCCAAAACAATACCATGAGCCAAAAACTACATTACTTCCGATGGTATTCCTGGACGGGGTCATTTAGACGAATCATTACCCAATACAATGGGTCAATACGATGGTGGTTACCGTTTTGCCACCTTTATACGCGGCAGGGCTTTCCCACGGCATGTGACCTGACAATCTGCATATAGTTCTAGATACATACTCTTTTCATCATACTTTGAGCACATTCTGAATTCCTTTCTTCATTTCCTTCTGTACACACTGTAGATACATCATATTTTCTTCATCAAGAACATATTCTCTCAAGCACAACTTCATCAAGTAAGTTGTCATCATCTTCATCAAGTGGGTTGCCTTTCAAGGACAACACTCAGCATCATATTGTCAACAAACATCATATCACATCAGATTTATATCATTTACCAAGTCCATCAAGTCAAGAATAACTTCATCAGGTGTATTGCCATCAAGGACAACACATGCCAACAATCTCATGTCTTCATCTTCATTCAGTGGGTTGCCATCAAGGACAACACTCTGCATCATATTTCCAACAAAGTGTAAACCCTATGTTTATTTCCAAATTCACTTCTTATGGTTTAGAAACAAATGTTGATGATATTGTGGGGTTTCTAAACTTGTGCTATTGATATATGTCTGTGCCATCTATTGTCAGTGGTGCCTCTGCTCTCATGCTTTCTCTCCTATTCAAATCACTGCCGTCATTGCTATTATCCTATCACTGTTGGTGTCACACTGTTTATTATTCATGGCATAACATAGTCCCATTTTCACTTGTCCATATCCTCCATTGACATTGTCAAACACTGCAAGGGCTATTGTCACTTTGTTCCTAATAGTTATTTTCCCCGCATTACACTCATTTCTACTCACTTGTCAAATCCCCTTATGATCAAAGAAGTGACTATTTTTCATGAAAATTCATTGGACAGAGCCATTACCACTGTGGCTTTCCTATGACACTTTGATACACATGCGACACTTTTTGGTTTTGAGTATACACTAAAACTCTTGTTTTCACTATACCTATATCAGCATATATATTGCAAGCATCTTGATTTCAAAGCCATGTCAGAGACAGATTCAGTTTATGAGCAGGAGTATGATAGAGATTCCACAGCAGAGGGTAATGCGCCATGGAGGTCTCACAAAAGTGGAAAAAGTGGTAGACATGTCAGGGAGGAGGCTACTTCTTTGGCTCAATTGCAGGCTTGCCTGCTTGCAATGGATTGTTTTCAGCATCAGTCATGTTTCCAGTACTGTGAGATGATTTCACAAACCCAGCATCATCATGAGCTAGCTCATCTATTTGTTCTACATTTACATGATGGCCGTGTAAACCTTCCGGGGTTAACTTCATTCTGTCACCAGAGACCATTGCTCAGGCCACCGGAATACCAAACATAGGAGAGGAATGGAACAAACGACAGCAGCTAGAGAAATCCTACTATGAGCCATACATCAAACCTGGGTTTATGAGGCAGCTTAGCAGGGTATTTCCATTCATATTTCTGAAGGATGAGTTTGCACCATTGATGAAACTCATCATTCGATATTACAGTTGCGAGGGCAGATTCTCGCGCCTCTATGCGTACCATGTCCGTTTGTTGATGCATTTCATGAGGGTATGTATGATGAGCATTCCATACTTCATGTATCGCAACATAGAGAGGATGACATTTCTTGTACAGAGGAAGACCCTAGCACAGCATCATAGCAATATATATCATTACGCGCTGATCAAAATCATGGTGGTACATCAGCTGACACAGCAGGGCATTGCTTGGGAGGATTTCATCTCCCATGACTTCTTCACAGCGCCACAGCCGCCTCCCAAAGTAGTTCATGATGAGGGAGAGCCTTAACACTAGCTTGAAATTCTTGAGACCGAGCATATCAGTGTTCCAGTGTATGTGACATACCAGCGAGGCCACAGGGCCTTATTTGCAGCTACACGACAAGTACTATCTCCACATGGTGTGGAAGGGGTCTCGTTGACTTCATCAGCAGAGCGAGTATTATCTCCACATGATGTGGAAGGGGTCTTGCCTTCTTCTTCAACACAGGTACAGATTCATGACAGGGGAAAGAGGCCCATGCTCGATGAGGGCCCTTCAGGCGGTCGAGACACTGATTTCACATTCATCGATGTTGATGCGAGCTCTCCTAGCTCGAAACTGAAAGAGGTCGTCCAGGAGCAGAAGGCCGAGATTGACACGGTGAATGTTAAGTTGCAGAGAGCTCAGTGGGTGATACACTACCTGGAGCAGTGTAACAAATAGCTAGAGGATCAGCACACACTTGTAGAGCTGCAGCGAATCCGAGAAGATCGACAATTGGCTCGGAAGAGACCTGGCGACATGACACCAGTTGATCGAGATACTTGCCTCACACATGTTAACATTCATCTGGAGAAGTTGTTGGCAAAGGAAAATAGAGACAAAGACATGCTCCGTCACATGAAAGGTCATTATTGGGCCCGCATGCACGTCTACAAAGCAAAAATGAAGATTCTAAAGAGGAGGTTAGGCAAAGCACTAAAACGATGAGAGAGGCTTGATCCGCTTCGGATTTTGGCCGAGGCTTCACTGGTTGGGTAGGATACATGATGGAGGGTCTTCGCTCCGAATTTGAGCACATTCGGAGAAGTTTTTGTCATTTTGAAATATTTTGGTCTCAAAACAGGTTTTTCAGCCCAACGCGTAGCGCGTCGACGCGCGCGCTTATGATTGGAACACTTGCTGGAAGAAAAATTTATATTTTTGGGTTTTTCATGGTAATTTATGCATTCTCCAGTATGACCAAATCATTTCACCAAGTTCTGGATAATCAAAAGGGCCAAAAACACCATGAAAATCACCTTTCTGCCACTGTTTTCACCAGCAGGAAGTACTTGTGGGAGAATGAAGTTTTGGAGGGGCAAATGAGCTCCAAATTGGGAAATTCCACTTGGGCTGGATAGTAGACATCCAGGGATTTCCAATAATCTATAATGAGCTTGATTTTGATGCCAGGAATTTCTCCAAAAGTAGTTCAAAATGCGCATGACACATAGAGCTCAGGCGCGCGGCACATAGAGATTTTTGGTTGATTTTTCACCTTCCGGCTCATAATTTCGGCCAGATGGACCAGTTTTGATTGTGGATGTAAATTTTGAGTTATATTGATGTAATTATGTGGTTTTAATGTAACTTTGACTCACTTTTACCTATTCTAGAAGATTCATTCACAAAATAGTAAAAATTTAATGAATGAATCAGTTTCCCTTCTTTTAGAGGCAAGTTGTTTGGATGCCTAGTTTTCAGCTCCATGTTTAGAATTGGTTCAAAATACTCCTAGAAGGAGGAGCTTGACCCCTAGAGGCTAGGGAATGGGTTGGCATTTGTCTATATTATGTAGATTTTCAGTTAGTGGCAAAGGTTGGACTCTTAGGGAAAAGCTTGGCACATATTGTAAATATTTTTTTGCATTTTGGCTAAGGAAAGATCAGAGGTTTTGCAGCACCTGTTGGGTTTCTTGTGGCTTTCAGTTCTTGATGGTGTTTTCTCTCAGTTTATTGTAATTTCTTTCATGTTTAATGTATGCCATTCCCTTCTTATGCTTCTGAAACTAAATGAATAAGTAAATGAGGTAGAATCCATTGATTTCAGTGCTCTGCCTTTAAATTTGTTTAGTTTAACATGTTTTCACCTGTTTGGAGAGGATTCCTATTCTCCCTTGCCCTCTTTAGCTCCTTATCATTCTGATCCATCCATACACATAATCAAAAACATCAATACTACTGCCTACCTCGCCCCAACTCGAATTCTGCAAAGATCTGGCCTCATCCCCGAGCCCAAAATTGTTTTTCCCATTTTCCAACAAAAACCCAAAAATTTAAATCAAACTTTCCTATCTCTTTACTAGCCTAAAATTAGTATCAAATTTGAGTCATCTTAGCCCCTTTGAAATTTTTTTGCCGAGATAGACCCGGAGAGAGCCCTCTTCTGTCCTCGTAGGGCTAGCTACGAGGCTAAGTGTGGTTTGATGTAGCCTTGAGTTTTACCTTACTTCAGCCTAAGGTAGATTTGAGCGCTAACATAGTGGCGACCATACTGGGGAAAAATCTCAATGGTTTGCTTGTTGATGTGTTTTTTTCATGAGTCTTAGACGGAGTCTGAAGTCACGCCAGGTAGCTTTCAAAACGCTTTTTCCATGCATAAGCGGAAGTAGATAAACACTGCTTCAGTCGATCTCCGGTTAGCTTGTGAATGCAACACTCGATTTGCAAATTACCCCAGTATACTTATTTGTTCTAGACCTTTGGATGATTGAGTCTAGAAGTCGATAGGCTGAAAATAACCCATTGTGTTCCTTGAATTTTTCTTGAGTAGATCAATACACTGGCTTCAAAAAGGCATACCAGATCAAATCCTGATCCAAATCCGCCTCCAGTATATGAAAACCCCAACCTAATCTCAAGAACTTTCCGTCGAGAAGCCCCTGTTATTCCTTTGGTCAAATCTCACTCATACCCAACTGTTTTTGAATACATTGAAGATATTGAGTTTGATGCTCAGTTCGAGTTATCATTGTTTGAAACCAAATCCGAAAGTGCCACTGGTTCTACCGTCATCAATCCGGAGTTCATCAAGTATCTAGAAGTTGAACAAGCAAATAGATCTATTGATAATTATATTCTGAATCTTCAAAACTCCATTATGGCAACTGACATCTCGGAATTCATTGAGTCTTCTTCACAAACTCTTGGACCATATGAAATTGCTTCTACTTCACGGATTCCTACTGAACCTCCCTTTATCCCTACCATTCCCGTGCAGCCTGAGATCTCTGATCAGCAATCAGCAGTATTTTCTCCTCCGTCTCCACCATATACACCTCGTTCATCTACTACTCCCATTCCACTTGTTTCCCCAAGACAGCAGATTACAAATCCGCCAAGAGCCATGGCTGCTATATTTGCACCTCTTGTTTTACCTGCAAATTTGGATCCTATGCCCGCTGATTATCAAAGTAAGATTCCAATATTTTATGGCACTCCGCATAGTGTGTTTGCTCAGCAACATATTGTTAAAATGACAGATTTCTTGGACCTGCATGAAATAGATGAAGAAAATGTGTCCATGAGGTTGTTCGCTCAGAATTTTGAAGGTGAGGTTCGTAAATGGTTCAGAGCTTTACAGCCTGCAAGTATCAATACATTACAAGAGCTTCAGACACAATTCTTAGATCGATGGGAGATGAAGAAAGATCCGCTGCAAATTACTTCTGAATATACTAGCATCAAACGTAATCCCGATGAGTCTATTCAGGATTATATTATCAGATTCAATACAGTTTATAATGCAATTCCGGATGACTTAAGACCATCTAGAAAATCAGCTCTCCTTAAATTCTCGGATGGTTTTGATCCGGAGATGGCTTATTCACTACGAGACAGAGACCCACCTACCTTGGAAGATATGCAGAAGATTGCTATTAGTGTTGAGGCGAATTTGAATGATAAAAGAGCCAGGTTGAAAGCAGAGAAGAGGGTGACCATAAAAGAAGAAGCTTCCACATCTGCATCAGAATAGCACTTGCTTCGTGAGATGGAGAAAATGTTCAAAAGAATGACGCTTGACAAGCTAGAAACGCAGATTCGTAATCCCAACTATCGAGGCCAGCAGTAGCCGCAGTTCAGAATTAAACAGCGTGAATAGAGAACACAAGAGCCGACAGTTCAACAGCAGGTAAAGACTCCACTTCAGCAAAATTTTGTTGGTCACGATTCAGACGATGATGATGATGTAGTAGGGGAGCAAAACCAATTCTTTACTCCCGATGACCTGCCCATTTACATCACTGAGGATGACGAATATGCGGAAAGTTCAGCTACTCACAAAGATGAGGATTTTATTTTCGTGAATGATGCAGCTCTTGAGGAAGAATCAGATGAATACCAAAGAGGGTATCTGAATGCTTTGTCCACTCAGCAGAAGAAATACTCATTAAGAAACCGATATGTGCCCATAAATCCAAATCAGAAGAGAAAATAGGTTTCAGCGCCGAAGATGGATCCACCTATACCACAGAAGAAAGGAAAAGAGACAATTGATCCTACAGCTAATAAATCATCATCAACAGAAAAGGTAAATCAGCCAAACTTAATGAAGGATAAGGCTGGAAGGAAAGAAGTTCCGGTTAAAGAGGTTGAAAGAGTTTCAGCTTTTAGTTTGGAGAATGAAATTTCCAGATTGAAGGTATCTATTCCGTTGACAGAAGTTATGAAGAATAGCAGCTATCGAGGTCAAGTCTCTAAAATTTTGAATTTTGATCCAATGTTCGACACAGTAAATATTGAAGATGATCAACCTGAATTGATATTTGGGCCTGCTTTAGATGGTGAGTCCCCTGACAGTGATGTTCCTCCCTTTTATATCAGTTTGAGGTTGCAAGAATATATATTGCACAATGCCATGTTCGATTCTGGTGCTTCGCACAATCTGATGCCAAAGGCGATCATGGAAAAGTTGGGATTAGACATTACAAGAAAATACCATGATTTGTATTCATTTGATTCTAGCCGCGTGAGATGTATCAGACTCATCAAAGATTTGGTTGTAAGTTTAGATCAAATTCCCGCAAAGAATGTCCTGATGGACGTGGTGGTGGCGGACATTTCTCCTCGATTTGGGATGCTCCTTTCTAGATCCTGGGGGGTGAAATTGAAAGGTACACTACAGTTAGATTTCTCCTATGCAACAATTCCAGTCTTCAGTCAAATGAGGAAGTTATATCGAGAGAAGAAGATGAAATACATGATAACAAGCAAGGAGAAACCAATCAATCATCCTGTAAATTATGTACATACCGACTTAGAGTCTTTTGTGTCATTTGCTGATAGTTTTAATGATATAGATAGTCAATTAGTTCAAGCAGAAGATATACCAGACATCACCGAGAATTTTAGAGAAGTTCTGCAGAAAGAAAGAAGAGAAAAGCAAGCTACTGTTGAGCGATCAGCTAAATATAATGGGCAGCAAACAGGAAAAACAGAGCTGGCGCAATTAAAGACTTTCATTTAGAATCTCCGTTCTACACCGTTCCATTACGAGGAGTAGATGTGGTCTTAGGAATTCAGTGGCTACGAACTCTAGGTACTTATTCTGCCAACCATCAGAAGCAGTTTATAAGTTTTAAGTGGAAAGGGCAAAAATACAAGTTGTATGGATTCCAAGCCCCAGGGAATCAAGTCGTATCTACAGTACAATGTCAGCAGTTAGAAATGTTGTCTTCAAAAGGGAGCCATGAAGAGTCTCTAGGAATCAAGACAGGATCCGACCCTGTCGATATCAGATATTTTCACTATCCAGATCAACAACAGACTGAACTCGAGAATATGCTCCATGACCTTTTTAAAATATGGGAAGCACGAGCTCGCCGCTCGCGGAAACCAGACATTCGTCAACATTGTCCATCGATTACATATGCTTTGAGGACAAAGCATCTTTAAGAGAGGGGCAATGTTATGAATATTTTATTAATTATTAATTAGGTTTAGTTATCTTAGGTTATTAACTGAAAAGGCATGATCAAAGATCATGCCTCTTCGCCAAGGGACACCTTGAGGCTGTATTTAAAGCCTAGGCGATCCCTCATTGTAATCATCTCATCTTTTCATCATTAATAATATATATTTATCAGTTTTACCAGAGTTTTTACACTCCAGAAGGATAAATCAGATGATTCATTTACAGCAGACACGGGAGGAGGTATTTCAAAATACATTAAAGTTGCAGGAGCGCATTAGGAAGATTTATGATAGGAAAGCAAAAGAAGATACGTTTCAGCTGGATGAGGTGGTCCTGAAGTGGGATGCTCGAAATGAAGATAAGGGGAAGCACGGAAAATTTGAAAACCTTTGGAAGGGTCCCTTTAAGATTGCAGCATATCGTGGTCAGAACGCTTTTCTTCTCAAGGAAATGAACGGAGATGATTGTCCTGGAGGGCCGATCAATGGTCGACTACTCAAGCGATACTATTTCTGAGTATTTTCTGCTGATTTCATCACCATTGTATATATCGTTTTACTTCTGTTTTGTTGCAAATGTGAACTAATTTCTTTTCTTCGGTCTGGGGCCCAGAGCGAAGGCTATAATTATGGAGAAGGAGATTAGTTTTGTTTGAAGTTGGTCAAGTCAGTTTTATCAGTCCTTTCAGTTTGAAAATCGAGTCAGTTTTAGTCAAGTTTCAGTCAGTTTTCAGTCAATAAATGTGTTCTAGGTTTTGAGTTATATGTTGAAATAATGACTCCATCGCCCAATGGATGAAGGCACTGTCTGACTCCCCCAGAGATCTGTCGTTCTTGGCATCTCCTTGGAGCCACCATCCCCATTGGAGCCAATTTTAGAGTCGGTCCTTACAGCCCTCCATCAGAGATCATTTCGCTTTTTGCATATCATTCTTAGGTGTCTCGCTCATTCTACTTCATTGCATTTCGCTAGGGGCATGCCATTGACTGACGAGAGGGTCTGGTCGTCTTGTGTTTCCTCATGCTTGTACCTGCAGGGCTAATTAAAATTCTTCAAAAACCACTGAATTTCAGGTCACGTCATTCGCGGTCATAAATGATTATTTTCGTCAAAAAGAGTCTTTAGTCCTAGAGTCTAGGGTTTTCAGTCTTTGATACATGTGATAAAAGCCCGCAGGCCATGAGGTTGGTTTCGAAAGGATTCCTATTTCATATTTTATTCTCAAAAACATTTGAAGACATTTCCAGTCCAAAACTCTGTTTTGAACTAGAAACTGTCAAATTTATTTTTGTAAATAATTATTTATTTGTTCTACCATGAAAATTCAAAGCAAGCCTCTGGTCTTTGCCAAAGCCAAAATTCCAAAATCCCTGCAAGAATCAAGACATTTCATCAGTCCAAGACTCAGAAAAATAATGAAAAGCCAAAAGACAACATTGTATTAAGTGATAAAGTGACAAAGTGCCAAACATTGCAAAGTGGGTTATGGAGCCAATGTAAATCAAATTTGATTTTTATGAGATATTTTTAAACCTATATAAAGCATTGAAGACCAATTCTTTTCACAAATTCCCAAGGCAAAGTTCGAATTGGTGAGTTGGAAAGCGAAAACTTGTTTCAGAGCAGTGGAGTTGGAGCTGGAATTGCATGCCGCGCATAGAGGAGGTGCGCGACGCACTGGGCTCCACAGTCCCGTGCAAATTTTCACGCGTGTGACGCACATGCTACGCGCGGCGCACTGGGTAAGCGTGCAACGCATAGAGTTTCAGGGCCGAAATTTGCTTGCTTCTTCTCCCAGATTCATACCAAATCGCCTCAAACTTCTTGCAAGTAGGTTCTTCACGTTTGCTAAGTGAATTTTTGACATGATTATGGTGTTTTGAAAGTGGAGAAACAAGTGTTTAATGTAGAGAAGTGTAAACCCTATTTTTATTTCCAAATTCACTTCTTAGGGTTTAGAAACAAATGTTGATGATATTGTGGGGTTTCTAAACTTGTGCTATTGATATATGTCTGTGCCATCTATTGTCATTGGTGCCTCTGCTCTCATGCTTTCTCTCCTATTCAAATCACTGTCGTCATTGCTATTATCCTATCACTGTTGGTGTCACACTGTTTATTATTCATGGAATACATAGTCCCATTTTCACTTGTCCATATCCTCCATTGACATTGTCAAACACTGCAAGGGCTATTGTCACTTTGTTCCTAATAGTTATTTTCCCCGCATTACACTCATTTCTACTCACTTTTCAAATCCCCTTATGATCAAAGCAGTGACCGTTTTTCATGAAAATTCATTGGACAGAGCCATTACCACTGTGGCTTTCCTATGACACTTTGACACACATGCGACACTTTTTGGTTTTGAGTATACACTGAAACTCTTGTTTTCACTATACCTATATTAGCATATATATTGCAAGCATCTTGATTTCAAAGCCATGTCAGAGACAGATTCAGTTTATGAGCAGGAGTATGATAGCGATTCCACAGCAGAGGGTAATGAGCCACGGAGGTCTCACAAAAGTGGCAAAAGTGGTAGACATGTCAGGGAGGAGCCTACTTCTTTGGCTCAATTACAGGCTTGCCCGCTTGCAATGGATTGTTTTCAGCATCAGTCGTGTTTCCAGTACTGTGAGATGATTTCACAAACCCAACATCATCATGAGCTAGCTTGTCTATTTGTTCTACATTTACATGATGGCCGTGTAAACCTTTCCGGGGTTAACTTCATTCTGTCACCAAAGACCATTGCTCAGGCCACCGGAATACCAAACATAGGAGAGGAATGGAACAAACGACAGTAGCTAGAGAAATCCTACTATGAGCCATACATCAAACCTAGGTTTATGAGGCAGCTGAGCAGGGTATTTCCATTAGATTTCTAAAGGATGAGTTTGCACCATTGATGAAACTCATCATTCGATATTTCAATTGCGAGGGCAGATTCTCGCACCTCCATGCGTACCATGTCCGTTTGTTGATGCATTTCACGAGGGTACGTATGATGAGCATTCCATACTTCATGTATCGCAACATAGAGAGGATGACATTTCTTGTACAGAGGAAGACCCCAGCACAGCAGCATAGCAATATATATCATTACGCGCTGATCAAAATCATGGTGGTACATCAGCTGACACAGCAGGGCATTGCTTGGGAGGATTTCATCTCCCATGACTTCTTCACAGCGCCACAGCCGCCTCCCGAAGTAGTTCATGATGAGGGAGAGCCTTAACACCAGCTTGAAATTCTTGAGACTGAGCATATCAGTGTTCCAGTGTATGTGACATACCAGCGAGGCCACAGGGCCTTATTTGCAGCTACACGACGAGTACTATCTCCACATGGTGTGGAAGGGGTCTCGTTGACTTCATCAGCAGAGCGAGTATTATCTCCACATGATGTGGAAGGGGTCTTGCCTTCTTCTTCAATGCAGGTACAGATTTATGACAGGGGAAAGAGGCCCATGCTCGATGAGGGCCCTTCAGGCGGTCGAGACACTGATTTCACATTCATCGATGTTGATGCGAGCTCTCCTAGCTCGAAACTGAAAGAGGTCGTCCAGGAGCAGAAGGCCGAGATTGACACGGTGAATGTTAAGTTGCAGAGAGCTCAGTGGGTGATACACTACCTGGAGCAGCGTAACAAATAGCTAGAGGATCAGCACACACTTGTAGAGCTGCAGCGAATCCGGGAAGATCGACAATTGGCTGGGAAGAGACCTGGCGACATGACACCAGTTGATCGAGATACTTGCCTCACACATGTTAAAATTCATCTGGAGAAGTTGTTGGAAAAGGAAAATAGAGACAAAGACATGCTCCGTCACATGAAAGGTCATTATTGGGCCCGCATGCACGTCTACAAAGCAAAAATGAAGATTCTGAAGAGGAGGTTAGGCAAAGCACTAAAATGGCGAAAGAGGCCTGATACGCTTCGGATTTTGGCCGAGACTTCACTGGTTGGATAGGATACATGATGGAGGGTCTTCACTCCAAATTTGAGAAAATTCGGAGAAGTTTTTGTCGTTTTGAAATATTTTGGCCTCAAAACAGGTTTTTCAGCCCAACGCGTAGCGCGTCGACGCGCGCGCTTATGATTGAGACACTTGCTGGAAGAAAACTTTATATTTTTGGGTTTTTCATGGTAATTTATGCATGCTCCAGTATGGCCAAAGCATTTCACCAAGTTCTGGATAATCAAAAGGGCCAAAAACACCATGAAAATCACCTTTCTGCCACCTTTTTCACCAGCAGGAAGTACTTGTGGGAGAATGAAGTTTTGGAGGGGAAAATGAGCTCCAAATTGGGAAATTCCAATTGGGCTGGATAGAAGACATCCAGGGATTTCCAATAAGCTATCATGAGCTTAAATTTGATGCTAGGAAGTTCTCCAAAAGCAGGTCAAAAGGTGCGCGACACATAGAGCTCAGGCTTGCTGCGCATAGAGATTTTTGGTTGATTTTTCACCTTCCAGCTCAGAATTTCGGCCAGATGGACTAGTTTTGATTGTGGATGTAAATTTTGAGTTATCTTGATGTAATTATGTGGTTTTAATGTAACTTTGAATCACTTTTACCTATTCTAGAAGATTCATTCACAAAATAGTAAAAAATTAATGAATGAATCAGTTTCCCTTCTTTTAGAGGCAAGTTGTTTGGATGCCTAGTTTTCAGCTCCATGTTTAGAATTGGTTCAAAATGCTCCTAGAAGGAGGATATTGACCCCTAGAGGCTAGGGAATGGGTTTTCATTTGTCTATATTATGTAGATTTTCAGTCAGTGGCAAAGGTTGGACTCTTAGGAAAAAGCTTGGCACATATTGTAAATATTTTTCTGCATTTTGGCTAAGGAAAGATAAGAGGTTTTGCAGCACCTGTTGGGATTCTTGTGGCTTTCAATTCTTGATGGTGTTTTCTCTCAGTTTATTGTAAGTTATTTCATGTTTAATGTATGCCATTCCCTTCTTATGCTTCTGAAACTAAATGAATAAGTAAATGAGGTAGAATCCATTGATTTCAGTGCTCTGCCTTTAAATTTGTTTATTTTTACATGTTTTCGCCTGTTTGGAGAGGATTCATGTTCTCCCTTGCCCTCTTCAGCTCCTTATCATTCTGATCCATCCATACACATAATCAAAAACATCAAGACTACTACCTACCTCACCCCAACTCGAATTCTGCAAAGATCTGGCCTCATCCCCGAGCCCAAAATTGTTTTTCCCATTTTCCAACAAAAACCCAAAAATTTAAATCAAACTTTCCTATCTCTTTACTAGCCTAAAATCAGTATCAAATTTGAGTCATCTCATCCCCTTTGAAATTTTTTTGCCAAGATAGACCCGGAGAGAGCCCTCTCCTGTCCTCGTAGGGCTAGCTACAAGGCTGAGCGTGGTTTTATGTAGCCTTCAGTTTTACCTTACTTCAGCCTAAGGTAGATTTGAGCGCTAACATCTCCTTTCACAATTGGAGTGTTTTTATCCTCCTTAGGAGACTTATGGGATTTTATACCGATTTATTTACCGACTAGTGCTTTTGCCAACTCTAATGTTCCATTTAGCTTGGAGGATAAAATTTTGGAACATTATAGTGGCGGGAGGATTTTGATTTCTAGGGGAATGGGGGAGTAAATCATATAGCATGCCAAATTGCAAATATATTAGATCTAAATGCTGTGTATGATGAATGGATTGGTCTTCCTTGACCGCACCAAACAAACAAATGTCCTTATCTAGGGGTGCTAAGAGTGACTTACAAAACCAGTTGGATAAGAGATGATCCAGGATTGGTGCTTTAAAGAGCCTCTGCCAACGTCTCCATTCATGAGTGTGATCGAAGATGTGGGTGGCAGTGTCTTGGCGCAGCGAGGTTAAGAGTTCCGTGCCGGTTTTGTATCTAATAGGTAATTGGAAGTTCTTAAGAAATTTTCTATCTAAGGCACCAAAAGTGTTGATAGCCCCACGTGGTAACTCAATGTACCATTTGGAAGTGTTTCCTATGAAAGTGCAGGGGAAAATTCGAAGCCAGATACTATCATCCACCATGGAGTTAGAAGCATACCATAAATGAAAGGTGGTGACCTGCGTAGAGAGATCATCCACTTTTTTCCCGTCGAATTTAGAGATGTCAAACGAAATATTGTGTGGTACAGGAGGCCAGAGTGGGTTGTGGTTGATGGGATCATTGGACAGTTTGTAGATGTTGGGGATGTCTAGAGCTTCCAAAAATGGAAATTGTGTGTTTTCCCCTAGATCTAGCCAAGGAAGTATTGGCTGACCATTTGGACCATAGGGTCCACTCATCAATGTGTTACCAATGCGATAAGTAGGACTTTGTTGATAAAATTTCCCTATGGGTGGGGGTGTAGGGGTGTATGGTTTCTATCCGTAGGGTATGTCGTACTGGGGGGTGAATTGTTGATTGCCCCCAGTGTAAAAGTTACCCCCTTGCCCAAATTGACTTTGGGGTTGGTTCGCCCATATGGAAGCGATATAGTTAGCCAAACGAATACTTCTATTCACTATTTAAGTAACGGCATAGACCCTACACTTGAATTTTGACCACTCAAAGGAAAAACATTAAAAATAGGTTGTCCTGTTTGTCCCAATATCTGTAGGGCTACCAAAGTGCCCCTCGACATATATGTGTTGGTGACACTGCCCCCTGGCATGATTGCTAAGGGGTCTGAACTCATCAAAGGGTTCCAACCAGAAGGGTTGCTAAAAGGAACCGAAGTAGCCCCACTAATGGGAGCCAAAACCGTGGGTTCTGGTGCAGTCACAATAGGAGCAGAACCCAAAAGATTCTGGGATCTGCTGACAGTTGTGGTGACTAGATTGTTGGGACTGGGTATAGCATGGCTATTGGGGTTTCCAATCAGTGGCATAGAATTGACAAGTGGTGAGGAAGATGGTGGTAGAAAAGAGTTTTTTAACATCGGTATCGACCCCATGGGTGTAAGTTGTGAAACGGATGTTGGTGCAGCCGAAGACATATCTTGACTTTGTGTAACCTGAACTAACACTGGCATCGACGGGTTAGTGAGAGGAGGATTGCAAGGAGGTATGACTCTTCCTTTCAGAGGATCCTCTGGAAACTCTGTTTGATATGGGGCTATATGAAAATCAGGGGTTGTCACTGGAGACTACTATTCTGAAGAAGGCACTGGCTCACTGAGACTCGACTCTTCCTCCGGTGTCAATGGAGGGAGACCTCATTGTTGTCAAGACATGTGATAGGGTCGAAGGACACCACGACAACCTATTTATTTTTAGAAAATTTTAATTATTTGTGATGTATTATAAAGTCTCAGTGATAGTAATCACACACCTAAAAAAGAAAAAAGAAAAAAGGAATTTCTAAAATCAATCAACAAGTAGCTAGAACAGGGTGACCCTGTCTGAGTACTATCGTTTTCTAGAGTTGAAACATAGTATCAAAATAGAATACAGATAGGGTTTGTTGTAAACACAATTATGGTTACTCTAAAGCTTCGCCTGAACCTCAGAAAATAGGTGTAAGCACTCTCGTGAAGATGACTACCCTCCCAAAGACCGAAGATAGAGTAGTTCTGTCTATTTTAGGTACCAGGACAGCCCGTCCCAGTCATTTCATGTAAGTCCCTAAAATGTTTGGCAACTAAAGATACCTCAAATCATAGACATCATCAAGGGGGTCATGGTCATAGACAATATGCTATATGATCCTTGATCTAGTTTTGACATCCCCGAAGTAAACTCCAATATATAATATGTGCACTGAATGCACTCGAAGGTGGGCTACCTTCTCATGCACCCTGGTGTTGTCTCGCGCTTAACTCCGGTGGTAGTGGAGTGGTCCCAATAATATGAGTGCAACTGGATTTTACTTTTTAATGACTCTAATTTCAAGTTTTGAGAATTTGGGTGATTTTCTCACTTCTCCTACCCCAATATCCTAGCCTAAACTACTATTGGTGTGAGCTCAGAAAAAGTTATGTGATTAATTTTTTTATCTCTTGATTCTTAGTGTACTTGATTATTAGTCTTGTGGAGGGGGAGTGGACATATCAAATGTGATAAGACTCTGACTCAAAAACCATGCAGAAACATGCTCTAAATATTCAATTCAATGAAGAGTTTATTCTACAAGGAGAGATTATTTCAACATTCGTGCAGCAAAGATTCAAATAACACAGTTCAAATTTAAATGTTCAGGCATATATCTATCTTCTCCTAACATAATTTTAACCAAAAAATTTTCAGAATTAATTCAGCTAAGTTCATAAAACTTTAAAAAAAAATTCTTCTTCAAAAAGTAGATGCAAACATTAAATTTTTTAAACAAGAACTAAAGACAAAAATTCTAACTGGTAATCAAGCACAGGGTTCCAACAAAAGAAGCTAATCTTGTGGCTAATAACTCCAAAACCAAAGGGAAACACAACAGAGGTGTAAACAACAAATTTTGGCTAGGTAACGCTGGCAGGCAGAGGCTACAGAGCATTAATTTTGAGACTAACACACTATATCTAAGCATAAACAACATTATAATGCACTGAAACACTCCCAGAGGAAGCGTTACTCAAGGTAAAGTTTCACATATGGCTAGGAAGGTTCTAATCTGGACTCTGTGATCTTTTGAGATGATAACTGAGCATATAAACTAGTCGGAAGGATATGTGAACAAAGGAAAAGTGGTAAATTCATAGGAACAACCCGGAAACTTAGGGTTTACTCCCCAGCGGAGTCGTCATTTTTTCTATAAGGTAATATGCTTGGGTGGTGGTTATTGGGTATCCCTATCAGGGCTTTCCAGTGCCCGAGGTAGACTATAAGATTAGATGTAAAGTTCCAAAGGTACAACATACATGTTCATGTTAATATGTATAATTGACAAAGCCAGATTGAAAAGATAACCTCTTTGTGGACAGAAGATCCTATGGAGAACACCAAGCAGCGAAGTAGAATTCATTCTTCACTGGCTCCAAGTTCAAATCCTGTAACCAATAAAAGCACCCGTGTAATCTCTACAATAGTATAGCTTTCTATTAGTTAAACTAGCTTGTAAGAAACATAAAACAATGGAGATCTAAGCCACTCATATCATGCTACATAGACGATTGAACAATAATTGTGACACTAATGCATAGAATGGACAAAAAATATATAGTTCTATTGATTTATGAAAAAGATGATTACAACCGTCAGTTGCACCAAGCCCTCCTCAATCTTCCAATTCCTCTCTCTCATTCTCTATCTCCGAGTGTGATGATGCTCAAGGCAGTATTATCTCAATGAACTTCGTTGATATTTGAGCCTCACACTACAACAATGAACTTCTTCTCCACATATAATCAAACCTTCAACCTTAGACCAAGAGCCCACAGTGCCAATTTATAGGATATGGAGAGGAAAAACCTTCCCAACTCTTTCAACCTATTAAAATTGGGAAAGATCTAGATGTGTCCTCACTTTTCCTTGCTTTTTCCTTCCATAGGAGTTCAGTTGTGTTTGGAAATTCCTAGTAAAATATTTTTTCCATTTAGTTTCCATTTTGAACTGAGTCTTTTTGAGAAAAAGCTGGAAATGCCAGTCAAATTTTTGCAAGATATTTCCCTTTCCACATTCAAACATGGATAACGCTACCCCATGGGCAACATAGAGCATTACCCTAGGCATTAATGCTCCCTTTGCATGGCTCAGGTGCATTATAACTCTACCTAGATGTTTCTGGTGTGAGTTACCTTGGAAAAAATGGGTCTTTTCTAGGTAATTTTTTTCCTTCCATGTTACCTTCTCCTCTAGGCTGATGAGGAGGTCATTTTTCCTGTAAAAAAACCATACTGGTTTTATTCTTAGCCTATTCCAATTGATCATGTGCCTTCTTCCCTTTTTCCCTTTCTTCCCTGAGTTGGGTAAAGGATTTGTCTTTAGCTGCAAAAAGGTCTTTGAATCACATTAGTAGTGCATGATGTTCTTGCAAGAGTACTACTTCATTCTTACATTGGGCCAATTAATTTTGAACTTGAATTAATTTGTTATGAAGCTTTTGATTGACAGTTTTTTCTACCAGGGGAGTGTAGGTAGGCATTACATCTGTTTGAGTCCCCTTATCTCCTGTAAGTATAAAATCAGTTTATACAGAGACTTCAACAGTGTGTATCAAATATGTTTGTACAAAGGCTTCAACATTATCTATTCAATTAGTTTGTACAGGAACTTCAATAGTATCTATTAAATCAATTTGTACAGAGGCTTCAACATTGTATATTAAATTAGTTTTTATAGAAATTTCAGTAGTATCTACCATTTGGGTAACAAAATCTGTTTGGGTTCCCATGGTAGCCAATTCCTTCTCAAGCTTCCAAGACTTGTCTGCTTCTTCCATTCGTTTCCTTAGTTTTTTTACCATTTTTCTCATTTTCCTACATTTCCTGTTCATTTTCTTTAACTTAATCTCAGCTGATTTTTATTTTAGCAGGGTTTTGGTGGGAGAAGGAGTAGTAGTGGCTTCGGTTTCAAGAATGGTTGTGCCAGTTCTAAGGATATCAGAAATGGTGTTTTCTTCAGGCGTCGAAGAGGTTACTGCAACATTAATGTCCTTACTGAGTGGAATAATATTTTCTTCAAATGTCAGGGGAATTGTCTCAAAACTTGTGTCTCATTCTAATAAAACAGTGTCCCTTGACTAGTTTCCAGATTCAAATATTCTCTCTGTCTCGTCTTCCCTACTCACCCATTCTTTATCAAATGGAGATAAAACCCTTAAAGCCTTCAATTCATCATGGGGAGGTATGCTATAAGTATGGCCAGGGCTGTTTGTAGTGGAATATTGGTTCAAAAGGTCCCTCTGTTCCTCGGATTGTTCATATGGGCTTCCAATTTCACGAGATGTTCTCATTTGCTCTAGTACTTGATCCATTTCTTCTTTGTAGTCTTGTAAGGACATATTTTGAGGGCTCAAAGGAGGTGTATGGGATGGTCACACCTCATCTAGAAATACAGAGGTGTTTTTCCGTAGTTGCAACCTTTAAGACCGTCTTTGTTTTCTTGGTTTTGTGGTCAACAAATGGATTGTCTTCCCTATTTCTCTCCTGGGTATGGATGTTCTATGGAGTTAAATCTCTACTCTGTCAGGGTTTTCTTCAGGGGAAATCAGGGAAGGATTAAAAAATTTGTCCCATGTTATTTGATTTTTATTTAACTCATGAACGATGATCAATTTAACCAAGCCATGGTGACTAACAACTTCTTGGGGGTTTTTAGCTCTTCTGATTCAAACAACAGTATTATGCAATAAATAACTTAGGAAAAATGGAAAATTAGCTAAACTTTTTAAGTTGATGAGACTTTACCTTATCCTGGCATCCATTGCATGTGATATATATTTGAATGAAGATAGCCAATTCTTGCCAAGGTTGTTGCAAGGCTGGTTTCATAACAACCGTAGGATTAATAACTTTCAATTTTCATTCTAGTAGCTCACTTGGGTCATGGTACACTAAGATTGCTTCTTGTAGAAGGACATGTTTTTGAGTCCATATTCCTCCTTCTATTAGAAGTCCAAGACCTTAGCGATGATTTCTTTGAAGAATGGTATGATTCTTCCTTTGACTATGGTATGCCCTTCCCATAGGTTTTGTAATAATTCAACTGCTATCTCAGTATTAAACCCTTGTAGTCTGTGTAGATATGGAAAATATCCATCTTGCGGGAGAACGGTGCGAGTTGATTCTAAGGCTTGAAATATTGTGGGTTCATTGCGGAGAGAATTCCCACCCATTGCCACTATGTCATCAGGACTGGTTTCTTCTTCTGTATGTGTTTCTTCGGCTCTGTTGGTGAAAAAATCATAAACACTGCATGTGGTTTTTTTTAAATATATTATAAAAATGCAACCTCATGACGTAAATGCATTGATCTTTTATTCCAATCAGCATATCCTAAGGAAGTCACATGGTTAATTCATATGCTTATTGATTATGAATATTCGTACCCCCTCCAATGAGAGAAGGGAGTCCATGGCTGTAAAGCTCAAGAGAAGAGGAAAGATGGTAACAATAATGAATTCACATGAAGTAAAGGTCAGAAGTTGGTAATCATCACAAATGTACAAGAGAAGGGCGTCGATGGCCTTGAAGCTTAACAAAAGAGGAAATATTGTAACAATCATGAATGCACATGAAGAAAAGGTCAGAAGTTGGTAATCATCACAACTATACATCAGGTGGAAATGATCGAAGAAGGGGAGAAAAGCGAAGTAGCAATTATTATGAAAGGATGTCCTATTTTGACAACATAGCATGATGGAAGCATGACAGGTGACAAATTATGATTGATGTTTTCATCCCTTAATTCAACATGAAAAGATAATTCACTCATAGTTAATTATGCCGATAGGTAGTGATAACACGTATTCAAGTAGTGCATTTATTTCAGGAATGGATCAATAGGAAATAGGGCACATAAAAGTAATTGGCTATTGTTAGAAAAATACTTCGATACCACAAGCAGAGCCACTGCTGCCAGCAGGCATTCATAGCCTCGACAAGCTTGCTATTTTAACTCAGAAATGAGCCAGAATCATCTATTTAAAAGTATACATTGTTCTTGTTTTATGGAGAGACCACTGTGCTACTGTGGTGGCGAGATAGTCATAGTGCCATTCACGGGGTTTGTAACAGAGTGATCAGACAGACTCGTGATGAGACCTCCTATCCTTCAAGAATTTTTAGCTATCGAGAATGTCACTACCCTGGTGTGTTGGCCATTTTTGGAATGTCACATGTTAAACCCTTATGATCATTCTATGTTGGTTCGTGATGAGACCCCCTATTCTCTCTTTAAAAAATTACACATAGACATAATATTTTTCTTTTTTGAAAAGTAGAAATTTTTCTTGTTTTATGGAGAGACCATTGTGTTGGTGTGGTGGCCAGATAGTTATAGTTCCATTCATAGGGATTGTAACAGAGTGATAAGGTCGGTTCGTGATGATACCTCATGTCCTTCAAGCATTTTTAGTTTTCGAGAAGGTCACTACCCTGGTGTGTTCGCCATTGTGGGAATGTCACCTGTTAAACCCTTATGATCATGGTAAGTTGGCTCATGATGAGACCCCCTATTCTCTCTTAAAAAATTTCCACATAGAAATATTTTTTTTCTTTTTATTTATAAATGGAGGGAGGCTCATTAACTCCTTAAGAGTTAGGGATGGTGTAAGCAGTAAAAATAATGGCAATAAGATTAATACTCTTATTCCTATATCCTCATGTCAAGGATAATTACTACTTGAGAGTGTAGAAATATATACAAGCATAAGACTACGGAAATGAATTATGTAATGATATGTTTTGAACAAGAGATATCCAAATTGAACTATGCCCTCTTTAACTAGGCCTTCAGGAGCTTAATTTGTGCCTTGCAGACATGATTTCTTGCCCAATAATGATTCTTCATGTGCCTCAACATGTTATTTTCCTTGTTGGCCCTCTCCAACAGCTTCTCCAAATGAATATTGACTCTTTCAAGCCAAGTTTCATGATCAGCCTCAATCTCTTGCTCAATGGATGTCATCTTGGTTTGGCTCCTTTGGGCAGCTTGCCGGTTCTCACGTATATTTTGCAACTCCATGATAGTTTGCTGATCTTCCAACTGTTTGTTTCTTTGCTCAAGGTATTTGATTATCCATTGAGCTCTTTTCAACATGACGGACAAAGTTTTTATTTCCGCCTTTTGCTCCTGAACAACCTCTCTCAGCTTTGAGCTAGGAGAGCCTAACTCCTCATCAATGAGTATGAAATTTGTATCCTGGCCTCCTGAAGACCCCTCATCCTGGATGGCCCTCTTACCCTTGTCTTGTACCTATACCTATGCTGCTGGTGATGGAAGCGAGACCCCTTCCACCCGAGGTAGAGATAATACTCGCCAGGCTGCCGCAAATAGCCCTCTAGTGCCTCTCTAATAAGTGACAAACACCGGTGCACTAGTGGTCTATGTCTCATGACGTTCATGATGATATGAAGGCTCACCTACTTCATGAACAACCTCTGAAGGAACCTGAGGAGCTGTGAAGAAATCATTAGAAATGAAATCCTCCCATGAAATACCCTGCAAGCCGAGCTGATGCATAATGACAATCTTGATAAGTGCAAAGTGATAGATACTGCTATACTGCTGCTTAGGAGTTTTCCTTTGCACGATATTGGTCATCTTCTCAACATTCTGACACATGAAATAAGGGAGGTTCATCATCCTCACCCTAGTAAAATTCATCAGTAACCCGATATGATAGGCATAGAGACATGAAAACCGGCCCTCACAACTGAAATATTTGATAATAAGTTTCATCAGAGGATCATATGAATTCTTTAGGAACTGGAAAGGAAACACTCTGCTGAGTTGTCTCACAAAACTAGGCTTGATATATGGCTCACAGTGTACCCTGTCAACCTGTTGTCTTTTGTTCCATTGTTCTCCAACATTTGGTATTCTGGTTGCTTGAGAGATAGTTTCAGGTGTTAAAGTGAATCTCACACTTGCAAGGGTGACTTGTCCATCATTTAAATGAAACACAAACAATCGGGCCAGCTCTTGATGATGATGGACCCTAGAAACCATTTCACAAAATTGATAACAAGATTGCTGTTGAAAACAAGCCATAGCAAGAGGACAAGCCTGCCACTCAGCCAATGAAGTAGGCTCCTCCCTCACATGTATGCCATTCTTATGAGGTCTTCTAGGTGCATGTAATTCTGTTGTGGAATCACTGTCTCGATCATAAGATGTATCGGTCTCCGTGATGTCCAAAGTCTATGTTGTCTTGGAAGAAAATGAGAAGTTTGGTGTCTTTGGTTTTGTTGCCAAATATGTGATAGTATGGGAGGGATTATGGAGGGATAGGGTAGTGGAAATGATGGAATATTATTAAGTGAAATTTTCCACTTGAAATCTGTGAATTGAAAAGTTAGGGACAGTCACTTAAGTTTTTTGGAATAACATTGGGATTTGGGGAAATTTATAATTGGGATAGGGATAATGGAAATGGGATAAGAAATGGATGATTTAGGGATATGAGGGAATTGGGAAATGGCATGCTATGATAAGATAAACAGTGAGGAGGGACTAAAAAGAAGGGGGGAATGGGAATGATTGACACAAAACCAATTTCAAAAACCTAAAGGAGCATTCTTCAAACAAGATAATAGGGTTTGATTTTTTGTATTTAAATTGTCACAAATATCACCAAACACATGTTCATTGGCAATGGAGAGGTTGCTCGGGCTTACTCGAACAAAGATGGATTGAGCAAATTTGAAGATTTCGAAGAAATGGCAATGAATTTGTTTTCCAACCCAATGCATCGCACAACAAACCCAGTGCGCCTTGTCCTTCCAATGCACCACGTAGGAACAAATTTACAAGGTGAGAGTCGACCCAATGCGTCGCGCTCGCCTAATGCATCGCGACACTCACCCAATGTGTCGCGCGACTACAATTTGCACAAAATCTCCTTCAAACCGTTTGCTTTGCTCTTCATGGGTTATCTTTGGTTCACTACTGTTCTCTTGGCATGAAAATGAAGTCTTAAAACATACAAATGATATATATGCCAAGGATTTTTATTTTCCATTTGAAAAACCCACTTTGTAATGTTTCAAATTTTGACACTTTTCAAAAACTCTGTTTTGCTTCCTTTTGGATTTTTAACTAAATGATGAGCTTGCTGTCTATCTTGCAGGGAATGGATGGCATGGATATTTCACAAAGGCAACCAGGGTTGCCAGTGAAAGTATTATTACAACTAACAAAACTTTAAAATCACATTACATTTATTTACATAAAGATGAAAAAGACTATTTTTCTTCAAAACATAGTTTTGAAGAAAAATCACTATTAAGCTTATAATGATGAAACTTTTAGCATTGAAATGTTATTTCAGACTTCCTCATGTTCCTGCTGACCATTATTAAGCATTCTGAAGACCTAATTAATGAACACTAGACCTAATGAGACTAAAACCCTAAAAATGACTCTTTGAAAACTATGAGACCAAAAATGACTGTAAATGATTTTAATGAACAGAAATAGGCCACCAGGTAAAAGACACGAGGGACATGAGTGACAAGCCACTACAGTCAGATGATCCATGCTCCTAATGGAATGTAGATAACTAAATAAGACACCTAATAATGCAATGCAACAAGATAATTTTGATCTCTAATGGAGGGATGAATATACCGACACTAACAGAGTCAAACAAGGTCATGAATGAGTTCATCAATGGTTTCAAGAGCATTTGCAGGGAAATTTAACTTGGTTGGTGGATCTTTAAGGTTGTGAAGGATCATGAGATGGACATTAAACTTGGGAACAACAATCTAATAAAGGGAAAAAGTAGAATCCTTTATATACTTGTGAACTGAGAGAGTTAGAAGATTTTTAACCATAGCAAGAGAGTCAAAGGTTTAAGCAACACCTAATTCATTTGATTTCAGACTAAAAGCAGATAATCAACCAAGACGAAATTCAGATAAAACATAGAAAGGAAAAAACTCATTTAATCTTTCATGGGTTTTATCATCAAGAGTAGAAAAAACATTTAAGTTGCACAAGTAACTATAACCATATAAGAAGAGATAAACCCTAGGATCCACAATGACAGCTATGAGAGTTCTTTGAGACAATTTTTAGCTAAGGAAAAGTGTTACACAGCAATTTGTCACCGTCCCTACCATTTCCTGTCCCGCACAATGGAGGACTCATTCCGTGACCTGTGAACAATGTCATGCCCTGAAATCACCTTCATTGCATTCCTCTGAATATGAGCTTCATTTGCCCTGAAGACATCTCCTTGTAAAAAACCATGAAAATAGCTCTTTTTCCATTGGCGCAGTTTCATAATTCATACCTCACGCCATTGGGGCAGATACTCCAAAGAGGGCACACCAATTGGTGCTCTGTCATAGAGCCGCACCCGCGCCAACCAGTTTAAGAGTTGTTTTTTAAAAATAAAATGGCGGAAGGTTCGTCCTAACAAATTACTGGATTGATATCTATCTTGAGTTGGGTGGTTTGGCTACGGATTTCCATAGAGAGGAAGTGGTTTGCCACCTCTCATGGAACCTTCCATGAAGATAGGGCCAATCCCACAATTATAGGGATCCCCAACTCCCCTTCCTCCATCTATAAAAGATTGGTCATTATCCATTGCAAGCTAGTCTGAAGAGTCCTAAGAGTCCTAACAGTCATAATTCTGAAACTCCATAATCTCCAAGTGCCTAAGAGCCTTATGCTGCAAGAGTCCCCATTCTCTCCCTAAGGCCAAATCCAAGCGAGGAGACCATCGTAGAGAGGCTTGTCCCACTTCAGACAGGCTTTGCAAGACGTGTTCGACTGGCGACCCCTTCCGAAGGAGACTGCGACGTCAGAACTATTGGTTGTAATCTCTTTTCGATTGATTTGTAATGAATGACTACTATTATGGTTTTACTCTAGTCTTTGTTGATGATTATAATGAGTTATATCCTTTCTGACTGATATATATTTGTGCATTTCTGGATTCTAGGCTTGTATTCATTTTTTTCTTTGCATGTGCAGGTGTCTATTCACGGAGATCGCGAGGATCGTGACTTGCCAGGGTGAAGGAACGAGAGTGCACCACCTCTTCTTCGAATCATAGCGTTGGACTCCAGGTAGGCCTCCATCGTTGGTCTATTTATTCACAATTAGGAACTTGCGCTGTAGCGTTTGTGATTGTTGCTAGACCCCTTTTGGGCTAGTAGGGATTGCCTCTGTCCGCAGAGGGGATTTACCTCTTCAACAATTTGGCGACTCCACTAGGGATCGTTAGTTTGTTGTTGTTTGTTTTATGAGCTATAGACGGAGCCTGAAGCGAGCCAGATAGCCTTCGAAACTCTTTTGCTCAGCAACTGCGGAGTAGATCAAAGCTGCTTCAGTCAATCTCCGGTTTAGTTCGTAAATCGAACTGTTGGAGCATTGTCTTGATTTTCGATTGTTTCTTGATTTTCCTTGCTTGTTTAACCTTTTGGGTCGGATTCTTGGTTTGTTTTTTGACTCTTGGATTGCCTGGATATCATTGATCTGGCTTTGATTTGCTTATTTTTTTATTTTTTCATAGCGAACTTGACTGGCGCGGTTTTTTGCATTATAGTCACGCCACCTGGCGCTAGTTGTCTTTATATTACTCGCGGCAATCCTAAAATGGTGCTAGTTACAGCCTGACAGTCGTGCCAGGCCTGTAGACTACTAAGGTTTGCCTGTTTGTGAGATTTTTGAGCCTGATCTCTGATTTTGGTTGCATGTTTCAGACTGCTTGAATGTGTTGGAGTATTGTTTGTCTGGTTTCTGCCTTGTATCCTTTGGTTGTTCGCCATTTTCTATCTATTTCATTTCAAAGCCCTAGGGCATCTAGTGGCTTTGTTCTGTCGAGCCCTCCTTGGGAGTTTTGGTGTTCTGTTTGTCCAGTCAGCCTTCCGATTGCTCCTGTGCATTCTTTTAGTGATTGTTGACCGTTTTATTGCGATCTTTGAGTGATTGCTTGCCTCTTCATTCGAATTTCGTTTGGTCTTGCTTTGGGCCCGGATCACACGGTCCATTGAAGTTTTTGGGATTTTTATTGTTTTTGAGGGACTTTTGGTCGATTTGAGATTTGTTTGCGTTTGTCATTGAGTGAGATTGGTTTGTTTTGCTCTTTCATCATCATTTCTCGAATTGTCTCCTCATTGTTTTCATTTGTTTAGTGCATTGTGTTATTAAACATTGAAAATATATAAAAAAAATCTCTTTTGCTTTAGTTAGTGAACGAAATTGAAATCTTTTCCGTGCCATTAGTAATTAGTGACTTTGAAAGAAAAGTTTTTCATTCTCATTAGCTGCATTAGAGACTTTGTTGATTGTCTTCTGGTCATTTCATTTTGTGTGAAAAGTTCTCTAACTCTCTCATAGATAGCTATTCATCGAATGAAATGGTGTACTATGGCATGTAGATTGCATTTAGGAGTCTTTTGAGACATCACATACGGTAAGGCCTGAAAACTGAAAACGTAATTGAAGATCAACCTTAAAATCTAGTCAATTTACACTAAGGCAGCATTGAAATCTAACGAAACACATTTAGAGGTCTAGGCTAGAGACGTGTTCCGGCGCCTTAAAACCTAGTAGCTGTCATTCGCCTCTTGGCTTTAGACAGTGCTAGCACGGACTTGTGCTCCCCGTACCATCGAGTATATAAAGGGAGACCCCTCTAGGTTTCAATCCTTTATCCATAGGAAGCTGAGTCTGCTGCCCTATACCCGTGATACACTGGACACAGCATTCAGGGAGATTGCCTGCACGTACGGAAAGTCCTTGGTTGATTTCTCTTTCATTATTGAAACCAAGGTGTATATTGCAGTTCACGGATATTTGGTACACCCTTTTGCCTAGTATTCCTGAGTAGTCATTTGATCTTTTCTGACTCTATAAATTTGAAAGGATCACCAAGCGCTTGTCCTTTCACGCTTGTGTCAAATCTGAAAGAGATAGAGTCACCTTTTATCCGTTTCTCGACTCTTAAAACATGAAACGGTGAAGTTTGTTATTTTTCAATGTGGTAAAAATTAATCACCCGCGATCACACGCCTTGTTAGATTTTGCTTGTGGCCATTTGGTTGTGTGTCTTGACTCTTTTTCAGCCCGTGTGTGGCTTTGGATTTTTGATGGCAACTTTTCCAGAGTTTACCAACCAAGGACTCCCCTCTGACGGGAATCCTGGTCACTTTCCTCCTTTTGGGAATGTTGGTGCTCCTTACATGGCGACGTTGTCCCTTCCTGGGTTAACTGTTGGGTTGCCTATTTGGTTGTTCTCAACCTCTGTCGTTCCGAATGTCTCAGTTACTGGTCAATCAGTTCCTCCACCCGAACAACATCATGTTGATTCCAAGGTGGACCTCTCCCCTTCTTCGCCTGTTTCTGAGTCCTCCTCCTCTTCTTCGCCTGGTGAAAGTCTGGATTCAAGTAACCAGGTGGCTAAGAAGAAGAAGAAGAAGACAAATAAGAAGAAGTCTGATAAGCGAGAGGCTAAAAGTGCAGCTACTTCTCCTGAAGCATCACCTCTTGATAAACCTCCCAACCCTCTGCGGAAAGTCAAGTTCCCCTGCATGTTGTGCACAGGAGACCATCTTCTTCGAGACTGCCCTGGCATTCCCAAGGTGCTTGAAGCATGGTCCAACGGTTGTCCACCGTTGTCTGAGACTTCCGGGAGTCAAGTTGGGGGCACATCTCCAATTGGTACTAGTAAGACTCCTAAGAAACAGGGTAAGACTGCCAATCCCTGTAAGCTGTGTGAAGAACACCATGCCATTCACCTTTGTCCTTATATGGATGAAGCCAAAAGAGTATTGGACAACTTAACTGATTCTACACCACGTCTTCCAGCTGGTTATAAACGGATTTCTTTGAGTCTTCCACCTGCTGATGTTATGATTGGTCAAGAATCATCCTTGGTCAATCCCACTCCCTCGGAAATTCCAATTCAGGAATCCATCCCTGACCAACCATTGGTCGTGGGATCAGTTGAGTTGGCTCCCTCCATGGTGCACCAGGTCTTTTTTGTAGAGAGTGGCTCTCATAACCCTCATGTCCTTCTGGTTTCTTCAGATTCTTCCGACTTGGAGAAAGATTTTCCTGTCCCCGTCCCTCAAGAAGAAGCTCCTTCACCTCCCATGATGGAGGTTCCGAAAGATCTCCCTCCCACCTCCGAGATGGAAGTCGCGGAGGATGCTCCTTCTTCCGTAACCTCAAGGGAATACCTTCTTGTTTCGATGGTAGCCCCTCCGAGTAGTTTGGTCGCCTCCTTTGATTGGAGTCGATTCGCAGGATTTCGCCTGTTGTCTTATGTGCCTTTCGAGATCACAGTACAGGATTTTGGTCTGGTTGTACCCAGCACCATCATTGACGAAGGCGCCTCTGTCAGTATTCTGTCCTGAACTACCTGTCAAGCTTTCGGTTTGCCACCGCTTGCGCCCGTTACGCAGAATTTGTTGGCATTTAACAGAAGGACTAGTCAACCCTTAGGGATCCTTCCGAGGTTTCCCATTACTTTGGGAGGTAAAACTGTCCATATGGACGTGATGGTTGTTCCAGGCCCCTTGGATTTCAATTTTCTTTTGGGGCACGATTACACTTATGCCATGGGAGCGCTTGTCTCCTCCCTTTTTCGGGTGATCTGTTTTCCGCATGAAGGACGGATCGTGACCGTTGAACAATTGTCATTCTTTGGTCCTGACATGGCATCTGGCCCACCATCTCCCCCTCCGGATTTTTATCCACCCATTGTATCTACCCCACCGCGGGTCAACTATGTGGCCACCTACCCTGTGCCTGTACTCAGTGACCCTGCCATCGTGCATAGTGTACTGGGGGCATTGGGACCTAATTTCCAAGATGTTGTTCTCCCACCTGGTACGGAAATCTTGGAAGTCATGACTTCTTGTTCATCATAATAAGTAGTCTATCGGAGCATGGTTCGTTTCCTTGCGTCAAGCTCCTTAAAAAATGAAATCAAATCTAGTGGAGCAGAGTTCGTTTTCTTGTTTCAAGCTCGTTAAAAAATGAAGCGGGGCGTCGGAGCATAGTTCTTCCACTTGTGTCAAGCTCTTAAAACAATGAAACAAATAGTTACGAGGATATTTCTTCTAAGTGTGTTGACCTTGTTAAAATAATGAAACACAAGCATATTTAATTCGGGTTTTGTCAGTTTTAGCTCAAATCTCGTGTGTATTCAACCTTCACTCCATTTTTAATGGACTGAAGCTTGGGGGGTATGTGCCTCGTTTTGAGACAACATGCTGGGGGGCATGCCCGTCGTCCTTATTTTCAAGCATAGTTTGCATATGTGTGTGCATGTGTGCTTTTAAGCTTGCATAAAAATAAAATGTGTGACTAGATACATTGTGTGAACTTTTCACTGGGTCGTTTGTTATGCAACTGATACATTAGATTACATTTATATTAGACATTTACATGACATATAGAAAACATCATAAGTGTAAGGAAATATCCATCCCAAATAGTCATATGTATATATATATATATATATGTGTGTGTGTGTGTGTGTGTGTGTGTGTGTGTGTGTGTCGAAAAGTTCACATAGCGTGTGCCGCATAAAACCAAAAAATATACATGTTCGTCTTTATACATCCGGAGACGACATGTCTCTCAAAAATATGCATGAAATAAACCCTAAGAGTCTAATATGCGTGGTTCTCGTGATAACACATCATCGCACGCACTACACATCTCAGAAGGCGATGGATGCGACTAGGCACTCCTACTGTATGCCTCTGATATGCTAGTGGAACATCCGCCAGCCGACCATAATCTAGAACCCCTCAAAGAATCCCCTCGAGGTTCGGGACTAGTTCCCCTCCTTCCGCGCCCTCCGGCTGAGGGTTAGTTGCAGGCTGGGTTCTCCGTGCAATGGGAGACATACCGGCTGGTCTCTCCGGGCCAACGTCTACATACACACATAACTGTTGTCAGAACGAACATGTATTAACAAAAAAAACATAAAACATAAAATCAAAAACATGAGGTCTTACCCAACTCCTCGTCCCAGTCATCTCCTGCTGGCAGTGGGAGATCTAGGTCTTCGGTGAAGTCAGTTCCTGCATGTGGCCAGTCCTCCACTACAATCAACTAGCGTCGTAACCACCTAAAGAATTCCGGCCTCCAGGACATCTTTTGGCCGCCTCCAGCTCTAGGCATTAGTTCTGCCCAGCGAGCCATTCTTGGCTCTCGTGGTATTGGATCTGCTACTATGGCCCCTTGGCCCTGGAATATTGGTAAGCGTTCCAGAATGAACGATACTAGGATGGAACCATAGCCAAATTGTTTCAGTTTAGCTTGCTTGCATTTTGTGAGCTGTCTCTTCATGTTTATTGTTACTGATGTTGCCCAGTCATACAATAAGGGAGTCATGCATTCTGAGGCCAGCAGGAGTTGGGCCTTTGTGGCCTCGTGCGGTCCCTGCAACCCTGCAGCCCGCGTGATGGTATGTAGGAAAAATCTCAATGCCAGATCAGGGATAGTGTGGATATCCACCTTTTTGCTCCCTAACCCCATTTGTGCATCTGGGCACACTCGTGCCATCACTTCTTCCATCTTCTCCCCAGATGGTCTGCTCCCAATTAGGATGGGTACCGGACCTCTGCGGGACAATCCGGTTATGAAATACACATCGGAGACCTCCAGTTCCAATACCTGGTCCCGTAACTTGAACACATGTTCTTGTTCGTCCCAAATACTGATCAGATACTGGAGGAGCTCGGGCTGAGCTCGTAAACAGGGTGTAAGGAAGAACTTCTTTAGTCCGCAGTTTCTGAGAGCATTCATGCAAGTCTCACTTTCTATAGCTTTTTCATCCTCTTCTCCATGCTCTCTTTCTTTCCATTCAATCACCATTTTGCTTGATTTCCTGCATCCACATGATCATAAGCCCTTGATTAGATCTCTGATGGGCTTCAAATTTCATTAAAATTGATCAAAATATTGAATTTTTAGGTGTAGAATTGGGTTGCGCCGCTGGTGCGACTATTTTGTGAACAGTCGCGCCACGTGGCGCGAGCCCTTTGCATAGAAAATCCCATTGGCGCGGGTCCGTGCCCGATACCCGCGCCAATGAGCGCAGCCCTAAAAATTCAAAGAGTGACCACAGAGGGCTGATGAATAAGGGAAAACTATTAAAAAATGGATTGAAAAGAAGAGCAGGGAAGCGCCTCTTACCTGTCACAGACGAGAATCTGAATGGTCAACCGGATCTGTCGCAATCGCCGTCAGAAGTCTGCACTCCAAAATGGACCACTGCTGCTCTTTACCAAGGTAAATAGTAAAAGTAATTTCATTTTTTACCATTTTGGCATATTTATAACTTTTTCACATAAAATAGGTTTAAAAAATCATTTTTCATCAATATTTCATATATTTTTGTCGAAATGGATTTTACGCTTGCTTGGTATGTGCAGCGACAGGTTTTTATGCGACTTAAACGGTGAAACGAGTTGTATTTTATACTTTTTCGGACTCGGTAAATACATGAAAAAGTCAATTTGGAGTCATCTTTCAGCTCTTTTCTGACTCTCTAAATATGAAAATATCACCGAGGCCCTTGTCGTTTTGATCTCGTTAAAATGGACACGAATCGACATCTACCCAATATACGTTTAACCCTTTTTCGGGCTGGGACAGATTGATTACGAAAAAGGAATACCCTAGCCTATTACGACTAGGAGGTTTCCTCGGGTATTGTTTTCTACCTTTTCGGGTCCGAGGAACTATTTGCGAAAAGGGACACCCCTGGAGTTTACTTTTCTGCTGTCTTTTCAAACTCCCTAAACATGAAAAGACGTCGAGTTCTTCCTTTGTCAGACTCGTTAAAACCTGATGACATCGGACTCGGTCGAAATGACGTTACTCGAGTCGCTCCTTCCTAGGGCTTGTAAAATGTACTAGGATGGGCTTACATACAAGCATATGCTATCCCCTTGAATCTTGTCAATAAAAATAATTGGGGTACTCGCCATAAATGGTGGGGAAAAGATGGAACCATGATTATAGTCGTGTCGGCAGTATGTTGCTCTTGAACATGGCACTTGTCTGCATTCGTGTCGGGTTGGGGACATCTCATCTCATTTCACTTGCCTCCGTGGGTTTGGGTAATCCTTTTTTGACCTCTCATCTGCTCTTTGCCTTGTCACCATGACCTCTGATCCGTTGATGTCAAATACTGCCAAACTCACTGTCGTGCCGTTACATGTTCAAGAGAAGTTGACCTCTGCATAACCACAACCTCCCTCTGATTCTCATTTGGTCCTGATTCACAAAAAACATTATGTTCCTCTGTCTCGCATCGATGATGTGGGAAACATTATGGCCCACCTTCGATCAAGGTCACTTCCTGTTGACTTCAGCTCATTATCCAGGAAGCTAATCTAGAGACTCCTTTTGGTACCTTGGAGCCTGCATGCCTTAATGGCAGGTTCTTCACACTCGACGAGAGGTTTTCATCATTGACCTCTGATCGAGTGATTCTGCAGGTGTTCGACGCCAGCTCATTGATTCGCATGCCGTAGATTGTACCTGCAGTACCTTGAGGGCCATTGACATTATTGGTGGTTTCTCTCACGTTTGTTAACAACTTTCATCATTAGCTGGTAATCAGACGATGTTCTTGCATGTTCGACTTCAGCTCACACATTCACATGCTTGGAATTTTACTTTGTTCGGGTCGAGATGGAGCGCAAGACCCTGGATCGTGTCTGTTGTGATCCAGGCTGCGATTTTGTGGATTAGTTACATGACTCACTGATTGGATGGCTGCGACCATACCTGAGTCTATTTATCGATCCCGATTGGATGGCTGCGCCCATACCTTGGATCTGCATTATTGTATACTATGTTATGGATGGCTGCCCCCATACCACATATATGTATCATGTACTTGAGATATCAGTTGTATTTCTCCATGCAGGTTTTCCGACGGCAGGGCCCCGGCTGGACAAGTTCTCGTAAAGCATTTCACCCCTCTCTGTCTCTCGGGCATCATACTTTAGGGGGCATCTGTTACACAGAAATTTGTCATCGTCCCTACCATTTCTCATCCCGCACAATGGAGGACTCATTCCGTGACCTGTGAACAATGTCATGCCCTGAAATCACCTTCATTGCATTCCTCTAAATATGAGCTTCATTTGCCCTGAAGACATCTCCTTGCAAAAAACCATGAAAATAGCTCTTTTTCCATTGGCGCGGTTTCATAGTTCATACCTCGCGCCATTGGGGCAGATACTCCAAAGAGGGCACGCCAATTGGCGCTCTGTCATAGAGCCACACCCGCGCCAACCAGTTTAAGAGTTGTTTTTTAAAAATAAAATGGCGGAAGGTTCGTCCTAACAAATTACTGGATTGATATCTATCTTGAGTTGGGTGGTTTGGATACGGATTTCCATAAAGAGGAAGTGGTTTGCCACCTCTCATGGAACCTTCCATGAAGATAGGGCCAATCCCACAATTATAGGGATCCCCAACTCCCCTTCCTCCATCTATAAAATCTTGCTCATTCTCCATTGCAAGCTAGTCTGAAGAGTCCTAAGAGTCCTAACAGTCATAATTCTGAAACTCCATAATCTCCAAGTGCCCAAGAGCCTTATGCTGCAAGAGTCCCCATTCTCTCCCTAAGGCCAAATCCAAGCGAGGAGACCATCATAGAGAGGCTTGTCCCACTTCAGACAGGCTTTGCGAGACATGTTCGACTAGCGACCCCTTCCGAAGGAGACTGCGGCGTCAGAACTATTGGTTGTAATCTCTTTTCAATTGATTTGTAATGAATGACTACTGTTATGGTTCCACTCTAGTCTTTGTTGATGATTATAATGAGTTATATCCTTTCTGACTGATATATAGTTGTGCATTTCTGGATTCTAGGCTTGTATTCGTTTTTTTCTTTGCATGTGAAGGTGTCTATTCGTGTAGATCGCGAGGATCGTGACTTGCCAGGGTGAAGGAACGAGAGCGCACCACCTCTTCTTCGAATCATAGCGTTGGACTCCAGGTAGGCCTCCATCGTTGGTCTATTTATTCACAATTAGGAACTTGCACTGTAGCATTTGTGATTGTTGCTAGACCCCTTCTGGGCTAGTAGGGATCGCCTCTGTCCGCAGAGGGGATTTACCTCTTCAACAAAAAGATCATGATTAAGACAGACTTCTTTGACAAACTATAGGAAAAGCTGCTTCAAAAGAGGATTTCAAGAACAGATTACTTCAGAGGTAAAAATATGCAGGGCTAGCCATAAGTCATAATTGATACTAACTAATCTAAATCATTGAAGAAAATAGACAAGCAAAATATGTACTCTCTAACATATCTTAAGCAGAAGAAAACATTTAGGCAGTGAAGGAAACAAACATATCTAAGCTACCATCAACAAGCATATATTAGTCTAAATTTTTTTTCCTACTACAGCATAGATGGATGGAAAACATATGAGAAACTTAGAAAACATTAACATGAGAAAACTTCACCATCAACCAAGCCTATGGATCCTACAAACAATCCTTCTCCATGAATAAGTGAATCAGATCATGCATAAGCTCCAAGACATCAGTTTCTCATCAAAGGCTTCAAGGGACTATGTATTACTTCAGCATAAGTCATCAAAATCCAACAAAATATACAAGAGCCTCATGCTCTATTTATGGAGCAAATGAGGAGGTGGAAACCGTAAAAGGCTTCCAGAAACCCTAATTCAGCCATAAATGTCATAAATGTGCTTAATGACCATGCACGGCCCAAGACACATAAGAGATAATGAAATAAATGAAACACACCAAAACATAACTCCCTAATCAAATTAGGAGTGTTTTATCCAAGAAAATATTAAAAAACTAATTTTCCATTAATTTGTGTCTTTTGTTGACTTTTTGGGAAAAAGTTGTCTCTGTGCGTAGCTCCATATCAACAAAATTTGGGGTCTATTGCAGCTGAGTTTGAGACCCCTTCCCGGCATTGGATTCGAGACCGTGATGGCTCATTGGAAATATTGGAGAATCTACTTTCCACAAATCCTTGATTTGTGCTGAATGGATGCCATTTACCTGCTCAAAAATCAAATCTCCCATGACTGCTCAACGCGGAGTGCCAGGCCCGAAAAAGAGGTAGAAAGGTTATTTTTGAGGTGTTTTTTGACCTTTTGAGCGGGAAAAAATGCTCAACATGATCTAAATTTTTTTGTGGAGACTTTGGGAGACATGAAAAACCAAAAAAATATAAACTTTACCAGTTGTGGATGCCCCAAAAAAGAGCGTAGCGCCTAGGGTGCTGCGCTCCTAGGGGCCCAGATTTGGAAAAAACAAAAAGTGTCCAGATTTTCTTCAAAATTGGTGAGTAGACCCTTCAATGGGTTTTAAACACCTATGGAGAAGCATCAGCCAAGATCCAGAGGCTGTCATGAAATTTGGGCCTTTTTAGCTTGCCTCAATTTAGCATTGGCAATCATGCTCTTCCTTGCATAATGTTTGATCATTTTCTTCTGCAAGGCAAGGCCCCTCTTGACCTCTTTGAAATGTTTGTGCTCCTGTTTGTAATAGTAGATGACTCTTTTTTCTCTTTCAAAATCCTTTTCCTATTCTCGAAGCTAGGCATATTTTTCTAGGAGGAGTAATTTTGTGTTTATCCCTTGGTCTTCATTATCACTGTCTAGATCAACAAAGAGAGGGCCTTGAGAAACCTTTTTAATCCTTTTGCTCCTCCTGACCGATGCCTTTGGCTCAACACTCTTCATTTTTTCTTTGCCTTTGTCTGATGTTTCGATATTTTGTGAGGAGGTGGCCCCTTGCCTCTTAGAGGCAGCAAACACACTCCTTTTCCCTCTATGATAAGTGCATGAGAGAGTGGAAATCATGGAAGTCTCAAAGGCAATGTTGACATCAATTTGTCCTTCATTATGCTCTGATTTTTCTATGTCTTCTATGGACTGATCTTTTTCAAGATGGTCAGGATAGCTTTCATGACTATCATGACTCTTTCTTGGACTATTTTGGGCACTTAGATAGTTGCCTTCCTCATCTAGTTGTTCTTCTTCTTCACTGTTTTCCTCTTCTTCCTCATTGTCATCTTCTTCTTCAGCATCATTTTCATTGTCCTCTTCATCATCATGTTCACCATTTTTATCTTTGTGACTATCATCACTGGTTTAATCTTTGTTTTCTTCTTCACTATCTTGTTGCCCTTGGCCATTGCTGCTTTCTTCTTGGCCACTTTCCTCTTCTTCATTCTCTTCTTTTTCATCTTCCTCTTCATCAAATTCTTCTTCACTGTCCTCTTCCTCTCCATCAACTTCTTCTTCACTGTCCTCTCCTTCATCATCATTATCTATCTCATCTTCTTCCTCACTGTTGCCTCCTATTTTCCCTTCACTAGGGCTACTGTCAACCCCTTCACTTGGTAAATCAGGGGTGGAAGTAATAGGTGAAATTCTTTGTGGAGAAGGCATGTGGGGAGATGATGGCTGTGTGGAGGTAGAAGGTTCTAAAGTGGAAGGCAAGCTCTGCTGGATGAAGGCTTGGGGGTCTGAAAACAAATCATGTTAGATGAAGTTCTCCCAAGATATACCTTGTTTCTCTAGCTGGTATAGGACAATCATCTTGATCATGGAGTGATGAAAAAGGCTAGGAATTTGGTGGTAATAGCTTTTCCTCTTGACAACAAAGGCCATTTTATCAATACTCTGGAAGAGGTAATAGGGTAGGTTCATCATTTTCACTTTGGTGAAATGCATCAGCAATCTGATATGATATGAATAGAGATGGGAGTACCTTCACTCATATGTGAAAAAACTGATAATCTACCTCATTAATGTTGCATACCTCTCTAGAAAATAAGAGAAAGGAAAAATATCCTTGTAGTTTTCCTGACAGGTGGGTTTCAAATAAGGCCCATAATAACCCAAATCCAATTTATTTTGTTTGAACCAAAGCTCACCAACATCTGGTATACTAGTTTCTTTGGAAATGATTTCAGATGAAAACTCAAATTGGACCCCTACAAGATTAGCTTGGTGGTTTTGTAGGCTACAAGCAAAAAATCTGGTTAAGTCTGGATGGTATTCAACTTGCTTGACCTTCTCACAAAAATGGTAGCATCCTACATCGTGGAAGCATGAAAGGATCGTAGGAGAGGAAGTAATTGGAGTGGTTTCTAGGGGCTCAAATATTTTGGATTTCCCTCCATGATGTTTTGGCTTGGTGGGAGTATGACTCTCATCACCACTAGTGTGACTATTACTATCTAACATGATGGCTGGTCCAAACAGTAGAAGGAACCTTGAGTTTTCTTTAGGGTATTTGGAGCAAAATAAATGGTGTAGGTCAAACTTTTGTAAAGAGGGAAGCTAGGGTGAGGACAGCTTTCAAAGCTTGGACTTGGTGGTAGAGGTTAGGTTTGTACAACTCAGTCTTCTCTTTGTATGAAAACCAATCTTTCTTATAACCCTAGTTCAAAGACAGTGACAATTTTTTTTGCATCGTCTAGGGTTTTGGTTAATTTCTAATCATGGATAACCTCTTTGATAAAAAATATTTTGGAAAATGAAAGGAAGGTTGACCAACCTTATTTCAACTTGTAAAGGGTTTATGGAGGCAAAAATTCAATTTTGAAAACCTTTGACACACTTTTCAGAAGTGTTGCCAGGGGCGCAGTGCCAGTGCGTAGCACTAGGCCGGTTGGGCCGTCGGGGCATAGCGCCGGGTACAAAAACGGGCTCCAGTGGTCGCTCCTGTGCCTGCATGCAGTGCCAACCCAGGCACGTAGCGCCACCTCATGAGCGCATAGCGCAGTGTAATATTACACTACCTGCCTCGCCTCTGCTCGTAGCGCTGGAGTCCAGGGGCGTAGCACCGTGCTCAGCATGTAGCGCCTGCCAAATTTTCACAGTTTTCCCGAAAACCCAAAAACTTCCCTCTCAATGGCTTCTTCTCCTCGGTAAAGTGAAAATTATGCATGGGGAAGGTTCACTTGGCCTTTATATTTGTTTTGAAGAATAAATCTAAAAAGCCCAAACCCACTTTTGTAAGTTTGGGTTTTCCTATCTTTCAATGTGTCATTCTGCTATGAACACCCTTTTTAAATATTTCTCGGAAAACATGTATATTCCTACCTTTTCCAATCTTTTGGGGAGCAATATTTTTTGGAATGGAGGGCCTTTGTCAGGATCCTATCGTTGAGATGTAGAAATCGAGGTCACATTTTTCCCTTTCTTTGACAATAACTCGTAATCTGACCTTTTACCTTAAAAACTCTGTTTTTCTATCCTTTGGCAAAAAATGGTCTTCTTTAACCTGATACCCTTTGTCTTTCTTCTCCTAGTGCAGGTGAAGTAGTGCTATTTTGAAAAAAACCTTAAGGAGGAGGATTTTGTTCTTGTCATCAATGTTTTGTTAATCCACCAAATCGAGCTCTGATACTCTTTTACCTATATGCTTGTTGTTTTTGTCTTGTTTGGCTCTGTTTCTTAGTGATGATTATGCCCTATCACTTTGTCTCCTCTTATTGTTGATGTTCATCTTGGCTTAAAAAACAATATGTGAACAAGGGAGTTGTCCCTTGCAATGTTTGTATTCTGAACCAAGGGGGCCCCTTTGAGTGAAATCCTCTTTATGAAGGAAGGCATAACTTGTTGGGCACCAAATCCATCCTATAACTAAGTGAAACCTTTGGTGACCTAATGGGGACCTTTGGATTTGGATTTTGGATAGGCATTTAGATTTTAGGGATTACCAAGTGTAAGATAGGACCTGTGATAAGCTTACTGTTTTTTGAAGACCTAGGATCTAACATTTTGATTGTTGAGAGGGTTTGTAGAGACAATCAGTGTCTAGGAATATTATGGAAGAGTCATCATGATTATTGGATTAGTAGGTTTGATCAGTAGTAGGGAGTCTTGTAGATAAGCAAAATAAAGGATTTGGGCCAAAAGGCAAGACATGGTGAAAAATGAGTGACAGTTGGGGCAAAACAATATGGCTTGAACCCAGGATGGGTCATTCAAGAGTGGTGGGCTAGTGATGGCTAGATAGGATGATGGAAAAATAGGAAAAAATTATCCTAAGGTTAATGAAGGTTGTGAGATTTATAGAACTCACAATGCTCATGAACTTTGTTTCTAGAAATCTGAAAACAATGCTTAGTCATCTTGAGGTATGAAAATTAGGGATGACTAACAGTGGCTCCACTTAGGGAGGGCAGCTCCCTTTTAGGAGGTGTCCAAAACTTGCAGATCTCTTGGTTTATGAAGGCTAGTGCCTCATCCATTAGGCATATTTTTACCTCTTTCCCTTGTTGATGCTTACTTGAAATTGTGATCTTAGTAAAAAAAACATGATTATCATCAACATCATCTAGATACCTACCCAACCTACTTGCCTAACATTTTTTTCTTCCTGGGGTGCATTCGAACTAGCAAACCCTTGACATTTTTATTTTTTAAAACAAAAATCAAACTATCTAATTGTACCCTTATTTCTTCCAAGAGTTCATATTAGGCTAATGAACTCTCTTATTCTCTACCTAGTCTAATCATTTGTCAAGATTAAGCTATTTGACAAACTTCATTCCCTAAGCTATAAACATGAAATTGAAAGTATGATTTAAATCAGGATTAGGCAATATTACTTACCATGAGTTGTGGCATAAGAACAAGCTGCACACAAACATTATTTTTCATGAAAGTAAAATAGAAAGATAAGGGCTGTGATCTATCATTTGTTATGCATCCTCATCTTCCTCTTTGGTTCTATTTTGAGCATGCAGAACTAGTATCTTTTCATTCCTAATCTATTCTCTTTTGACAAGTCAATTTTACATGATTTTGACAAGTTTTTCTTTCACTAACCTATCAACAACTAAATTGAAAACATGTTCAGCCATGATTAGGCCATATGATTGAACAATACTTGTTTTTCAAAGACTAGTAGTGGCATTTAGACTTGCACACTTTCAGCAACATCATTTTTTTGATATGGGGTTGTACCTATATTTCAATTCCTGCCCTCTTTTCCCTTTTTCTATTTTTTAGGGTTTTTGTCTTTATATCCTTTCATCAAACAATGGTATGTACAAGTAATGAGAAATTTTAAACTAAGGTTCTTGACAAAAGTAATGTTTAAGCATCCTCCCATTTTCAGGACCTCCAAAAATTTCAGTTCCATCAAGTTCCTTCAGAAAGAAAGCTTTGTTGCCTCTCACCGAATCAATGATATGGCGGCCTTTCCACAGACTTTCAAACTTACCATGTTTTCCTTTATCCTCCCTTCTTGAATCCCATTTTAGAACCTTGTCTCCAATTTGGAAATCATTTGATTTGGTTCTTCTATCAAATATTTTCTTGATATTGTCCTGGATAGCTTGCATCCTTTTGTAAACTTCTTCTCTTGATTACTACAAATGAATGGTTTGGTACAGCCTCCTCTGCATGTCATTTTCTTCTGATTGAACCTCTTGAAGAAGCTTCATGAATGGGACTCCTAAAGAGGTGGGAAAAACTACATCCATGTTGTACACTAGTTGATAGGGAGACATAGCAATGGATTTCTTGGTGGTTAGTCTATTAGCCCATAGTGCATGCACTAGTTTGCTATGCCATGCTTTTTTATTTTGTTCTAAGAGCTTCTTAATGATGTTTACCAATATCTTATTAGAGGACTCAACTAGTCCATTCCCTTATGGGTAATAAGTAGTGGAGTGACCGAGGGTGATGTGATATTTATAGCAAAAGTCCACCATTTTCTTAGATGTAAAGGCAATAGTGTTATCGATGATGATCTTCTTAGGACAACCAAACCTGGATAGGATGTTGGTTTCAAGGAATTTTATGATAACTGAATCAGTGGTGTTTCTAGAAGGGATGGCTTCTATCCACTTGTTGAAATAGTCAGTGGCAGTGAGGATCCACTTATGTTGGGCAGATTAAGTAGGATGGATCTCTCCTATGAAGTCCAAACCCCACTGCTGAAAAGGGGCTTCAACACTGATGGGGTGCAAGGGTAAAAATAGGAGCTTTCTTTTACCATCAAAGATTTGGCATTTATGGAAATTTGTGACTAGTTTGTGAGTATCGGAAAATAAGGTGAGCCAATAGTAGCCAGCTCTAAGGATCTTGTTGGGTGTGGTCTTCCAATAGAGGTGACCCCCAGATTCTCCTTCATGTAATTCATGCATGATTTTATCTGCATCATCTTCAAGCAAACATTTAAGTAGTAAGCTAGCAAAACTCTTCCAGTACAATACTCCATCTAAAATGCAGAAATTTAATGTTTTTTGTTTTAAGAATATTTCTTTAGTTTTTGACAAAGAAGGGGGAGCACTGAGATAAATAAGAACATAAATAATATCAACATATCAAGGTGAATTTAGAAACATTTCTTCAATGTATGGTGTTGTACTTTCTTCAGTTTCTTCTAACATGCCAACCATATTCATGTCTAGAGCTTGGAAATTTGATTCAGCCAAAATTTTTGCAAGTCCTTGTCCTTTAATTAATTTAGTGCGTCTGATTTCCAAATCATATTCTAAAATGGTAGCAATTCACTTGCCCCTTTTACCATCAGGGTCTTGATTAAGTATATCTTTGACAATCGTGTTTGGGACAAAGGCTATGATATGTGAATGAAAAATATAAACTCTAAAATCCTTCAAAGCTTTGATTAAGGAAAAGGCTTGTTTCTCCATAATGTTATATTTCAGAGAAGCATTCCTTAAGGGTTTTTTGAAGAAAGCTATGGGCTGCCCTTGTCCCATGATGTTATTTTGCAACAATAATGTTGTCACAGTATGTCTAGAGGAAAAGGAGAAAATGTAAAAGTCCTTAGTGAAGTCAGGGTTGATTAAGACTAGTGTTTGCGTGAGTGTTTGTTTTACCAGCTCAAAAGATTGTTTTGCTTCTCTATTCCACTTCACTCCTACTTCCTTTTTCAACAAATTGGTGATATTTCTTTGGAGCTTAGCAAGGTTAGGGATGAATCTTCTTAGGAAGTTAATATTTCCAATGAAATATTGCATCTCCTTAATTTTTCTAGGGTGGTTGATTTGTAAGATGCCTTCTATTCTTTTGGGATCTATCTTGATTCCCTCCTCAGAGATGATGTGACCCAAGAGTTTTCCTTCCTGAAGGCCAAAAAAAGTTTTCTTAGGATTGAGGGACAAACCATACATTCTAGATTTTTCGAAGACTTTTCTCAAGTGGACTAAGTGCTCCTCATCAGTCTTAGAGTAGACAGTGATGTCATCAAGGTATATGACTATGCAGTAACCTATGTCTTCCGAAAAAGCTATGTCCATTACCCTTTGGAAAGTAGCCCCTACATTCATTAAACCAAATGGGATTTTAACATACATGAATGTACCCCAAGATATAGTGAAAGAAGTTTTAAGTTGGTCATTTGGAAAGACTAGAACTTGGTTGTAACTTGAGAACCCATCTAGTAGTGAAATTCTTTGTGAGCCAACTACCTTTTGGAGTATGTGATCCATTTTAGGCAAGGGGTAATTGTCTTTAAAGGAGGCTTTGTTCAAATTTCTGAAGTCAATACAAATCCTAATTTCACCGCTCTTCTTCCTAACTGACACAATATTGGAAACCCATTCTGAGTATCGGACTGGGACTATGATCCCGGCATCGTACATATTTTTTATTTCTTTCTCAACTAAGGATAACAAAAGGGGGTTTATTATTCTCAACTTTTTTTTTGAATGGTTTCTGATTTTCTTTGAGAGGAATTTTATGTTGAATGATTTTGGTGTCATAGGATTTCAAGTCTTCATACCCCCAAGCAAACACATCTTTAAATTCTCTAAAAAGCTCAATGTATTTATATTTTGTGAGAGATGGGAGAGCTTTGGATAGCTTGATCATTTTGGGCTCTTTCATCTCTCCAATGCTACATTCTTCTACATTTGTTTCAGTGGATTCCATCTTAGGTTTTTTAGCTACATCATTAAAATCAAACAACTCTTCTAGTGGTGTAAGGCCTCTTGGAAAGGTGTCATTTTTGTACTGCAAAATTTCAAATTCTTTTTTATTAGATTTATCAAACAATTCTGCTTCACAAGAGTTTTGAAGGTGGTTTATATCATCATCAAAGGGCAGCTCTGTATAGGGAGTTTCTTTTTGAGTAGAATTATTTCTTTCAAATCTCAAACTCTATTTTATACTTGCAAAGTCATTTCTGGATTGCAGAAAATCATCTATTTGGTCATCATTTTCAAACACTTGGTAATGGTTTAGGTTGTCTGGTACAGTAGGCCTATTCTTTATTTTGATGAGGCTTTGGTTCTCTTCATAGGGTAAAGAGAAATTGCTGGCAGTAAAGGCAAGCTCATTGGCAAGGCAGTTTTGGGCCCTAGCGATGAAAGTGAGCTCATATTTCTCAAAGGTTTTGAGAAGGTCTAGGGTAGAATTTCTATATTCCCTTAACCTAGGGTTCTTGGCTGAATATTCTCCCTTAATTTGATTTATGATTAGTTATGAATCTCATTGAACCAATATTTTCTTAGCTTTGAGGTCTTTGAGTAGGTGTAAACCAATAAGGAGAGCCTCATATTCTACAACGTTGTTGGTGGATTGGAAATATAGCCTATAGGAATGGCATTTATTTGTGTTTTGGAACCAAACCCCTGCTCCTGAACTAGCCTTACCATAGGAGCCAAAGGGTGTCCATTTCAGTTTTTTCAATATTCTGCACTTTGGGGCTGCTAGGATTTGGGGTGTCATTTTCTTGGTCAGAGGGCAGGCTTGGTTGTTCTTAGGGGCTTAGTCCTTTCTCCTTGTCATATATTTGTTCCTCTATGTGATTTTCATTGTATAGGATGAAGGAGTCAAGGTCTGAGTGAATGGAATAAAATGGTGTGTTATTTGGCCTATCTATGTTACTCACCATGTATTTCATGTGGGATTCCTGGTATAATCTCCTTGTTTGATTGAACACTGGGATGGTGGCATAAGTCATCTCCATTTGAAGGCTTCCTTGGAGTTTGGCCCCCTATGATATAGATAAAAGAAAGCCATATTTTGGGGGGATGTCAGCCACAACTATATCCATGACTAGACTTTTAGCGGGGATTTGTGCCAGATTGACACACAGATCCTTGATTAGGCCTAGACACTTGACCCTACTGGAATCCAAAGAGTAAAAATATTTGTAGGGTTTTGTGATCTCTAAGTCCAATCTCTCCATAACAACCTTTGGCATGAGGCTGTGTGAGGCACAAGAGTCTAACATAGCATTATGCAGAATTTTATCATGTATGTTCAGACTTACATAGAAAGGAGGGGCAGCTCCTTCTTGATATTTTCCCTCTACTTCAGGACCAAACAACAATTCTGGTTTATCATGAGTTAAGTTTAAAATATCGGTATCACTCCCTATATTTAAAACTTTGAAAATCTAGGATCTATATACCTCTTGGGTTACCAGCCCAGTGAGGGGTATGGTTATCTTGATCTTGGAAATCTTCCCCTCAAAACTAAAAGGTGTAGGTGTCTTTATTGCATTTACATCATTTTTATCAGACATGAACTTTTCTACATTTTTAATTTGCTGATTCTGATTTAATGATTTGGAAAGCAGGATTTTTTCAGGGCCACCAGTTGAAGTACTAGGGCAGCTTGAATCTTTGTTAGGTTAACTAGTATTTGGTATGTTTGGTTTAGTTTTCTTAGCCACAGTATTTGCATTTTCTGTTGTCTTTTAGGGATAGGTTCAGAGGTTTTTCTTATAGCAGTGTTTGGCTGATTGGTTTTAGGAATATCTTGATTCTTTTTACTCCTAAGGTCATACTGCCTATGGAATTCCAATATGGCATTCTCAAATCCTAGTCTATAGTATTCGGAATCTTCATATGATTTCCCATGTGGTTTTGAGGAAAACATCCTTTGTTCTTCTTTGGTAAGGAATGTGTTATCCTCATCATCTGAACCTATGACATTTACATGGTCTTATTCCAACTTCTCACTCTCTTTCTTCTTCATCTACATATTTGTCTTGGAACGGGGGTCTGATTTGTTGGTCACTCTCTCTTTGTCTAACTGGGGGAGGGTCTCTTCTAAAATTTTGATTTCTATTCCTGTTTTGAAGATTGGCTTGATTTTACCTAGGAGGTGTTCTCTCATTCAAACTGAATTTTTCCATCATCCTCTCCATTTCCTGACTATGGAGTCAAGTTTGGTGTCATAAGAGGAGGGTGCAGGTGTTGTTTCATCTCTATAAGTCACCCTTTTCTGATCTTACCCTAGCCCTCTTCTCAATCAAATTGGCCTCTACACTTACAGCCCCCTTTTTCATGTCTTCTACAGTTAGGTAATCTCTCTCCCTTAGTTGATAGGTCGTATCAACATCAAATCCTTTAGGATATTTCACCAAGGCCAAGCCTTGTGGAGGTTTTATGTGAGGTGGAAGAGCATTGTAAGCATTGTTAAACCTAGTGGAGTAGTCATGAACACTTTCTCTCGAATTTCTCTTAAGATTTTTATATTCATACATAATTTGGAGAGGGTTTTTCTTGATTTCCCATTTGTTCAGAAAAGTTTGGTATAGAGTAGGGAGATCATGAATGTTGTTGGGAGGAAAGGATTTAAACCATTTCTTTGGTTCTCCCCTTAGGCTTTGAGTAAAAATCCTCACTTTTATGGTTTATTCTTCTATCTCCATATAGTCAAAAGCATCATTAATTATATCTACATGTTTTTGAGCATTGATGGATTCAGTCCCTAAGAAATGAGGGATTTTGGACTAATAGTCATTTGGCAGAGGTAACAGTGGTTTTTGTAGAGCTAGTGGAGCATACCAGGCTACCATGATGGGAGGGAAAGGAAACAAGGGCTGATTTACAAGGGGAGGATTTGTGAAAGGTGGAGGAGGATGGAGTGAGGTGGTTTTCACACTAGTGGTATGGATGGGTGTAGCTAAGGTACTTGGACCGGAAGACTATTTATGAGTAGATTTGAGATGAAAAGGGTTGAGGTGATGGAGAAGCTGAAAACTAGGTGGAGTGGAAGGAGAAGCTTCTCTATTGGAGCTTTACTGCAAATCTATGGGCTCAAAGTTAGCTTGGTCAACCCTACTTTGCGATTTGGTCATAAATAGGTTCTTGGTATGGTGCAAATCAAACTAAGGATCTTGTGAAAATATAAGGTGTTCTAGTGCAGAACTTGCTCTATGGATGGTCCTAATAGGGGGTGAGTTTCCAGCTATAGGATTTTTCCACAAAATATTTTCTGGGTTATCAACAAGGGTGGGAGGATTTGGGTCTGGGTGTGATCTGGTATAGATCCTTTGTGAAGCCAGATCTCCCTATTCACATAACGTACAACTAGGCCTTAAAAACTTCTTAGGACTGATTTGACACAATCCTAGAACAACCTATGGGACTAGTGGGATGATGAAGGCCTACTGGAGGCTTAGTGGAGTCGCCACATGGATTTTGTTTTTGAAATTTTGAGGATATGTATATAATGGTCCACCACCATATTCTTGATAAAAAATCAATCTAGGGAGTACTTCTTAAGGTAAATGAGTATTCCCTAGCTAAATCATCATCTTGTCAGGATGGTCAAGTAATTATTTTCTACTCTGGGTATGGGTTGGTTTTTAAGTCAAACTGGGGATGGATATCAGTCTACAAGAGTTTGTCAGGCTACTATGAACTCAGTCCCACCGTGATTGCCATTATGTTAGCTCCCTGTAATTTGCTAGATTGATTGAGATACAAAGGTACAGGGTAACATCAAACCAAGCTTTGGAATCCTAGGACCTAGCCTTCCTGGATTCAGAGAGGGATATCTCTAGTAGGTGCAAAGATGTGAACTTGTTTGCTGATTAGGTTGATTTTAGGTTAGATGTTAAGTGCAGGGTATTTATGATTTTTTTTGGTTGGGTATGATGCTCAGATGGATTTAGATAGAAAACAAGGAATATTGTTAATTCATTGGGCAATGGATTCAAGCAAGGTCATGAATGAGTTCATCAATGGTTTCAAGAGCATTTGCAGGGCAATTTAACTTGGTTGGTGGATCTTTAAGGTTGTGAAGGATCATGAGATGGACATTAAACTTGGGAACAACAAGCTAATAAAGGGTAGAAGTAGAATCCTTTATATACTTGTGAACTAAGAGAGTTAGAAGATTTATAAGCATAGCAAGAGAATCAAAGGTTTAAGCAACACCTAATCCATTTGATTTCAAAATGAAAGAAGATAATCAACCAAGACAACATTGAGATAAAACATAGAAAGGCACAAAATTATTTAATCTTTCATAGGTTTTATCATCAAGAGCAGAAAAAACATTTAAGTTGCATAAGTAACTATAATCATAGAAGAAGAGACAAACCCTAGCATCCACAATGACAGCTATGAGAGTTCTTTGAGATAATTTTTAGCTAAGTAAGGCAAAGAGCATGATTAAGATAGACTTCTTTGACAAAATATAGGCAAATCTACTTCAAAAGAGGATTTCAAGAACAGAGTACTTCAGAGGTGTTAGCGCTCAAATCTACCTTAGGCTGAAATAAGGTAAAACTCGAGGCTACATCAAACCATGCTCAACCTCGTAGCTAGCCCTACGAGGACAGGAGAGGGCTCTCTCCAGGTCTATCTCGGCAAAGGATTTTCAAAGGGGCTGAGATGACTCAAAATTAATACTGATTTTAGGCTAGTAAAGAGATAGGAAAGTTTGATTTTGATTTTTTGGGTTTTTTGTTGGAGAAATGGGAAAAAAAAAATTTGGGTCCAAGGATAAGGCTAGATCTTTGCAGAATTCGAGTTGGGGCGAGGTAGGCAGTAGTCTTGATGCTTTTGATTAGGTGTATGGATGGATCAAAACGAAAAGGAGCTGAAGAGGGCAAGGGAGAACATGGATCCTCTCTAAACTGGTGGAAAAATGTAAAACTAAACAAATTTAAAGGCAGAGCACTGTAAACAATGGATTCAACCTCATTTACTCATTCATTTAGTTTCAGAAGCATAAGAAGGGAATGACATACATTAAACATGAAAGAAATTACAATAAACTAAGAGAAAACACCATCAAGAAATGAAAGCCACAAGAATCCCAACAGGTGCTGCAAAACCTCTGATCTTTCCTTAGCCAAAATATGAAAAATATGTACAATAGTGTGCCAAAATCTTCCCAAGAGTCCAACCTTTTCTACTCACTGAAAATTTACATAATATAGACCAATCCAACCCATTCCCTAACCTCTAGGGGTCGAGCTCCTCCTTATAGGATCAGTTTGAACCAATTCTAATCATGGAACTGAAATCTAGGCATCCAAAACAACTTGCCTCTAAAAGAAGGGAAGCTGATCCATTCATTAAATTTTTACTATTTTTTGAATGAATCATCTAGAATAGGTAAATAAGTGCCAAATTTACATCATGTACATAAAATTACATCAATCTGGGTTAAAAAACACATCAAAAGGTAAAACTGGTCATAACTGGCCGAAATCCTGAGCTGGAAGATGAAAAATCAACCAAAAATCTATATGCGTAGCGCGCCTGAGCCATACGCATAGCGCGACTTTCAGCCTCTTTTTGGGGCACTTCCCAGCATCCAAATTGAGCTCATGATAGCTCGTTGGAAAGCCCTGGATGTTGGCTATCCCACCCAAGTGGAATTTTTCAATTTCGAGCTCATTTTCCCCTCCAAAACGTCATTCTCCAAGAAGTACTTCCTGCTGGTGCAAAAGGTGGCAAAAAGGTGGTTTTCATGGTGTTTTTGGCCCTTTTGATCATCCAGAACTTGATGAAATGCTTCGGCCATATTGGAGCATGCATAAATTACCATGAAAAACCGAAAAATATAAATTTTTCCTCCAGAAAGTGTCTCAATCATAAGCGAGCGCGTCGACGCGCTACGCGTATAACTGAAAAATCTGTTTTGAGACCAAAATATTTCAAAATGACAAAAATTTCTCTGAATTTGCTCAAATTCGGAGAAAAGACCCTCCATCATGTATCATGCCCAGCCAATGAAGCCTCGGCCAAAATCCGGAGTGGATCAAGCCTCTTGCATGACTCCTCGATGCCTTCTTCATCTATGCTGCCTGAGGTGAAAATGAAGAGCTTGGTGTCTTAGTTCGCCAAATGTGTCAAAGTCAAATGAGGGACTGTGGGAAGAATGGGCAGTGAGAATGATGGAGTTTTGTCGAGTGAATTTAAAGTGTAATACAGTCACTTGATTGTATGGGGATTTAGGAATCTAGGAATTAGGAATATTTGCAAAGGATATGGGAGTGGGATGATGATGATGGGAGTTGTAGTTTTTAGAGATTGGGAATAAATGAAATGACAAAATATACCTAAGTTAAGTAAGATCAAGGATAAAGAGGCAGTCCTTGAATGTTTTGGAAATTAGGATTTTATCAATGATATGAAGGGAAGGAAGTGATGGAAAGAGGTAGGGTTTTGAGGATGAAAACATGGGAACAAAGGGTATATGGGATATAGTTATTTTGGGATAGAGGGAATAGGAGAGGGAATTATGATATTATGACAGTGAGGGGGGGAAAAGGCCACAAGTAGGAATGTAATGGGAGTGTTTTGGCACCAATGTCAAATTTTAACACCCAATTTTAAACCCTAGAAGCAGTTTTTCATATGAATATAGGGTTCACCAATCAAAATCTGATATTTTCCCTCCAAATCATAGCAAACACCATTTAATGGCAATGGCGAAAGCATCACACACTTACCTGCAGCAAAGAATTGGATTCATTTTGATTTTTGGTAAAGAAATGAAATTTTTTTTGAGTTCTAGCCCAATGCGTAGCGCGCACTTTATATGTGTAGCGCGCTACATAGTGCATTTTTCAGGAGGCTTTTGGAGGCCTTCCTAGTGTCCAAATTGAGCATGTGATAGCTCTTTGGAAATCTCTTGGAGTATACGTTCCAACCCAAGTGGAATTGTTCAATTTGGAGTTCATTTACCCTATAAGAAATCAAATCTCCCAACACTACTTCCAGCAGGTGCATCAATTCTCCTGAGGCAACGGTATTTTTGACATCTCTCTAAAACCATGACACCTGTGTAAAAAGTGAAGGAGGTTTTTCTTCCTTGGCATGTTGGGGACAAAAAACTCTCTCATTTTTCCAAAATTCATCTTTTATTTCTCTGAAACATCTTTTGAGTGAAACCTATCCCGATGTGTGGAACAAGGGATTTTGTCGAGATGAAGCGAAATGAAGGGGATAAGGAGATTCTAAATTTTTGGGGAAATTTTGGGAAGTAGGGGGGGATGTTAGGAAGTAGGGGAAAGTGGAATCTCAGAGATTGAGTGAGGGGAAGGGGTCCAAAAGGGCAAAACACAGGCCTAGCCTAGAAAATTGCCAAGTTGTGGCAAGAAACTAGGGTTTGTGCAAAAATGAGGAATTTGGGGACTCTCAGTGATGGGAAGTGTTTAATAAGGTACATTAATGATAGGGGAAGGTGTATGAACATCAGGATACAAGGTTTGGCTGATGATTTGACCATCCAAGAGAAATTACTTTCAAAACCCTAGGAGAGGGAAATGAAACTTACCTAAGCACAACTGAAGGATGAACAAGGTGTAAAATGACCCAGTGGGACTTGACATGATGATGAAAACCCTATGAATGATGGCACACTCAGCTGAATGGTGACATGGACCGACATTTGGACAACTTTGAAAAGAGTGAAAACAAACCCTAGACCTAATACCCAGTGACCAAATTTTGCTTGAAGACTCATTGAAATGAAAAAATTTGACCTCACACTTTAAGATCACTTTATAAGAGCATGTCAGACTAATGAGGAAGGTCGCAAAGGTCTGAACTAACAAGAGGTAACAATATGCAGGGCTAGCCATAAATCATAATTGATACTAACTGATATAAATCATTCAAGAAAATATACAAGCCAAAAACTTATTAGAGAGAAAAATATGAATTCTCTAACATATCTTAAGCAGAAGAAAACATTTAGGCAGTGAAGGAAACAAACAGATCTAAGGTGCCATCAACAAGCATATCTTAGTCTAAAGTTTTTGTCCTACTGCAGCACATATGGATGGAAAACATATGAGAAACTTAGAAAACATTAACAAGAGAAAACTTCACCATCAACCAAGCCTATGGGTCCTGCAAACAGTCCTTCTCGATCAACAAGTGAATCAGATCATGCATAAGCTCCAAGACATCAATTTCTCATCAAAGGCTTCAAGGGACTATGTATACTTCAGCATAAGTCATCAACATCCAAAAAAAAATGCAAGAGCCTCATGCTCTATTTATGGAGCAAATTAGGAGGTGGAAACCCTAGGAGGCTTCTAGAAACCCTAATTCAGCCATAAATGTCATAAATGTGCTTAATGACCATGCAAGGCCCAAGACACATAAGAGATAAGGAAATAAATGAAACACACCAAAAAATAAATCCCTAATAAAATAAAGAGTATTTTATCCAAGAAAATATTAAAAAACTAATTTTCCATTAATTTGTGTCTTTTGTTGACTTTTTGGCAAAAAGCTGTCTCTGTGCGTAGCTCCATATCAACAAAATTTGGGGTCTATTGCATCTGAGTTTTGGACCTGTTCCCGACATCGGATTCGGGCCCATGATGGCTTGTTGGAAATATTGGAGAGTCTAATTTCCAGAAATACTTGATTTGTGCTGAATGGATGTCATTTACCTGCTCAAAAATCAAATCTCCCATGACTTCTCAACGCACAGTGCCAAGCCTGAAAACGAGGCAGAAAGGTCATTTTTGAGGTGTTTTTTGACCTTTTGAGGGGGAAAAAAAGCTCCAAATGATCTGAAATTTTTTGTGGAGACTTCTGGAGACATGAAAAACCCAAAAATATAAACTTTAGTAGTTGAGGATGCCCCAAAAAAGAGCATAGCGCCTAGGGTGTTGCGCTCCTAGGGGCCCAAATTTGGAAAAAACAAAAATTGTCCAGATTTTCTTCAAAATTGGTGGGTAGACCTCTCAAGGGGTTTTATACACTTGATGAGAATCCTTAGCCAAGATCCCGAGGCTTTCATTAACTTTGGGCCTTTTTATCTCTTCTAGCTCTAGGAGGGCTTGCCTCAATTTAGCATTGGCAATCATGCTCTTCCTTGCATAGTGTTTGACCATTTTCTTCTGCAAGGCAAGGCCCCTATTGAACTCTTTGAAATGTTTGTGCTCCTGTTTTTAATAGTAGATGACCCTTTGTGCTCTTTCAAAATCCTTTTCCCATTCTCGAAGCTGGGCATATTTTTCTAGGAGGAGTAATTTTGTATTTATCCCTTGGTCTTCATTATCACTGTCTAGATCAACAAAGAGAGGGCCTTGAGAAACCTTTTTAATCCTTTTTCTCCTCCTGACCGGTGCCTTTGGCTCAAAACTCTTCATTTTTTCTTTGGCTTTGTCCGATGTTTTGATATTTTGTGAGGAGGTGGCTCTTTGCCTCTTAGAGGCAGCAAACACACTCCTTTTCCCTCTATGATAAGTGCATGAGAGAGGGGAAATCATGGGAGTCTCAAAGGCAATGTTGACATAAATTTTTCCTTCACTATGCTCTTATTTTTCTATGTCTTCTATGGACTGATCTTTGTAAAGATAGTCATGACAGTTGTCATGACTCTTTCTTGGACTGTTTTGGGCACTTAGATAGCTGCCTTCCTCATCTGGCTGTTATTCTTCTTCATTGTTTTCCTCTTCTTCATTTTCTTCTTTGTCATCTTCCTCTTCATCAACTTCTTCTTCACTGTCCTCTCCTTCATCATTATCTTCTTCTTCACTGTCCTCTCCTTCATCATCATTATCTGTCTCATCTTCTTCCTCACTGTTACCTCCTATTTTCCCTTCACGAGGGCTACTGTCAGCCCCTTCACTTGGTAAATCAGGGGAGGAAGAAATAGGTGAAATTCTTTGTGGAGAAGGCATGTGGGGAGATGATGGTTGTGTGGAGGTAGAAGGTTGTGAAGTGGAAGGCAAGCTCTGCTGGATGAAGGCCCGGGGGTCTGAAAACACATCATGTGAGATGAAGGTCTCCCAAGATATACCTTGTTTCTCTAGCTGGTATAGGACAATCATCTTGATCAAGGAGTGATGAAAAAGGATAGGCATTTGGTGGTCATATCTTTTCCTCTTGACAGCAGAGGCCATTTTATCAATACTCTAGAAAAGGTAATAGGGTAGGTTCATCATTTTGACTTTGGTGAAATGCATCAACAATCTGATATGATATGAATAGAGCTGGGAGTACCTTCCCTCACATGTGAAAAAACTGATAATCTGCCTCATTAATGCTGCATACCTCTCTAGAAAATAAGAGAAAGGAAAAATAGCCTTGCAGTTTTGCTGATAGGTGGGTTTCAAATAAGGCCCATAATAACCCAAATCCAATTTATTTTGTTTGAACCAAAGCTCACCAACATTTGGTATACCGGTTGCTTTGGAAATGATTTCAGATGAAAACTCAAATTGGACGCCTGCAATATTAACTTGGTGGTTTTGTAGGCTACAAGCAAACAATCTGGTTAAGTCTGGATGGTATTCAACTTGCTTGACCTTCTCACAAAAATGGTAGCATCCTACATCCTGGAAGCATGAAAGGATCATAGGAGAGGAAGTAATTGGAGTGGTGTCTAGGGGCTCAAATATTTTGGCTTTTCCTCCATGATGTTTTGGCTTGGTGGGAGTATGACTCTCATCACCACTAGTGTGACTATTACTCTCTGACAAGATGGCTGGTCCAAACAGCAGAAAGAACCTTGAGTTTTCTTTAGGGTATTTGGAGCAAAATAAGTGGTGTAGGTCAAACTTTTGCAAAGAGGGAAGCTAGGGTGAGGACAACTTTCAAAGCTTTTTTTTTCCAAATTTATGCTCACCTCTTTATTTAGTGTAGTATATGCACAAATATGTCATGATTTTTCTTTTCTTTTACTTAATTACGTTTATTGCATCGTAGGTATGAGAGAGGATAATCGCAGTCGAAGATTATCTGTTTATACTATTTGCATGTGTTAAAATATAATTAGTTTAGAGCCCAATACTCTATTTTATAATTGGCGGCTGGTATATTGTAATTCCGATTTATGTAATATTAAGCTACTTGCCTGGTTACTCTGTTTTAATGATTTTAAGGTTATTCTATTTTAATGTTTTATAAATTTAAAAAATAAATAAATTAATTTAAAAATTATTAATCAAAATTAAATTTAAAATACACATATTATATATATATATATATATATATATATATATATATATATATATATATATATATATATATACATATATATATATATCTCTATATATATATATATAAAATTTAATGAAGTATGCCAAGACCAATATCAATAAAATTATTTGAAAAGATCACTTCATGAAGGCTTACCCATAGAACCTTATTGTAAAGAGAATTGAATTGAATTGACGGGCTCTCAATAGTCAAAGTCTTTTAACAATGGAGATTCAACTAATTAGGTTACCAATTAAACCAACCTAATGTATATTTGTGTGCTTACACAATTTGCCTTTGAAATTAAAATTTCTCACATATTTGTCTTGGTCTTTTATTTCTCTATCCAAATTGTTTCTAGTTATTAATATTTTATTGCTGAAAAGTTTGATGATTGACCATATATATATATATAATTTTTGTGGCCAAAGTAACATTTTTAGTGGATTAGTTTTTTCCTGGAACACTTTAGAATGATAAACAATAGGTTCTGGGAATTAAAGAATGTGGACGGGAGCTAGGGTTTGAACTGGTCTGAAAGTGACAGGCTTTCTTTCAATAATCTGGAAGAGGGCAGGGCCCTGATTGTAGGTTTTCGTCAGCAAGGATTGGCCTTGGCCCAGCTGATGCGTCGCGTAAGGGTCCAAAGGGCCCCATCTTTCAAAAAAATAATGATGGAAAAAGGAAAAGGTCCTCTAGAAGGGGTGTAGATCCCTGGTTCTGCTAGTCTGGAGAAAGAGGAGTTAAAAAGAAAAAAAAAAGGCAAGAGGGCATACCAAGGAAACCCATCAGCAGAAACAGACAAATGACATCGAGATATTGGAAGGAAAAGAAAAAAGGGACACCATTCTCGATCAAAAATCCCTAGAAACAGAGAGAAAAGACAAAGGTTCTGAGGAGACCGAGGTACAGGCCCACCATGAGGTGAAGTTAGTTGGTTCAACCACTAATGACCAGAAGATGGAGGACCTATGGCGCTGCAAGCCCAAAGTCAAAGAAAGTCTAAAGGTTATCAACTCTGACCTGGAGATGCAAGATTACCGTGACCACATGTCTATCCATGTTTTCATTTGTAAATTTATGGGGTTTTGGCCCACCGAGAAAGCATTATGCCTTTGGATCCGACAACAGTGGAAGCCAAAGGGAAATGTAAAGCTGCATCTAGGAGCAAAAGGTTTTTTCATAGTCGTCTTTGCAAACCTAGAGGACAAAGACCGCATTCTTGATGATGGCCCTTATTTTTATGCTTCGGCTAGCCTCTATATGAGACCATGGAAGCCGAACTTTGCTCCGGAACTTGAAACTTTCACGCATGTTCCTGTTTGGATTCGTCTTTTCTCTCTTCCTATTGACTATTGGCTACCTGCGGCCTTGGAAAAGATTGGAAACAAATTGGGGACTTTCAACTAGGCCTCCGAGGCCACTCTGCAAAAAAGGTATACCTCTTGTGCCTGTATCTCTATTGAAATGGACGTCTCTAGTGCTTTACACGATGGGTTATGGTTAGAATTTAGAGATGAGTTGTTTTTTCAAGCCATAGATTATGAACAAATCCCCTTCCGTTGTCGGAAGTGCCATGAACATTGTCATCTGTTTCAGGAATGCCCTATGAACAAAATGTCTAAGAAGCCCAAAGAAACCTCAATGAAGAATCAAGAAGGTTTCACCCGTCCAAATGGTAGACAGAGAGCCAATAGGAAATCCCAACCGAAAGTAGGAACCTCCTCCAAAGCCACTGTCAACTCCTTTGAGATCCAGGTAGATGACTCCGCGATTTCTAGTACCCCGCAAACACAAGACCAGCAACAACAGGCCCTGAATGTTCCTACATAGGCTGACATAGTTCCCCACACGAAGTTTACAAAGGAAAGCTCACAAGGAACCAATCAAACAATGTACCTAGAAGGAGATGCAGAAATGATAACCAGTGAGTTGGGAACAGAGGATATGGAACTTAGTGACATCCTCAAAAGGGAAGATATGGATCTCAACTCCATGGTGGAACAATGGAAACAGAAAGGAATGGAACATATCCCTGAGGAGGAAATAGATAGGATAAACTACTTATTTTTATCAAGACAGGATGTAGAACTACAAGGACAGAAGCAGAATCATGGAGCCACAAAGGGTCTTGGAGTCAATTCTCAGGGTTTGCACCTTACCAACAACAATGTCAAACACAGGAAAAAAAGAGTATGTCGATCAAATAAGGAAGCACTTTTTGAGCTTGGTGATCTGCTCCTCAACTCGGGTAAGATGAAAACCCTTGACGCTTTCACGTTCACCTCCTAAATTTGTTAATCATGAAAATTCTCTCATGGAATGCAAGAGTGCTTAATAGCCAATGAAAACAAAGACTCCTGAGAAAGAATATTAAAAATGAAAACCCGGATATGATTTTCTTATAGGAAACCAAATGTTGTAACCTAAAAATCAAAGGCATCAGCAAAAACATTGGCAAAAGAATGAATTACACAGAAGTAGAAGGTTATGGTTTGGTGGGTGGTCTGGCCACCTTCTGGAATTCCATTCATCTTATTAGTGCTGAGGCTACCAGATCTTACATCTCCCTGGAGGTGCATATTATCAGGGAAGCCAACACCTTTGTATGCACAAACATCTACAATCCCCAGAAATTAGAGGACAAAATGATATTGTTAAAACGTCTCTCAGAGTTACATCAAAGACATCTAACTGCTAAAGAAATTTATGGTGGATATTTCAACATGATCACCATGTTGGCAGAGAAGAAGGGTGGTATTAGAACTTTAAATAGGGATGGTGAGGCCTTCAACAATTTCATCCAAGAAGCTAAATTAGTGGATATCCTCCCCAAGAATGGTATGTTTACCTAGAATAACAAGCGGGGAGGGGACAGATAGATTTCCTCCAAAATCAATCGTTTTCTCATTGCTGATACCATCCTTATAGATGGGGTCATTGTTGAGTCAGATGTCATCCCTTTTTGTGGGTCATACCATTGGCCTATTACCCTGGATGAAGCCATCCTAGGGACTCTGAAAATCAGACCTTTCAGATTTGAAAATTTTTGGTTTGGTCATCCCGAATTCTTAAATAACATCAAAACTTGGTGGCAAGAACTGTTGGAAACCCAAGGCACCAAAAATGTATAGCCTGTAGGCTCGGTTAAGGCACATCAAGGCTCGTATCCGATGCTAGAACCAAGAGGTATTTGGCAATATCTTCAAAAATAAAAAAGCCTTAGAGGATCAATTGGCTCAGATCCATATTGACTAGCTCACTGGCAACATCAAATAGGATACTATCAGCCAGGAACAGATCCTCAAGCAAAAATGGAATGATAGATGTCAGCAGGAGGAAATCTTATGGAAGCAAAAATCCCACATCCAATGGCTCAAGGAAGGGGAAAAATTACTCAATTTTTTCATCGCTCGGCTGTGGACTACAGATGTGCTAACAAAATTACCAGTTTGATGGATGAGCTAGGCACCCCCTATAGCTCTCATCTGGACATTTCTTCCCTCCTCGTCGACCATTTCAGCCACATCGCTATAGAACCAGATATTGATAGAATGGAGGATAGAAGGAAGGTCTTGAACTCCATTCCCAAGCTCATTACAAAAGATCAAAATAAATCCCTAAACTGCCCAGTCACATTGGAGGAAGTGGAAGAGGTAGTGAAAGAAATGCCTAATGGTAAGGCACCTGGGCCAGATGGCTTCACTATAGATTTTTTCAAGGCTTTTTGGGATATCATTCAGCTCGAAGTTTGGGGGGTGGTGGAAGACTCCTGCAAGTCTAACTCCATCCTCAAGTCCCTCAACTCCACTTTCATTGCCTTGATTCCGAAGGAGGAAACTACCAACACCCCTTCTAAATTCCGACCCATTGCTTTATGCAATGTGCTCTACAAGATCATATCTAAAGTTATTTCCAACAAACTAAAACACATTCTCCCCTTTATCATCTCAGAGGAGCAATCTGGCTATGTCAAAGGCATGCAGATCTTGGATAATGTCTTACTTGCTCAGGAGATGATTCGTACTCTTTAAGCCCAGAAAAATGCAGGAATGGTCATTCAGATGGATCTCTCAAAGGCCTATGATAAGGTCAGTTGGGTTTTAATTGAGGATATTCTTGCTGCTTTTGGTTTCTATCAATGGTGGATCAAGTTGATTCTAGCCCTGGTAAAAAATCCTAGCTATTGCATCGTGGTTAATGGTGCACCTTCATTCCCCTTCACCCCCTCGCGTAGCATCCACCAAGGAGATCCTATCTCCCCTTTTTTGTTTTTCATTGTAATGGAAAGCCTCAGCAGGATAATCAAAATGGCTTAGGATAACAACTCCATCAAGCGTCTTTAGCCCCTGTCGAACTGCTTAGCCACCACTCATCAGCATTTTGTGGATGATACCATACTTCATGGTACCCCCACGGTCAAGGAAGTTCGGGGGTTCAAAGCCATCCTAGATCTGTTCTTTTTAGCTTTAGGTATGGACCTCAATCTTCATAAATCTTCCATTTTATTTTTCAACACTCCTCTGGCAATCCAAAGGCATCTCACGACGATTCTTGGGTTCAGTAGAAGATGCCTTCCCTCCAAATTCCTTGGCATCCCTCTCACTGATAAGCCTTGGCAAAAGCTCCAATGGGAGAAGCTGATTTGTAGACTCGAAACCTGTTGTAATGGCTGGACTAGCAGAGTCCTTAACTTCGTTGGTCACCTAACAATGACCAAGGCTGTTCTTCAAGCTATTCCTCCGTTTATGCTCTCCATCCTACCAATGCCCAAAGGAGTCCTCCAAAAGATTATAAATATTTATTGGACCTTCCTTTGGTCAGGTAGAGCGGTCAAACAGAAGTGTGCTCTAGTAGCTTGGGAGAAACTTTGCAAACCCAAAATCCTTGGGAGTCTGGGGCTCTATGACCCGGAAACTTTGAATAGAGCAAGTGAGGCAAAGCTTTGATGGAGGTGGATCAAATATCCTACTTTTCCCTGGGCTAGACTGTGGAAAGGTAAGTATGCTAAGGATTGGAACCAGCAAGAACTCATCAAAATGACGGAAATTCAAGCTGGCTCCCCCACCTGGAACATGGCGAAAGCTAATAGACACATTATCTCCAATCACTGCTTTTGGGAAATTCGAAATGGTAAAACGACCCTTTTCTGGGAGGATGCTTGGCAGCAATTGCCTAAGCCTGAGTGCCCAGAATATCTTTCCCTATAAAGAAAATACTGGGAGCAGGGAAATTTCCGAGTTTATAGTACTGGGAAGACAATAGGGAGAACCCTCATTGGAGACACTGGCACCTCAATATACCCTCTGAATCTGATGATATTGCCAACCTTTCTCTCTCCTTTTGTTCCTCTTTGGGATCATGAAAGATCTGTCTTTCCCTAGAGGATGACCAGCTTAGGTGGGGCAAATTGGAGGGGGGAACCTATAACCTAAAGGAAGATAAGCTCTACATTGAACAGCGTAATCTGGAAGAGAATATGCAGGGGCATCAAAATGTATGGGATGCAATTTTTTGGCCGAAAATTAAAACCTTCTTATGGATACTTTTGCAACGAAAAACCCTAACTTGGGAGAACCTATGCAAAAATGGCTTCTATGGTCCCTCCTGTTGTTCACTCTATTTGAGCGAGGAGAAGTCCATGAACCACCTCCTCAACACTTGTTGGTGGATGAATAATCTTTGGTTGTGGATGGAGGACATCTTCAGGTAGACAGACAAAGATATGGACTCCATTCACAATACAATTTTCAATTAGCGATCATTTTTTTCTAAATGTGACATTGTCAACAACCTTTGGAAACTAAGCCCCGGGTTCATTTTTTGGACCAATTTGAAAGAATGAAATAGGAGAATCTTTCAGCAGGATACTAGGCAAAAAGATGACATTAAATTAATCATTTTTCAGAATATGAAAGAAATAGTTCTAACCCACATCAAAGCAGCTCAGACAAAAATATTTTCAGAAAATGATAAGCTTATCTTACTGATGTTTGGGTTGGGGGCGGCCATGAACCTCAATTCTCCTATGCTGAGGCCTCAATCTCCTCCGTATCGGCAGCCCTGGCAGCTTGCTAATTCATTTTTTCTCAAGCTGAATTTCGATGGTGGTTCCACGGGCAACCCTGGGCCGGCTGGCTATGGTGGTGTTATTCACAATGACAAAGGTGAAATTCTACACATTTTTATCTTTTCCTTGGGGGAAGCTACTAACAATGAGGCGGAATTTGCTGCCTTGGAGTAGGGCCTATAGATCCTCATTTGTTTGGGCAGTGGAGCAGCTATAGTGGAAGGTGATTCCCTTATTAGTATCTCTGTGGCAAGGAAGATTCAAAATGGCACTCGGCCTGAGCAGGTTTCCAAAAATTGGCTCTTAGCCATGGTTACCAGTCTCATAGCCAAACATATTACTATTCTCAAAGGTGTTGTTCTTCAGGCTATCTGGAGAAATGAAAATGCTTTGGCAGACTCCATGGCTAACCATGAGGCCGACCACCCACATGACATCATCGACACCTATTGGCACGACGTTACCTGTCTTGGCCTCCGTGATGAATGCATGCTAATTTTGAGACAAAACTTTTCAGGTACGTCAAGGATTGTTAATAACCTTCATAGTACTGACCATCAATGATTCATGTGGATCATCCAAATAATCATCTCTATGTTCTTTATTATTCAGAGATGGCAGTTCAGGCATTTGTACCTTGTCAAGCTTCGAAAAGGATGGAATTATCTGGGTAATTATGAAAATCAGAATAAGTTTAAGGGAAGGATAGACACATGGTCTTGGCTCTTGAGGATTATGCTTGGTTTCCTGTATGGCATGTGCTTTCATAATTGGCAGATCGGAGCTCACCTTATGGCAATCTAGGACGGTGGCCGACGGGACAGGGTGGCATCCCCTGCCCATTATATCGCGCCCTAGTCCTCACCTATTTCTACTAATACTATTCCTAACAGGGACCCTTATCATTGTTCACAGCTCAACTTTGTTTTTAGGCTCTGCTGCTCTGTTTCTGTTACTGGGCTCAGTATATTTTCTTCTAGTTTTGTATTTTCCGCTATGTCTGAGAGAATCCTTCATAGCTCAAAGGCTGCAAAGAATCTCAAGTGGGCTTGGGAAAACTTTGAGTAATCAGTCCCTGACAAAGGAAAAACCATAATCTAGAATCTCAATGAGGAGTTTAGTCACGCAAGAACAAGTTTTAATAGTAATGACATCAAGGAGGAGATGCACTGGATCAAGGATCCTGGCACCCTCACCACGTGAGCCATGCTATTTCTGAGAACAAAGGAAATGGTGTGGCATATGAAGACTATTCTAGCCAAATCCCTCATTAGTCAAGGAGCGGTGATTAAAGAGGCCTACCAAGCACACTCTCTTGCCCCAGTGAAGAATTCTGCTCGTCTGGACAAGCTGAAAGTCTCCATCAATTCGCTTACAGAGGAGATGAAGATGCTCACCAGGCACCTTGAAGGTTTCATTCAGCTCTTTGAGCTGTATCTGGTTATGTTTTAAATGTTTCGATATAAATCCTGACTGAAAACTCCAAGACCACCATTATCCACTGCCACCATCCTCGGAATGTGCCTCAGGGTGGAAATGAAGCGGGTCCGAGTGCGTCTGATGGCCTAGGAAAAGTTTAAATGGATCTTTCATCTCCAACTGGATTGTTTCCTTCTGCAAGTCTGTGTACTTCCCTATTTACTTGTTATTTCTTGATCAGCTTTAAGTTGGTTTTTGATGGCTTCTTTATAGCCCCTGGTTTTATTTTGACTCACTGTCCACCCAGCATCCCTCCGTGGTTGGTCGGTTCTTACTTTACAGTCTTATGGCAGTTTATTTTTGTCTGGCAAAGCTGTCAGCTACTCTCGTGTCTGTCTGATTATCTCTTGACTAAAGCTTTTGTGTCAGTGCCTTCAGGTTGTTTGGGCTTGCCTGATATCCTACCTTCTGGTAATGGCAGCCCTTTTTGTAACTTTTTGTATACTATTGTGTTCTAATATATCAGCTTACTTACCAAAAAAAAAATTTATAATTTTTGTAATTATAATTTTATTTATTTGTAATTATATTTAAATATATATTTGAAAATAAATATCATATGTATTAATCTACATGGAATTTATCATACAACTAATGTAATTGTTCCATGGCTTATGGTCAAGGCTTTCACAAATTTCCCACATTATACATGAATTGATCAATGTAATATTATTTATTTATTTATTTATTTTTTTCTAGTTTCCTCTTTAAAGCCAATGTCACCCCTGCCATGTTCTAAAGCACATAAGATTATGGAATAATCTTCAATAGTGGAATTATATTTAACATTAAGCAAGGCATAATTACTAAATGATATCCTAATATTTTTTAATTAAAAATTTTTGGACTCTTAAATTTAGCACCAAAGGTATTTTTACTTTCTACCACCTTAATATGGAGGCTTTCTTGGTTATCAATTATGAATGATTAAATAAAGGACATTTCCAATGTCTTCTAATCTTTTATGTTGAACAAAATGTTAGATTTTTTTTTTTAATGTTCTCATGGTATTTAACCAACTCTCAAGTAGTCTCAGCTTGTATTTTGAAGATCTTTTAATTTCGTGCAATATTTGATCTAATTGAAAGCAAGTTTTTCATATTTTAATTAGACTGAATATTTTGATTTTAATCAAACAATTTGACACATTTATTGTTGAAACGATCATCTTTCTTTATTTTAGAGTGCTCTATATGCTTCATTGCAATAATCATGCATCACAACACAACTCATATATAGATAATATGCCAACTATAAAAGAGTGTATATATATACAAAGTCAATTGGGGTTATCTAAGATGTTTGGGAAGAATGATTATTATTTCCCTCAAAAATTTTCAATTCCATGCTAGTGACATGATGGTGAGAAATGTTGTTATAATGGCTATGTGCCTATGAATATTGTTGTTTTTACCTTCAATCCTACCATCAGGTTGAGAGAGAGAATGATTTCCCTTATCTATCTATCTATATATATATCAATTCTTTAGTATCGTGGTCCTTACATGTTATCTTAGGTGCATATTTTTCTTCAAATAGATATTATATAGTTACAGATTTAGTTTTCAAGGTTTAATGACACATTATATTCTCAAATTCAATTAATTTTTGTTGCAAACCTTTATTTCCCTTTGTTGGTCATCCAAAAAATTATTAAGTATATCTCTAGTAGCTTCAAGCATTCTAAAAACTCTAAATGATTTCAAGTTTAAGATATAAGGTTTAGGGTTTACACTCTTTCCTAACATATATATATATATTAAGGAGAACTATAATACTTGGTTGGGATAAATAATGTATATGTTGTTTAGGCGACACACTATAGTGAATGAATTGAGTGATTTCCAAAATTACATACAATAGCACTCAACAAGTAGAATGTGTATTAATAAACAACATTGCTACAAATTTGCACTTTACCTAAATATAAAAATCCCACTATACCAATTATCCTACACATAACTCTAGTCTTAAATTACAATGAGGTAAAATACTTTTGTGACTTTTGTTGGAACTTTTTATTGTTTTTCATTCAACAAAAGCAACACTATAAGAAATTTATTTCATTTATTAATATGAATTGCATATGTATTAATTTCACAACTATCTATATTGATACATGCCATAAATCTAGATTTCTTCATATAAGAAGTGTAATAAAGCTTGAACTAATGTAAATCCAGGTTATTGAAAAATTGTCACTGAATTAAATATGTTATTTCTTAACCGTAATTAGTGATTTCTAAGAGTATAAAGTTTAGTGTTCTATATCTTGATTTATCCAATTAAATTTGATCAAGAAACCATAAATGTATTTTACTTTATGTCATAATTGTAATTATGCATGGGAACCAATTCAACTTGAAATGTTTGGAGATTTAATGCTATAACATTATTATCTTCAATATGTTCTTTAATTTTCATGCAAGTGACCAGAAATGGAGGTATCCAAGTTAAATTTAGCTTTTTTTTATATCCATGATTGCATTTTCTACATTAGCATTATCTAGAAAACTAAAATTAAGAGCTTATTTCTAGGTTAGTTAGGATTCGTTTTCTTGGAACAATTTCTTATTACATCCTTATCACCTCCATAACAATTTCTAAATTTATATCGGTACTTTTCGAGTTACATCTAATCTATGAAGCATTTCCACTTTTTTATTCAACATTACGAAAATATTTGGAAATATGAATAGAATAATTCTGATTATTACTTGTGTGAGTCTTATCATTAGGTCTCTTGATGCACTCCTTATTAACAATAATATGGAAAGTATTATCTTGGATATGGGTACTTTTGGAGCTGATTACTCTTTGTGTCATTATGGCACTTTCTTCAATTCCTCTCGTGTTGTTGTGCAATATCACATGGTGCTTATTAGTGAATGTTACAAAGTATTTTTTGTGTTTTGTTATTACATGTTCAAGACAAGTCCAAAACCTCAATAGACAATATTTTTTTTATGCAGTCCATGTTGACATTTTGTGTTGACCATCCCTATGTGAATTTTACCCCATGAATTCATTTATTTAGGTCATCTCTTGATCTATTTCGTGTTGAGTGATGGGGGATACATTAAGGCCCTCCTTCAATGGATATTAACCTATTTATTTTAGCTCATTATCTAGGGGTTTGAATTAGGAACCAATGGTACCATGGAGCTTAAAGGCCTCAATGAAAGGCTTCCTTGTATTCCACTATGAGTTTACCTCATTGGTTCCTAATTGGAAAAATATATGATTTTTCAATGTTAGACTTATTCACACTCTTCGAGTTGTGCTAGGAATGTTGGAGTCCATTTTCATCATTGGTGGGTCCACTTTCATTTTCTAACAATATGCATCAATGACTGTTAGTCATATGGTTTCTACCATGCTCAACATCAACCCATTTATTCACATTGTGTGGATTCATACCCTCAACATTGAGTAAAAGACCTTGTGATCGGTACATATCACTCTTATATGGCACCCTTCCCAGGATGGATTTGGAATTATGTATCATTTTATATAATTTTAGGGATACCATGGGGAACCTCTCTTCTTTGTGTCCATAGCATTGCTAATGGATACTCTTGGGTTAGGGTCTCATAGGGTCATGTTTTTGGTACATTTTTGGTTAAGTTTTGTTAAAATGCATTGTGTGCATAAGTCAAGGAGATTTTGGGTCTGTCAAAGCTCCTTTATCATTGTAATGGAAAAGGGGAAAGTTTGAGACTATGGTATTTGAGTGTGTTAGTCCTATGAAACACTGGGGTCATTTCATAGGACTAATAGATCTATAATTTATGTATGGGCCAAATTATAGATCTGTTTTACTAATGTACATGTAAATACTAAGCCTCCATATTGATCTTGTACTTTAAATTAGTGGAACCACGTTATTTCTGAAGTAGTATTGTGTGCGTGACTGCAGCCCCATTCTTTGGGTGTTTTTTAGCCATACTAGGTGGTGGGAGGTCTGTTTAGCTCACCTAATTTAATTTTTTTTTTCTTTCCTTTTGGATATAGATACTAGATCCATTGATCTAAGGGATCCTAGAGTTGCAAACTCATTTCAGAGCACCAATTTTTGAAGAGTGCGTTATTCCAACAGGCATTGCTATGCATTCCCATTTGAGGATATTACAGTGGTATCAAAACATCTTTCTTGGCACAACCTGTGATTTCTTGAAGAGCCAATATGTCTTCAAAAGAAAAATAACCTCTCACTGACAGAGAGAAGAGGTACCAAAGAAGAATACAGAAGAACTATTACACAAAAGACAGAGATAAGAAGGGTGAAACCCCTTTATCTGGAAGTATTAAAAGAGAAGAGTTTTCTAGCACTCTTTCTCAAGCTGTGCTTGAGTTGAAGGAAGAAATCTGGGGAATGAGGAGGGAAATACATGCATATCCTTCAAGATTATTTTCACATGAAGGAAGCCCCGGTAATTCTTATTATGTGTGTGAGCATTCAGCCACACAAACTGATCTACAACATTGTAACATGCCTACTTCCTTATTGAAGGGAGAAGGAGAATAAGAGACACCGAAGGAGGAAAATCTTGGTGAATATCTCTAAGAGTATGAATCTCAGTCAAAGAGATTCAAAGAGCATCTTATTTTCCCAAATTTCTATCCACTTAAATAAGAAAGGAGATCCTATAGCTATAGTAGAAGAAGAGGGTGCATGCAACCCACTTTGGTAGATTTTCTCTACCTACTTTTGATGGATCACCTAAGAGCTCAGCCCAATCTTGGGTAGGGAAACTTGACACATATTTCTAGCTACATCAAGTGTCAGAAGAAGAAGCCTTGAGAGTAGCAGTGCTGAATCTTCAAGGTAAGGCTTATGCCTGGTGGCTATTTGAGTCATTCTCCTTTAAAAATGTCAACATTTCTTCTTATGCAAGGTTTACTAGGAGGCTAGTGAAAATATTTGATGTACACTCTGAAACTTCTTTAAGGAAGAAATTCAAGCCAAATAAGTTTGAATCCTTGCATGAGTTGGAGAAATACATAAAGCCAACTCCATTTGAGAATGTTATTGAAAGGGTTAAAGATCTGCAATATGAATTGCCAAGGGCAAAAGCCTCACTTCCCATAGAACATTATCCTCAAGAGGAAGACATGAGCAGTCCATTTTCAAGAAGGGATCAAGAGGAAGGATCACCTATTAATGGGGCATGCTCCATTCATGAGAAGGAGGAAGGATATGAAGAAATGGATTCCATTAGAGGGGCTCTTGCATCTTTACAAAGAGTTCCAAAGAATCTTACATATGGAGGACATGAGCAGCAAGTGCCTATGCTAGTAGACAATAAGATAGAACAAAGGAGGGGTCACAATGCTATTATAATAAGAGATGATCCACTAGTGCATGAAGAAGAGAAAGGAGCAAATGTTCCAATCAAAATCACTCTTGCATCTTTAAGAGTGACATCACATTATCATGGGACTTCCACACAAAAATCAGAAGTGAACTTACATAGTGGAAGTAAGGATATGTTTATCCCATCTGACAGGCATGTAAGAATGAACCATGAGGCATCACTATCTTGTGGAAAACCACCTCGAAGACCACCTGATTCAGAGTTGGTGAAAGGTGTATCACATCTTGATGCTCCACTCATGAATCCAAGAAGAATTGGAGAATTAGAAGATATAGCTACAACACTGGGAGGTTTGGGTAAGCTCAAGAAGAAGGGAGATCTTGTTCCCTTATCATCACCACCCACTCTCATATCTAGATCTGCGCTATGGGAGGAGAAAAATGGAAGGATCAACCTTCCAACACACACCCTTGGCATACGAGATGTCAAGGAGGAGATCAACAACATGACAGATATTTATTTTGATGCATCATCTGTGCTGTCACTGTTGAGAAATCTAGATCTATATTGGAAACCCCAACTTCTAGTGGATTATTACAAATATCTACACACTTGTATGATACTTGATGACCAGCTGCATGAAGAGGGCTATTTAGTCCAATAATATCTCATCTATCATCATGGTAGGATCTTCTTTTCTAGAGCTACTAAGCTCAAGTAGAAGCTACTACAAAGAGCTTACAAAGAGTTATGTTTCAGCCATATGTACTCCTTGAGGATCTAAAACATAATCATGAGAAGCTTTGATTGGGAAGGCTTGAAAGAAGAATTGTATCAGCATTTTCAAGAATGCATGAAGTATGTGGAGTTGGGGCAATAACATGAGTCCATAAAGGGGTTATTTCAGCCACACCCTCCTTTTGTTGAAAGAGGAGAAAGATCCATGCACAACTCCATGTGTATGAAAGGTATTGATGGTGAGGAATCTAATCATGTAAGTCAAGTTTTATTTTCTAATTATACATATTCTTTCACCATGTTTATGCAGGCCATGGCTCCAAGGAGGAACGATATATCATGTAAATCTCATGGAAAACATTGGGCCACTCAAATTCCTAAATTTGGCCACTCCCTTTATGAAAAAATGGAGATCATCTTGCTTTCCTAAGGCACCAAACTTATCTCATACTTTTAGCCATAGTGATACAACATGGGCAGCAAGTAAGTGGTGGGAAGACCACTTACCACATCTTGATCTAATGCAGGTAGGAGATGCCTTGCGCTGGTACCATATGTGGGACTATGACCCACCTCTCTTGTTCAAATTTATGTTTATGTAATTGTAATTTTGCTTTCATACATGGATGATGTACTTGTCCTAATTTTGGAATTGTATGGAGGAAGAATGGGAGGCAAGGACACCAAGAAAGAGTGGGAGAGTCTTCTATCCCATTGGCAAGAGGATTCTGGATCCTTTGAGCCGCAATTTCAGATCATGGCATTAGGCCAAACTAGTATTGGAGCCTACAGCACAATTTCCCTTCCTTAACTGCGTTATTTGCAAGATTACAGTTGCAAATTGTTTTGGCAACATTTTGGAGGAGAGATCTCTGTTGTTAAGGAGTCTTCCTTACACTGTGGTGATCCATGGATTGGCCATCCAATCCATGTTTTTTTCAGATCTGATCTATTACTATTGTACTTAATTTAGAAGTCTTTGAATAATTCTACAGATCTGTAACTTAGATCTCACATCTACTCACTATTCTTCATTTTTCGCTCAAAATCCCAAGGGGGATGTATTAAGGAGCTCTTCTTGTATACAGGTCCGAATTAGATCCATATTTTTGTATACGGATCTGCCCTAGATCTAAAGTGTAATATGCATCAGCTGCAACCCAATAAAATAACACTGTCAAGCTTTGCAGTCTCAATATGTTGTTGCAACACCTCAATCTTGAGGGTTTCTTCATGTAAATCTTCTATTTTTCTCTTGTACACTGTATGGGCCACATTATAGATTTTTTTTACTGATGTACATGTAATTACTAAGCCTCCATATTGATCTTCTACTTTAACTCAGTGTAACTACGTTATTTCTGAAGCAGTATTGTGTGCATGACTACAGCCTCATTCTTTGGGTGTTTTTCAGCCATACTAGGTTGTGGGAGGTCTGTTTACCTCACCTAGTTTGATTTTTTTTTTTCTCTCCTTTTGTATTTAGATACTAGATCCATTGATCCAAGGGTTCCAGGAGCTGCAAACTCATTTTAATGCACCAATTTGTGAAGAGTGTGTTATTCTAGTAGGCATTGTTGTGCATTCCCATCTGGGGATATTACAGATGGTGGATATGAATTTTTACTTTGTTAAATGTATCTACTTTGTATGTCTTATGGTCATGTATTAGAATTTGATTTCATGGATCTGTAGTGTATGGTTTCTGGTAATGTTCAATTTATGTTTATGTCGAGCATCAATGTTTCCACCTTTAGGATGATCACGTTATAATTGAGAATTATCTATTAGTGCGACTTTTATATATCCTTTTGGTATTGACTCCATCCTTTCATTTTGATATATTTTTATGTAATGCATTCCTCTCATCAATTTCTATTCCAACCTCATCCACTAAAGGGCACTTGCTATAGTCCAATTTCTCACCTTATATTGGGTATAGAAACCCTAGTTCAACATTCCAACTTGTTAGATTGAATAACTATATAAAATGAGGGGAATATACATCTAAGGAGGGCTTTACTGTATTCCCCATCAATTGACATGGAATATATCAAGCAATTGTGTAAATGGATGAAGAATGAGGCATAACTAACATAGTGATGGCCAACACAGAAGATCAACAATGAACTTAAGATGGCCAACTAAGGTTTAGACTTCCCTTTAAACTATAGCAACATCACACAAATGTGAATTGGTATAATTTACTAATGAGCACTATGTGATATTTTACAATAATGAAAAATGAATTGAAGCATCATCCATAATGAGTGGAAGTGTAAATAGCTCCAAAATTACCCATGTTAATTGAATATATTAATTTTCATACATTACGTAAATTGATATATTACTTTTGGACATTTAATTAACAAGATCTATTCATAATATTTTTGTTATAAGGAAAAGGAATCGAGCTTAGATTTACCCAAAGGAAACCCTATAAAGTGATAAGCTCTAGTGGAATGGAAAAATTACTCAAAAATGAGCACCAAGGTGTAATTGCATGATTATGTGAACAAGAAATGTTCAAATATCAATATCATTTATGTTAAATGATATCCACAAATATGTAAACAATCATCTCAACGTATTTAGATTGATGTCTATGTTAGGTCCCCATATTACTAGTGTAGTCCCTTATTGTTATTAGTGTAGCCCCTTTATTGTTATTTTTTTACCCTTGTAACCCCCATATTGTTATTATTGTTCCCTTACATTATTATTGTTAGGTCCGCTAAGATTATATTGTAACCCCATGAACACCTATATATAGAAGGAGTTTTTTTCATCTGTATCATCAGAGAATTTTTCATTTATTTAATGTATTAGAGGTTTCCCCTCAAAGTGGCTAATTTATAAGGCATTGATCTCTCTTTTCTTCTATTTTTGGAGTTGGTTTCATCAGATTTGGTATCAGAGCTTTGGATTCTAGGGTTTCGTTTCTCCAAATAGGCCATCATGGAATTTTTGCTATAGCTTTGTTTTCTACGAAGTTTCAAAAGCTGAAATTTTTACAAGGAGAAGTTGCAATCGTGTAAAACCTCTTGTACAAAATTAAAATCTTGGTTCGCAATATTTTTGGAGATATGATATGTGGAAGTTAGGGTTTTTTTAAGCTCCCGAATTTCACCTAAACATGTCATTGTGTAATTTTCTCTATACCGTTGTTCAACGAAAGTTCAGAAGTTGGAATTTTTATAGAGAGAAGTGAAAATCTTGAGGAACTTCCTATAAAAATTTCAGATCTTGGTTCAAAAATTTTTCAGAGATACGATATGTAGAAGGTAGGGGTATTTCAGGTTCCCGAACTTCATCTCAAAGAGATGACCTTGGGAAAATCGCCATACCTCTCTCTCTAAGCATCGGATTGGAATTCTGTAAAAAGTGGCTGCAATTATACAAAATTTAGTTTCCTGTATATCATTTTCAGAGCTGAAACAGGAAACACTGAGACGTGGCACATCATACAATTGCACTCTACTGAACCAGTCCATAATTAGTTCATTGTGGGAGATTCAACATAAATTTTCCTTGAAGTATCCAAATCAGGTCAGACCTCTAGCATTTGAATGAGGATTAAGAGGAATACTACAGGACGAAATTTCATAGATTGAAGATACGATTAAAGAGATAATTCATTTTCAATATCTAGCTCCTCGAAAGAAAGAAAAAGGTGTGTATTTTTTTTCAAATTGCATAAGTCTTGTTTGAAAAATTAGTTTTAAGAGATTCCAAGGGCATATTGAGCATAATTATCAGTAATGGGTTCTAAAATGCCCCCCTAAAAATAAATCAAAACCCATTAAGCACTCACAATACTCTATTGTTGTTGATCAACAGTTGTCATTGATGTCAACCCAAGCAGCACTAGGGGCTAACCCAATATTGCATGGGAATTCAGCGGTTGTCATTGATGTCAACCCAAGTAGCACCAGGGGATAAACCAATATTGCATGGTAATTTTGACCTACCAAATTAATATATTTTGGGTCAATAATTCTTTTGATGGTTTCTAATTTTCGAGATGTTTCCATTGGTATATGGCATGCCATGTAATTATTCACGGTTTGAGAGATATTCATGTTTGAAGTTTGTACCCCCAGTTAGTGGGCTAAAACCCCATGGGGTTGGGGCATGGGTCATTGAAAAGTCATAATTAATATTTTTTAACCTCCTAAAATCCCTCCCACGTTCACTTGTTGAAGCCCCTCTCAACATAAGCATTCATATAAATTGTGATCTTCATTTCCTCCTTATGCAAGGGATTCGGCCATATGAAACAGGTCATCGTGGAATTTTCGCTCTAACGTTTTTTCTACAAAGGTTCAGAAGCTGAAATTTTTATGAGACGAAGTTAAAATCCTAAGGAAGCTGCAGTAAACATTTCAGATCAAGGTACGCAACTTGTTTGGAGATATGATCTGTGGAAGTCAGGGTTTTTGCAGGCTCCTGAAATTCATCTCAAAGAAGTGACCTTTGTAAATTCGTCATAAATCTCTCTCTGAGTATCGGATTAGAATTTCGTAAAAAGTGGTGGATAGGTCACAGTATTTAATTTTATCTCTATCAATTTTAGATACAAATGAAGAAACGGTGACACGTGGCATGCCGTACAAGTGCGATCTTCTAAAACAATCCTTAATTAGGGCATTGTGAGAGATTGGGTACAACTCTTTCTTGAAGAATCCAAATTGGGTCAGAACCATGGCATTGGTAAGAAGAATCAGAGGACTACTACAGGACAAAAAATCAACTATTGAGGATATAAATAATAGAGATACACCAGATTCAATATCAGGCTCCTAGAAGGTAAGAAAAAGCTAGATCATGTGTTATCAAGGATTGTAAAGGACCAAAATTTCTACGGAAACAAAGAAAATCAAGGTGCAGCAGAGGGTAGCATGACAAGAGAAGAAACCAAGGTGCATAACAGCAGCAAGAAGTTCATCATATGAAGTCTTCAAGTGGGCAGCACTGCATACAATCATTGTAAAGGTATCATTGTACTAAGTCATTGTAAATAAATTATTGTAAAAATTGTACTAGTGTCTATCTGCCAAGGGTTGAAGAGGTAGTGTTGGGAGGTCTAGGATCTCATTAGGTGGTTGTGTTAAAGTTGGGGTTATGGTCTAGTATATCTTCTTCTTCTGCATCATTTTATATCATTGTAAGGTGGACCATTTTCCCTGGTACAGGAGTCCATTCTTCTTTTATTATTCTATAGGGTGGTAGGGTGGTGCTAGGGTGAGTTGTAGCTCATTGGGTGTTGGGGCATCCATTTAGTTGTCTACTGAAGAATCTCAGGCTTTGGAGCGTCCATCCAGTGGGAGCTAGAGAGGAATGCTTTTCTAGATTCTAGGAAGTTGGAGCTTTATTTTAAATTGGAGTTGAATATTAAAGAATTATTAGAAAATCATTAGGTGGTTTTTGTCTCGGAGTGGGTTTCCACCTTAAACACTGTGTGCATTTGTGTTCCTCTTGTTTGCTGCTATCATTGTACAAACACTAGTAATAATTGAAGATTAACTAATGCTCTAATTATAAGAAATACTGATTCAACCCCCCCCCCCCCCTCAGTATTTCCAACAATTGGTTTCAGAGCCTGGTTCCTTCAATAGCATTTTAACAACTAGAAGGAGGTCATGGAGCATACCAAGAATGGTGTACCTCTATTCAATGAAAATAATTATGCAGTTTGGAAAGGAAGAATGGAGGTCTATCTCTTGGCGCAAGGTTACAAAGTATGGGACACTGTTCAAAATTGATTTACATCAACCGCGGATGAACAAGGTAAGAAGAATTTGGTAAATGATGCAAAAGAAAATAATATCATTGTTAGTTGACTTATTGAATCTACTTATCATAAGGTTTTGGGTTGTAAAACTGCCAAAAATGTATGGGACAAGCTTGAGAATATATATGTAGGTGACTCAAATGTCAAAGAATCAAAGCTTCAAATTTATAGAGAAAAATTTTGAGCAACTCAAAATGAAAGAAGATTGCAACATTGTTCCATACTTTCAATACGTTGATGAAATAACCAATACTCTGGAAGGATTGGGAGAGCCAATTGATGAGAAGACTATTATACGGAATATTCTTAGAACGTTACTAGGGAGAGTCAACCCAAAGGTATCGGTGATAGAATACAGTGCAAATCTGGACAAACTTAGCAAAGAGGAATTACATGGAGTTCTCATAGCATATGAAATGAGACTTTATGAAGAAGAGGGTACTTTGCATCTAGAAACTATGTTTGTTGCATCTAAGAAAACCAATAAGGATAAACAACCTTCAATTGAAAAGACATGCACCTGCAAGTGTGAAGAAAAGGGAGTTGATGAAGAAGGTCTTTTAGATTAATAATATGCTTACTTCACGAGACAACTAAAAATTGGTAATGGACAATTCAGAGGTAAAATTCCATTGATATTTTTCAGCTGTAATGAGGTTGGGCATTTTGCAAAAAAATGTCCAAACAAAAGTAATGGCAACTCAAAAAGAAAGAAAGGCTTTAAGAAATTCAACAAGCAAGGATCCAAAAGGAACTTTCTCTCTAAAGAAGATAGCTCTTCATTTGATGAAGACAATGATAGTGAAGAAGAAGCCAATGAGAGAGTATTGTTTATGGCTAAGCACAATAAACCCAAGAACAATAAGCAAGAGGTATCAAACAACGAAGAAGAAGGATGGACCATAGATGAATTTTATGAGGAATCAATCAAGCTTATAAAAGATCTCAAGGTGGAGAAGATCTGTTCCAAAACTTGTGAAGAAAAAGTTCAAGGTCTCAAAGTTGAAGTTGAAGAACACAAATGCATTGAAGAGTCACTTCAAAAGAAGTTGGAAGAAAGCAACCAAGAAAGGGAAGAATTAGAAGCTGAAGTAGTCTTGCTGCGTGAGGAAGTGAAGAAAGGAAAAAATATCCAAAACTATGCCAACAACTCAAGGGAATTGGAAGAACTCATCAACAATCAACGATCTTACAATGACAAAACTGGCATCAGTTACAAAGAAGAAGAAGAAGGACCTTCTACAACAAAATACAATGAACCTATGAGATTTGACATGCATGTAGACTTCACTGGACAAGATTCACAAGAAGAGCCTTGGAAGACAATTCCTCGATGAAAATTTCCATCTAGGTACCAACATATTTTTTATGGCTACTATTATTCATGTGGAAAATTTGGTCATAAAGCTGTAGAATGTAGCACATACCCTAGGAAAGAATACAATTCCAGGAGATCTGTCAAATATGAACCTCCCAGGGCTCAATGAAACATCAATAGATTTTAACATTTAAGAAATAATATTGAATGTTATAAATGTCCAAACTTTGGACACATAGCCAAATACAGCAGACTTGAAAATCCTCTAGAAGAATCTTCGAAGCCACAGAATGAATGAACATGGAAGAAGAAGAAGAATGATAATTGTGCTCTCTCTCAAGGCTCAAAAGAACAAAGATGTGTGGTATGTTGATAGCGGTTTCTCAACGCATATGATTGGAGATAGAAATAAATTTGTATCTCTGAAAGAGAAGAAGGATGGAACCGTGTCCTTTGGAAATGATGGATCTTCAAATGTTATAGGATCAGGTACTGTCACTCTTGGAAGCAAATATGTTCTAGCCAAGAATGTTCTATTGGTTGAAAACATGAATCACAATCTGCTCAGTGTTGGACAAATGTGTGATCAAGGACACACAATACTATTCAACTCCACGAAATGTGAAATCAGGAAAGGCGTGTATGGTGAAATTGTGGCTACAACAAATCGAGCTCCAAACAACATATATGTTCTAGATGAAGCAACTAAAGCATGTCTAATAGCTAAAGAGGATGATACAATAATTGGTAGCAATGATGATCGACTAAGTAAGAAGTTTGCTACAAAGGTGCAAAGTGATTTTGAGATGTCTTTACTTGGTGAGCTGACATACTTCTTAGGGCTTCAAATATCTCAACAAGAGAAAGGAATATTTATATGTCAAGCCAAGTACATCAAGGAAATGCTCAGGAAATTTAAAATAGAAGATTGTAAAGCCATCCTTACTCCAATGGTAACAGGTTGCAAATTGAGCATAGACGACTCATATAAGGATGTGGATCAAAGGTTGTACAAATCTATGATTAGTAGTCTTCTATATGTAACAGCTTCTCAACTAGATGTTATGCAAGTAGTTGGACAAGTAGCAAGATTCCAAGCAGCACCAAAAGAATCACATATTAAATATTTGACATCATTTGAATATCTTCGTCAAAAGCTTGGGATTCTCCCAAGTTCTCATTAGATTATAGGTCTGTCGGATGGTTGTGTGTCAGGGGAAGTGGAAGTGTCTACAGGTCTGCAGGATGGTTGTGTGTCAGCGGGAGTGGAAGAGTGTACAGGTCTGCAGGATGGTGGTGTTTCAGGGGGAGTTACCCTTTTCCATTGATGTCAAAGGGGGAGATAATGTTGTAGGAAGAGGTGTCATGATTGTAGGGGGATTACTTGTGTTGCCATCAATGCCAAAGGGGGAGATTTTTTATCAATGGTTGTCATTGATGTCAACCCAGGTAGCACCAAGGGCTAACCCAATATTGCATGGGAATTCAGCAGTTGTCATTGATGTCAACCCAAGCAGCACCAAGGGCTAACCCAATATTGCATGGGATTTTTGAGCTACCAAATTAATATATTCTAGGTCAATAATTTTTTTTATGGTTTCTACTTGTCGAGATGTTTCCATTGATATATGGCACGCCATGTAATTCTTCACGGTTTGAGAGATATTCATGTTTAAAGTTTGTACCCCCAGTTAGTGGGCTAAAACCCCATGGGGTTGGGGCATGGGTCATTGAAAAATCATAACTAATATTTTTTAAGCTCCTAAAATCTCTCCCATGTTCAATTGTTGAAGCCCCTCTCAACTTAATCATTCATATAAATTGTGATCTTCATTTCCTCCTTATGCAAAGGATTCGGCCATCTAAAATAGCTCATCGTGGAATTTTCGCTCTAAATTTTTTTCTACGAAGGTTCAAAAGTTGAAAGTTTTATGAGGCAAAGCTGAAATCTTGAGGAAGTTGTAGTAAAAATTTTAGATCAAGGTGTTTAATATTTTTGGAGATATAATCTGTGGAAGTCAGGGTTTTGCAGGCTTTTGAAATTCATCTCAAAGAAGTGACCTTGGTAAATTCGTCATAACTCTCTCTCTGAGTATCGGATTGGAATTCTGTAAAATGTGGAAAATAGTGCACAGTCTATAATTTTCTCTCTATCAATTTCAGGGACAAATGAAGAAGCAGTGTCACGTGGCATTCCATACAAGTGCACTCTTATGAAAAAATCCTTAATTATGGCATTGTGAGAGATTGTGTATAACTCTCTCTTGATGAATCCAAATTGGGTTAGAACTGTGGCATTGGAAAGAATACTCATAGGACTACTACAATATGAAAATCAAATATTGAGGATCTGAAATAATAGAGATACACCAGATTCAATATCGAGCTCCTAGAATGCAAGAAAAATCTAGATCATGTGTTTTCAAAGATTGCAAAGGACCAAACTTTATACGAAAACAAAGAAAAGCAAGTTGCAGTAGAGGGTAGCATGACAAGAGCAACAACCAAGGTGCATAACATCAGCAAGAAGTTCATCATATGAAGTCTTCAAGTGCAAAGCATTGCATACAATCATTGTAAAGGTATCACTGTACTAAGTCATTGTAAATACATTATTGTAAAAATTGTACTAGTGTCTATCTGCCAAAGGTTGAAGAGGCAGTGTTGGGAGGTTTAGGATCTCATTAGGTGGTTGTGTCAAAGTTGGGGTTATGGTCTAGTATATCTTCTTCTTCTGCATCATTCTATATCATTGTAAAGTGGACCATTTTCCCTGGTACGGGAGTCCATTCTTCTTTTATTCTTCTATAGGGTGCTAGGGTGGTGCTAGGGTGAGTTGTAGCTCATTGGGTGTTGGGGCATCCATTCAGTTGTCTACTAAAGAATCTCGGGCATTGGAGCATCCATCCAGTGGGAGTTGGAGAGGAATGCTTTTATAGATTCTAGGAAGTTGGAGCTTTATTTTCAATTGGAGTTGAATATTAAAGAATTATTAGAAAAGCATTAGGTGGTTTTTGTCCCGGAGTGGGTTTCCACCTTAAACACTATGCGCATTTTTTCTTCTTCTTGTTTGTTGCTATCATTGTACAAACACTGATAATAATTGAAGATTAACTAATGCTCTAATTGTAAGAAATACTGATTCAAACTCCCCCCCCCCTCTCAGTATTTCCAACAATTATGACTCATGAAGATGAAGAATTGCAACATGATCTATCAAAATTACAAGAGAAAGTGCACCAAATTTCTCTCTTGTAAAGAGAAACAAAAAATGAAATGGAAGTTTTGAAGAAAGGAAAGGAAGCGAAGAGGGATGGTTTGAAGAATAATATGGATGGTTTGAAGAAAGGTGTGGAAGCTAATATGGATGCCATGGAATCTAAGATGGATGAAATGGAAGAAAAAATGAAAGACAACATGGAAAACATGAAGAATGATCTAAAAGCAGACATGGAAGGTTTGAAAATGTTGATACAAGAAATGTTTCCTAATGGATAAAATATAGTAGAGGAAATTCTTGATGAGAACAAAATAAATGTTAATCGAGATTTCATACAATCTAATGTTGGATGGAAGAACCACCATATTCAATAGATGGATATGAGGAAGTTTGATGGCAATGATCCCGTCACATGGATACTACGGGCGGAGCAATATTTTGATCTTAATAATGTGCAAAACACATAAAAGGTACGCATTGCAACTTTACATTTAGAAAAAAATACATTTGTATGGTATTGATGGCTTTGCTCCCATAAAAAAATTGTCACTTGGTCAATTTTTATAGAGGAAATGATAGCACATTATGAGGATACAAAGAGCAACATCTTCTTTAGCCAATTAATAAATCTCAAACAAAAGGGTTCAATGGTGGAGCACATTGAGGACTTCCAAAAATTGAATATAAGGGTAATGGATATTCCAGAGGAACATAGGATTAATGTCTTCCTAGGGACTTTAAAGGATAAAATCCAACATGAAGTTCGTGTTTGGGAACCTGATTCATTGGATAAGGCATTCAGGTTGGCAAGAGAAATTGAATGTAAAATTATGGTGATAAGGAAGCCTACCACTCACATCTACAAATATGGAAGTGTTGCTACTCCTAGACTTCCACATCTTACAAGGTTGACACCACAACAATAGGTAGAAAAATGAGCAAAAGGGCTTTGCTACAGTTATGATAGCAAATACATTAAAGGTCATAAGTGTGCTTAGAAGAAATTATTTTACATAGATTGTGAAGAGGATGAAGAAAATGAACAAGAAACTTCAAAATAAGAGGATATACACTAGGAACCAACCCTAGAAGAAGAAGAAATGAGTGTGACCATATCGTGTAATGCATTGGAACGAATTACCACTCCTCAAAATCTCAAGATAGAAGAACATATCAAGAATAAAATGGTAATAATGTTGATTGATTTGGGTAGTACCCATAATTTTATTCATTGTAAGGTAGCCAAGGAATCAAATTTTTTCTTATACCCAACACCAAAATGTCAAGTGATGGTTGCAAATGGAGGAACTATAAATTTCTCTAGAAAATGCTATAATATCAAGCTAACCATGGGGGAATATGTATTGAATAGTATAATGCTCTCCATTCCAATGGGAGGTGCTGATGTTGTACTAGGAGTACAATGGTTACAATCTTTGGGGACGGTAGCTTTTAATTTTCATGAAATTTTCTCGATTTTTTTTTCAGAAGGAAAGGAAATTGAATTATGGGGTATCGTAGGGAAGTCAGGAAAGATAATAACCTCTAATTTCATGAAAAATCTTCTAAAGAAAGAACAATGAGGCGTAATTTCACAATTATGCTCCCTAGAAGTTCCAACATCAAAATCATCTATTTCTTAGGATCTCCAAAAATTCTTGGAAAATCATTCCAAGGTGTTTGAAACTCCCAAAGGACTCCCACCTATTTGTGATCATGATCATTCTATTCATTTGATTCCAGGAAGCGTTCCTCCAAACATCAGGCCTTACAGATATCCTTATCTCCAAAAGATCGAAATTGAACGTATGATTGCAAAAATGTTAGACGTTGGTATAATTCAACCTATTCAATGTTCTTTCTCCACTCCAGTAGTATTGGTGCACAAGAAGGATGGATCATGGTGCATGTGTCCATATTATAGGGAGCGCAATAAGATCACTATTAAAGATAAATTTTCCATTCCTGTGATTGATTAATTATTGGATGAATTACATGGCGCAATTTATTTTACCCAGTTGGATCTTCCTTCAAGATATTGTCAAATTAGAATGAAGACTGAAGATATTCCAAAAACAACATTTCGAACTCATGAGGGTCATTATGAATTTTTGTTCATGCCTTTTGGCCTTACCAATGCACCTTCTACATTTCAATGGTTGATGACTTCCATTTAAAAAATCTTCCTTAGAAAATTTGTGCTAGTATTTTTTGATGACATACTAATCTACAACAGTTCTTGGAAGGATCCTGTTCAACATGTTGATAGGGTGCTCAAACTATTGGAGGAAAAACAATTATATGCAAAAACATCCAAATGTTTCTTTGGAGTATAAAAGGTGGAATATATAAGTCATATTGTATCTCATCAGGGTGCTAAGGTAGACAATAAAAAAATTAAAGCCATTAAGGAATGGAAAGTACCCACAACCATAAAGAAGTTGTGAGGATTTCTTGGGTTAACATGGTATTATTGTAAGTTTGTTAAGAATTATGGGAGAATAGCGGCACCTCTAACAACATTATTGAAGAAAGATTCATTTTCATGTTCTCTTGAAGCAACTAAGGCCTTCAAACATCTTAAAGAGGAAATGTACCTAGCACAGGTCTTAGCTACCCCACACTTCACAAAAATATTTATTGTGGAACATGATGCATCATGAAATGGAATTGGTGTTGTTTTAATGCAAGAAGGAAGACACGTTGCTTTGGAAAGTCGTCTAATCAAAGGAAAGTATTTACAGAAAGCTATTTATGAGATGGAAATGTTGAAATACTACATGCACTAAATAAATGACGACCTTACCCAATGGGATTGCACTTCAAGGTAAAGACTGATCATGATAGTCTTAAAAAAATTTAGGAACAAAGACTATCTTTAGAAAAGAAGCAAAAATGGGCCACAAAGATGTTGAGTTATGACTTTCAAATCATCTACAACAAAGGGAAGCTAAATGTTGTTGCAGATGCACTCTCAAGAAAGGATGAAGAGGTGGAAGCATTAATTTGTGAAATTTCTATTATCCAACCATATTGGATAACTAAAGCAAGGGATGAATGGAAGAAGGGCGAAGAAGTGTGGACACTCATTCAAAATTTGCAGCAAGATCCTAGTAAATCTGATACATTTAGTTGGAAAAATGTTTCCTTATTGTACAAAGATCACTTATATATTTGTAAGAATTCCCGAATAAAACAAAAGATTATTTTGGAATTGCACACTTCTCCTTTAGGAGGACGCTCAGGATTTTTAAAAACATACCAAAGGGTGAAGAATTTTTTTATTATTATTTATCTATTTATTTATTTATTTATTTTTTTTTATTGAAGGCCTTAAATTTGATATTCAAAATTTTGTGGTAGAATGTTTAGTTATCCAGCAAAATAAAGTTAAGACAATTAAGACCCTGGGTCTTCTACAACATTTATCTATTCCAAGTCAACGTTGGAAGGATATTTCAATGGATTTTATCACAGGTTTACCTAAGTCTGAAGGAAAGAGTGCCATCATGGTGGTATTTGATAGACTTACCAATTATGCACACTTTTTTTCACTATCTCATCCATTTAAATAAAGTACAGTTGCTACCACATTTATGGAAATAATTCAAAATCTAGATGGAAACCCAAATATTATGGCAAGCGAAAGAGATCCCAATTTTACTGGGAATTTTTGGATGGAATTATTTTGTTGTTTGGGTACTCAACTAACTCATAGCTCATCTTATCATCCTCAATCTGATGGTCAAACTGAGATAGTGAACAAATTTTTGGAATGATCTCTTCATTGTTTTGTATCTGATAAACAAACACAATGGGTCAGGTAGTTAACTCCATCTGAATGGAGGTATAACACTTCCTTCCATACTGCAGCAAAAATGATCCCATTTATGGCATTTTATGGATATCATCCATCGTCCATCACATCATCTTTAAGAGAAAATTCTAAGTTGCAAGCAGTGGAAGATCACATCGAGCATCAACAACAAGTTCTCCAACTCTTAAAGGATAACATAAATTTGGCACAAAATCGAATGAAACAACAGGCAGATCAACATCACAGTGAGAGAATTTTTGATGTAGGAGATTGGGTATTTTTACAGCTACAACCATACAAAAAAATTTCCCTCAAGCAAGCTAAGAAGGATAATAAATTATCGCCAAAATACTATGGTCCTTATAAGGTATTGCAAAAGATTGGTACTATGGCATACAAATTGGTGCTTCCTACTTCGTCACGAGTGCATCCATATTTCCATGTTTCATGTTTAAAGAAGGTTATAGGTGACAAAATTCTAGTTCAAACAATATTGCCATAACTTGATGACGAAGGGAAAATAATATTGGAACCTGAAACAGTCATGGAAACAAGAACTCAGCAGCTATGAAATTGATCAATTTCAGAGTATCTCATCATGTGGAAGAACTTACCCACTGAAGATTCTACATGGGAGGATGAGAATTTTATATAGAAGCATATAGAGCTACTCAAGCATTTAGGACAAAACTTTTTTGAAGGAGAGGAGCATTTTTGGTCCCCATATTACTAGTGTAGTTCCTTATTGGTATTAGCATACCCCCTTATTGTTATTGTTGTACCTCTGTAACCCCCATTTTGTTATTATTGTTCCCTTACATTATTATTGTTAGGTTGGCTAGGATTATATTGTGACCCCATGGACTCCTATATATAGAAGGAGATTTTTTCATTTGTATCATCCAGGAATTGTTCATTTATGTAACATATTGGAGGTTTCCCCCTCGAAGTGGTTGATTTCTAAGGCATTGATCTCTCTTTTATTCTATTTTTGGAGTTAGTTTCATAACATCCTATAATTCTTCCACCTTATTTATATCAAGGCCATGTTATTCATCTGTAGCCAAGAAGTGTGCCAAAGATAAACGAAGAAGGTAAAATCATACTAGAAGTAGAAACAATCCTTGAAACAAGCATTAAGTAACCAAGTAAACCAAGAATTTAGACTATATAAAAAAGAAGAACCTACATGTGGAAGAGATGACATGGGAATATAACTTGTTCTTATAAAGTCACTAACAGTTAGTCAAGGTTTGAGGATAATATGTGTTTTAGCCTAATTTAGTGCATTTTAAATGCCTATATAAGTCCCAGATTAACCCTAAAACCTCTTACTAGTCCATATATAAGGAGTCATTAAATTTATATTTTTAATATTGTTATGTAGGCTAGAGCCTTTCATGGTCCCATTTTATTATAATTATACCCCTTTCCCCCTATATATACACCGAGGAGACCTTGTTGGTGCATGGTCCCCTGGGGCACACATTTTGATGTAATTTGTTATAATTCTAGTATATGTGTGTTGCGCGAATGAGTCAAGGGGCTTTGGGGTGGGTTAAAGTCCCAAATTTTGATGTAAATTGGTTTAAGGTTAAACTCTGGGCCTCAAACCATGGTTTGAGACCATAGTATCTACGCAAAAGAGGAATATAAATATATAAATCGAGTCTAAGGAAATTTAGTCATGAAATGTAATGTTTTGGATCTAAGCTTATGTGTCTTTAATACGTTGTGAAGGGTTTTTTTGGGTTGGGTTGAAAGGCTCATGTTGGCTATGTGCGCTGTTAGTCATTAGTATTTTTTACCTGTTAGTGATGACTAGTTCAATAGCCTAGTTTTCCAACAGCCGATCTTAAAATTTGTCAAATTTTCCAGCTGGGAAAACACCCATAAAACTTTTGCTCTCCTTACTTTTCAGTTCGCCCATGACAAGTTGAAATCCCATTATCAAATCCTACCTAACCTTAGCCATACTAATTCTGCCTGTCAGCTGTAAAGGGACAATCCAAATCTGTTCAAAAACCTCCCCTAAGTTAGGAAGTGGCACTTTAAGAAATTTTACCCTTGGCAACCATCAAAAGGCCAAAAAACCTCCATCTGCTATAGACCAATCATAACAGACCTCCCACTCTACTAATGAAGTTAGTCACAGCTCTAAGTCGTGCCACTTACACGCCCCTAAGTCTCAGCACTGCATAGACCACTGTCTCAAGCTAATTATTAGGTGTTTTATAATGTTTATGGATTTTACAAGCACAAGAAACATGTCATCATCTCAGAAGAAAATTCTTGACTCCGCATTAGAAGAATAGTTGCTTCTCAATGTGAACATGAGCCTGAGATACATCTGCAGGGAAAAGAGTTACTCATCAAGATCTTGCAATTTTCATTCAGCCTGAAAACACAGCTAAGGAAAAAACAACACTGTCAAAATGGCTGTTGATAATTCATGGTCAAGAACCTCCTTCATTTATAAGCAGAGGGCAATGGCCGATGTTGACTTGAAAAATTGCAAACTGACTGTAAGACAGGTTTGTTTTTTAAACAGTGAAACAGTAACTACAGGTTTGTTTTTAAGTAAAAGGAAGTTTGAATTAAAAGCTTTAAATGAAGCAGAGTATCAAAACAGGCTAAGATAAAGGTTCAAACTGAGCAGAAAATTTGTATCTATGTCCAAAGAAAGAGGATAAATTGAAGTTTCAGGTATCATCATCATGGCGCAACAAGAAAATACTCCATTGATCAAAGCTATTGTAACAAAACATCTCTACAGGGGTGCTAGTATGAATGGCTCAAATCAGTGCTGAGCAAGAAGACACTTCAATAAAAAAGGACCTCTATCTACTCTTGTGTTTTTGTTGGGTTGTAGAATATAGTTTATGGTTTCTAGATAAACATAGAGAAAAAGCAGGCAAGTAGTACACAGCCCCCAGACATAAGCCATCTTGATATCATTTAAAGCGCCAGTGCAAGTCCAGGTGTCGCAATCCACACTCCACCACAAAGACAAGTGAATCCTTCAGATGCAGCAAGGTTGGTGATTTCTAAAACAGTATTGGTTTTTTTTCTGTGTTGTTAGAGCTCCATTTAGGAGGAAAATGGCTAATAAAAGCCTTGGTGTCTGTGAGTAATTCTAGCTGCCATTCCACATCTTATATACTTGTCCCCTCAACATCGAGACATAAACAGGTTATGGTCTAAGTTTTAAACCCTAGAACAGTATGCAAGGCTAGTTAGGCATGTCATTATTTCCACATGAAATCAACTCCATTTATAAACAGGTGCCTTTTCAAATCTGTTCATCACAGCTGACACAGAAAATCCGAGCTTATATCTTCAAGAGGCATCACCACTGAAACAATTGTTCATAATGTGTAAAAGGGGTGATTTAACATACTATTAGTTTTTGGATAAATATCTTAAGACAAATATAGGTCTTCATCATTTAAATGGTAGGAAACACCACTCTGGTACTTTTTGAAGCAGAAGAAAGGTTTGGAGGAACACCCTGCTTAATTGATAGAAGATTGCAAACTCTGAATAAATCCAAATAAATTGTTAGCACCTGCAGTTGGAGAAAAGTTGAGGAGACACATGGAGGTAGAAACTGTCAACCAAATTAAAAGGACAGTCCATACCCTTGAAAAATGACACAGACAGGTATGTCTTTCAAAGGCCAGACGTATAAAACATTCTGAAGTAGCAGTCAGGCTCCTTATTTAGCATAAAGGCATCCTGAGTAAATACATAGAATTATAAGAGTGCGAAAATGATCACAATATGTGTTTTGAGTCCTAGGACTAGGTAAGGGTAATGAGAATATGCCACTGTAAAAGAAGGAGTCTTTTCACACATTTCTACAAAAAATAAATGGTATAAAGGAAATAGGGAAGTCCGAAAGGCAGAGTTTAAAGTTTTGAATTGAAAACAAACGCATCTCCAAACCTTTCAAATACACCCTCTCCAAATCAATTGTGCAAAGTGATCGTTGGGTGTTTGTTGTTTCAAAGGAGTAAATCGAAGTGGAAAATTTCATTTTCAAAGTTCCCAAGCGAGAATCGAGCCTCCCTTTACAGTTTCCAAGCATTGAACGAGGTTTTCAAGTCGAATTTGCAGAGTTTCCAGGGTTGTTACACCGCGCGGCACTCCTGTAGAAGCGCGCGGTGCTCCTGGGCAGAGTTTTTGAACTACGCAACAAAGGCGTGTGGCACTCCTATAGCCACGCATGGCGCTCTTGTAGCCGTGGGTAACAAGTTCCTGACACCGACTCGACAGGCCACCCGACCATATTTCTTGCGCGACGTTCTTTTCGTCCAAAGTGCTGCGCACTTGTTGACTGCTCAACACACCTCCAAAACACTCCTAAGGGTTGCTTGATCTCTTCAAAGGATCTTTCACTGATTTTCAGAGGTAGTTACAAGCATCCCTTGAGCTTTTCACAACTGTTGAGTGGTGAGGAAGGTCAAATCATCACAATCAAAACCATAGTTCGGGTTTGGTGTAAAAAATGAAATTGCTGTTTGTTTCCATTAGTAGAAGTAGAATAGCAAAATTTGAAGAGTTCTGTTGATTAGTTCCATGGAGCGGAGCTAGTGAGAAATCTGTCATTATCAGTTAAAGGTACTTTTACCAAACTGTGTGCAAAGAACAATTAACTAAAAAGGGTGAAATGTTTTGTTTGAAAGAAATTTTATTGGTGTTTTAATACTGCCAAACCTTTTCTAAACACCATAGAAACTTTTTCAAATTTTCCCACCTTATCCTATAAACAGTAATTTCTGTCTGTGTATGTACTCTGGCTAGCGGTATTTATGAGTGGTGGATATACTGATAAAAGTGCCTATAGGGAAAAGAAATTTGAACCAAAAACTGTGTTTTTTCACCTTTCCTAATCAAAGAAAAAAGATATCTTATATCTTCAAGGCATCAAAGGGTAGGTTTCCCCTACCAAGCACAGAAAAGGACAGTTGTTCACTGTGTATACTTTTTACTGCCTTTTGTTTTTCAAACTCATTTGAGAAGTTGATTTTCAGAGGGTACAAAGGCATTTTTTTTTTCTAGAGGGATAGGGGTTCCATACTGAAAGGGAGCGTTGATTGTTGGAAAAGATAAAACTCTTACAGGCTCTGTTGAAACCTTTGAAACATTTTCAAACTCTGTCACCTTTGTTCAATAAATAGTGAAGTTGATTGTGTGTCTGCACTAAAGGTGACTGTATATGGTATGAGCTTTGTTGATTGATTGGCATACTAGACAAGGGCAGGATTGTGAAGTTGAAAGGTTGACCATTGGTCAAAGATACAAAATAGGTTGTTGAGCTCCAAACATCACAGAGCAAGGTGACTTTGTCACTATACACAGCATTTTCACTTAACAGCCTATCTTCATTTCACTGTGTTTTTTCTTATTAAAGGGTCTGCTTGTTGAAATGCATCTCAAAGGTGGGGAAGGCCACATTTTAAAGGAGCAGAGGTTTTGTATTGAGAGAGAGCATTTTGCACTAGCATCCAAAGACATTGTTTTCTTATCAAAATAGTGGGTTGACAGAGTTTAGCTTAAAGAAGGCAGTTTAAAGGCAGTAAGGCAGTTTGGTGCTTCAAGAGCATATTTAGCCCAAAATGCTGCCCAGGTAAGACAGCAGAAGTGGTTTACACAAGAGATACGAGCCAATATCTACTGAAGAGGTCAATGCACATCCATCCATCCTCTTCAATTTTCATGAGGTAGGTTGTTTGGATTTCTGCCAGAGAGTACAGGAGGTCAAAAGTTTCTCGCCCTTGACACACCTATGTGCCTTGAGATTCCAAAGCAAACATTTCCAAGTAGCAGACCTTGATTTCAAGTTTTCCCCGAGGTTGGTATCTAAAGCCACCAAAATCCCATATCTTGGTGAGAAATGGTTCAAGCAGGCCCATCTAGACTTGGATGACTACAAGCCTTTCGTCAAGCCCGAGCACAGAGATACATGCACTGCTATTTTTCCTTTCTCTCATCTTCTTGCCAGCTATGCTCCTCTAATGAAGATCATAATGAAGTATTTTACTTGTGAAGGGAGATTTACTTGAGTTTATGCCTACCATGTCTGACTATTGATGCATTTCACTAGAACTAGGCAGCTCAATCTACCTTACTTTTTGTGCAAGAGCATCGAGAAAATGGCATCCCTAGTTCAGAGGAAGCCTCCATCTCTGCAAATAGCTTCTCTTTTCCATCATTCTCTGATCAAAATCATCATTCTTCATCAGCTGGAGAAGAAAGGGGTTTCTTGGGATGTTTTTATCAGTCACCCAGATTTCTCCACTATTCCTCTGGTCCATATATCTCCCACCCTACCTATTCAACGCCCTGTACCTTTATCCAGCAGGCCTACTCCTAGAAGGCTTAGGATCACCACAGAATAGTCAGGACATCATGAAGAGGAGGGGCATGAACAGGTAGAAAAAAAGGAGGACAAACATGAAGGAAGTTATGAAGGACAGCAGCTTGAGTCACTAAGTGAGCATGGAGTTGAAACACAACAGTAGCTTGATTTTGATGGTCAGGGGAAGCAGGTTGAACCACAAATTGAACAAGGGATTGAGGTAGAACAGAAGCTTGATATTGGTGAACAGGGGCAGCAATTTGAACAACATGATGAAGATGAGCAGCAACAACAGTCCTCTCGTGATACATTACAGCCTCCTCAAGTTGCACAGCAGCTTCAAGAGGAAGGGCTTTTTCCGGAAGGTGACAAACAAAGTGACAAGGGCAAGGCCATCATGCCTTCCTCTCCCGAGAAGACTAAGCCCAAGACAACAAAGAAACAAATGCTCAAGGTGGTTACTCCAAAAGTAACAAGAACTATTTGGAGCAAAAGAAAAACGCCCAAGAAACCTCTCACTAGCATGCCAAGAAGGAAGAGTGGAAGATTAGCCTTCAAGGGCAAAGGGAAAGGCAAGATAGGAGAAAGTCAAGAACATGGAGGTGCATTGACTATCATCCCAATCCAAAGTGATGACAGCGACAATGAAGCCCGCATTCTTGAAAACCTTCTAATCCATCGAGAGGGCCAAATTGAAGCATTGGAGAATGACCTTCATCGGGAAAAGAATTTCAATCATTTCTTGGAGATCCAAAATAGTCAAATGAGTGCCCATGTGGCTATCTATGAGTCACGAGCTATCAAGTACAAGAAAGAGGCTGCCAAAGCACAAACAAGGATAAGAGAGCTTATAGGCGAGTTTGATGAAGATGAAGAAGAAGACCAGCCTAGGCGGAAAAGGCCTAGAACCATAGGGCTTAAAAGAGCCCTAGAAAAGCAAAAGGAAGAAGAACAAGTCCATCTTCAATCCACTTCCCTCACTGCACTCCTTGAGCAAGAAATTGAAAGAAATAAAGAGGCATGGCTAGAAAGAGCCAATAAACATTTGGAGATGAAGCTTGAGAAGGAAAATAGAGACCTGGAGCTGCAAAGGAAGATGACACAACACTATCAAAAGCTAAATCAGTTTGTCCGGCGCAAGCTAAAGGCCACTCAAGAGAAACTAAACGAAGCAAAGGGGAAGCGCCCAGTACGGAAAGACAAGAAAGGCACATCAACACTTGACATTTTGGCTTCAATTTTGGAGCATGTTGCTAAGGACCCTTGAGGGTCATGCATACCAATTTTGGGCCCATTTTGGAAACTTTTGGTTTTTTGACATTTTTGAGTTTTTGATCAAAAACTCATAAATTCGCCATCTCATTTTGAGGATTCATTAAGGGAGGAGAATGGTATCATTGAATGCCATAATTTCATGAGCAGGCCCTCATCGATTTTCAGAACCTTTGGAGATCATTTTCCCCCTCAAAACGGCGAAAAAGGCTCTCTTTTTGCACACTCTGCCCGGTCTATCAGCAGACTGTAATTTTCTGGATTTTTACACACAGGTGCAGATTTGGAGGACTTCTAGGCATCGGATTGGGTAAATTTCAGTTGTGCCAGAAAATAGACACTCGGAGCTTTCCAATGAGCTATCATGAGCCTCGTTTCAACACCAGGAAGGCTACCAAATGTTTCCGGCAAGTCAGGGGACCTTTTGCTGATGAAAATTTGAAGTATTTTTGTAATTATTGAACCTCTAAAATCTGCTTTTTCCAAATGTGCGTTTAGCTATTTTTGCACTTAGAAAATAATGCAAAGTCAATTTAATTCCCTTTTTTAGCATTTTTTAGATATTTTATGGGATATTTTGTGCCTTGGGCTTTGCAAAGCCTCAAGGACAAGTTTAGATATTTTGATTAGGCCAATGAGGATGCAAGTTGAACCTTGAGGTTTTCCTCACTTGAGCCTATTTATTCCACAAGCTCTCATTTGTAAACAAGGCTGAATTTGAGAAGAGAAGCAATATATTGGTCATATGAGCTTTGAAGGAAATACTTGTGTTATGCTTTTGGATTGACTCTTGGATGTTCTTGGATGAATGAAGAAGGATTGTTGCTGGATTCCATGACTTGGTAGAATGGTATAGTGTCTCTTTCTATGTTGTTGTCTTTTAGTTTTCATTCATGAATACATGTTTCCTGCTTGCTAGAGATCAGTAGAGAACAAATTTGAGACCTGCCCTTGGAGGTACCTCAAGTTTCCTGTTTCTTCATAGCTTTCATGTTTTCTTCCTCTTTAGTCATACTAAAGAATTCTTAACTGCTCTGTAGTAACTTGAGGATATTGTTGCTTATTTCATTAATGGTTTTATGCTAGCTAAGTATGACTTATGGTACGCCCTACTTACCAATGGCCAGCCATAGCTCCATCCATGAAATTTCTCTTTGATCGATTAGATTTTCATTTTGTTGAACCAAGGAGGCCTAGTTTCGATCTAGCACTTTGTCTAAAACCATGAAATCTTGTTTTTCAAAGTGCCCAATAACTTAAAGACTGTGTTTAGGTGTTCCGACATAGTATTTTAAGTTGTTATTCTGTCTTATGTGTTTTCCCCAAAGTCTGATGGCCATTTCCCCAAGTTAGAGAGTTATACTCCTCTATGCATGGCTTGAATGTTTGTTTCTATGTATTGATTAGCCTATAGTTACATGTTGCATGATTAATGGTTTTCCCTACCATGTTTATGTCTTCTATTAAACTAGTTATGCTTGAAACTCTTTGTTGTTCACAAACTTGATGTCCATTCTGTTCCATTTTACCTAAAGATCCTTTCTACCTTGAAACAAATCGGCCCTTCAACAGCCTTGTATCATCATTTAATAGCTTTCTTGACCTTTTGACCCCATAGCCCAGTTAATCTAACATCTTGTTACCTACTTTATATCTTTGATCAGTTTCATCCCTCACTACTTAAAAAACCAAAAAACCAAAAACCTACTTCATAACTAGCCTAAAATCAGAACATAATATGCAAACACACAGATATCCCTTACACATTTAGAGAGAGCCCTCTCTAAGTCCAGGAAGGCTAGGTCCTTGGGCTCCAAAGACTGGGTTGATGTTACATCGTCATTTGGCTTACCAATTGGCCAAATCACAGGACCCTAACATAATGGCAATCACGGTGGGACTTTGAGTTAGTGACAATCTAAGGAAACCTTAGAACTCTAGAAGTCCCTTATTTTCAAGAATACCTACCAGTGAGCCACCTCATCGCCACACTAACATAATGGCGATCATGGTGGGACTTTGAGTAACAAAAAACTTAGATTCCCTATACATTCAGAGACCTTTGAGAATTCTATCTGACTGACTTATCCCACTGCTCACTAACATAATGGCGATCACGATGGGAATTTGAGTCAAAACATCCTTGGTATCCCTTAGGAACTCTCAAAATCTCAGTCAAACTTAGAAGAGTAGAAAATAGCTCCTTCACCATCTTAGCAAAATGATGACCCAGCTGTAGGATACTCTTCCAAACGTTAGGATTACATAAAAACTCAAAAAACCCCAAAAACTCCCTTAGATTGGTTTTTGTCAGTACTGGTGGTGGACCATACACACATACCTCAAAACAGCCAAGTTCCACCTGGCGACTCCACTAGCCTCCAGTAGGCCTTACTATTTTGCCGAACTCTAGGTTACTATCCTATCAACCTATCCCATCGCTCACTAACATAGCGGGAGATGGTGGGACACATAGTAAATGAAAGTCTAGAAAACTCTTATAAACTCTTTGGTCCTTTAGATACTTAAACCAGCAAGCAGTCCATAAGATCATTTAGAGTAAACTCTTTTTGTTATCGCCACCCTAGCAAAGTGTTGAAACAAGTTTAGAATACTTTAGACAAACCATAGGCTGCACATAAGAACTTAGAAAAACCCCAAAATATTCCCAGATTGGATTTACCCTAGTTACTGGTGGTGGACCATAGCTACGTCTTTACAAAAACAAACAAGTTCCACCTGGCGACTCCACTAGCCTCCAGTAGGCCTTTTTCCCCACTAGTCCTTATAAAGATTCCTAAGAATGCATTAAGTAATCCCAATCATACTGATGGAGGAAATCATGGTTCAAAACCTAAGGACACAAAGGAGATATGCCCCGATGAGCAGAGAACATATCCCTGGATTCCCACATAAAATTCCTACAAATGTAAGTTGAATAGGAGGCCTACCTCTCTTTCGAAATGAAAATATTGACGACCCATTTTTACACCTCATCAAGTTTCATATACATGTATGGAAGTTAAAGACTGAATGGCATGAGGACTGCCTCATGAAAATGTTCATGGGTACATTGGAAGAAGAGGCAAGAGAATGGTATGAAAACCTAGAACCTCGCACCTTATTTTCTTTAAAGGATTTCCACAAAGTATTTTGTAAACGCTATATAGGGCACTGTCCATCTCTATCATTGGCTTAAAGTTGTTGTGATCACTCTGAAAACCTCATACAACACATTGTAAGCATTGAAAAATGCTTTGGAAATTGGCATCCTGAGGAGTTTTTAGAGGAGGTCCATAGTTTTCTTACCCAAGCTAACAATCAAGATGACCAAGAAGAGTTGATCCTAGATGAAATCCATCAAGAAATAAGAGAGGATCCACAAGAGCTCTTTGAAAAGGTTGAAACCAATAACAGTCCATCTGCCCTTCCCTGCAAAATGCAAGCGGACATTCAGCCACAAGATCAACTTCCACAAAAAATGGAAAAAAATTGTTTCCCACTTCAAAGAAAACAGAAAATAACTTCTCCTTTAACTGAAGAGGAAATAGATCAAATTATAAACATGCAGACAACCTCTGAAACTTCATTTAACCAAAACTTCTCTGATATTTTTCTTGTTAATCCTGCATATCATAAGTCAAAAAATAGATTTGTAAATCAAGTTGAAGAAAAGAAATCTGATAGTCCAATATACATGGCTGGTGACATTACTTATGTTAATGATTCTCCAATGTTTGATCAATATGTTGATGATTATGATTTCCAAACAGAAGCTAACTTTGCAGAAGACTCAGTTTTTGATTTTCGGGACAAAGCTCAGTTTCATAAACTTGAGAAAAGTGAGCAGCCATTACAGGTCATCTATGAAACGGATAAGAAGAGCCTTGAGAATTTAGAAGTAAGTGAAGAGTCTTAGACTCTTTGCTCTACTTCACTTCAGTCCATCAGAGATAACATTCACATAATTTGAAATCAACAGTTTTTCAGCTTTGATGACGAGGTTGAGGAGGATGATGAAATTCTCGAGCATGTTGTAAATGAGAAGCCTTCGCCTGAAATGGTTGAGGAAATCATTTTGGAAATGGAATCTTCCTTTACTTCAGATTTGCAACCACCAAGTTCCATTCAGTTACAAATTGCAGATGAAGAAATAGAGGTTGATAAACACATGGGAGTTGTCACACTATCCTTTCAAGATGATTTACTGTCAAAGTGTATCCTTGCTCATCAACCTGATGACCTTCACACAGTTTCCAGTCCACTTAATCAAAACACATCAGCTTGGCAAGAGAACTACACTGCAATATATGATGAGTCTGATAGTTCAAGTGATCATGAGCAAGGGGAAGAGTTTCCTTACCAGGAGAGTCCCAAATATAGTCAAGTGGAAGAAAGAGTAGTCCTGAATGAAGCCTATATCTCAAATCCTCTAGATCAGGTATTATTCCAAGATCCATTTGTTGTTTTCCTTGAGAAGTCTGAAAGAGTAGTTTTGAATAAAGCCTATATCTCAAATCCTCTAGATCAGGTTTTATTCCAAGATCCATTTGTTGTTTTCCTTGAGAAGTCTGAAAGAGTAGTGGGTTCTATCATGAGCAAGTTGCTACCTAGAATGAGAAAAAATTTGAGCATTACTGTTCGAAAACAAGCCAAATGGAGGTGTCCTTTTCATTACTTCAGCATCATGAAAGAAATAAACCAGAATCACCCATGCAATCATCTACTTGACTGGCTACATTGGAAAGAAGAGTTCACCATATGAATGTTTGTTGTGTACAGTTTAGACTAGGATAGATAGATAGCTGTGAAAAATAAGCTCAGCCTTGTGAGCATCTTTTCAGTTTTAGTTTTTTTGAAGAAAAAGTCAAAAAATAGAAAAGTCAAAAACACTAAAAAATAGAAAAGAGGGCGGTTGAAAAATAGAAAAGGCCCCATGTTCCAAAAAAATAGTCCTTCAGAAAGCACACAAGTCTAAATGCCGCTACTAGTACTTCAATGTCTTGTTCAGCTATCTAGCCTAATCATAGTTGAGCATGTTTAAATTTATTTGCTGATAAGTTAGTGAGTGAAAAAGATGGTCAACATTGTGTAAGATTGACTTATCACAGAGAATAGATTAGGGAGAGATTCTAGTTCCACATGCCTAAAACAGAACCAAAGAGAGAAGCGAGGGATGAAAAATACATTGTACATCTTAGCCTCGCTTTTCTAGTTTTCCTTTTGCAAAATAATATTTGTGTGCATTTTGTCCTATCATGCCACAAATACATGACAAATCAGATAGTTTAACCCTAATTTGATCATTTTGAATTTCATGTTTACATTAGAGAATAAAATCCTATCAAACATTTCAATCTTGACAATTGATCTAGTTTAGGTAGAGTAATGAAGGAGTTCATCAGTTTAATCTGAACTCCCGACTGATATAAGTGTAGAGTTATATAGGTTCATTTTGCAAAAAGAAAAATATGCATTGTCAAAAGGCTGCTAGTTCAAATGCGCCAAAAAAAGGAAGAAAAAATGTTAGGAAAGATAGTGGGGTAGGTAGAAGTATCATCGATGCTAATCATGTTGTCTCTTTCAGAAGTAGCATCAAAGGAAAGTGAAAATTTACGCCAATGGGTAAGGCATTGGTCTTCATAAGCCACAGATCTGAAATTCTGGACACCTCCTGAAAAGGAGCTGCCCTCCCCAAATGGAGCCACTGTTAGTCATCAGTATTTTTTACCTGTTAGTGAGGACTAGTTCAACAGCCTAGTTTTCCAACAGCCGATCTTAAAATTTGTCAAATTTTCCAACTGGGAAAACACCCATAAAATTTTTTTCTCTCCTTACTTTTCAGTTCGCCCATTACAAGTTGAAATCCCATTATCAAATCCTACCTAACCTCAGCCATACTAAGTCTGCCTGTCAGCTCTAAAGGGATAATCCAAATCTGTTCAAAAACCTCCCCTATGTTAGGAAGTGGCGCTTTAAGGAATTTTACCCTTGGCAACCATCAAAAGGCAAAAAAACCTCCATCTACTATAGACCAATCACAACAGAGCTCCCACTTTGCTAATGAAGTTAGTCGCAGCTCTAAGTCGTGCCACTTACACGCCCTTAAGTCTCAGCATTGCATAGACCACTGTCTCAAGCTAATTATTAGGTGTTTTATAATGTTTATGGATTTTACAAGCACAGGAAACATGTCATCATCTCAGAAGAAAATTATTGACTCTGCATTAGAAGAACAGCTGCTTCTCAATGTGAACATGAGCCTAAGATACATCTGCAGGGCAAAGAGTTACTCATCAACATCTTGCAATTTTCATTCAACCTGAAAACACAGCTAAGGAAAAAACAACACTGTCAAAATGGTTGTTGATAAGTCATGGTCAAGAACCTCCTTCATTTATAAGCAGAGGGTTAAGGAACCTCCTTCATCCATAAGCAGAGGGCGATGGCCAATGTTGACTTGAAAAATTACAAACTGACTGTAAGACAGGTTTGTTTTTTAAACAGTGAAACAGTAACTACGGGTTTCTAAGGGAAAGTGACGATCAAAAACAGGGCTAAGATCAGAAATGTTCAAATCAAGAGAAAGCAGAGTTTTTAGGTCTTATGTCCAAAGAAAGAGGATCAATTGAAGTTTCAGGTATCATCATCATGGCGCAACAAGAAGAGACTCCATTGATCAAAGCTATTGTAACAAAAAATCTCTGCAGGGGTGCTAGTATGAATGGCTCAAATCAGTGTTGAGCAAGAAGACACTTCAATAAAAAAGGACCTCTGTGTACTCTTGTGTTTTTGTTGTGTTGTATAATATAGTCTATGGTTTCTAAATAAACATAGAGAAAAAGCAGGCAAGTAGTACACAACCCCCAGACATAAGCCATCTTGATATCATTTAAAGCGCCAGTGCAAGTCCAGGTGCCGCAATCCACACTCCACCACAAATACAAGTGAATCCTTCAGATGCAGCAAGGTTGGTGATTTTTTAAACGGTATTGGTTGTTTTTCTATGTTGTTAGAGCTCCATTTAGGAGGAAAATGGCTAATAAAAGCCTTGGTGTTTGTGAGTAATTCTAGCTGCCATTCCACATCTCATATACTTGTCCCCTCAACATCGAGACATAAACAGGTTATGGTCTAAGTTTTAAAACCCTGGAACAGTATGCAAGGCTAGTTAGGAATGTCATTATTTCCACATGAAATCAACTCCATTTATAAACAGGTGCCTTTTCAAATCTGTTCATCACAGCTGACACAGAAAATTCGGGCTTATATCTTCAAGATGTTGGCAATATGATGCAGAGTGTTGTCCTTGATGGAAACCCACTTGATAAAGTTGATGGCAACTTGGTGAAATGAGATTGTTGGCTATATGATGGCAACCTACTTGATGAATATGTTCTTGATGGAAGCCTACTTCAGATCAGTTCAGATGTGACAGAGAAAAGAATTCCAGTAAGTACCAGAAAAATGATAATTATAATATGTCACAATGTATACGCTACTTTTGTGAAGGAAACCCACGTATACATACAATGTATACGCTACTTTTGTGAAGGGAACCCGTGTATACATTCAGGGTTAGCATATACGCAGTTTTCATGAGGCGAAGTTGCGTATATACGCGGAAGCAAACGCTCCAAGTCGCGTATGCCCTTTTGCGCTCTAAAATTATGATACCAAGGGGCATTACCATGGTATTGGCCCATTGTATTGAGCGCTAGATTATCTAATTAATCCCGTCCAGGAATACCATCGTAAGTAATGTAGTTTTGGCTCATGGTATTGAAAAAGGGTAAATCTATATAAAGAGAAGAAATTCATTGTGCAAATAATGAGTGTGGGTGCAAGATGTTTGAGCTTGAATGAATACTTCTCTCTGAAGGATATCTGAATGGAAAGGGTTACAGTTGAATGATAGATCTGAATACATGATGCACCAATGAAGAAAATGATGAAGAAGGGTATCTAGATCTGAAATATATTTGTATTTGCAAGATTTGTTTATGGAATGATTAGATCTAAGATGAGGCGAACATCTGTCTGAAGTAAAGGGTAAAATCTGTGTGATGTATCTGTTTTGAAGAATTACAATAACCTAAATGTCTGAAGAACCATACGCTAGTTTATTACAGTGGAAGCGCATATATACACGATTTTTGTAAATCGAAAGCGCGTATCAGTCTTGAATTATGAACAGATGTATACGCTGGTTGATGTGAACAGAAGCGCGTATATACACGATATCAGAAAAGGGAAAGCGCGTATGCAAACTAGGGTTTTATGAAGTATGGGGTATGAAATGTCTGATCTATTCTGCTGTGTTATAGATATCTGTTGATGATGCTTGACTGTGCTTAAATGTATGGAGTAGGTCCAGTTTGAAAATATGATGAAACGTGGCCTACAAGTTGTGCTCTATTGAAGTTTTTGGATCCAGTGTGAAAATTGATGAAATGTGGTCCATATTGGTGCTGAGGGTTGTAGCCTTCAGTCAGGGGGTTGTAGCTCCCTTCCAGGTGAGGCTGGTAAACGAGAGCAGGGGGTCATAGCTCCCTTCCAAGAGAGGCTGGTAAACGAGCACAGGTGGGTGCCTGCATGCTGGTAGGAGGCTGCACCAGCACATATGTTGTAAGATGTTTTCTTTATAATAAAATATTGAAGGCTGAGCAACGGTAGCGGTGGTTTTCTCCCGACTTGGGTTTCCACCTAAAATCCTAGTGTTCATGTGTGATTCTTATGTGTGATGGTTTACTCTGTTCTTACTGCACATGTTTACTGTTTATTGAACATCTGATGAATGAATGATGGAATGATATATGTGAAGAATTAATGACATAATTAGATCTCTGTGTATACACGAGTTTCATAAAGGGTATCCATATATATACGCGAGTATGTATCAGGAAAGTAGCGTATGGGTTTTAGAAGTAAGAAAAAGTGAAAAGTTTTGAGTATGCCCTAAATACTGATTCACCCCCCCCCTCTCAGTATTTTTCCCAACACAAGAGGCATCACCACTGAAAAAATTGTTCATAATGTGTAAAAGGGGTGATTTAACATACTGTCAGTTTTTGGATAAATATCTTAAGAAAAATATAGGTCTTCATCATTTAAATGGAAGGAAACACCACTCTGCTACTTGTTGAAGCAGAAGAAAGGTTTGGAGGAACACCCTGCTTAATTGATAGAAGATTACAAACTCTGAATAAATCCAAATAAATTGTTAGCACCTGCAGTTGGAGAAAAGTTGAGGAGACACATGGAGGCAGAAACTATCAACCAAATTAAAAGGACAGTCCATACCCTTGCAAAATGACACAGACATGTATGTATTTCAAAGGCCAGAGGTATAAAACATTCTGAAGTAGCAGTCAGGCTCCTTATTCAGCATAAAGGCATCTTGAGTAAATACATAGAATTATAAGAGTGCGAAAATGATCACAATATGTGTTTTGAGTCCTAGGACTAGGTAAGGGTAATGAGGATATGGCACTGTCAAAGAAGGAGTCTTTTCACACATTGCTACAACAGATAAATGGTATAAAGGAAATAGGGAAGTCCGAAAGGCAGAGTTTAAAGTTTTGAATTGAAAACAAATGCATCTGCAAACCTTTCAAATACACCCTCTCAAAATCAATTGTGAAAAGTGACCGTTGGGTGTTTGTTGTTTCAAAGGAGTAAATCAAAGTGGAAAATTTCATTTTCAAAGTTCCCAAGCGAGAATCGAGCCTCCCTTTACAGTTTCCAAGCATTGAACGAGGTTTTCAAGTCGAATTTGCAGAGTTTCTAGGGTTGTTACACCGCGCGACACTCCTGTAGAAGCGCGCGGCGCTCCTGGGCAGAGTTTTTGAACTGTGCAACAAAGGCGCGCGGCACTCCTGTAGCCGCAGGTCACGGGCGCTCGACACCGACCCGACAGGCCACTCGACTATGTTTCTTGCGCGGCGTTCTTTTCCTCCAAAGTGCTGCGCACTTGTTGACCGCTCAACAAACCTCCAAAACGCTCCTAAGGGTTGCTCGAGCTCTTCAAAGGATCTTTCACCGATTTGCAGAGGTATTTACAAGCATCCCTTGAGTTTTTCACAACTGTTGAGTGGTGAGGAAGGTCAAATCATCACAATCAAAACCATAGTTCGGGTTCGTTGTAAAAAATGAAATTGCTATTTGTTTCCATTAGTAGAAGTAGAAGAGTAAAATTTGAAGAGTTCTGTTGATTAGTTCCATGGAGCGGAGCTAGTGAGAAATCTGTCATTATTAGTTAAAGGTACTTTTACCAAACTGTGTGCAAAGAACAATTAAGTAAAAAGGGTGAAATGTTTTGTTTGAAAGAAATTTTATTGGTGTTTTACTACTGCCAAACCTTTTATAAACACCATAGAAACTTTTTCAAATTTTACCACCTTATCCTATAAACAGTAATTTATGTCTGTGTATGTACTCTGGCTGGCGGTATTTATGAGTGGTGGATATACTGATAAAAGTGCCTACAGGGAAAATAAATTTGAACCAAAAACTGTGTGTTTTCACCTTTCCTAATCAAAGAACAAAGGTATCTTATATCTTCAAGGCATCAAAGCACAGGTTACCCCTACCAACCACAGAAAAGGACAGTTGTTCACTGTGTATACTTTTGACTGCCTCTTGTTTTTCAAACTCATTTGAGAAGTTGATTTTCAGAGGGTACAAAGGCATTTTTTTTTTTAGAGGGACAGGGGTTCCATATTGAAAGGGAGCTTTGATTTTTGGAAAAGATAAAACTCTTACAGGCTCTGTTGAAACCTTTGAAACATTTTCAAACTCTTTCACCTTTGTTCAATAAACAGTGAAGTTGACTGTGTGTCTGCACTAAAGGTGACTGTATATGGTATGAGATTTGTTGATTGATTGGCATATTAGAAAAGGGCAGGATTGTGAAGTTGAAAGGTTTACCATTGGTCAAATATACAAAATAGGTTGTTGAGCTCCAAACATCACAGAGCAAGGTGACTTTGTCACTATACACAGCATTTTCACTTAACAGCCTATCTTCATTTCACTGTGTTTTTTCTTATTAAAGGGTCTGCTTGTTGAACTGCATCTCAAAGGTGGGGAAGGCCACATTTTAAAGGAGCAGAGGTTTTGTATTGAGAGAGAGCATTTTGCACTAGCATCCAAAGACATTGTTTTCTTATCAAAACAGTGGGTTGACAGAGTTTAGCTTAAAGAAGGCAGTTTAAAGGCAGTAAGGCAGTTTGGTGCTTCAATAGCATATTTAGCCCAAAATTCCGCCCAGGCAAGACAGCAGAAGTGGTCTACACAAGAGATACAAGCCAATCTCTACTGAAGAGGTCAATGCACATCCATCCATCCTCTTCAATTTTCATGAGGTAGGTTGTTTGGATTTCTGCCAGAGAGTACAGGAGGTCAAAAGTTTCTCGCCCTTGACACACCTATGTGCCTTGAGATTCCAAAGCAAACATTTCCAAGTAGCAAACCTTGATTTCAAGTTTTCCCCGAGGTCGGTATCTAAAGCCACCAAAATCCCATATCTTGGCGAGAAATGGTTCAAGCAGGCCCATCTAGACTTGGATGACTACAAGCCTTTCATCAAGCCTGAGCACAAAGATACATGCACTGCTATTTTTCCTTTCTCTCATCTTCTTGCCAACTATGCTCCTCCAATGAAGATCATAATGAAGTATTTTACTTGTGAAGAGAGATTTACTCGAGTTTATGCCTACCATGTCTGACTATTGATGCATTTCACTAGAACTAGGCAGCTCAATCTACCTTACGTTTTGTGCAAGAGCATCGAGAAAATGGAATCCTTAGTTTAGAAGAAGCCTCCATCTTTGCAAATAGCTTCTCTTTTCCATCATTCTCTGATCAAAATCATCATTCTTCATCAGCTGGAGAAGAAAGGGGTTTCTTGTGATGTTTTTATTAGTCACCCGGATTTCTCCACTATTCCTCCAGTCCATATATCTCCCACCCCGCCTATTCATCGCTCTGTACCTTTATCTAGCAGGCCTACTCCTAGAAGGCTTAGGATCACCACAGAACAGTCAGGACAACATGAAGAGGAGGGGCATGAACAGGTAGAAAAAGAGGAGGAAAAACATGAAGGAAGTGATGAAGGACAACAGCTTGATTTTGATGTTCAGGGGCAGCATCTTGAGTCACTAAGTGAGCATGGAGTTGAAACACAACAGCAGCTTGATTTTGATGGTCAGGGGCTGCAGGTTGAACCACAAATTGAACAAGGGATTGAGGTAGAACATCAGCTTGATATTGGTGAACAGGGGTAGCAGTTTGAAAAGCATGATGAAGATGAGCAGCAGCAGCAGTCCTCTCATGATACATTACAACCTCCTCAAGTTGCACAACAGCTTCAAGAGGAAGGGCTTTTTTCAGAAGGTGACAAACAAAGTGACAAGGGCAAGGCCATCATGCCTTCCTCTCCCGAGAAGACTAAGCCCAAGACAACAAAGAAACAAATGCTCAAGGTGGTTACTCCAAAAGTAACAAGAGCTATCCGGAACAAAAGAAAATCGCCCAAGAAACCTCTCACTAGCATGCCAAGAAGGAATAGTGGAAGATTAGCCTTCAAGGAAAAAGGGAAAGGCAAGATAGGAGAAAGTCAAGAACATGGAGGTGCATTGACTATCATCCCAATCCAAAGTGATGACAGCAACAATAAAGCCCACATTCTTGAAAACCTTCTAATCCATCGAGAGGGCCAAATTGAAGCATTGGAGAATGACCTTCATCGGGCAAAGAATTTCAATCATTTCTTAGAGATCCAAAATAGTCAAATGAGTGCCCATGTGGCTATCTATGAGTCACGAGCTATCAAATACAAGAAAGAGGCTGCCAAAGCACAAGCAAGGATAAGATAGCTCATAGGCGAGTTTGATGAAGATGAATAAGAAGACCAGCCTAGGCGGAAAAGGCCTAGAACCATAGGGCTTAAAAGAGCCCTGGAAAAGCAAAAGGAAGAAGAACAAGCCCATCTTCAATCCACTCCCCTCACTACACTCCTTGAGAAAGAAATTGAAAGCAATAAAGAGGCATGGCTAGAAAGAGCCAATAAACATTTGGAGATGAAGCTTGAGAAGGCAAATAGAGACCTGGAGCTACAAAGGAAGATGACACAACACTATCAAAAGCTAAATTAGTTTGCCCGGCGCAAGCTAAAGGCCACTCAAGAGAAACTAAAGGAAGTAAAGGGGAAGCGCCCGGCACGGAAAGAGAAGAAAGGCACATTAGCGCTTGACATTTTGGCTTCAATTTTGGAGCATGTTGCTGAGGACCCTTGAGGGTCATGCATACCAATTTTGGGCCCATTTTGACAACTTTTGATTTTTTGACATTTTTGAGTTTTTGATCAGAAACTCATAAATTCGCCATCTCATTTTGAGGATTCATCAAGGGAGGAGAATGGTATCATTGGATTCCATAATTTCATGAGCAGGCCCTTAGCGATTTTCAGAACCTTTGGAGATCATTTGCCCCCTCAAAACGGCGAAAAAGGCTCTCTTTTTGCACACTCTACCCGGTCTATCAGCAGACTGTAATTTTCTGGCGTTTTACACACAGGTGCCGATTTGGAGGACTTCTAGGCATCGGATTGGGGAAATTTCAGTTTCTCTAGAAAATAGACACTTAGAGCTTTCCAATGAGCTATCATGAGCCTCATTTCGACACCAGGAAGGCTGCAAAATGTTTCCTCCAAGTCAGGGGACCTTTTGCTGATGAAAATTTGAAGTATTTTTGTAATTATTGAACCTCTAAAATCTGCTTTTTCCAAATGTGCGTTTAGCTATTTTTGCACTTAGAAAATAATGCAAAGTCAATTTAATTCCCTTTTTTAGCATTTTTTAGATATTTTATGGGATATTTTGTGCCTTGGGCTTTGCAAAGCCTCAAGGAAAAGTTTAGATATTTTGATTAGGCCAATGAGGATGCAAGTTGAACCTTGAGGTTTTCCTCACTTGAGCCTATTTATTCCACAAGCTCTCATTTGTAAACAAGACTGAATTTGAGAAGAGAAACAATAATTGGTCATATGAGCTTTGAAGGAAATACTTGTGTTATGCTTTTGGATTGACTCTTGGGTGTTCTTGGATGAATGAAGAAGGATTGTTGATGGATTCCATGACTTGGTAGAATGGTATAGTGTCTCTTTCTATGTTGTTGTCTTCTAGTTTTCATTCATGAATACATGTTTTCTGCTTGCTACAGATTAGTAGAGAACAAGTTTGAGACCTGCCCTTGGAGGCACCTCAAGTTTCCTGTTTCTTCATAGCTTTCATGTTTTCTTCCTCCTTAGTCATACTAAAGAATTCTTAACTGCTCTTTAGTAACTTGAGGATATTGTTGCTTATTTCATTAATGGTTTTATGCTAGCTAAGTATGACTTACGGTACGTCCTGCTTACCAATGGCCAGCCATAGCTCCATCCATGAAATTTCTCTTTGATCGATTAGATTTTCATTTTGTTGAACCAAGTAGGCCTAGTTTCGATCTAGCCCTTTGACTAAAACCATGAAAGCTTGTTTTTCAAAGTGCCCAATAACTTAAAGACTGTGTTTAGGTGTTCCGGCATAGTATTTTAAGTTGTTAGTCTGTCTTATGTGTTTTCCCCAAGGTCTGATGGCCATTTCCCCAAGTTAGAGAGTTATACTCCTCTATGCATGGCTTGAATATTTGTTTCTATGTATTGATTAGCCTATAGTTACATGTTGCATGATTAATGGTTTGCCCTACCATGTTTATGTCTTCTATTAAACTAGTTATGCTTGAAACTCTTTGTTGTTCACAAACTTGATGTCCATTCTGTTCCATTTTACCTAAAGATCCTTTCTACCTTGAAACAAATCGGCCCTTCAACAGCCTTGTATCGTCATTTAATAGCTTTCTTGACTTTTTGACCCCATAGCCTAGTTAATCTAACATCTTGTTACCTATTTTATATCTTTGATCAGTTTCATCCCTCACTACTTAAAAAACCAAAAAACCAAAAACCTACTTCATAACTAGCCTAAAATCAGAACATAATAAGCAAACACACAGATATCCCTTACACATTTAGAGAGAGTGCTCTCTGAGTCTAGGAAGGCTAGGTCCTTGGGCTCCAAAGACTGGTTTGATGTTACATCGTCATTTGGCTTACCAATCGGCCAAATCACGGGACCCTAACATGCGCAGAGACCTAGTCGTCGCTATGTGTGGACTCTGCTGGTTGTGTGTGCGGAAGGGCTATGTTAGGGAAAGTTTGATATGTATTGAAAGGATCTGAAGTTAATATAAGGACAGATTTTGGAAAAATTATTGTGACTAATTTGAGTTATTTACTGTTTCTCTTCTGTTGATATCACACTATTTATGTGTTTCTTACTGATTATTGTGAAAATATATCAGTTATGGTTATAAATGCTTATTGATTATCGATAAATATGCTTAATTAATTGCATTGTTTAGATCTAGATATGGTTCTGATATGCTTATATGCACCAAAGTAATCTACGACTATGTCTTGTTCTGTTAAGGGTTGCACACGTTTTGTGATCCTGCCTTATTCTACTGCGTGCATATGTTTATGATTGATATAAGTATGCATTCGATTTTCTTAGGGCCACTTTATTATTTTCTCCCTTATGTTGTGGAAACCTAGTTCCATCACCCCCCCCCCCCCAAATACTTCTTCGGGTAAGACTTTGATCTACACAAGCAGGTCATTGCTGAAAGGGCTAGTAGTTGGAGGCTTTGTTGGTTTCTCCATAAAATCTGAACTTGCGTCAGGACCCCTCAAGCTAAAATGGTTCCATTTCTGGGAATAGGATCATTTTGAGGGAGATTTGATGTTATGGCATCCTGCATAAAATGAATTGCAAGATTGGTTGGATAAAAAGATCCTTGAATTCGCACTCCAAGAGAATAGAAGTACTAAGCTATCTGACGAATAGTGGGTATAGAAATATATTTATACGTAAGTGCAAAAAATATTCTTTTGCTCCTTTTCACACAAGTTGCAGGAATGGTTGTCACACTCAGCTGAATTCAACACTTCCATAAAGGATGACACAGTCACTTAGTGGACACCTGAATTGATCCAACAAGTATAGAATCTAGATAATAAGATCACTCGTGTGGTAGATCATTGGATCGATCACCTCTTGGGATAATTTGTGACTAAATTTTCCATTGATCAATTTGTGTCATATTCTAAGGAAGAAATAATATTTTTCAAATGCCTTGTAGGTAAGTTCTCGCGCTCTCTGAAATTTTTGTTGATACTATACACTTCTTGTTTGTGACTAAGGCTATGTTGCAGCCTCAAAATGTTAACAATATTGATATTAGGAAGGCGCAGTTGGCTACTGATTTCCAATATTGCGCATTAGATTTTTACATCAGGTATGCTCAAGCAAACCCTAATTATACCTTGGATCAAATAAAAGTGGCCCTAAAAGAGCAGCTTAAGAAGCCTAAGTCATATGCGTGGTTGGTGAAAAAAATGAAAGAGAATCTTTAGGAGGCTAATGAATCTGTATGGGAGGCTGATCAGAGATTGAAGCACACCATCAGAGATGGTGGGTTTATTATTGATGATACTCAACATAAGGAATGGTTCATTACTATGTTTCTCCCACATATGCGCCGACCCTTAGGTCAGAAAAATATTGCCACATAGGCTAAGGTTGTGGAGGTTGCAAGGAAACTAGAGGCTACCACAACACCTGTTGCACTGGGAACTCAACAAATTCAGAATCATTTGGAAGCCATGCATCTATAAATTCAAATATTATGCAAGGGCAAGGGTAAGGAGGTTTACGTAGAGGTCTAATGTATCAAATGTAAAGCTTTTGGGCACCATAAAGATCAGTGTCATTTCTTCAACAATTATCTAAATGTTGGAGGTCCTAGTCCATTGAAGAGTCCTATATGGTGCACGGTCTGTCAAATTGTTGGATTACATGACATAGATTCCTGCCCAAGGTTTGAAAAGTATAAACCTGACTTCAAGAAGTTGTTTTGCAGATTTTGTTCATCATTAGGGCATGATGAGAAACATTGTGGCACTTATGATATGTTGTTATGTAAGGCTGAAATATATAAAATGTAGGTTGAGCCTAAATCACCAGCATCCCCTTCTGGGTGTAGATGATTTCAAGGTAGAGGAAGAGGTAGAGGAGGTGGATCATCTTGTCGAGGAAGAGGACAAGTCATTTTCTATAACTGTGGAGATGCTGGCCATTATGGGCATGACTGTTTGAATCCCCCATGATAGTCCTGCATGTAGTGTAGACAATTTGATCATGTCATAGAATATTGTCCCATCTTGATTGCTAAAATTTAGGAAAAGAAGACGCAGAATCCAACACAAAATCTTCAGATCGTTCGTGTTAAAACTCGTGAAGAAGATCCATGTGTGAATGTGATTACTAGGAGCAGTGTAGCCACCAATGAAGATAAACGAAAGCAACTAGCCAATGATGTGTGGATCCGTAAAGCACCTGAAAACAAGGAAGGGTTTAATCTTCAGCGCGCAAAATAGAACCTTTTTGAAGCATGAAAGGAATTTATAGAAGGAAGTGCACCAACATAAGGAACAACGATGAAGGAATCAGGAGGAAATGAAGATATCAAACCATTTATACAAGCATGTATAAATTTTCTGCGTAACAAAAATGCAGTAGAAAATCTACAGGATTCGATAAATAATTGCGCAAAGAAGGAAAAGTCGATGGTAGAACAACAAGTAGTTAAAAAATATACAAGAAGAAGAGAATGGGTAGGGAGATGTGTATGACCTCACAGATTGGTGCTTATGAAATGGAACAAGTTATCCTAGATTTGGGATCAGATGCTAATGTTCAACTTAAGCAAACATGGTAGAGCATGGGAGAGCCAACACTGGAGTGGTCTACCATTCAACTGCGCATGGCCAATCAACATAATATCATTTCTTTAGAAAGGATGTCACAAGTTTTGGTTAGTATAGAGGGTGTTAAGGTGATGGAAGAATTTGCAGGCATCCAAATTGTAGATGATACTAACCCCTATCCTACACTGTTATGATTGGATACAGCCATTGACATGGATGGTGTTATAAATATGAAGAAAAGTATGATGGAATTTGAAAGCAATGGAGTCATGGTAATCATTCATCTAGACCCTGCAAAAGGACAAATATATATAGAACCGATACATGCTAATGATGATATCGATCAAATCTATAAGCTGACCTTGCGCGAGGAATATTGGATTAATCCAATAACAGATGGAAATATTAAGTGGGAGAAGGATAGCTCTTATTTTTCAGACTCCGATGAATAACTTAAAAATTGGAAGAATCGGTCACATGAGGTATTTTCGATGTGTTGTAATCACATGACCCAATCTCTGTGATGTATCACATCTAAGGTAGGTGATTTTCTGCATTATGATGGATTAACTAATATAAACATGTTTATAGGAGAGCTTGAAAGGGCCATGCCTAAAGGACAAATATTCCATGCTTTGGATCTTATCTTGCATGCTATTCGAGCAAGATGGTGGGAAACTCACAAGGAGAACCTAGGAAACTCGGAGGAATGTGCGTGCATGATGAGGTTGCGGTTTGAATGTCTATTCATTAAAATGGAAGATGTGTACTCTGGCAAAGAGAATCCGCGCATAAATTTGGCAAGATGGAATCAGGTATGGGGCATAGAACAAAGACCTAAATGGGTCCATATGCTTATTTTCACGTTGGGGAAGGTGCCTACTAAATGGTATTTGGAGACAGAGATGCGAAGAGGCACTAGTGAATAGTTTTCATTGGTAGATATTTTTATTCTTACATCTAGCTTTGAGAATGGATGTGATGATATTGGCCACTCTTTGATTCCAAAAACCGTTAATGCACCAATGAAGGAAAATATGAACTACAAAAATTTGTAATCGTGGAAATTAAGGAACAACATGCAGTCGTTGGAACCTCAATTTATCCCCCTCAGAATATCAGATAGGTGTGCTCCATGATGAGCCTTGCTGGGTACTATTGGAAACACATTCCAACCTATGCAATGATAGTTATGCCCATGAATAAATTAATTAGAAAAAGTGTGACATTCCATTGGGATGACGAATGTTAGAGGAGTATGAAATTATTGAGGGACACAACGGATGCTACTCGATATGCTTTGAAGTGCCTGGTTAATAAGCATGTGCTAGGAGGGATGATGTGGATATGGTTATCATTAGCTCTAGAATATATGCATAGTCATGTGTGACACACGCATGGTAGCTGCGCAAGGAGGTTGAGCGGGTCACAGTGGTGTCAAAAAATAGTCGTTGGGATAGTAAAAATGGAAAAGACAGAATTATTACCATTTATGGGAGCATCTAGGCTACATTTAATGAAGTTATTTTGTAATATTTGGGACTATTTTTCAATTTTTGGAGACACATTAATGTGGAAGGAGTCATTGCAGATGTACCAAAAGTATAAATATGACCTACGGGGTCGCAATAGTTCCCTTTTCTTTCTGAGTGAATTCTTTGCTTTGAGCTCCCTGATTGCCGATGCATACACTGTGTCTACGTCTAGTTTGGATCTAAGGTTCGAGGATGAATTATGCCAAACAGGGTTGGGCTACATTTTCCCTGATAGTATGATGGCCACGGGACTTTGGGAGGACCCTGTTGCACTAGAAGTCCCAATTTCTAAAACGCCTGTGCCCTCCAAGTCTAAGAGGGGATAGTCTTCTAGTACACGAAAATCTCCCAGAGAAAAGACATCAAATCCATGCTCTATTGTGACTAAGAAGCTAAAGAGGCCTATGGCCGAGGTCCCTGAAACTGTCATGGATAGAGAGGAGGATGTGGTTGAAGTCACTCCATTATCGCAGCTTCTGACCTATGTTACACTGCACAAACCATCAATCAAAATCCCCAAAGACCTAGAGAAGGTGTAGGAAAGAATCCAGATGCCATTAATCCCTAAGAACATATCGATGGAAGGGAACATGTTTGCTAAAGTGCCACAACTCTTATTCGATGATTGGGACATTGCATATGTCGAAAATTTTCCAGATCTTGTGGCAGATTTGTATCTTAACTAAGCTAGATATGAAGGAGGCATTGTGTGCCTCAAGCCAAAAATATGGGTGTTAGGTTTGCACAAGGCACACTTGGTACACTTGTTCCAAATCCCTCTTTTTTGGCACAACCACATAAATGACATATGCATCAGGTAGTTGCTCACGCTAGTACAGGATGATGCATTATGGTTGGGAGAGCGCATCCCTATTAATTGTTCATTTCTCCTTAGGATCACTGGACTTCCTGCTAAAGTAGCTGACCCTATTTCTGATTTCGGAGGTAAAGCACAAGAAAAAACCATTGTGGACCAAATTAAGAAAAAATATCAAGTCATGCGGAAGAGGCGAGGTTTTGTGGTCGATGAAATAAATGACGCGGCAGTTTGATTTGGTATGCTCATCTTATCCTGCAAGATTATTCACGAGTGCTGACCAAAGGAGGTGCCCGTCATTGTGCTCGCTGGATGGTGCGAGAAAGATGTTATTTATATATGGTCTAGCTATCTATATAAGGAATTTTTAGAAAATGCACATTAAGCACAAGAGGAAGGCAAGTCATTCCATTACACTTGGATTTTATTATTGATTGCATTGATTGGGTGGAAGACTGCCGAAGACACCCAGTTTCTGGAGATTGAGCCTCATATGTGCAAGGTTGCGCACTGTGCGATGTTGTGGAACTCTTCAGAACCGGTGCATGCCAAGGAGAATAAGATATTTTTTGTTCTATATGATGCCACTCTTTATTAGGATGTACAGTCAAAGCTGCCACTATTGCCCACATTATATGATCAATATAATATGGTAGTTGACTTCAAATCTACATTTCACAACATGCATATCTGTGAAAATTTCATCGTGGAAGGACTATCGTACACATTACCTTACTTATAATAGAGGATGATTTTCTTAGAGTGATGATAGAATGGGTGCCTGCATGGTTAAAACCTATCACACCAATGAAGCTGCGCATTGGCAGCCAGAAAATGGAACCAACAGAGAAGGTGACAAAGAAATAAGCAAGACCAACTACCACTCATGAAATCATCGACCTGGAAAAAGAAACAGAGCTAAAGAAGAATGGGTCTATGCCGAAGGACATAGGAGAAGCATAAACCTCTAAGGGAATCAAGCGTGAATCTCAGACCGATGGTGGATCAAGGAAGAAGTGGAATGGTTCCAAAGATGCCACGAAGGAGGTCTTGATGTTGATAGAAGATGATCTGCATGAAATTTCCAATACTATCACGTTTGCGACTGAGGATTGTTGGAGTGACATGGAGGTGCAGTACAAGTCTGCGTTGGAGCTTGTTCATGTTGGAATATAGGAGGTGAAGATGCAGACAAGCCAGATACAAGCAATTGTAACTCCGGCGAGCCAGTCCATAACATTAGCCACAAGAGTGAAACCATTAGATGTTGCATTACCAGCTACCAGGGATGCCTTGCTTGTGCAAATCCTCACACAAACAATTTAGGTGGACACCAGCCAACATGCCTAATTACAGATAATATGTGATATAAATATTAACCTTTCTGTGTTACTTGTAGGGAAGCTGCACTTGATGCAATCAATGATTGCAGATGAAATTCAGTATAGAGAGGTTATTGCTCACATCCATATCATGGAATCTTAGAAGTAGATGGAAGTAACCCACTCAAAACAACAAGAAGTCGAAGCAACATTCAATGCTGCCTAAGCCCATCGCGTTGCACTAGAGGAAAAACTCTATCAAGTATGTCAAGATGTTCTAGTTGTCTTGGCCACAACTGTACTAGCGGAAAAACTAGAAGGATTGGTTTTCGCATTGAAATCTTCTTGCATTGAAGTGCAGACAATTAGAAAAGAGTATGAACAACAAATTGAATATCTACAGTTTGCAGCGGAAGACTCCACCAAAATTTCACACCCAACGAGTAGCTAATGAGAAACATGCTAGAGATAGTATCGTTGCTGCAGTCACCTAGTGTGACAGTCTATTAGATGAAGCTATGAGTGTATGGAAATTAGTACAAAATGATCTAGTCGTTCAGTAGATGCGTGATGCGCTCCATCAGAAGGAACAAAAATTTTAAGAGATCCAAACAATGGTGCCAACCTTAGTTTTGACACAATGCCTAGCCTGTCGATAGGATGTCGAACAATGCAAACAAATATTGAAGACCCGTGCTGCAAAAAATAATTGTTGCAATCATGCATGCGACCATGGGTTGAGGAAGATCTTCACTTTTCATAGATGATGGATAACACTTTGAAGACTATTCAGCAGACACAGTGCAACATTGAGATGACCACTGAAGGGCCCACTATATAAAATTCATTTCAGCAAGCGCAGAGAGATGCATCGCAAAGTCTGGAATTAGTTCTCCCTCTGAAATATTTTGTCAGCACGCTCCAAGCCAATATCAAGGATGAGGCACCTCAATGACTCAAGACGAGTCACATGTTTGTGTTGTGGGCTTGTTGGAGCAGGGTCCCCTTAGGCACACTTTTTTATGTAATTTTGTATAAGTATGGTATAGGCACGCTATGCGAATGAGTCAAGGGGCTTTGGGGTGGGTCAAAGTCCCTAATTTTGATGTAAATGGTTTTAAGGGTAAACTGTGGGCCTCAAACCATGGTTTGAGACCATAGTATCTGCGTGAAAGAGGAATATAAATAGATAGATCGATTCTAAGGAAATTTATTCATGAAAACTAATGTTTTGGATCTAATTTTATGCGTCTGTAATACGTTGTGAAGGGTTTTGCTGCATTGGGTTTAAAGGTTCCTACTAGTTCTGTGCGCGGAGACCTATTCCTTGTTGTGTGCGGACTCTTCTCATTGTGTGCATGGAAGGGTTAAGTAAGGGAATGTCTGATATGTATTGAAAGGATTTGAAGTTAATATAAGGACAGATTTTGGCAAACTTGTTGTGATTGATCTGAGTTATTTATTGTTTATGTTCTGTTGATATCACACTTTTTTTTTGTTTCTTATTGATTATTGCACAAATATATCAGTTATGGTTATGCATGCTTATTGATGATCGATAAGTATTCTTAAGTAATTTCATTGTTTAGATATGGATCTATTTCTGTTATGCTTATCTACATTGAATCAGTCTAGGAATATGTCTTGTTTAGTATCTTGGCCTTTACATGTTCTATTAGGTGCATATTGTTGGTCAAATGGATCTTATATAGCTATGGATTTAGTTTTGTTGACCCATTATATTCTCAAACTAAATTAACTTTTTTTTTTGGATGACCAACAAACGAAGATAGACGTTTACAAAAAAATTTAATTTAGTTTGAGAGTATAATGGGTCAACAAAACTAAATCCATAGCTATATAAGATCCATTTGACCAACAATATGCACCTAATAGAATATGTAAAGGCTAAGATACTAAAGAATCTATCCTAGTTGTAAGGGAAACTATGGCTACTATATATATATATATATATATATATATATATATATATATATATAAAGGAAAATCATCCTCTCTTTGTGCCCCATGAAGAGATTGAGGTTCAATACAACAATATTCATAGGCACATATCCATTACAACAATACTTCTCACAGTCATGTCACTTCCATGGAATTGAACCTAGGAGAGTGAAATAACAACCATTGTTCCCAAACATTAGAGATAAGTGGAATTGACATTATATGTCCTCTCTCTCTCCCCTCCACTACAATATTGGGGTTGATATAACAATATTCATAAGCACATAGCCATTAGAACAATATTTCTCACCATCATATCACTTGCATGGAATTGAACCCAAGATGGGGATATAACAACTGTTGTTCCCAAACATTGGAGGTAGCTCCAATTGACTTTATATATTTACTTTTTGAAAGTTAGCATATTTTTTATAAGAGAGTTGTGTTAGGACGCATGATTATTGCATTGAACAACATAAGCATTATAAAATAAAGAAAAATAATAGATTCAACAATACATATGTGAAATTGTTAGCAGGAAAGTTAAAATAATGACTCAAATTGAAATACCAAAAGCTAACTTTCAATTAGATCAAAGATTGAACAAATGAAAGAGGTTAAAAATACAAGTTGAGAATACTTACAAAAGTGGTTAAAGACCATGACAACATTAAAAAACACACATCTAACATTTTCTTCGAAATTAAGTGGATTTGGTTGGTACAAACACTTCCTCGACATAGAGAGGCATAGAGGTCACTGGTCTATCTTCTGATATAAATATTCCTTACACATAGGGTTTACCATCTCCTTGTTCCTATGGGACATAGGGAAAAAAAAATCTACAAATACACATGTTTTCATTTTTTTATAAAAAGTAATCTCCTAAATCATAAATTGGCAATTATGATTTCTTGTAATTTTTTTTCAATAGCTTCATGTTGGCAATATTTTTCTTGTATCCTATTATATGATTGTCCTTGATGGAAACTCTCTGACAAAGGATGCAGATAATGTATGAAGAACTCCGAAAACCATCAGCAGAGAAGAACAGAGGAAGAATACATTTACAGAGAGCAGTATCAGTCAAGGAGCAGAGATAAGCATAATATAAGACTAAATGCAAATTGAACGATGCTCTGTATTTAATGGGAGAATCGATGACAATAAGGACGAGTTAAATCATGGGTGAAGCTTTGAGCGAATCAATGTAAACAAGGATGGGTGAAATAAGTTCGGTATAAACCTTGGCTGTGTATATCTGAGTAAAATGCTGAAGGATTCAATTTCTGTATGGAGGATTCGATAGGGTTAACCTGAGTTAAATTAACTTAATCGCGCAGAGGAAGAACAATTAAAACAAAATTTATGCTTTCATGGAGAAATGTAACAATGACCGAAAAAGACTGACGGAACCTAGAGTACGGAGCGGAAATTTGATTGAATGATTGATTATTGTTTAAAACCATGAGTGGATTAGCGAAAGCGGATTGCCCATATCGCACCGCTTTTGTGGGATAAGCAGTATTTCCTGGTTGGGGAGCGATTCCATAGAGATTCCGACACGTGGCGAGGAGGACCCACGGAAAACCGCCGTTACTGTGCGCCATCGTGTGTTATTGTTCGACCCAGGATGCACAGCGATATTGATGAGCGACGTTGATCTGGGAAGGAGACATTGGACGGTGGTCATATGAGGAAGATGCGCAAAGGTTAACCAAAGTACGGCAGCCATCGCGCGTTATTGTTCACACATCTTCATCGAGCGATATCCGTCCGATCAAATGAAGCAGCGTGACGCGATAACTACCGTTGATTGGAGACGACCGTTAACGTTGGGACCCATACTCATATATTAAGGTTTGCGGGTTTAACCCAAAATATTATGTCGTGTATTAAGGGTGTGGGACCCGATTTCCCTTCTTAACATTGGTTCAACATATGTTGTTGTGGTATACCGAGATATTAACCCCCAAGTCAAAGATTAAATATTATTGAAGGGGCCAAAGGGCTATATGGATGTATATTAATATCTCAATCTCAGATTTTAACAAGCCTTCGAAAACAATGAAAAGTTGTTTGGGGCTTGGGTAGACCCCGCTAGATTAACTATATTAATTCCATCCAAGAATACCATCAACGGTTAAGTGGTTTTGACTCATGGTATTAATAAAGGCTAAACTATATAAGGAGAAGTGAATTATGGTTCAGTGTGTGTATGCGGAGGGATTATCAATGAGAGATCTGCATGATCGAACTCTGTTGTCTGATAATGCTGAATCTATGATGCACCTATGGAGTTGATCGAGGAAATGAAAAAGCTCTAGGAAGATCAGAAAAGAAATAACGAAGACCTGGAGCAAATGATCTGCAGAAGAAGAAATGGTGAAGATCTGGCGCAAAGTCTGCTAACGAACATGAATACTCTGGATCTGGGTTACTTGAATGATGATTATGTTGCTAATTATGTTGATTAAAGATCAAGTTGTTGGTTGATTGGTTTGATGGGGTTATAAGTATCAGTCTGATATATGTTGAGCTTAAATGTGTGAGTTGGATCCAGTATGAAAATTGATGAAACGTGGTCCCCAATGGCGTTGAGGGTCGAAGCCTTCAGTAAGGGGATTGTAGCTCCCTTCCAGTAGTGGCTGGAGAACGAGAGAAGGTTGTAGCCTTCTGCAGGTGGGTGTCTGCGTGCTGGTATAAGTCTACACCAGCACAAAAATTGTAAGATGTTTTCTTTATAATAAATATTGAAGACAGAGACGACGGCAGCCGTGGTTTTCTCCCAAATTGGGTTTCCACCTTAAATACTAGTGTTCATGTGTGTTCCTTATGTGTGTTGGCTTATTCTGTTATTACTTCACATACTTACTGCATACTAAATGAATGATACAATAATCTAAGTAAAGAATTGGTTGCATAATAAGAACTCTGGTAAAAAGTTTCAGTCAGCATTAAATACTGATTCACCCCCCCCCCCTTAGTATTTTTCCCGACACTTCAATAACTATAATTTTGATTAAGCTACATTTAAAAAAAATTATAAGTAAAAATGTTTTATCAAAATCTAGCATTCCCAATTAGAAGAACTTGGCTTTTAAGATATAAATAATGATAATAGAGAATGTAACAAAGCCATGGTTTAGTGGAATATTTCATTGAATTTTACATATATATATATATATATAGTTAGTTAGTTACATTTAAAGGAATATGTATTTTAAGTTTAATTATATGCTTTTAAAGGAATATGGATTTTAGGATTTCAAATTTAATTTTGATTGGAAAGTTTTTAATTAATATGTTTATGTATGGGGATATTGAGAGATATTATACCTAAATTATTAAAAGCATTAAAATAAAATAATTAGATAGGGAATTTGCTTATTTATTAACAAGAATTATAATAATAAATATGTCAAATTGCTTTAATGAAAGTCAAATTGGAATATCAAAAATTTATTTTCAATTGGATCAATGATGACACAAAATCTAAAAATATTAAAAATACAGGTTGGGAATATTTAGAGAATTAGTTAAGACCATGAAAACATTAAGAAATAAACATCTAACATTTTCTTGGACATAAAAGATGAGAACACATTTAAAATGTCCTTCACTATTTTTGAGCATGTTGAAAGTGATCCCTTCTCATGAAAACCATCTACAAAGAAAAATCATGTGAAGCCATTTGAAATTTTCATGTATTAAATTTATAGGTCCAATACACCAAAATTTAGTCTAAATAGACTTTTAACCACCAGCATCATCATCACAAAAGTGTGATGAGAATGACAGCCGATTATTCCTTTTTATCCACCCAAAAAAAAATCTCCTTTACAGATGTAACTACGGGGATTTCTTCACGCGTTATTCTTCATGGACGGAGAAAAAAAACAAAGCATTGTTATTATCATAATGCACATACAAACATTTTTAGCTTTTAAAAATAATGCACATACATTTTTTATACCGAATATCTGTACTATTTGTTTCGCTCTACTATTTGAATAGTGAAACAAATAGTCCACCAACACCCGAGCTACATTCACAGAATTTGGCCAACGGTTGTGTTTGAGCATTGCAAAAATCAACAATGGAATTTGGGTTGCTCTCTTTACTATTAGTGACTCTAGAAAAACTTTTCCTTTTATCACGGGACCCACTGACCCTTTTAGCATAAACTTGCATGGAGCCCCTATTATTTTATACCATTTGTCACTCTTGAAAAACTTGTACTATTTGTCAAGTTTATTTTATTTTAGCTTAAACTTGCATGGAACCTCTATTTTTTTGTGGTCTTTTACCATAATCTTGCATGTGAACCTGTGTTGATCTAGTATATTTTATATGTGGTATACTCCTTAGGCATAACACTAATTATCAATAATAATATGATTCCCTGTCTCACATACTTTGGTGTTGGTAGTTTTGTTAATATATTTTTTTTAAAGTAGGATATTTTGGTTTGGTAGTGTAAATTTTTTTTTGGTTGATTTAACTAATGGAGAATTTAACATTGAATTTCTTGTTTTAGAGTGATTTCGGAAAAGGTGATTATAATTGAATTATATCTAGTGGGTTTTTGGTAGTGTAGTTAATAATGTTTTTATTTTTTATTTTTTAAGAATTTATTTTAAGATAATATATTTTTTATTATTTTATTTTGTAAATGACATATTGCATTTTCAAGTCTTTTATAGTTAGATTCACTAAAAGATTATTATTTTAGATATTTAATGATTGTTAATATTATTATTGTAGATATTTAGTGATTGTTGAAGACACCTATGAGAAAAAAATTGAGTTAAAAATTTGAGGATTTACCCTTCAAATCATTAGTAAATATTTGTGTGCGTTGGTTGAGATCAATTGAGGTTGCCAAGAGCTTGCTCAGGTTGTGGAGAGCCCAATGTCTGCCCCCTTATATGTTGTTTTAGTTTGAAAAGGGGTTTCATAGAGCTCTTTCTTTGAACTTTGAGATTTGTTTTAGGAAGAAAAGTTGAGAGTGCAAGTGCTTTAGTTATTTTTAAAATTTCATGATTAAAGTTGGTGATATCATAGACAAATTAAGGTTTTTTTTGTTATGTAATCTTATGCATAATTAGTAATTATTATCACAACTTCATTAAAATCATGTCAATAATGGCATCTTCAATACACAAGTCTCAATAAAATAGATTCCCATGTTGGAAGTAAATCCAAGGATTATTGATTCCCATGTTAGAAGTAATTCGAAGGATTATCGAAAGAAAAATATGATCGAATGATCAACTTCATGTATACTTTGCAAAAAAAAGTTGTAAGATCTTTCAAATATTAACAAGGTTTCACAATCATAAGACAACCTTGCACTTGTGGGACCAACACATGGTATGTTGAAGGTGAATGTTAGTTTTAAAAGCCATTGGCAAAGGCTCGGTGTACCACTCAAAAATCCGAGTGAGGTTTCCTCCAATCATTATACAATGATTTGAAAAGTAACTAGTGATGACTTTATTTTCGTCCACAATATATAAATATGGGGAATCTATCTAAATGGCAAGGTTGTATTAATCCCAAGTAATTATGTCTAATGGAATTTGAAGTTCATGGTTTGAAACTATCATCTAGAAAGTTACTATTCATGGAATTCCATTAAAATTTACAAGCATAAAACCTATATTGGAGGTTTTTGTGGTGTAGCTTTTCAAATATAAAACTCGGAATATCCACAGTCGTCATTTTTAGTCTACATTTCGAGTCTAAATCAAGACTCATCTTCACGACAACCTGCTAAGAAGAGAGAAGATCAGGGTTAATAAATAGTGAAAAGAAGGGGAATGAAATGGCCAACGAGCTTTTAAATATTTATAAATTAACTAGTTATTTATTTTAGTTTATTCAAAAAATGATTAATTATTTCATTTTTTAATTTTCATTTATTTCATTTTTTATTTTAGTGATATTTAAAAAATTTATTATTATTGTTTATTAATTTATCATATAAAATTAGATTTGTTTGTTAATACTAAATTTTTTTTGAGGAAACGTTTAGATGGTTATGATAATATATATTATAATGGGTGAATATAAAATTTTAATTATTGATTATAAGGGTGTATTTGTTATTATTTTACTAAAATTAATTATATTAAAATTTTTTTATCATTATTAATGCTAAAAAGGGGGAGGGGTGTGAATAATTAAGATGGTTGTTACTAAAACTAAGGGATACTATTAGGGTTTATTTTAATAAATATTTTTAAGAGGGTAAGTAAAGGGATGCCCCATATTAATGGGCAAATAAAAATTGATCCTAAATATTGAGATAATATGGAGTTTAATATTAATAGAATTAGAGGGACTTATTTATTTAATAGTATTAGAGGGGTTCATATAGTATGCGGCGTAGCCTAATTACCAAGTTATATAATAATGGAAGTAAAGAAAGAAAAAAAAGGTGTGGGGGGGGGGGGGGGGGTAAGGCAAGTTAAGGAGAGTTTAAAATATTAAAAGAGGATAATAAAATCAACATGTTAGTGGGGGAAAATGTGATAGGAGATGATATAGGGGAGAAAGGAGAAAGGTGGATAGAAGGTAGGGGTATGGTGTGTGGGTCAGATTATATGAGAGGGAAATGACAGGAAAACACAGAATGGACAATGACAAGCGGGAAGATGGGTAAGGTGCCGACAAACAGCATAGGGAGGTAGGTTTATTTGCGAGAAAGACTATGAATCCAATTAATCCTAATCTCTAAGCCTCCATCTCTATTGAGGTTGTGGGGTGTTTAATGATTTCTAGGGCTTCACGCACTTTACGCTTAAAATGATGCTTCTCATTGGTAATGATCACTACATCTTCAAGGAATATGTGGTGACACGTCTTGTTAGAGTGTTCTGCCAAAGCCGAGGTTTTGGTTCTTCCTAATTTGATGTCCTCCCCATGTTCTTTAAACCTTATTTGGAAGTTCCTACCTGTTTCCCCAATATAGCAATCTCCGCATGAACAATTAATTTTGTAAACCCCTTTTTGCTGGAGGTGGTCGGGGTCATCTTTGAAAAATTTCATCCTTTGTCTGATGGTCATTAGAGGTTTGAAGGATGCTCTAATGTTTTTCTTAGCTAGAAATTTGGCCATCTTCTCCGTGACCCCTTGGATATAGGGGAGGTATGCTTTTGTTGTTGTGGAATGTCAGTTGAAATTCGATTATTTCTAGATCTAGCTCTTTGAATAACTCTGTTGATGTCTCTATTAATGTATCCCAGGTTCATGAATGATCTTCTTAGATGTTCTATTTCTTCCTCAATATGAGTATCGTCTGATATTCTAAAATCTCTTGTAAAAAGTGTCAACAAAACCCCCATCTTCTGGGCAGGGTAGTGAGGTGAATCAACATGTAGGTAATTGTGAGTGTGAGATTTCTTCCAGAACACTTGGTGTCCAATGGGTTCCGTCTTCATTTCTTGAGAGGAGAATTTCAAGGAAAGGGATCTGATTGTTTACCTCATCTTCCATTGTGAATTGTATATGTTTGGAAATGCTATTTAGGTGGTCTAGGAAGATCTTTAATTCTTCATCGCCATGTGGCCAATTGACATTGGTGTCATCCACGAACCTAATCCAAAATTTGGGTTTCAATCGGTAAGAGTCAAGAGATTTATTTTCAATTTTTTCCATGAAGAGGTTGGCCACTATGGGGGACAATGAAGATCCCATAGCAACTCTAGATGTTTGTTTAAGTATTTCACCTTGGAAGGTGAAGAAGGTGGAGTGGAGACAAATTTCAGCAAGCCTTGTAGTCTGGGGGTCTGCAACTTCTTTTACAACTTGAACAACTTCATCTAGAGGGATTTTAGTAAAGAGTTGTACAACATCAAAGCTTACAATTCTATCTTCGGGATCAAACTTATCTTTTTTAATGAAATCAATGTAATGGTTGGAGTCTTTAATGAATGAACTAGTTTTTCCGACCAGAGGGGCGATGGTGCTAGCCACAAATTTGGCTAATTCATATGTTGGAGCTTCGATGGTATTGACAATGGGTCTCAACGAAGCACCAGTCTTATGGATCTTGGGGGCACCATAAATGTAGGGCATGATCTCACCCTCTAGGTATACACGCTTTTTTATTTTATCATCAAGATTTGACTCCTTGATAGCTTTTTTGACATTTTTTATAAACTTGGAAATGGGGTTTTCTTCAAGTTTATTATAGCTGCCACTATTGTGAAGGCTATCTCTCATTTTATTAACATACTCCTCTTTTTCCATTACCATTGTAGCTCCTCCTTTGTCTGCTTTTAAGATGACAATGCTCTCATTACTATTCACATATGCCTTTTCTTCTACTCTAATTTTCGAGCTTAAATTACTTGTAGGATTACTAAAATTCACTATTTATTCTAAAAAGAAATGTGTTTTTCCTTCTAAAACCATTTCTAACAACCCTAAAGATGACAGCCTAATTCACCTTGACTTGGATTTTTCATAACCTACATAACTAAGGAAACACCATACAAGCTTTGCCATGTTGCTTTTGTAAGATTCTAGGATTCTTGTGATTGAAGTTCCACCTAGGATTGAACTCTAAACTTGGAAATCCTTCTCAGCAAACCATGATGTCCATTTCTTGTTCTCGAATTTCATTTCCTATAACTACTACATCTATTGTGAGATGTCAATACTATCTAAGGATGTTGCATGATTTGAAAATGAAAATCCTTCATCACGATATTGAAAACCATAACAATAATTCATGTAAAACACCTGTTACCTCATTTCCTCCCAAAAGGAGTCCCTCCTCCTGAAATTATCTTTAATTTCCAAGCTTTTGACTTTCCAAATCCTTTTAGAGAAGTAATTTTATTGTTTTCTCTCATACTAGAATATGATGATGATGGTATTGTATATGAAGCTATCTTGAGAATGATGAACCCCGAATTAAAAACACACCATGAGAATTGTAACTATGATGCTTATATAGATGTGGGGGATTTATTTCATAGATACATATAGTGCATACACAGTGCATGTTTGATTTAATCCTTGAGCATATCATAATTATCCTTAATAGTGGAATTCATGTTCCTTGAATATGTCATATAAGAATAATAAATCGCAATGGACCCTAACACCATTTTTTAATGGTGATATTTTTATCAAAACAATAGAAGATCCTCTAAGAAAGCCTACTTGGTTTATAGGGCTCCATGAACATCTAAATATTTTATGATTTAATTTATTGCTTCTCATTTAGTCTAAGAAGTTTATGATTATTATCTCCCCAAGATCCATAAAAACACAAATTTAATAGAAATTACTCATCAAAATCACAAAGTATGCCATTCTAATTGAGAATATTCATTGTTCACTTTATCTCTAAGCACATGCAAAGATGTATGTTAATTATGCAAAGATGTCTCTTAATTTGGATGGTACAGAAACAATTCAAACTCATAGATTTAGTTATAACATGAATTGTGTTACCTTTTCCATAAATTTCTTAAGAATCCTAGTTATGCCTTAAAATGAAACTCCAAGCATTAATGTTGTCAATGATATTTCTTATTGATTTTGGCTTGGGATGAGAGGGAAAAAAAAAAGATTGACGATTCTCCAAAACAATTTTTTCCACTCTCTTTTCCATACTTAATGTCTCTTTTTGACCGCACGTCAATGTTGAGTCTTGTAATTGTTACATATTTCCATCAGAATTTTAGGTTTTGATATTAATTTCTTACCATTTTCTTCATAATTATGATTAATTTCTTAATATAGCTCAAGCTGCGAATGAATGGATTTTTTCTTATAAGCTCACTTTAAATAAAGTTATTTTATTTATAAATGAATCACTAATTTTTTGGTTGGATAATTTATCACAAATAGGGGCTATGAGACCATGTCAAAGATGGATGAAATTCGATGGTAGTTCAGATTATACCTGAAAAATTCAAGGGAGGCCACCTCTAAACAAAGAAGTTGGTTGCAAACATTCTCGGTTTCTTCACCTGAAGATATCGAATTGATTTCAATTACGAATGAAAGATTTGATAACCTTTGATTCCCATATCATTCCTTATTCTAGATATTTTTTTGTTATAATCACTCCTTTGTATTACATAATAGAAGAGTTTTCCCCTCCATGGGAAATGAAGAAAACTTGTAATTTTGGAGATAGAACAATTATTAGGCTTTAGTTGTAATTATTTAGACTAGTTAATGTCATGTTTTTCTAATTAATCTTAGTTTTATTAATTGCTCAGTTGATTTGAGTTTCCTTCAAGAGATTTTGACTTTGGTGGTTGGGCTCGCTTTGTAGATGATGTGCTATATTTCAATATGTATTATTAATTTAGTGAAATTTATTATTACTTACCTAATGCTTCTAATATTTCATTGATTTAGAGCGATAAGAAGTACCTAATTACACTTATTTTTCTTAACAAATTATATCTAATTGGTATAAGGTGTGTCATTTCCTTAGTTGTTGCTTGTTTTTTCTTTAGTCATGATTGTTTTTTTCAGTTGTTATTCTTAAAACAAATTGTTATTTCGGTAAGCATAGGAATATTTTGTGAAGAAATAGAGTAGTCTCATTGAATAATCATCAGCTTCCCTTAATTAGTATTTATTCCTTTCAACTAAGAATTAATTTGATTTGTTAAGTAGTGCATTTTTAATTTAAGACTCGATTTCTATTATTGGGTTTAAAGATAGACCATTTTAAGACCAGCGTTAGCTTCTAGTAGTCTTTTGCATAGATCTTTCCAGTCACCTTCAAATAAAAGGATATTAATGTTGATACTTGATCATTATTTTAAAATAATTTAGGAACCCAAAATTTTGGCTTCGTTTGCAAGGATGTTGTCTGTTGTATCTCAAAAAACAATCTCTTGGTTGTGGTAAGGAATAAATGCTTAAGACATTTTGTAAATGTATGTCACAATTGTAATATCAAATGGCCTCTACTTAACACCTTTGGAATCTAATTATTTAATACACTCAATAATCTGCTATAATGAAAGCCTTCACGATGTCATAAACTATTGATATCTGAATGAAATGAAAAGAAGAACTGTAAAGGAAACTTGAAGTGATAAGATCAGAAAAAAATCTATCACTTTTAAGTTTTAGACGAAATTCATGGAGAGAGGAAACTCGAAATAATATTCTGCAAACATAGAATCTATTACTTTAAAGTTTCATCATGATTTTTTGAAGAAAGAAGAGATGAGGTGAAGGAGGGAAAATTAAGGCTTTTTAACTCTTACTCGCAGATGTAATTAAGAGACTAGCTGCTACATTACTTCACTTCATTCAAAGAGGAATAAACAGAGAGCAAAACTAGAAATACATATCAACATCAAGAACTGCAGGAAACTTGATCTTCTTTCATTTATTTCTCAGAAAATTCAGTACCAAATTAAAAATCCTCTAGAGGTCCAAAACTCATAACCCCTTTTCTTTATTTCTATCTACTTAAATACATCACAATGGTTCATAAGTCCTGAACTCCTTGAAACTATTCGACTTCCTACAATGTTAAGATTACTTATTCCATCATACTTGAGAAAACAAATTAAAACTAGAAATATTGTTCGTTTAGTTGAATCTGATGTTGATGATGCGTCCTCCCGAAGTGTTGAGGTGTCCTTTCTAGTTATGATGCAGCGGCTGCACAGCTCCACAATGATGCCTTGATGCTCGACTTGACCCAGTTGTCATGGTCCCAATAGGGACGATATACGCTCTTCTTCCCGACTCTACCTCTTGTCCTTTGATCTATGTCAGGTCACTTACCCGAGTTTTTCTACCGCATTCTGCCTATTTCTTCACAAAATGGCACATAACCACATAAGCTCGGACATGAAATCCTTCATATTTCATCTCAGAACCACATCACATCTATGCCAACATCGCACTTCACATTTCGTTGTCTTTAAATTTTCCTTAGTGTTTATCTTTTAAAACTTGCAATGTGCACTATGCGATCGGGTCCCACCTGGAATCGCACGTCGCACTTTGGCAAGTTTATCACTTACCTCTCTCTCCTATCCTTTGAAACTTGCAATTTGTGGTTTGCGATTTAATCTCTGCCATTTATCAGTCTTCTCCAGTTCCATGCTTTAAGCACGACCATCCGTTTTTCCCTTTGCGCCTCCTCCAAAACTCTTAAGTGTTTAAGGGAAATGTGCCCTTTCTCTGCCTTTGGGAAATTAGCTTTTTTGCTCCACAGTGTAACCCTCCTCAGCTTATCCTGTTTTCTTCCACACTGGTCCTTCCTGAGCTTGTGAATGAGCCCAGATCAACCATGTTCGGTGTGCAATATATTGAACATGCCCATCGGTCTGACTCTTTAACTGTTTTGCATGTGAAGGAGCCCAACTTAACCCACCTTCACATCTAATCAAGTAATGTTAATGTACCAATATATAAGTCAAAATTCTTCTATGACACACAAAATTTTACATTTTCTATCATATATGTTTTTTTGGTGTTCTGAAAAATATTTCAAAGGTAAGTGCAAATGAGCCACAACATCTGGCTCCACCTAGGGATAATTCTTTTCTCCATGGAAGCGCTAAGAACCACAGATTAGTGCCTTATGCATTGGGCATGGAGTCAAATAATGCTTAGTGACATAAGAAAAATGAGAAATCCAAAATTTACAATAGTGGAATGCTAACTTTGAATTTTGGAAATAATGCTTTAGATACTTCCTGTTCACAGGTAGCTATATTATCTCTCCATCTAGATCTTCCAAAATAAATGTGTTATATGAACTTGCCTCAGATATCTTGTATGGACCATACCAGAGAGGGTCAAATTTACCATGCTTCCCCTTTTCTTCTCGTCTGCTGTCCCATCTTAGTACGAAATATCCTACTTGAAAGAGAACTTTTGCTTTTCTGTCAAATATAGACTTCATCTTTTCTTGATAAGTAATCAAGTTATCCCTAAATTTGTTTTTGTTTTCACTTGATTCAATTATTTTGTTCAATATTCTTACCAAAGAATTCAGTTCTTCCTAAGCTTCTTGAAGGAAATAAATCACTTGTTTGGCTAGCTGAGTAGGAAATAGTGCTTGAATTCCATAAACCAAGTCATAGGGAGACTTCCCAGTAGATCTCTTGGTAGTGACTCGAACTTCCCTAAGGGAAAATTTCAACTTCATATCCCAATCCTTTCGATTCTCTGTGATTGTTTTCTTCAAGACTCTAACTAATGTCTTATTTGAAGACTCTGCCAATCCATTCCCTTGGGGATGATACACTATGGAATGTGATATAATTAAATTATATGTTTGATAGAAATTAATGAAATGAGAAGAGTTGAATACCACTTGGTCATTCGCCTTCTTAGTGGGTATTGCTTCAACCCATTTTGTAAAATAATTAGTGACAGTTAGAATCCAATTGAACTATCTGCTTGATGGAAGATTGATCTCTCCAATAAAATCCAATCCCCATTTCCTGAAAGGTTCCTCAATAAATACTAGGATGAGAGGTAATGGAGCAAGATTTTTCTTTTCAGCAAACCACTGACACTTTTGACAACTTCTGACCAATCTATAAACATCTGCAAATAGGGTTGGCCAATAGAAGCTTGACCTATGAATTTTACGAGCAGTGGCCTTCTAGCTATAATGTCCTCCACACAGACTTTCATGATATTGTTTGGTGACTTAAATAGATTCTCCTTCGGTCAAACATAACAACAAAATACCAGCAAGGTCTTTCTAGTATAGCTTCGCTTCTACGATAACATACAGCTGAGACTTGAGCTTGAGAGCTTTGTATTTTGTTCTATTTAGTGAATTTGGATAGGAAAAGAAACACAAGTAATGCACAATATATTTATACCAATCAGAGCACAAAAAATTGTATTGAATACCAGTTTTGAACTTGCTTTGACCCTCTTCATTTATAGCTCCATCCACTGGTGCCAACAGATTAATTTCCAAGACTTGAAAATTTGTCTCTATCAACAACTTAGCTAACCCATGTCCCTTAACAAGCTTGGTGGGTTTGATGTTCAAATCATACTCTTATATTTTTGCTATCCACTTCCCTCATTTTCCTTGAAAATCACTTTGGACTAGCATGTATTTCACAGCAGAATTAGGAACATAAGTAATTATTTTGGACTGCAACACATAAGTCTTGAAGGCTTTCAGTGCTTTGACCAAAGCATAAACTTGATTCTCTAGAATATTTTATTTGAGCTTAACATCTCTGAGAACTTTGCTGAAAAATGCAACTAGTTACTCGTTATTGTCTTCATTTTTCTGCAACAACACAACAACAATAGTAATGGGTGATGCAAATGAGACTACTTGAAAGGCTTTTTGATAGTTTGGGCTAATCAAAACTGAGGCTTCCTGTAGTGCTTCCTTTATTCTAACAAATGCATCTCTTGATTCCTTATCCCATTTCACTTCTGCATTTTTCTTCATCATATATGTTATAATTCTCATGATCTCAGCATAATTGGGCATCAACCTCCTTAGAAATTTTATTTTTCCTAGGAATCTCTCGATATCCTTCTTTCTCCTATGTAAAGGAATAGTCTGAATGGCTTCCAGCCTTACTTGGTCAATATTTACTCCTTTTTTAGAAAATATGTGACCGAATAATTTACCTTCTTCTTAGGAAAATGAAGATTTCTTGGGATTTAATGACAGACCGAACTTTCTGCACTTTTGAAAAAAAAATTCAAATGCTCCAAGTGTTCATCATCTAACCCTGAGAAAATAGTTACATCATCCAGAACCTGTCACCAATGAAGGCTATGTCCATGCCCCTCTGAAACGTTGCACCTGTGTTCATAAGGCCAAGTGGCATCCTTGCATACTTGAAGGTGCCCTAGGACGTAGTGAAAGAAGTCTTCTTCTGATATTATTTTTCTACTGCTACCTGATTATACCTAGAAAACCTATCAACCATAGAAAACATGTGAGCTCCTGTCACCTTTTATAAGACATAATCCATTTTCAGCAAAGGATAATTATATTTTAGAGATGCTCGCTTCAAGTTCCTGAAGTCTACACATAGTCTTATCTCTCCATTTTTCTTTCTTACAGGGACCAGATTAGAAACCTAATCTGAATATCTAAGAGGGAATATAATTTTTGTCTACAACAGTTTCTTCACTTCTTTTTTGATTAGAGCTAACAACAATGGATTGATCTGTCTGAGCTTATGTATGTGTGGTTTGATTCCTTCCTTCAATGGTATCTTATGCTAGATAATTATTTTATCATATGTTTTCAGGTCTTCATATGACGAGGCAAACACATCCATATACTTCTTAAAAGGATCAATATATCTTTCTTTGTATTTTTTGAGAATAACTTTGAACAATTTCACTAGTTTGGGTTCCTTCTAAGTTCCCAAATTACAATATTCTATCTCTTCTTCTTGATGTGTTTTATTTGAATCAACAGCAACATCATTAGCATCGAATAATATTTCAATGGGAACCAACCCTTTGGGGAGCACATTATCTTTCAATTGGATAATCTTCTATTCACCTATTGACTGTTTAAGGTCCCTTGTTTCTACTTTTTGCTCTGTTCGTTCTTCCCCTTGGTCTATCTTAGTGTCTTCAAATTTTTCAATCATGGTTAAGAACTGACTTATCTGTTCATCAGCATCAAACACCTACTAATGTTTCACATTATCATGGATAGAAGGCCTGTGCCTAATTTCAATCTCATACCTTAACCTTGGATTTGTTGGAGGTTTGAAGGTGATGGCTGCAATTTCTAAAGAATAAGCGAACCTATTATCCTCCCTCAGAATATAGTGAAGATTGAATGCTTCAAAATAGTTTTCTAGCAGATCCCAAACTTCATTCCTATATGATCTCAATCTTAGATGCTTGGTTTGACAATGATTTTTAATCTGCCTTACTATCCATTCAGAGTCAACAAAAATTGAAGTACATTGAATTCCTATCTATTTAAAAACTTGAAGGCTTGAGATTAAGGCCTCATACTCAGCCACATTATTTTTTGAATCAAATTCTAGTTTAAAATAGAAAGGCATGAGGTTACCTTCTGGTGATATCAGCAAGAATCCAACATCTGCACCCTCCTTGGAGTAGGAACCATCAAAGTAGCACATCCAAATATTCCTTGAGTGCATCTCATTATTTACAATTCCTGAAGAGAGTTTCTTCCCTATGTATTAAAAAAATTCTACATCTTCATGCAGCATGAAATAAAAAAGGTCTTCTATTTCTTGACTATAAATGGGAGAATTTCCTGCATATTTCTTGGAGGTAGTCTTCACAAACCTTCTTTCCCTGTACAACCTCCTTTCTTCCCCATTAAAAGCCAGAATGATAGAATAAGTGAAATCTAATTTTAGTACACCTCCAAAATTTTCTCCCCAAGATCTTGATAGGAGCATTTCAAACCTAGTTGGGATGTCAACAACCACCACATCCATGACTATACTCTTTTCTGGGATTTGTGCCAATGAAACTACTACAACTTTAATTAACGCAACACATTTTACCCTTTTGGAATCAAATGAATACATATACCTATAAGGTTTAGAAATATGCAAGTTAAGTTCCTTCGTAATAGAAAATGACATGAGATTATGGGATGCTCTTGAGTCCAGCATGAAATTATGCAGAGTATAATCATGAAGCAACAAAAAAATATAGAAGGTTGGAATAGAGGGATCTATTTCTTCTAGATGAGGACCAAAGGTGACTACTCGCTTTTCTTCTTGTAAGTTCACTGTGTCACTTATGTCTTCCACCTATTTGAGATCAATAAATTATGAAATTTCTTTCTTTTAAGATGGTATTTTGGCTAATTCAAGAAGAGGCACCTGAATTTTGACATTCTCCAACTCTTTTGTCAAATTGAAAGCATGAGTTTTCTTAACGCTAATTTCAGGTTCTTCTTCACTCTTTCTAGAATTTATTGCTTGTTTGGGTACATGAACAACTCTCTCCATGATATTAGTGTTAACTAATTTGTTCTAGGAAGAATCACCCTGTTGCACATTTGTTTTATTAAGTGAATTTATAGGTTGTTTCTTATTACTGACCAGTTTCATAGGGTCCTTTTGTAGTGGAGTCTCCATTGGAGGAGGAATGGAACCATGTTGTTCATATTCATTATCCTGCACTCTAGATATATTTCTATACCTCAAATCATTCTTTTTAAGTAACTTGGCTTGCACGAAATCTGTGAATTTCCTACAATATTCATCCATTTCATCTTGATCAAAAGATACTTTAGCTTCAGCATATTCTCAATCTTCCTCTTCATCCTTTTTTATTACATACATAGAAAATACCTGATCCTTGGCCTCCTTTTAGTCATCTTCTCCTGTCTCTCTTGGTTCTGCTTCTATATATAATAGAGCTTGAACCTGGTCTTGATCTCTTCTTTCCCTCTACAAGATTTGCAAGGGATGTCTTATGAATTGAGGGTTAAACCCCCCTCGGTTTTGTTGTAGTTGTCTTCGGGTGTTTTTATTTTCCAATTCCATCTTAGCTAGCTTATTTTTTATATTATTTATCACATTTTTAGTATCTTAAATTCTTAGATCTTGTGATGATTCTTCTTCTGCCTTCCCCTTCTCTTGGACTAGCTATTTCCCTTTCGCCTTTCCAGCTATAGTCATATTAGCTTCAATCTCTAAAGCATCTGTCTATATCTACTCAAGAGTAGGGGCTCTTCTCTCTCTCAATGTAAATCTAAAATCAGCTTCAAAAGCCCCAGCAAAAGCTACCTTTGATCCTATAGGTAAACTATTGTACAATTTATTGAATGTTTTTACAAACTCGGAAAAATTTTCATTAGTCTATCTTTTAATTGAATTAAACTCTGTCAACAAGTAACCATGATCTCTCTTATCTCCCCATCTCTGAGTGAATTGAGTTCTTAACTCTTCCCAATCATTTATGGAATCATTTGGTAAACCTTTGAACCATTTCCTAGCCTCTCCACTTAGAGACTACACAAATAGTCTCATCACAACATCAAGATGTTCTACATTTAAATTCTCAACAGAAGTGAAAAACAAGGGTAAATTTTGTTCTACAGTTACTTCATCTTCTCCAGTGAAATGAAGAATTAATTTAAGTTATTCTTGAGGCATGGCATTCATTGGTTGCAGAATAATTTGGGTGCATATCTATCCGTTAAGAAAGTTGGTGCTACCATATTAACAACTTGGTTAACTACTCCTTAGCTGGTTGAGGTTGATGATGCTACTGTGAAATTGAATGAAGGTGGAGGAAAAACCGATATGGGGGTAGGTTGATGGACAAAAATAGAGGGATAAACAACTATATTTGGTTGAGCTTCAGTGGAGGTAAAAGAAACATACTTGAAAGAATGTTCTTCTAACTGAGGTTCTTGAAAATAAATAGGTGTGGAAGGGTTATATTTGTTCCAAGAAAGGAAGTTCCTTGGAAATATCTTCAAACAAAGGGTTATGAGAATTTTTGCCAGTAGCAAGAAATGCAGGATCAAGTATTGAAGGAGTTTTAGGTTTCTGAGCCTTTTTAGAAACCAATCTTTCTAGATCTAGAAAAGTAGGGACTATCTACTATGAGGTATCTGACCTTGTGTGAGGCCTTTTCAAAGCCATAATTTTGAAAATAAAAAACACACCTGAATATTTCCTCCTCACTGAACAGCCAGAGGAAATAATGTGAAAAACCCAGGGAAAATAAACTTCATTTCTTCGTCCTCGGCAATGGCGCCAGAAAATGTTGTATCTCAAGAAACAATCCCTTGGTTGTGGTAAGGAACAAGTGCTTAATACATTTTGTAAATGTATGTCACAATTATAATATCAAATGGCCTCTTCTTAACACCTTTGGAATATAATTATTTGATACACTCAATAATATGATATAATGAAAGCCTTCATAACGCGATAAACTACTCATATCTGAATGAAATGAAAAGAAGAACTGTAAAGGAAAATTGAAGTGATATTATAAGAAATAAAATCTATCACTTTTAAGTTTTAGAGGAAATTTATGGAGATAGAGGAAACATGAAATAATATGCTGCAAACACAGAATCTATTACTTTAAATTTTCATTAGGATTTTGTGAAGAAAGAAGAGACGAGGTGAAGGAGAGAAAATTAAGGTTGTTTAACTCTTACTCACATATGTAATTAACATACCGGCTGCTACATTAATTCACTTCACTCAAAGAGGAATAAATTGAGAGAAAAACTAAAAAGACATATCAACATCAACAACTATAGGAAACTTGATCTTCTTTCATTTATTTCTCAGAAAATTCAGTACCAAATTAACAATCCTCTAGAGGTATAAAACTCAGAACCCATTTTCTTTAATTATATCTACTTTAATACATCACAGTGGTTTGTAACTCCTAAAATTCGTGAAACTATTCAACTACCTAAACCGTTAAGATTATTTATGCAATCATACTTGAGAAAAAAAATTAAAATCGGAAATATTGTTCGTTTTGTTGAATTTCATGTTGCTGATGCATCCTCTCGAAGTGCCGAGGTATCCTCTCGAGTTATGATGTATCAGTTGCATATCTATGTAACAACACCTTAGTGCCCAAATTTACCCAGCTCTCATGTTCCCAATAGGGCCATTATATGCTCTTTTTCCCGACTCTACCTCTTCTCCTTTGATCTGTGTCGGGTCACTTACCCATGTTTTTCTACCGCGTTCTGCCTATTTCTTCATAAAATGGCACATAACTGCATAAGCCCAGACTTTAAATCCTTTATATTTCATCTCGGAACCACATCGCATCTATGCCAACATCACACTTCACATTTCACCATCTTTAAATTTTCCTTAGCATTTATATTTTACCTGCGATGTGCGCTATGCCATCGGGTCCCACTTGGCATTGCACATTGGACTTCATCGACTTTATCACTTACCTCCCATGCCTATCCTTTGAAACTTGATATTTGTGGTTTACGATTTAACCTCTGTCGTCTATCTCTTTGCTCCAGTTCTGTGCTTTGATCCGGACCATCCATTTTTCCCTTTGTGCCTCCTCCAAAACTCTCAAGTGTTTAAGGGAAATGCACCATTTCTAAACCTTTTGGAAATTATTTTGTTTGCTCCACGGTATAACCCTCCTGAGATTATTCGTTGTTCCACCACGCTGGTCCCTCCCGAGCTTGCGAATGAGCCCAACTCGACCCTGTTCGGCGTGTAATGTTCTGAACGTGCCAATCAGTTCGACTCTTGAATTGTTTTGCGCATGAATGAGCCCAACTTGACCCACCTTCACATCTCATCACGTAATGTTAATGTACTAATATATAAATCAAAATTCTTCTATGACACACAAAATCTTACATTTTCTATCATATATGCTTTTTTTGGTCTTTTGAAAATTATTTCAAAGGTAGTTGAAAATGAGCCACAACATTTTTAAAAGAGAGTTCTATTGTACTAATGTTTCACTATATATGCATACATTATTCCCTAGGGTTTTAATATTAAATCAGAAAGGTAAGAACATGGGCATGCGCCCAAGTAAAAAACTTGTGGTGGTGTCCACCCTCAATTAGTTGTTTCAGGTCATTTAGTATGCATGACTAGGAAGAAAATTAGAGGTAGCCTTTGAACAAGAATTAAAAACAAACATCAAGTTGGCCTTGAACAATCAACCTTAATAGACGAAATAATTTGAAAAGAAGAGTCGCAATGTAAACGCTGGTGAAAATTCCATGTAATAAAGTTGAAATAATAACCACGGTTAATGGGACAAGTATTCCAAGATGAATGTTGTGAAAAACATCCTAGTGTGGTTGTGCACATGGTTTATAATGGATATGGAAATTCACAAAGGAAATGACTAAGGCATTAAAGAGGAGAATTTTTTTTTTTGCATATTTATTTATGAAAACAATGGAGATTAGGAGAAAAGGGAGGTGGAAGGTCACAAATTGCATGTGAGGAGGAAAACGAAGGAAAATAATGGAAAATGAAGAAAACCTCATTGATAAAAATGCTTCTAGGGATTATTTGGCACCTTTTGTCAGTTCATGATGGAGCTCCCTGATTCTCTCTCTCTCTCTCTCTCTCTCTCTCTCTCTCTCTCTCATGCTTTTTAATACTTATATTTTTCTTGGAGCACTCTTGGAAGGTGTGGATACTTGGTGATTTGGAGAAAGAAGGAAAAGAAAGAGTAAGAAAGCATGAGAGGACATTGAGATTAGCAACTACAATGGGTTTTGATTACAGGTACCAAATTTCATGTATGTTATCCGCAGTAGTTTTGGCATGCATGGTGTATGCATGTGATTTCTTAGTCATGATCTATCATTTCCATGGAGGATTGCCTAGATTGATAATGGATTTCCTAGCCTTGACATTTCCTGGATAGCCATGAAGTTATGGATTCATTTTTTTTTTTTTTTTCTGGCTAGTTCTCATCCTAAGTTCAATGTGGTTTGATTTATTAGTTCTTGGAGCCTTGGTTGGAAAAACGCTTTGGAGCCTGCTGGAAAGCTCTTGGGTTAAGTTACTAGTCTTGGAGCATTGGTTGGACAAATGCTCTAGAGCCTGGAAATAGGTGGTGCTAAGTTACTAGTCCTAGAGCCTTGGTTGGGACATACACTCTGGAGCCCTAGAACAACTTGGATAGAGACCAATCCATGATGGTTTTGATGTCCGACCGAGATGTGGAATCATTGGATGAGGGTTTAGGCAATTTTCCCTCTAGAATCCCTAGATTGGTTTTGATCAATGCGTTTGATGAGATCCCATAATCATGCTTGGAATATGGCACGAGGGTGATTGGATGAAGAGACATTTGGCTCAACCAATATATGGTTGGGTGGAACATGGTAGTCCCATATGCGATTGGTTTTTCCTATCATTAATGAGAAGATCATTTCTTTGGTATTTGATGTATAAATGTATTAGTTATTATGTGGATTCTATGGCTTTTTTATTCATGGTATTTTTGTTGTTATTATGATGGTTATAAGCATGTATTTTAATACCGATGATGTATGAATCTCCCCTTTTTTTTACTTGTAAATGTATGAAAAATGTATCTATGGTCAATTAGATTGTATTGCAACTAATGATGTAGGGAAGCAATGCTTCTTAGCAACTCTCAAATAACACCCTTGTGCTCCATTTTGTTCTTTATACCTATAGCTTTCATGTTTGTAACATGTTTGACGAAATTACTGTCATGGTTAGTAGGGGTCCAATTTTGTCCTGATGGATGTTTTTGTAAATATATAATAGTTTGACTCTTATAAATCATATATGAACTTGTCATGAAATCTTGGGTAGTGCACTTTGTTTTGGGCTTCAAAAATTGTCTCAAATATCAAGGAGGTTGGCACAACACTAGGAAATTTAGTCCTTGGACGTTGGCATGCGGTATTATGCATGCATACATAGCCTCATAGATGTTGGATTATAGGCTTGTGCATGTCTCTAGAGGTGCATAAGCTACAAAGGTCAGTGGGACCTAGGGGGAGGATTCTTAAATGGTTATGTTGGCTCTTAGAGGTGTTATTGTTGATGCAAAAGGTCTATGTCAATAGTTTCGGTCGATTCCACTTCCTTAAGGTCACCTAGGAGGTTGAGTCTTATCATAGTAGCCTCTCGTAACATGCTTACCCTATTTGGATGCTTACTTGGGTAGATGTGGGAAGAGGGTGTTACAGAGTGGTATCAGAGGATGGTTCAACCCTTGGAATATATGGTTGGTATGTTGGTCATGATTTTCTGTAAGTTTCATATGTGTTTCTCGTACTTATGGTGTATGTATTTTTTGCCTCTATGTTGTGTTGGCCATGGTGGAAGCGTTCTTGCCATGAAAGGGCTCATGTTGTTGTTGTCAAATTGTTGTCGTGAGTGTATGACTGGTTATGAATTTTTCATTCTTATGTATTCAAAGTGCACACTTGCTTACATGCTACTACATGCATTTCTTGTTTATGCTAGGTTACATATTGATCATGCTTCAGTGTTGTCTGTATATGCTTTCTTACATGATGCTATATGTTGAACATGCAATGGCTGTTCATACTTGGTTATAAATGTCATATTGGTACATGTGGTCAAGTTTTCATTGGTAGGGTTGAGGTTGTCATGCATTAGGTCATCCTGTGCATTTAGTATGATTATGCACTGATGACTCGAATCAAACTAGAATGATGTTTATGTGCTAATATACCATGCATTACAAGTTTATATGATGTTACGATTATATACATACATACACACACACACACACATATATAGATATATATAATCATAGATATAGATATATATGATTGGTTGATGCTGCAAATGAGATATCCTCCCCGAATTATGTTAAGGTACATTTTTTATTTATGACTTAGTTTAGCTGGCATATTTCACCCTGTAAGAAGAAATAAAATATGAATAGCGAGATGGTAGACTACAAATATTATCCCTATGAGTCATATGAGTAGTGTTAGCACTCCACCAGTTCTATGAAGGCTGAAAAGGTGACCAGAAAAGTTAACCACAGACCACTTTAACCTAGTAACTAGCCCTACTAGGCTGAGATGGCTCTCTGAATGAGATCACAACCATTTGAATAGATCATGAAATATTTTAGGCTAGATATGTAGATTAGGGTTTGGTTGATTTGATGTTTGTGTTGGGTGCTGGTTTAGGTCTAGGACGACTAGGTTAGGGCTCTGAAAATCAAATTTGCAGAGATGTAATGGGGCAAGCTAGGCAAATACTTTAACACTTTAGAGGTATATTTGTGTACAGGGTATATTGATAGGGTTTCAAAATGAGCGTGAATATCATGAATTTGTTCATATCTGAAGAAAATGAACATAACTGTGAAAGCTTCTCCAAAACAGAGCATCAAAATCAATGAATTTTTTTTATCATCTTAGAAATGAAAAAAATAAGGCATGGAAATGTAAATGGAAGGTACAATACATTCAAACATATGATCAATAAAAAAGAAACATTGCTAAAGCACATACCACATGAATTTATATGGGTTCCTTCAGTGCCAAATTTACCCATGATCTTTTACTTTTGTGATTTGATTAGAATTTCACTAAAAAGAGCATTAAAATAGCACATATGCATGCTTTAAGCAAGAGGAAACAAGACAACAATCATCAACATAGGAACACGAGATGTTGATAACAGAGTTACCCAATGTGGGCTATGTCCTTAAGGCCAGTGTCAAAATGGGGTAGACCACTTCATATAGTGCTGGAAATGGTGATGATGTACATGGACTATGTTTTCTGTCACACAAGGATATGTGCCCTCAACATGAGTGGCTTATCTCTCCACGATATGTTCCTCTATAGGAACTCTCACTCATAATGGGCCTCCTATCAGCATCACATAATCTCACATGAAGCAAAAACAAAGATCCTGCAACATGCATTAAGCAAGGATATAGGCAACATAATACATCTCACAACAAAAGGGGCACATGATCAAAACTGCATATACCTCAACCCATGAAGTTGGCTGAAGAAGTGGATGCTCAGTTGTTGAATATGGTTGCACCATCGAATTTTTGGTGTCAAGAGGCATATAATCAATTTTCCACACCTGAGAATCTGACATCGTCACTCGATAATGGAAAATGGCTGAAAAATGGAAAGCTTTACTACTGAAATGGACATTGTCATTGTGTTCCTGTCACCAAGAGGTGTAAAATCGACATAAATTTTGTCAAAAATGAACTCTGGAAAGTTCTGGGCCTCAAGGAATCTTTTTTATCCCCTCAAGATTCCCTGGGGTATGGTAACACTATCTCCATGGCTTGTGGTTCCGCACCTATGGATAAAATATTATTATTTTCAAAATATGCGTAAGCCTCCTCTTCCTGCATGCGCTGTGAAAATGAGTTTTTGTAATACTTGGAGGGTGGACCTTTCAAGGTCCAACGATTGGTGTATTGGTGAAAAGGGTAATGGTTGAGGAGGGGTCAGGGGATCAAATCCCACCCCTTCCATTTAGGATGTGCGTTACACATGATATGGGTGGTGGGTGGGTTTGATCCACACGGCCGAACCCAACCGCACCCACATTTGTTTCATGGTGTATTACATATAGGTTTTGGTTTTAATGTGTTTTGGTTGGCATGCTTGTTGCTTCCGTTTATGGGGCCACCCATTGGGGTTCGGCCCATGTGGGTTGGACAGGTTCAACTCCTGTCAACTCCACTCTTATTATAGATATACCATGACCTGTTGGGTGGGCAGGGTATGCAATTCACGGCCTGACCCAAACCATATATAATATGTTGTAGCATTTTTTATGTGGTTGATATACCATAGGGTTTTGTGGGGGTCATGGCTCACTGACCCAAAATATTTTAATATGTATTGTTGTAATATGGATCCAACGGGGGTGGTGGGGGTCATGGCTAGACACCCTTATTTTAATTTTTTTTTTTTTTTTATTAAGAGTAAGTGGTAATTTTTTTATTTTTTCCAAAATAATGGTTATCTAGAAATTTAAGGAATCCACAATTTCACTCATTTTCAGGAGCTAAGTTCCCTGCCAGTTGATAGTGAATTTTTGGGACACTTAAACCTAGCCCATTTCCCAAATTTGACAAAAACTTTGACTCAATATAACTTCTCCATATGGGTTGAATTGGAGATTCGTTCACACTATTGGAATTAGGGTGACGAACACCTTAATCTAAACCTAGTTCGAGAGTAATCTGACCACTTTGAATTTTGACATTTTCTCAGCCCTCTTGATCTCCTTAGGGTGTCTGGAGCCACCTGGATCAATCCTCTCCACTAAGGAGATTTTGGTCCACCAAAAGCATTAAAATAGTCTACAACTACTTTCTACCTTGTATGCACCACAAGTGTCCTGAGAGGTCACCCTTCATTCTCCTTCACCTTTGTCCTTTAGAGCCATAAGTGATGAGCCGACGCCTGCATCCTCTACAAACTTGTAGTACAATATTTTTCAAATTACATGCTTAATTAAGTGACCAATCTATGACCCAATAATTCCCCACACATTCCATGAGTTTATAACCATACTCTATGGTCAAGTTTACATTAAAATGGAAATAATACCCCATCTATCAATATAAGGCCAAAAACATTGTTGTTGCTTCATAAGTGATGGAAAACACATCACTTTTACATTTTAAATTGAAGCACATCATTTAAAAATTAATTCCAAACACACTAACAAACCTATAAAATCCATATCTCACATATCAAAGTGAATGGGCCATCTCTCTGTGACGCATTTGCTTGTCAAACAATTATTTCAACTGGTTCATGTACGAACACTTTGTCCTTAAGGCGTTGCTCTGGATGGAGCCTCCAACACATGGCTCTTTGATGACCACTTCTATTGCAGTGACTGCAATGATTCTTCTTCCTCCAGACATTCTTTACCTTCTTCTTTTCCTTTGGTGGAGAAGGCTTTTCACGCCTCATCTATAATATCCCAAATTAGGGAATTTCTACAAAAATAATAATATATGAAGATATTATTAAGTTTGATATCCATAAAATAGAATCATATGGTGTGCTAAAAAACACATAGCCATCAAATGAGTGAAATAGAAGCAAAATAAGTACTTCTACACATTCCCAAGTGGGGAAAATGCAGCAAATAGAGCTTGAAAATGTTATTTCTGAAGATCTGAATTTTTAATAGGTGAAATAACACTTGTTTCCCTTAGAATATGATATTAGGCCTTCACATACAAAAGGGGATCAGAAATAAATCCCTTTTGATATGTTAAATAGACCTCTCGGCTTCATATCGACTCAAAAATAGCCAAATCCCATGACTTAAGTGATGCAGAAAAGACTAAACCAAATAAAAACATTATTTTATGAGGGTTTCTATAATATAATTATAAAATAACATGGATCTAGAGTTTTATGGAACCATATGCCAAGAAAATGAAGTTTTGACCTCCTTATTGCATTATAAAGGTAAATCGGCAAGGGTTTCCTGAAAGCACAAGTACAGAAAGATAAGATCTGAATATTCAGCTCAGAAAATGTATTATTACTACAAAATTACAGGAATATAGCTGAATAATACAAAAGAGGGATAAGAATCCCTTCCTCTTGCTTTCCGGGAGAAGGGTTGGCCCTTTCCCTAGGAAACTAGCTCAGAAAGAAGGGTCTTAACCTTGCTGCAACAACTCTATGAAAAATGACATAGTTCCTTCAAAGGACTGCACTGTAGGAGATGAGGAATAATTTTGCCTACTTCCAAGGTGTGAAATGTGCTCAGAAATATTCCTTGATGATCTCTCAAGAGAAGGAAGGCACCTTCTACTGAGAAACAGACCCGAAAGTGGTGTAGTAAACCTCCACTGCAACACCCTACAACTCAGCAATATTATGCTACAGAAATAACACTGGGAATAAATAATGGTGCTTGGCCTTAAGCCTGGATGTGGAGCAATACAGGACAAGCTCTCCCAAGAGGCCTCTCAAGGGAAGAGGTGGGATTCCCGCTCGGAAACACCCTGTGCTAGACAGCACTGCAACCCTGCTAAACAACAAGAGGATGCCAAGTCTAAATAGAAAAGATCAAAAGATAAAATACAAATCATGATCAACCAAGGATCCCATCCTCTCCATATATAGCAAGTGAACCTCTTCACATTGGGTCCTGTTAGCCGCCTATAAAATTTTGGCATAGCAAACAGGTGGCTAAGTATGTTTCCAAGTCTTCAAGAGAAAAATTTCCCTTGAAAATCTATCATTCTTGAAGCCTTCATGTGTCTTCTATCCTTTGAATAAATCTTCACTGCTATTTCCATTGAAAGGCCCTGCTGTTTTGTGAAAAAGATTGCTTTAAAAAGGCCCCCATTTCCTCCATTGCATTCCCACAAAGTCTCCATTTTCACCACTTTTTCCCCTTTCAAAATCCCACAAAACCTTTCATTTCAACCTCCATCTCATCCTAAAACCCATTTTAAACCTCATATTACCCTTTATTTGGTTTAAAAATCCCTTCTTTTGCCTACCGAAACCCCTCATTTGGCTTAAAAAACACTAATTTTGGGCTTAAAACAACCTTTTTACATTATAATACATCTAAGCCCCCGAGGGATTATATTCTTTAGCCCCAGCCTCATATGTCTATAGCCCATGACCAGGTACTTAGAAACACAAACCTCTGCAGTTAAAACTCCCAAAATCCCTTCAAAAGGCCTAAAATGCAGTCTTTCAGCTCCGTTAAAGTGTTAAGCCCCCGAGGGCTTATTTCTGTTAGCCCCCCGTCCATGCGACCTAAAGCTTTGTGATTAGGTGCTCAAAGGCCAAGAAACCCCAATAAAACCTTACCCAAACCATTTTTTCCCTTTGTTTTATCATCCCCCGATATTGTGGTTAGAGTTGACGAGAACCATTGATCTCCATGGATCAACGATCATCGGGCGCCCTTTCATTTCATACCCCCTCGTTTTCATTTCCCATACTCTCCACCTCTTCTATAGATCTCATCCGTTCATTATGTAGATCCAACGGCCAGGATCTATTTTTCAATACATCTAACATTTCATTGCCCCCTTTTAAAACATTGTCTCCCCATCTTTCAATCACAACCGTTCATCCATAAGATCTGAAGGTCGAGAAAAGACCCGATGGGTTACCCACGTCCCATGCATCTTACCTCCCATTGCACAAAATCCACACCATCAGATTAGTGCACCTTCATCTGATGGCTGACATTCTTTTTTGCAAAATTTTTATGCCCACAAGTTAACGTTCCAAAAAAACGCGAAACAGGCAGTTTTGGATTTCCACGTGTCAGGCGCTGAGTTGAATCGCTTTTTTTTTTCGGAAACCGCTTACCCCCTCCGAGCTCGCACAAAAATCATTCCGGTTTTCTACCTTACTGCACTCCGCATCATATTTTCCCTTTTAATCGTGGTCGTTGATTGATCTGATCTAACGACCCATATTACATCGCGTCCCCCTTCGTTTGTTTTTCACCTATATTCCCAAATAACTCCATCGGGCGATCTCCACCGTTGATCTGTTATGGTCTGACGGCCCTCATATAACCTCGCCTCCATTCATTTACTTTTCCCATTCTCCCCAATGGCTCCATTACGCGATCTCAACCGTAGATCACCATGGATTATTCTAATCCAACAGTCCAAAACCCATGATGCCCCAACCTTCATTAGGCCTATTTTTTCACCTTCCACCATGATTTTCACCCATTTTTTGCTGCATCCACCATTTTTCATCACTGCACTACCATTCCCTCGAGCCTCCAAAGCAGCCATCTTCACTCCATAAGGATTTTATAATGTGTTTATTGTGTTTTGCAGGGATTACAGGGTCACAAAATCATTCTTTCTACAAAGTCACTGTCATTGTGATGTATAACTCGAAGAGGCTATTTCAGAGCCAGAGATCACAGAGGAAGACTCTAGAGAGGGTCTAAAACATGTTTTTATCAAAAATTAGCATTATTGACCTTGATTCAAACCCTCCAGTGCTCCTAAAACTTGTACATTCACACAAACAGGTCAGCAGAAGCGACAAAGAGTATCAGTAAGAGATTAAAGGGATTAAAGCTTATTATTGAAGACTTAACGCTTATAATCCAGTGTTCAAAAGGACAAAGACACAGATGAAGACCACTATGATGTTAAAGAAGACTTAATGAAGCCTAAAGCACATAAACAAGTTATATTAGTGCTTTCATATCAGCGGAATGTTCTTTTCCTAAGAAAGACAAGTTCCCACAGCATTCTCCATTCCTCATCAAGCCCCTAATAGTTATTATTCTGACAAAAAGTTTCTAGAGCTATCAATGCATTGGTCATAAAGTATGGGAGACCTAAATGGAAAATTTTCATCCTTTCTTGTCTCAAAGTACAAATAGAGTACTACAGCTAGAAAATACTTCATGGAACATACCCTTGGAGTTATTATCAATCTGTCGAAGACCCCTAATTCATCTAAAGGGTACTGAAAGTCAATGCAAGGATATTAAAACAGAATGGGCTTCATAGAATCCCCTCCCTCTGTTTTAGTGAGTCATTTAAGTTCTATCTACCACTACTGTCACTCTTTCACCTATAAGACCTCATGAGAAATACATTGTAAATTTTGGTTGATCATTGTAAAAACATTGATTGTAAGTTGTTTCATTGAGATAGAGTTATGTGAGTAGTAGTTGTAAATAGGTTGGGAGATGATTTCTGATTTATATCAATCTATTGGACAAGGATGTATGTTACTAGTTTTTCTCTTCTAATATGACAAGCACGTTAGTTGGATCCTGATCTAAATCAGTGGTGATGTGTTCTCACTTTGTTATTATTTTTCCTCTATTATACATCATGATTCACTTTCTCTGATAAGAATCAGTAATCTTAACTTAGGGTATACTATTGGAAGTACCCTAATGTTTCCTGCTATTCTCATCTTCAATGTTTTCTGCTAATTGTGTATCTAAGAACCAATTCAACAAAACTTAACCAGTATAGAAGTTGGTTTGTCCATGCTTACTAATGTATGAATTTAGAGTTGTTTCTTAGATGTTCTTGTCTAGTTTTACCTGAAAGAATTAGGAAACTAGGAGATTATAGTTAGCCCTATCTCACTAGGTTCCCTTTCCAACAGTTAACCTTTCTATGATCCCTTTGAGTTCGGTCAAAAGAAAATAAGGTTAAAAGTCTTTCTCTAATCTTAGACTTCACTTTGTGTCAAACTTAAATGTTTTCCATTATTTGAAAGTAGTCAGGAAGACTACTGGATTGTTGTCTTCAGGGTTAAGCCTCATTAGGAGTTTGATCATAGAGGTTAAGGCATGCCCTATCCCTAGACTTACTCCGAAGTGGTCATCTTGGAAGGTTTTCCTTGTCATTCCCCTTCATTTCCTTATTGTTTCATCCCATACTATCATCTTTAGAGATCCTCTGATATAGATGACTAGCCCTTTGAAAGCCTTGGATATTTGAATTGCAAGTAAACCCTTTTATGACCCCATTGCCCAATGGACTTGTGTTCTCTTTGAATTATCTCCCCATTGCCAAAAATCCTTCACTACTCACTCCTTTACCTTACATTGAACCCTTCTTTCATGTTTCCCAACCAAACAAACAAAAAAAAACAAAAACCCTTGTGCCTTATAGCTAGCCTAATATCTTAAATTGAACTTCAAATATATATGTTTCTTTGCCTTTATAGAGAGATCCCTCTCTGGATCTGGGAGGGCTAGATCCTGAGATCCCAAAGTGGTTTGATGTTGTCTTGTCATTTGGTATTGCCAAATCTTCCAAATCACAGGAACTACAACATAATGGCAACTCCACTGGGGACATTCTGAGTGAATTTCATCTTAGACACCCTCAAGACCTCAGAAGACCCATAATCTCCTTAGATTGGTATTAGATTGTTGATGGTGGACAGCAACTCATCTCAAATATTTGAAATCCTCTACCTGGAAACTCCACAACTCCCAAAAGACCAAATGACTCCACTGGTAGAAGACTCTGAATTGGTTGACCAGATACAACGACCTCTTTTATGATTTACAAACATGTATCCAAGTATGGATAGAGAAGCAAAAATAAATGCATTAGCAGATAGAATGGAAAGGTTGATGTACCTACTTTGTGAAAATATAATGGAGAGATATGAGGCTAATTTAAATATAGATGATCTAGAGGAGCCCATGTGTTTTCCAAATCAAGAACAAACTCAACCTCTACAAGACCTAGACAATGAGCAAGACATGTATGATGCTCACGACTTCATAGAAGATGGTGAGGAAGGTTGTCAAGAAACTCTTGATTGCCTACATATATCTTGTACTAAGTTGTTAAGAGAACTTCGTAACCAAATTCCAAATAATTATAGTGAGCAGTGCCTTGAGGAAACAAATAGCCACTTAGAAAATGCAGAATCTGATGAGGAAGGAGAATCAACACATGTGGTAATTCCTCCTCTAGATCATAACCCATTTCAAAGTACACAAGAAGAGTGGCATCCTGATAATGTAGAAAGAGCAACTCATGAGCCTTGTGTCCAAAATAAGTGTCATAGTAATTATGAGGAATTGTTTGAGACAGAAGAAGATCAGGAAACATTAGAAAATCCTCAAGGTCTCATTGCAAGCACAAATGAAGATCCCCCTAAAAGAGGCTCCAGAACACATCCAGCCTCAAATTCAGTCTTCACAAGAAACAGAGGGCTACTGCAATTTTTCTCAAAGAAACACAAGAACACCTTCCCCTTTGATAGAAGAAGAAATAGATCAGATAATCAATAGATAGCCTGCCTCTAAGATCTTTTATAGAGCAAACACTATTTCCCATTCATCTACTGAGTTTGGTTGTATAGATTTAGAAAGCTCTTTTGTAAATTAGAATGAAGAAAGATCTGCTGATAATCCAGTATGTTTGATTGGTAGAATTACCTACTTTAATGATTTTCCTTACTTTGATTCATCTGATGATGATGTTATACAAACATAAGTTGGTCTTGCAAGCCCATCATCAGTACAATTGTGGGAGGAAAATCAGTTCCATCAACTTCAAGAGAGTAATGAGCCCATGCAGGCTATTTATGATACTGATGAGGAAAGTTATGAAGGTCTAGTAGCAGGTGAAGATTCTTTGAATCTTCACTCTGCTTTATCTTAGATCATCAGTAATAGTTTTCATGTGATTGGAAGTCAGCAACATTTCATCTCAGAGGATGAAGAGGACAATAAGGAAGAAATTTTTGAGCAGGTTGAAAACAAGAAGCCTTCTCTTGAAAAGGAGGAAGCGATGGAACATACCCCTGCTGAAGAATACAATTATCTATTCACACAGCTCAGCCCCTCAGATCAGAATGTCTCAAAGCTATAAGAGGACAACACTACAGTATATGATGAGTCCTCCAGTTCAGAAAGTAATGAAGATGAGGGAGATTTTCTTTCTCATAAGAATCTTTTCCTTGATCCAGTGGAAGAAGAAGTAATCCTGGTTTAAGCCCACTTGCCAAATACTCACAAATAGGTATCATTTCAAGATCCTTATGCTCATTTCCTGCAGAAATTCAGAGAAGTATCAAAGGTCATCAAGAGCAGCTTGTTGCAAACAACAAGAAACATTTTGGAAGATGTTGATAAAAGGCAAAGAGAATGGGAGTGGCCCTGCCTATCCAACATGCTCAAAGAGATGAGAAAAGACCAGTCATGGGATCATCTGATTGAATGGATTTATTGGAAATAAATTTTGTCAGCTAGACATGTAAATACTCCAAGTTAGAGTAGGGTAGGTAGGAGATCACAATAAAGCTCAGCCTGTGAGAATTTAGTTAGTTATTTATTTTTCTTTAAAGAAAAATGCAAAAATACAAAAATAAGAAAGAGAAGGGTTCATACATGCTCAAAACTTGAACCAACAGAGAAAAGAAGAAGAAGCAGCTCTAACAAGATCAAAACTAGAGTTGAAACGAAGGAATAAAGGTGACTATAAAAAGCTCAAAATCTGAGTCACAAGAAAGGAAGGATGCTCTTAATTTTCAGAATTTCAAGCCTTCACAGTTTTGTTTCAAATTTCTACAAAGATCAGTCCATAAGTAGCTTGTCTTTATGCCATGGACCCATAGCAAATCAGACAGTCTAATCTTGGTTTGTCTGTATTTAAATTTTTGTTTTAGAATGTAGAGAATGAAATCTGTCAGACAGTTTATTCCTGGCAAATATTAGTTTAGGTAGAGAAGCTATGAGTCCAACTGTTTAATCTGGTCTCATGAAGTAATAAGGGTAGAATTAAATTAGTTTTTCCGCTTTCAATAAAAAATATGATGAAGAAGGTCTAAAATTCTAAATTCACCTTGAAGAAAAAATGTTAGGATAGTAGGATGGGTAGGTAGATTGTTTCGGGAAGTATTGATGCTGATATAATGTCCATCATGTTTGTGGTAGCTGATCAAAGAAGTAAAATATGGTCAAGTGCCAGGCATCTATCCTACTTCCAAAAGATTATTTCTGAGATTCTTGACACCTTTAAGAAGATGCCATCCCCATGTGGAGCCACTGTTAGCCACCTATAAAATTTTGGCATAGAAAACAGGTGATTAAGTATGTTTCCAAGTCTTCAAGAGAAACATTTCCCTTGAAAATCTATCATTCTTGAAGCCTTCATGTTTCTTTTGTCCTTTGAAGAAATCTTCATTGTTGTTTCCATTGAAAGGCCTTGCTATTTTGTGAAAAATATTGCTTTAAAAAGGCCCCCATTTGCTCCATTTCATTCCCACAAAGTCTCCATTTTCACCACTTTTTCCCCTTTCAAAATCCCACAAAACCTTTCATTTCAACCTCCATCTCATCCTAAAACCCTTTTTAAACCTCATATTACCCTCTATTTGGTTTTAAAACCCCTTCTTTTAACTACCGAAACCCCTCATTCGGCTTAAAAAACACTAATTTTGGGCTTAAAACAACCTTTTTACATTATAATACATCTAAGCCCCCGAGGGCTTATATTCTTTAGCCACGGCCTCATATGACTATAGCCCACAACCAGGTGCTTAGAAACAAAAACCTCCATTGTTAAAACTCCCAAAATCCCTTCAAAAGGCCTAAAAAGCAGTCTTTCTGCTCCGTTAAAGTGTTAAGCCCCTGTGGGCTTATTTCTATTAGCCCCCCCTCTATGCAACCTAAAGATTTGTGATCGAGCACTCAAAGGCCAAGAAACCCCAATAAAACCTTACCCAAACCCTTTTTTCCCCTTGTTTTATCACCCCCTGACGTTGTGGTTAGAGTTGACGAGAACCGTTGATCTCCATGGATCAACGGTCATCAGGTGCCCTTTCATTTCATACACCCTTGTTTTCATTTCCCATACACTCCACCTCTTCTACAGATCTCAGCCATTAATTATGTAGATCCAACAGCCACGATCTATTTCACAATATGTCTAACATTTCATTGTCCCCTTTGAAAACACTGCCGCCCCATCTTTCAATCACAATCGTTCATCCATAAGATCCAACGGTCGAGAAAAAACCCGATGGGCTAACCCCCACCCCATGCATCTTACCTCCCATCGCATGAAACCGGCACCGCCAGATCAGCGCACCTTCATCCGACAGCTGACATTATTTTTCACAAAAATTTTATGCCCGCAAGTTAATGTTCCAAAAAAGCGCGAAATAGGTGGTTTTTGATTTCCACGTGTTAGGCACTAAGTGGAATCACGTTTTATTTCGGAAACCGCTTACCCCATTTGAGCTCGCGTGAAAACAATTATGGTTTTCCTCCTTACCACCCTCTGTAGTATATTTTACCTTTTAATTGTGGATGTTGATTGATCTGATCTAACGGCCCATATTACATCGCGTCCCCCTTCGTTTGTTTTTCACCTATATTCCCAAATAACTCCATCGGGTGATCTCGTCGTTGATCTGTTCTGATTTGACGGCCCTGATATAACCTCACCTCCATTCGCTTATTTTTCCCATTCTCTGTAATGACTCCATCATGTGATCTCAATCGTAGATCATCATGGATTAATATAATCCAACGGTCCAAAACCCACGATGTCCCAACCTTCATCAAGCTTGTTTTTTCACCTTCCACCATGATTTTCACCCACTTTTCACTGTATCGACCATTTTTCATCACTGTGCCACCATTCCCTCGAGCATCCAAAGTATCCATCCTCACTCCCAAAGGATTTTATAATATGTTTATTGTGTTTTTCAAGGATTACAGGGTCACGAAATCATTCTTTCTACACAGTCACTGTCATGGTGATGTATAGCTCGGAGAGGCTGTTTTAGAGCCAGAGATCACAAAGGAAGACTCCAAAGAGGGTCTAAAACATGTTTTTATCAAAAATCAGTGTTATTAACCTTGTTTCAAACCCTCCAGCACTCCTAAAACCTTTACATTCACACAAACAGTTCTGCAGAAGCAGCAAAGAGTATCAGTAAGAGATTAAAGGGATTAAAGCTTCTTATTGAAGACTTAACGCTTATAATCCAGTGTTCAAAAGGAAAAAGACATAGACGAAGACCATTATGATGATCAAGAAGACTTAATGAAGCATAAATCACATAAACAAGTTATATCAATGCTTTCATATCAGCAGAATGTTCTTTTCCTAAGAAATACAACTTCCCACAGCATTCTCCATTCCTCATCGAGCCCCTAACAATTATTATTTTGAAAGAAATTTCCTAGAGCTATCAATGCATTTATCATAAAATATGGGAGAACTGAATGGAAAATTTTCATCCTTTCTTGTCTTAGAGTGCAAACAGAGTAATACAGCCAGAAAGTACTTCATGGAACATACCCTTGGAGCTATTATCGATCTGTCGAAGACCCCTAATTCATCTAAAGGGTACTGAAAGTCAATGCATGGATATTAAAACAGAATGGGCTTCATAGACTCCCCTCCTTCTACTTTAATGAGTCATTTAAGTTCTATCTACCACTACTGTCACTCTTTCACCTATAAGAAATCATGAGAAATACATTGTAAATGTTGGTTGATCATTGTAAAAACATTGATTGTAAGTTGTTTCACCAAGATAGAGTTCTATGAGTAGTAGTTTAAATAGGTTGGGAGATGATTTCTGGTTGATATCAAGCTATTGGAAAAGGATGTATGTGACTGCTTTTTCTCTTCTAATATGACAAGCACGTTCATTGGATCCTGATCTAAATCAGTGGTGATGTGTTCTCACTTTGTTATTGTTTTTCCTCTGTTATACATCATGATTCACTTTCTCTGATAAGAATCAGTAATCTTAACTTAGGATATACTACTTGAAGTACCCTAATTTTTCCTTCTCTTCTTATATTCAATGTTTTCTACTGATTGTGTATCTAAGAACCAATTCAACATAATTTAACTAGTATAGAAGTTGGTTTTTCCATGCTTACTGATGTATGAATTTAGAGTTGTTTCTTAGATGTTCTTGTCTAGTTTTACCTGAAAGAATTAGGAAACAGGGAGATTAGAGTTAGCCTTGTCTCACTAGGTTCCCTTTCCAATAGTTAACCTTTCTAATATTGTTGGCAATATGATGCAGAGTGTTGTCCTTGATGGCAACCCACTTGATAAAGTTGATGGCAACTTGGTGAAATGAGATTGTTGGCTATATGATGCAATTTGTTGTCCTTGATGGAAACCTACTTGATAAAGATGTTCTTGATGGAAGCCTACTTGATGAGTTGCCTATGATAAGCAACCTATGTGTCAAATATGTAAGAATGATGTATCTACATATCAGTTCAGATGTGACAGAGAAAAGAATTCCAGTAAGTACTAGAAAAATGATAAATATGATATGTCATAATGTATACGCTACTTTTGTGAAGGCAACCCGCGTATACATACAATGTATACGCTACTTTTGTGAAGGGAACCCGCGTATACATTCAGGGTTAGCATATACGCAGTTTTTATGAGGCGAAGTTGTGTATACACGCGGAAACGAACACTCCAAGTCGCGTATGCCCTTTTGCACTCTAAAATTATGATACCAAGGGGCATTACCATGGTATTGGCCCATTTTATTGAGCGCTAGATTATCTAATTGATCCCGTCCAGGAATACCATCGGAATTAATGTGGTTATGGCTCATGGTATTGAAAAAGGGTAAACCTATATAAGGAGAAGAAATTCATTGTGCAAATCATGAGTGTGGGTGCAAGACGTCTGAGCTTGAATGAATACTTCTCTCTGAAGTATATCTGAATGGAAAGGGTTACAGTTGAATGATAGATCTAAATGCATGATGCACCAATGAAGAAAATGATGAAGAAGGGTATCTAGATCTGAAATGTATTGGTACTTTCTAGATCTGTTTATGGAATGATTAGATCTGCGATGAGGCGAACATCTGTCCGAAGTAAAGGGTAAAATCTGTGTGATGTATCTGTTCTGAAGAATTGCAATGACCTAAATGTCTGAAGAACCATACGCTAGTTCGCCACAGAGGAAGCGCGTATATACGCGGGTTTGCTGAATAGAAAGCGCGTATGGGCAGAGAAATTAGTTCTGTAATATGTACAGAAGTATACGCGGGTTTGTCGGGTCGAAGGCGCATATATACGCAGGATCAGTGAAAGAAAAGCGCGTATGATAAACTAGGGTTTGCTGAAGTTGTGAGATGTCTGATTTGTTCTGCTATCTTGCTGATTTCTGTTTCTGATGTGTTAGTACTATCTGTCTATGATGATCTGGGTTGTTCAAAGATTGATTATGCTGCTATAGAGCAAGTGGTTGGTTTGATGAATGTTCCTTGAGCTTAATTGTGTGGGTTGGATCCAGTGTGAAAATTGATGAAACGTGGTCCATAAAGGTGCTGAGGGTTGTAGCCTTCAGTCAGGGGATTGTAGCTCCCTTCCAGGTGAGGCTGGTAAACGAGAGTAGGGGGTTGTAGCTCCCTTCCAGGAGAGGCTGGTAAACGAGAGCAGGGGGTAGGTACTCCCTTCCAGGAGAGGCTGGTAAACGAGCGCAGGTGGGTGCCTGCGTACTGGTATGAGTCTGCGCCAGTAAATAAGTTGTAAGATGTTTTCTTTATAATAAAATATTGAAGGCTGAGCAACGGCAGCGGTGGTTTTCTCCCGACTTGGGTTTCCACCTAAAATCCTGGTGTTCATGTGTGATGCTTATGTGTGATGGTTTATTCTGTTGTTACTGCACATGCTTACTGTTAACTTAACATTAGATGAATGAATTTTGCAAAGAACTAAGTTAATAAATATCTGCATAATTAGATCTCTGTTCATACGCGAGTTTTATGAAGGGAATCCGCGTATATACGCAAGTCTGGGTCAGGAAAGTAGCGTATGGGTTTTAGTGAATGAAAAGTAAAAATACTTGAGTATGCCCTAAATACTGATTCACCCCCCCCCCCCCTCTCAGTATTTTTCCCAATAATTGGTATCAGAGCGGGTCCTTCTGCAGAAGCTTGATCGCTTGAAGGAGATCCGTCGCAATGGGAAGTCACGAAGGGGTAATGTGTATAAAGCCTCCTCTATTCAATGGAAGTAATCTGATATTCTGGAAGGTATGAACAAAAGCATATCTACAAAGTCTTGGTGCAGAAGTATGGGGAATCGTGGAAGAAGGTTATCAATATCCGGGAACTATTCCTACTGATGCAGTAGAAAGGAAGAAATATGAAATCAATGCCAAAGCAGTCAATGTTCTCTTAGGAAGCATGTCTGAACCAGAATTTTCCAAAGTGATGCAGCTAAATTCAGCAAAAGAAATATGGGACAAAATCATTCTGAGCTATGAAGGAGATACAAAGGTAAAATGTGCAAAACTCCAAACCCTCAAAATTGAATATGAAAATTTGAAGATGCATAGTGATGAGAGTATTGCCAGTTTCTTCTTACATCTCGATGATATTGTAAATCACATGAGAAATTTGGGTGAAAACATAACCGATACTACTTTGGTATAAAAGGTCTTAAGATCTTTGACTTCAAAATTTGAGTCAAAAGTATCAGCTATTGAAGAAAGGCAAGATCTGCAAACTCTTACTATTGTTCAACTACATGGTATTCTGACTGCTTATGAAATGAGACAAGGAGGTCCCTCTCAAATCAAAGAAGTTGTTTTTAAGGCGTGTGCAAAAGGAAAAGAAAAGGAAGTTGTCAAGGAATCAAGTTATATATCAGAAGAAGAAGAAGCAAACTTTGTGAGAAGACTCCAACCAGGTACTGGAAGATTCAAAGGTAAGCTTCCCTTCAAATGTTTTGATTGTGGAAGAGTGGGTCATTATGCTGCTAAATGTCCTTATAAGGAAAATCATGATAAAGGGAAACAATTTGAAAATGGAAAGAGTTATTATGCAAATGAAGATAATGATGAAATGTCAAGTGAAGATGAAGAAGATTCTGACCAAGATCTGCTAGTGCTCATGGCAAAGAAGCAAAAGAAGAAGGCTACTCAAGGAAAGGAGATATCTCAGAAAACATGTGCAGCAGAAAATGAAGAAGATAAAATAGGTACCGATTGTTGTTCTTGTGATTCACCTTCTTGTGCATGTAATAGTGAAGATAGTTAAAGGAATGTTATGGATCTAGAAGAAGCTCTCAAGATTAAAGTTGAAGAACTACAAAGATCATATAATAAGCAAGAATCTCTCTACAAAGAGATGATCTCTCAAATGAAAGGACAGATAGAAATACTGAATGGATAGGTAGACAAGTATCAAATGTTGTACAATTATGGAAGCAATCGAAATAAAAGACTTGAAGTAGAAATCAACGATCTAAATGAAGATCTGGAAAAATCAAACAAAAGGAATGAAGTACTTGAAGCAGAAATCATCTCTCTGAAAGAAGATCTCGAAGCATCGAATAAGAAGAATGAAGAACCCCTATCATTTGAAAAGGAAGGACTTGAAGCATAAATTATCTCTCTCAAAGAAGATCTGGAAAAATCAAATAAGAAGAATGAAGAGCTGCTACAAACATGTGAAGAAAACGAAAATTGGTTGAAGGAAGAAATTTTAAAATTGAATGATCAAGTAGAAGAAGGAAAAAGGGTCGAAGAAAGCATGAAGAAGCAATGCCAAAAATTGGAAGTTGAGGTAAACATTCTCACAGGTAAATTAGAAGAAAAGGATAAACTCTTGAGATTTCAAGATAGTACTAAGATTCTGGACAATATTCTTAGTAATCAAAGATCTCCTACTATTAAACTTGGTCTTGGTTTTCATGAAACTGTTAAAGGAGAATCTAGTTCACAAGGAAGTGCTAAAGATTCAAAGGATGTCAATACAAAATCTGAAGTGTTGAAAGAAGCAAAGGGTCAACCGACAATCATGAACTCTCAAAAGAAACCATTCCCTCCTAACTATAGAAGCATCAATAATGTTGAATGCTTTAATTGTCATAATTATGGGCATGTTGCAGCAAATTGCAGAAGTAGATTGTTTCAGTCACAAACAAGCATATTCTACACAGATAGGTACTCTGGTTTCTTTAAGGGATATTGTTTTTCATGCCGCAGGTTTGGTCATAAAGCAACTGATTGCAATAGAGGAAAGAATAGAAGAACACAATATGATTATTATGCTTACTTTTCTGGTCATGCAAGATGTTATGCCTGTAACAAATATGGACATGTGGAAAAAGAATGCAGGATGAATAGATCTGAGAAATTGGACAATTTCCAGCCCACAATAAGAAGTTTCAAGAAAAGCTGGAGAAAGAAGGAGGACCGGTCAGAAACGTAGGGAATACTGACCCTACAACAGTCATCCGCTTCAAAAGCTTACTTCTCTGAATGACTGCAAGAAGTGATGTGAGATACATTATAAGGATTAGTAATGTATCATCACAGGGGTAGCAATGTATGATGACTCTCATGGTTGTTTTGGTTATTCTGGCTATATTTATTTCTTACAGTGCATCTGGTGTGAAGAAAAGACAGGAACAGAAGGTTCAAATTCAGGGGGAGATGAAGGGGTGAAATTTTCTATATTTCACTTTCCATACGCGGGTTAGATGAAACAAAGTCGCGTATACACACGAGTTCCAGCAGACACAGTCGCGCATGCATTGATGATAAGAGAATTGATATGACAGCTGAAGATCAGGAGCAGAGGTTCAGGGGGAGCATCAGTCTGACTGTTAATGATTGTATTATTGACACTGTATCTGGCTATTTCTCAGTTCTAAATGATGATGGCATGATACATGGTTTCTAAATGATGAGATTATGGATGAGCCCGGATTGCATATTTGCTGAAGAGTATTCTTTGCTTTCACACATGGATGAGATGGAAGTCTTATGATTCAGAGATACGGACAGATCATGCAGGGATTGTTGCTGATGGCTTGTTGTTGAAGGTGTTCAGGTTGGACAAGCTAAGGAGGAGCCTTGGTCATATGAAAAGGATGCTTGGATGCAAATTTTTAGGGGGAGCATTAGCCTTGTTGAGTATAATGCATTGTTGGCATTATGATGGTTCTGAAATATGATCTCTTTCTTGAGGTCTTTTTGGTATTTGTTACAAAAAGTCATATTTGTAATTTGATGAAAAGGTCATGTTGAGACCTATGATGTAAATTGTAATATTCAGTCATGTAAGGACTTGTTCAATTTGTAAACCCATGTGGTTGGGTAGTTGAGTCAAAATATGTAAACCCACTTGGTTGGGTAGTTGAGTCAAAATGTGTAAACCCACTTGGTTGGGTATTTGAGTTTCATATGTAAATCCACTTGGTTGGATCTTTGATGTATGTATGAGTCCTTGGTGATAGGAAAATTCATAGAGTCATGTACTTCATTGAAAATATAGCGTGAACTCAGGGGGAGCATGGTAACTTCAATACACATCAGATCTGCATGGGAAGCAAAACCTTGTCTTGGTTTTGATCCGCCCTTTGCCCTTGATGTCAAAGGGGGAGAGTGACATGGTGTTTGAATAAGGAAAGAATATCATGATGCTTAATGTATCTATCTCCTGTGGTGATCAAACACCATCGTGGTTTCCATCAAGTCCAAAGGGGGAGATTGTTGGCAATATGATGCAGAGTGTTGTCCTTGATGGAAACCCACTTGATAAAGTTGAATGAGATTGTTTGGCTATATGATGCAATGTGTTGTCCTTGATGGCAACCTACTTGATGAAGATGTTCTTGATGGAAGCCTACTTGATGAGTTGCCTATGATAAGCAACCTATGTGTCAAAGATGTAAGAATGATGTATCTACAGATCAGTTCAGATGTGACAAAGAAAAGAATTCCAGTAAGTACCAGAAAAATGATAAATATAATATGTCACAATGTATACGCTACTTTTGTGAAGGCAACCCGCGTATACATACAATGTATATGCTACTTTTGTGAAGGGAACCCGTGTATACATTCAGGGTTAGCATATACGAAGTTTTTATGAGGTGAAGTTGCGTATACACGCAGAAACGAACACTCCAAGTCGCGTATGCCCTTTTTCACTCTAAAATTATGATACCAAGGGGCATTACCATGGTATTGGCCCATTTTATTGAGCGCTAGATTATCTAATTGATCCCGTCCAGGAATACCATCGGAAGTAATGTGGTTTTGGCTCATGGTATTGAAAAAGGGTAAACCTATATAAGGAGAAGACATTCATTGCTCAAATCATGAGTGTGGGTGCAAGACGTCTGAGCTTGAATGAATACTTCTCTCTGAAGTATATCTGAATGGAAAGGGCTACAGTTGAATGATAGATCTGAATGCATGATGCACCAATGAAGAAAATGATGAAGAAGGGTATCTAGATCTGAAATGTATTGGTACTTGCTAGATATGTTTATGGAATGATTAGATCTGGGATGAGGCGAACATATGTCTTAAGTAAAGGGTAAAATATATGTGATGTATCTGTTCTGAAGAATTGCAATGACCTAAATGTATGAAGAACCATACGCTAGTTCGTCGCAGAGGAAGCGTGTATATACGCGGGTTTTCTGAATAGAAAGCGTGTATGGGCAGAGAAATTAGTTCTGTAATATGTACAGAAGTATACGCGGGTTTGTCGGGTCGAAGGCACGTATATACGCAGGATCAGTGAAAGAAAAGCGCGTATGATAAACTAGGGTTTGTTGAAGTTGTGAGATGTCTGATCTGTTCTGCTATCTTGCTGATTTCTATTTCTGATGTGTTACTACTATCTGTCTATGATGATTTGGGTTGTTCAAAGATTGATTATGCTGCTATAGAGCAAGTGGTTGGTTTGATGAATGTTCCTTGAGCTTAATTGTGTGGGTTGGATCCAGTGTGAAAATTGATGAAACGTGGTCCAAGGTGGTGCTGAGGGTTGTAGCCTTCAGTCAGGGGGTTGTAGCTCCCTTCCGGGTGAGGCTGGTAAACGAGATCGGGGGGTCGTAGCTCCCTTCCAGGAGAGGCTGGTAAACGAGTCAGGGGGTTGGAGCTCCCTTCCAGGAGAGGCTGGTAAACGAGCGCGGGTGGGTGCCTACGTGCTGGTAGGAGTCTGCACCAGCACATATGTTGTAAGATGTTTTCTCTATAATAAAATATTGAAGGCTGAGCAACTGCAGCGGTGGTTTTCTCCCTACTTGGGTTTCCACCTAAAAATCCTGGTGTTCATGTGTGATGCTTTGTTTGATGGTTTATTATGTTGTTACTACACATGTTTACTGCTAACTTAACATCAGATGAATGAATTTTGCAAAGAACTAAGTTAATAAATATCTGCATATTTAGATCTCTGCTAATACGTGAGTTGTATGAAGGGAAATCCACAAGTATATGCACATGTTAGCTTTAAATTGGGAAAGTATTATATAGGTTTTTAGTGAATAGAAAAGTAAAAATACTTGAAATTGTACCTAAATATTGATTTACCTCTAGGCATTTTTAACAAATATCCCTTTGAGTTGAATGTCAAAAGCAGAGAAGGTTAAAAGTCTTTATCTGATCTTAGACTTCACTTTGTGTCAAACTTAAATGTTTTCCATTATCTGAAAGTAGTCAAGAAGACTACTGGATTGTTTTCTTTAGAGTTAAGCCTCATTAGGAGTTTGATCATAGAGGTTAAGGCATGCCCTGTCCCTAGACTTACTTAGAATTGGTCACCTTGGAAGGTTTTCCTTGTCATTCCCCTTCATTTCCTTATTGTTTCATCCCATACTGTGATCTTTAGAGATCCTTTGATATATATGACTAGCCCTTTGAAAGCCTTGGATATTTGAATTGCAAGTAAACCCTTTTATGACCCCATTTTCCAATGGACTTGTGTTCTCCTTGAATTATCTCCCCATTTCCAAAAATCATTCACTACTCAGTCCTTTACCTTACATTGAACCCTTATTTCATGTTTCCCAACCAAACAAACAAAACAAAACAAAAACCCTTGTGCCCTATAGCTAGCCTAATACCTTAAATTGAACTTCAAATATATATGTTTCTTTGCGTTTATAGAGAGATCCTTGTCTGGATCCGGGAGGGCTAGATCCTGAGATCCCAAATTGGTTTGATTTTGTCTTGTCATTTGGTATTGGAAAATTTTCCAAATCATAGGAACCACAACAGTTCCCATCCATATGTGCCATCAAGCCCATGCAAGTTGTCCTCCACCAAAACTACATTGTCCAAAGGAGGTTCAATGTATATAGACAACTTTGTTGACTTGGTCAAAGTTGACTGAATCAACATGATCCCATCTCTCTCCACACCTAAGGGTGCTCAAATTAGCTGTTTATTCTTACTCCTTTTCACATTAGGAGTGCTATTGATTATTCTAAAGAGGTTAACGGGCCTCCCTACCCATTTATTCACCTACCTAGTGATAAAACAACTCTATTATTCCATTTAACTTGAAGGCTAAAATTTTCGAATATTACAGTCCTCCCCTCCAAAATGTTGCTTGTCCTCAAGCAACTATATAAGGAGAGAAAAAATCCTCCCGTCCTATTTTTTTGGCCTTCTCATCAAAATTCCCCACTCCTACTCAAAATGATCTGCTACAAATCTATCCCCCAATGTTTCCTCCAAAGCATGCAAAACCATATGGCTTACATCATAGAAAGGTGGAAGATGTAAGTGGAAACCTCCTTGTTGTCCAATGGACTCCTCAAAGTAGGAGTGATGATGAACATGGGAAATTTTATTCCCAATGACTGAATCCCACACCCATGCTATCATCCAAATGAAATGAGCCAATCTATTTAGCTCAAAAATATTCTCAACCCCTGGTTCATACAATGTGTTGGGGCTACATGGAGAGATTGGATCCTCCCAACCAAGTGGTTTCTCTCTCCATTTATGATAACTATGGGGATGCTGCTGATCTCAGGCTGAAATGTCATGATCTCCAAGAGTGGCCCACACTACCCCACCAAACAAATAAACCATGAAGTGCCTCCTCCAAAAACTCAAGTTCTCCAAATGGCTTCTCCCATATGAAGAAAAGAGATGTAGTTTGACAATCATGGGCTGCCCATTGCTTCTCCTGAAACATGCATCATGAAAAGTAGGGAGAATCGTACTCCCAATGGGCATCTTCAACTCATATTCTACTCTCCAAACAAAGCTCCCCATGAACATAGAAATATCAGCAATACATGGAAGCAAAAACCAATAGAAAGAAGTTGTCATATGACAACCGGAAAGTGGATCAAGGTCCCACACAAGGAACCAGTGCAGTGCATCCTTTGCCTGCATAAAAAAAAAAAAAAAGTGCTTTTCTAGCCACCTGTTTGCTGCCACAATCATTTTACAAGATATAAACGTGAAAGCATGACGTGGTGTCAATGGTGCACACCAAAAGTCATGTGGCTTCCCCCATAAACCACCAAAGAGATAGCCAATATCAATGCTACAAATGGCTTCAAGTACATCATTATACAATATGCAAGAAGGGATAATCCTCCTTGGTACAATATGCTACTCATATAAAGACAAGAAGTGCAAAATATAAAGTGAAAGTGTACATTCTCCATCATGTACTTGAGATATTGAGTTGGAATGGCTCAATTGGAAATTCTCCCTCACCTCCAAAGAGTAGGGAAGTGGCTGGGGCATCCTCTCTATCATCATCTGGGTTATGCATATCTCCATATGCTGAAATTTTTCATGTTGAATGCCCTCCCAAATGAACTCCTCCATCAAAGAAAAATATGCATCAAAGTGCATAGAAAAGAAGTCCTCATGTGCTGCATGTAGCAGCTTCTCCTTAAGACTAGAAGCTCTAGTCAAGAAGACTATGCCATAAGAATAGATGACCAAATCATCCACCATGTATCTATCATCTCCATCTGGGTGATCAAGAATCATGCAAGCACCAAGATCCTTGGAGTACTCTACCAAGAGTTGAGACCTCCAATATGGATCAATCCTCCCAAGAGACAACGCTGGTGATCTGGCATGTGAAGCTCTCTTCATACTGTTGCCTACCACTTTGACATCCCCCATGCCAAAGTCTCCCTAAAAACTCTTCACCTCTCCAAAATCTAGGAGTGGTGAACCAAATGGCAAGATTTCTCTTCCCAACTCTAGATCTAGTGGCCTCCTCGGTGGAATGCCTTCATGTAGTGAGACATCCAAGGCAAGAGAAGGTTATTCATATGGTTGGGAAACCTTGCCCTTGCCCTCATAGTGAAAACCAATCTCCCTCATCCTTGCACCAGCTCTTTGAAATAGATAGGGATGTGTACTCCTCATCAAATGATGATGTCCTTCCTCCCTACCTTCTCCTCCCATCAATATCATCTCACAATCATGTTGCTCATTGATTTTACTTTGCCTTCCATATGTGAGATCATGGGGAACTTCTTGCAATGATACAATAAATCCTCTGGTTGGAGCATGTGCTCCTCCTTCCTCTGCATGAGGCACTAGATATGCTGTAGATGTGATAGCGTTGTAACCCCCATCCTTCTCCTTATCTTCAATATGAATAGGAGGTAACTACTCAATAAGAGGATCCTCCTTTGCAAAAGGAACCTTCACGCCCTCTTGTCCAAGGTTATGAAACAAGGGTATTGCCTCTAGCAAGGTATCATGCAATATGTTAACTTATTTAATAGGTTTCTAAAGTGTTTTTGAGTTTGTAGGTCCTCCCAGCTTATGCAAAAGTTTCATTGGTTTGATTGTCTCATGTTTTTTATCAAACCTCTCTACCAATCTCTTAGTGAAATTTGCAAAAGAAGAAGTATTGACATTTTTCAATGAGAATGATTCAAACATCCACCAAGCATAGGCCTTACCTTCAGAGTGTAGCACTGCAACTCTGATGGTTTCATCTTCAAAAACTTGGTGATATTGCAAATAAGTATGCAACTCCTCCAACCAAGCTTTGGTTAAACAAGTTGTGGATCCATCAAAGGTAGATAGAGAAAATCTATCCATGTCATGCAGCTTGCTCCTGCCCACCTTGATCTTGCAAAAATCTTTGAAAGTGATATGATCTCTCCTTCTCTTGATAGCTGCATGGCTGAGTTCACAGGCTGAGCCAAGAAAGTTGCTCTGATACCACTGTAATATCCCAAATTAGGGAATTTCTACAACAATAAGAATATCTGAAGATATTCTTAAGTTGGAGATCCAGCAAATAGATGCATATGGTGTGTTCAAAAACACATAGCCATCAAATGAGTGGAACAACAACAAAAGAAGTACTTCTACACATTCCCAAGTGGGGAAAATGCAGCAAATAGACCCTGAAAAAGTTATTTCTGAATATCTGCATTTTTACTGGGTGAAAAAAATATTAGTTACCTTAGCATATGATATTATTCCTTCACATACAAAAGGGGATTAGAAAGAAATTCCTTTTGAAATGTTAAACAGACCTCCCGGCTTCATATCAACTCAAAAATAACCAAATCCCACGACTTAAGTGATGCAGAAAAGACTGAAGCAAATAACAGCATTATTTTATAAGTTTTTCTATAGTATAATAATAAAATAACATGTATCTATAGTTTTATGGACAATATGCCAAGAAAATGAAGATCTGACCTCCTTATTGCATTATAAAGGTAACCCGGCAAGGGTTTCTTGAAAGCATAAGTAAAAAAAGAGAAGATCTGAATAATCAGCTCAGAAAATGTATTATTACCGCAAATTTATAGTAATATATCTGAATAATACAAAATATGGATGATAATCCCTTCCTCTATCTTTCCCAGAGAAGGGTTGGCCCTTTCCCTGGGAAACTAGCTCAGAAATAAGGGTCTTAACCCTGCTACAACAACTCTATGCAAAATGACAGAGTTCCTGCAAGGGAATGCACTGTAGGAGATGAGGAATACTTTGGCCTACTACCAGGATGTGAAATGTGCTCAGAAATATTCCTAGCTGATCTCTCAAGAGAAGAAAGGCACCTTGTACTGAGAAACAGACTCGGAAGTGGTGTAGTAAATGTCCACTGCAACACCCTGCAACTCAGCAATATTCTGGTACAAAAATAATGTTGGGAATGAAGAATGGTTCTTGGCCTCAAGGCTTGATGTGGAGAAATATAGGGCAAGCTCTCCCAAGAGGCCTCTCAAGAGAAGAGGTGGAATTCCCACTCGGGAACACCCTGTGCTAAACAGCAAGAGGAAGCCAAGTATAAACAGACAAGATCAAAAGATAAAATAAAATGCATGATTAACAAAGGCTCCCATATATAGCAAGTGAACCTCTTCACATTGGGTCCCATCCATATGTTCCATCAAGCCCATGCAAGTTGTCCTCCACCAAAACTGCGCTGTCCAAAGCAGGTTCAATGTATCTAGACAGCTTTGTTGACTTGGTCAAATTTGACTGAATCAACATGATCCCATCTCTGTTCACACCCAAGAGTGCTCAAACTAGTTGCTTATTCTTACTCCTTTTCACATTAGGAGTGTTATTGATTCTTTTAAAGAGGTTAATGGGCCTCCCTACCCATTTATTCACCTACCTAGTGATAAAACAACTCTAATATTCCATTTAGCTTGAATGCCAAAATTTTGGAATATCACATCATCCTCTTTATGGTTGCCATTATTTTCCAACACTCATAAAATACATGGTTATGTAATCAACAAAACTACATATTTTTTGATGCCATGATCTATATTCATTGTTAGTGAAATGTTTGTAATCAAAATGACCATTATAATATCGAGACATGTTATACTTTTCTTGTTGGTCTCTAGTGAAATCATGGTGACAAGATCTTAGTGTCATCTCTTTCTCTCCAATGTGCATTTTCATAGGATGATGGTGAAGTGTTCCCACCATTGTCTTCTCCAATGGTTTCAGCCATGTATTGGAAGCTTCTGACACCTTCGATCATTGTCCATCAGTGTATCCCAAACCTATGAATTGAAGTATCTACACAACCTCCAATGGTTGAGTTATGCCGTGGCCATTAAAACCAAGTCCTCCTCCTTTATATCCCATCTTGGTAAGGAGTCTCATGCCCATTCCTGTAATGGGTATCTCCATGTTTCCAATAGAAATAATAACATGTGAATATGAAATTGAAGAGCAATTATAATTGTTTACATCAACTCTTGATTCAAAAACATGTGATGATGGATTCTTCAAGCCTTTGTTGTGCTTCAACTCCTACAAGGCCTCTTCCACGGCTCGCAACAGAAGTTGCAATATATGCTTCTCCCCTTTATCTTCTCGTAGTAGCCTCCTTAATTCAACATTCTCTTCCCAAAGACTCTGTTTGATCTCCCCATTTGAATTATGAGAAGATGATGAAGGTGACGAAGAAGATGCATAAGCATTGGAAGATGTGGATGAAGAATTGTTCTTTGATCTTTCATTCTCCTCTTCCGCTATTCTCCTCTTATAAGAATCATACATTATGTCCACCACTTTTGACATCCTCGACACGGCCTCATACATGTCTTTGTCATCCTTCATTGCTGCACGTTCAATTTTTTATCACGCTCACAATTCAAATCTGAGTTCCTTCCATGCCAGATTTATCCATGATATTTTACTTCTGTGGCATGGTTAGAATTTCACTAAAAAAAACATTAAAAGAACACATATGCATGATTTAAGAAAGAGGAAACAAGACAGAAATTAGCAACATTATAACATGAGACGTTGATAACGGATTTCACCCCATGTAGGCTACATCTCTAGGCCTGGTGTCAAAATGGGGTAGGTTGCTTCATATAGTGCTAGAAATGGGGATGATGTACATGGAATATGTTTCTTTCATACAAGTATATGTGCCCTCGACATGAGTGGCTTGTCTCTCCATGAGACGTTCCGCTACAGGAACTCTCACTCACAATGGAGCTCTTATCAACATGACATAATCTCACATGGAGAAAAAAACAAAGATCTCGCAACATGCATCAAGAAAGTATCTAGACAAAATAATGCATCTCAAAAAAAAAGAGGCACATGATAAAAACGACATATACCTCAAACCATGAAGTTGGCTGAAGAAATGGATGCTTAGATGTTGAATCTGGCTGCAACATTGAATTTGTGGTATCGAGAGGCATAGAATCAACTGTCCACATTTGATAATCTGACACCATCACTCCAATCTCAAAAATAGCCAAACATGGAAACCTTTGTTGTTGAAACAGACATTGCCATTGATTTCTTGTTGCCAAGAGGTGTAAAATCGACATAAAGTTTGTCAAAAATGGACTCTGACAAGTTCTGGGCCTCAAGGAATCTTTTTGATGCCCTTAAGATTCCCTCGGGCATGGTTCCACTATCTCCATGACTCATGGTTTTTCACCTGCAGATAAAATATTATTATTTTTGAACTCTATGCCAACCTCCTCTACTTGGGCAGACTGCGAAATGAGTTTATATATAACTTGGAGGGTGGAACTTTGAAGGTCCAATGGTCTGGTGCAATTGTAAGAATAGGTAATGGTTGAGGAGAGGTCAGGGGATCAAATTCTTCTCCTCCCATTTTGTATGTCTGTTACACATGATATGGGTGGCGGGCAAGTTTGCTCCATGTGGCCTGACCTAACCACACCCCGATTTTTTACATGTCGTATTACATATAGGTTTTGGTTTTAATGTGTTTTTTTCGGTGTGCTTGCTACCTCTCTTTATGGGGCCACTCGTTGGGGGTCAGTCCCAAGTGGGCCAGGAGGGCTCAACTCTCGCTTGCTCCAATATTGTTATAGATATACCATGACCTGTTGGGTGGGTGGGGTTCCCAACTCACACGCTGACTAATCAGACTGGATCATGGACCTAAGTGATCGCTCAAAATTCAAAGTGTTCGAAAGTGTGCCTAACTTGGGCGACTGGATAGATCTCATCTTCTTGATTCTGGCACCGTGAATGGTTCGAAGCAAAAGAAGGAAGAAATTCTCTAAATAATCATGATATGGAGATGCAGCTCCATCAACCCCAAGAGGCTTTAACCAAGAACATGCGTGAAGCAGAGGTAATTCACTCAAATCTGTCTTCAATTTCCTCTTTAGATAGATGTGTTGGTTCATTTGAAAATCACACTAGAGACATAGGGTCCAAGTTAATGTTTAAAATGGGCTATGAAGGCAAGCGTTTAGGCAAGCATGCACAACACATGATTGATCCTATTTTGGTTGAGTAATGACCTAAGAAATTTGATCTTGGTTATGTTCAATCTAATGGTGAAAACTCCAAATCCATGAAGGAATGTGAGAAAACTTCAATAAGAAATTTTGTTCCAAGTTCTAAACCACAAACATGTCAAGTTTGTTTTCAAGTTGATTACCATTTTTTAAAGCCTATGTTGCAGCAAGATGATTGTAGACATGCAGCTTATGGTGAGCATAAGAGTTCGGATAGTTTTCAAGACATAAACACTGATGTTAGTCTGCAAAATAAAGCTAGAACCTCTACTAGTTCATCTCCTCATGAAGGTAAAAAATATGGACATGAAAAGAAACATTTTAGGTATGATTCTTCCCATAGTCAAGTTGATTATGCTTCTACAAGGCATGATAAATTTTCATGCATGAATGGAAGAAAGATTTGTTGTAAATTTTGTGGTCTGTGTAACCATGTTGTTTCGAGATGTTGGAAGAGGATTAAGGCATACTTGAAGAAATTGAAGCAAAGGCAGCTTGCAAAGAAGGTGCGTAAGACTTGCACACATTGCCAAAAGAGGGGACATGTTTTTTCCCAATGTTGGACATTGCAGCCAACTAAGCATCCTAAGCATCTGAAGCAAGAGGACAGAATTACTGGTGAAAGTGGAACCAAGGATTCCATTATTGATGTGAGAACGGATGTTTCACATGAAGAATATTTGCAGCAGCAAAATTCGCCATGGTAGTGGCTTGGTAAGAAGTGGTTTGACTTCTTGACCCAGTAAGACATACTTTCATTTGTACATATACAAATTTCAGTCAAGTATGCATGTATTTAGTTGTAATCTCATGTTTGTTTGAGCCACCTTGGATTGATGATCAAGGAAGAAATGTTCAACTACCTTCTAAAAATTTCTCGCTAGAAATTTATGAGTGAGTGCAAGGAATATAGTTCTTAACAAGAGGACAAGCACGCCCAAGAAGGGAAGTGTTGACTACCTTCAAGTTGTGGTCCAAAGGCACTAGCCATGCAAGGCAAGTGTATGGAGGCTAAAAAGAAGAGGGTGTTGTACTCTCATCTATTGCACAGATAACTATATCAGTCTTTTGGGGTCCAAAAGATTGCCAATGGGGAGGTGTGATCAGAACTGCATCATGGACCTAAGTGATAGCTCAAAATTCAAAGTGTTCAGAATTTTGTTGAACCTGAGCAATCAAATAGATCTCGTATTCCTGATTCTGACACCGCAAACGGTTCAAAAAATTGACACCGTATGAATACGTTATCATAGTTTGAAAAGTCCAGTAAACTACAATTTTTGGAATTTGACCAAGTTTGACTTGGATTTGGGAAAATTAAAAAGAGAATATTCCAAGGAATATTCCTAAAAATTTTCCTCGGAATATTCCCCTAAATATTCCATATGGACCAATCATATGCGGAGAAGTGGCATCGTTTAATTGGATAATGGTTTGAACATGGATTTTTTAACCAATCACAAGACACCACGTGGGAGGCATGGAAGTTGCCACATGGCCCATGATGGTGTTGCAAAATATTTTGGAGTCGGCCACATTCAATTGCGATACCTCTCATATCCAACACCTGATTCTTAAGAACTCACCTACAATTGTTTCTTAACAACATGAGGACACAGGTTTGTTTTATGGTGTAATGGTTTTTGAATTGGGATTTTGGAGGGGCCAGCCCCTCCCATAAGACCGTGGCCCCAAAACCATGGGCCAAAGCACTAACCTCTGACACACAAACTTTTACCTGATGGTTCTATTAACGCCTATCACATTTAGCAGTTTCAGAGTGTTTATCTCCAACATTTAACTCAACTGTGAAGTTCGTGGACATGTGTCCAATGACCATTAAAATTTTAATGCTACAATTAAAAATCCTGGATATATATTTTGAGCGCCCACCATTTTTGGTGGAATTTCGAAATCTAACTGGTGTTGGGTGTGGAGCCTAATTTTCATCCTGATTCAGAGATCCTTGTTTTAGCTGGATGTATACCCCAGGAAAATTGTACACCCTTGCAGCAGGGGGGTGCGGGGGGGCCTTGTCCCCTCGACAGGCTCTAGGGGGGTTGACCCCTCGGCTGGGGGGTCCAGGGGCCAACGGTCCCCCGGTGAGGGTTTCGGGGGCAGTGCCCCTGAAGCTAAAAACAGATGTAAAATTTCCTTGTAAAAGTATAGTGATTTCTAGTCAATCTGGGTTGTTCATTAGGCATATGATCTGATGGTAGAAGTTATGTTTAGTTTAGGTTTTTTTATCGTAGAAGGAAACCCCTCTCTTTGTATGAGGGTATTGCATTGCGGCTATGTAATATATGTATATTTTCTGAGTGGGAAATAGATAGGGATACTGTGAGAGAGAACAGAGGATATTACAGTGGATCTGTTGTAGGTTTTGTCTCTTCATTTTGCTGGATAATAGAAAGGAAGGACTGGTTGTTCGGAGTGGACGTAGCCCAAACTGGGTGAACCACGTATATCTGTGTCTCTCTGGTTTTATGTGTTTTTGTGCTTGTATTTTCCACATATTTTAATTGTTTCATTTCTCCATAATATATAATTTTCTAACAACTGGTATCAGAGCCAAAGGTATACTTAGCTGATAAACTCGCAGGAAAGAAGGGTTCCTGGTTCAAGTGGGAGAAATGGCAGAAGATGGTAAGTTTAGGGTCGAGAAATTTAATGGCAAAAACTTCCTACTATGGAAGATGTAGATGGAAGATTATCTCTATAAGAAAGATCTGTACCTACCATTGAGCGGAAAAACAAAGAATCCGATGGCCATGACAGATGCGGAATGGAACATTCTTGATAGAAAGGCACTCGAAACAGTATGGTTGTGCCTTGCGACGTCATTATCCTTCAATATTTCGAAGGAAACAACAACAGATTGTTTGATGCAGACGTTGGAGAAACTATATGAAAACCCTCAGCCTCAAACAAGGTATTTCTTATGAAACGACTATTTAATATGAAGATGTCGGAAGGTGGATCTGTTGCAGACCATTTAAATTATTTTAATACAGTTACCAGTCAGTTAAGTTCTGTAAGGGTAAACTTTCATGATGAAGTTAGAGCTCTATTATTCTTGTGCTCATTGATATAGATTTTAAATGGTTTAGTAATGGCCATTAGTAACTCTATCTCTGGATCTAGTACTTTAAAGTTTGATGATGTTGTCGGTGCTATCCTTAGCGAGGAAATGCGGTAGAAAAGCTCCGATGAGACATCGGGTAATGCTTTGAGTGCAGAGTCTAGGGGAAGGAGAATGGAAAGAGGAAAGAGCTCAGGATATTGTTAGAGTCGGTCCTTGCAGCCCTCCGTCAGTGATCATTTCGTCTTTTGCATATTCATTAGTAGGTGTCTCGCTTGTTCGGTATGCTTTTGATGACTATTTCAGTGGCTTTTTAATAGAATTTGTGAACCTTTTTGTATCATGAATTTGGAAAGTAATAAGGAACCATAACAAAACATGTGAGAATTGATATGCAAGACTTAGCCACTGATAATGGTTATTTTCTGTACAGGAAAAGGAGAAAACGAGGAATTTCCGTTCCAAAGGAAAGGACAAAGTCGAGATAACTGCTGTCCCTCTGAACGAGAACCGAATGCAAACAAGGCTAAATAGATTACAGCAAATCGGCTCGGAAAAGAAGGAGAAGACACCAGCTCGGCGCCAAAGAAAGGAAAGGATGAAGAATTAACAGTTTGGCGAATCCCTCAGGATCTTCGATCCTGAGGGATCGCTGCTTTATTTATCATGTTACTTGGACATCTCCGCCATCACCTTTATATAAAGGGACAACACTGTTAGCTTGATAGATAGGATACGCTTTTATGTAATTTTCTGTAAAACATCAACTTTGATTATTGAGTCTCGTTGAGAACTGGTTCAATGTATTTTTGACCGATGCATTAATAAAAGCTTGGTGATTATTTCATCTCTGCGTCTGGATTAACTTAAAGCGGTGTATCCTTGGAGGCTAAGGGCCCGGCCCCGAAGGACACTTGCTTCTGTACCATTACGACTTGACTTTTGTGTGGTTTGTTTATCATTGTTATTTGGTAATTTGATATGCTTTATAAGTTCATATTACATGCTTTGTTAAAGATTGAATCATTGAGGTTTTTTACAGATAGAATCGTGTGTTGACTCCGCATCAAGTTATTAATCCTTTCAAGAGTTAATTGCATGTTCTTACTGTTTTGTTACAGAGCTGTTATACTAAACGTTCGTGTTGTGCGCGTTTCTGATTTATCAGTACTGTTCCATAATTCATTAATAGTTATTGCTGTTCCATTAGTGTGATTTGTGTGAATTGCTTTTAGAGTGAAAGAATGTTATTTGATTGCAAAGAATGCATTTGAGTTAATAGATTAAGTTTGGTTACAACCTGCGGGACTTAGTTATTCAATTGCTGTTCCATTTTAGACTTGCTGTTCTATTTCAGAATTGTTGTTCAATCCTTTATTTGCTTTGCTATTCCAT
>CM076569.1:15090817-15442974 GCA_034641835.2 Pinus albicaulis
AGCCATACTTAAAAACCTGTAGGCTCTACAAAATGGTTTTGTAGCACTCTCGAAAAAAAATGTTTTAAAATTTTTGAAGGTTGAAAGGCACGATTCCCTTCCGACATGGATTCCTCCATGGTCTAGCTTGACTCCTAACTCAAAGAAGGTTCTCATCATGCCTAGCCTCCTCAAGGATTCCCCTCACTCAAATTAATGGCCATAATTTCAATTCAAGGAAGCCACTGCAAAACTAATTTGAAGGTCATGGTAAAGGGGAAAGTAAAAACAACCACTCCTCATAATTGAATGTTAACAAGCATGTATAATTACACAGATAATCATAACAAATTATGAATTGTAAAAATATACACACAGAGTTCGAGTGGAACTAGAATGTGAGAAACACACAAAATTATGAATAACATAGAGTGCATAAATTCTCTTTCATTCACCTAAACATACATACATAGATGTAGGAGAAGAGGTAATCCTCTTCCCATTAGTTTCATCTTTTATTCACAAATATCACCTAATGGTTAGTTTCCTCTTCTCTCCAAATGAAGGAAGTCTAAAAGACACTTTATGTGCTAATTATTAAAATGAGAAACATATTTTAAATTCCTAGACTCTTCACCTAAAAAATATTACAATCTTACAGTTAAAGAAAATATTTAAAATTCTAAGAAAAATAACAAATCAATTTTCCACCTCAACATGTGGCGAGTCCACATTATTTTCAAGCTATGCTCCATTTCTTCATCATGAGTTCGGTCTAATGCTCCTACATCAAGTGCTATCATCATCATCATCATACCCTAGTATTAGAGAAATCACCAACATTGCTTCTAAAGAAGGCTTTTGGAAGATAGAATCTTGGAAAGGAAAGACAATTTCAAGAAGAGGAGATCCTTTTGGTAAGTATTCATGAAATAGGTGTTTTCCATGAAATTTTTTTATGTTTTTCAATATTTCCATCAAGGATTTTCTCTCTCTAAGTGTGCAAGATTCTTAGAAAGTATTGATATGTCACAAATAGATGTAGTAGTTATAGGAAAAATAATTTGAGAACAATCATTGGACATCATGGCTTGTTTAGAAGAATTGTCAAGTTTGACATATAGAGAGACAGATTCTTGGAAATGGTAGGTTGTATAGACAATAGCTTTGGAAGGGCCACAATCCGGGGTAGGAGTTCAATTATAAGCATCCTAAAATTTTCCCAAAGCTACTTGGAAAAGATTGTATAGAGTTTCCCTAGTAATGTAGGTTTTGAAAAGAATCTTGGTCAAGGTCAATTGGGCCCTCAACTTTAGGATTTGAGAAATATTTTTAGAAGGAAAAACACATTTCATTTTGGGAGCCATAGGGAATAATAGTAACTATACAACTAATTCAAGGGGGGAATGGGAGTAGTAGAATAAGCATATGTGAATATTTTAAATACTTTGAATAATTGATAATCCTTGATATTTTAAAAGAAGCACCTAATTTTGGAAGGTTCCATACTTGCAAATTTTAATGGAGCTTGGATGAATGGTAAATTCTTAAATGGTATTTTTAAAATCATGAACTTGAGCCTGCATTGGAAATAATCACTTGAGATCTATATTATCCTCTCATTTAGATAGAGTCACCATCTTTATTTATTGTATTTCATAATCAATGCTTCACTAGTTAATTTTCCAACAACTCTATAGTGTTTCCATGCTAACCATCATTGATATATATGAGTGGTTCCCGAAGGCTTGGCCAGTTCTTTTTAGAGCTACCATTCACCCTCAAGACTGCATGCATTGGTTCCACAAGTGCAAGGTTGTCTTATGATTGATTGTGAAGCCTTGTTAACATTTCAAATATCTTGAAACTTTTTATTTTCAATATGTACTTGAAGATGATCATTGTATCATATTTGTTGTTGAATAATCCTTGGATTTACTTCCAACTTGGGAATCAATTTTATTGAGACATTTTCATTGACACTATTAATTATTGATATGATTTTAATGGTCCTTTGTGCTAATATTTACAAATGATGCATAAGATTAAATATCACAAATAATAATGTGAAGGGAAAATCCTCAAGTTTTTCAACTCAAAATATTTTTCTTAAAGGTGTTCTCAACAATAATTAAATATCTATGTTAATTAGTAATGTAATTATGAATGGAACTAATATTATTGCATGGAAAGAGTTGAAAATGCTATATGCCATTATACAAGATAAAACTATATACATCCTTAAACACATTAACTACTAAAAATGCATTCCTATGATAATAATGAATAAGATGATTTTGTAAACATGAATTCCTAGTGAGTTTAAAAAAATAATCACTAACAAGGTACAGAAACTAAAGTATCTTAGAAAGGAAATTCTATTATTATTGATAGTTAGTATTGTGCCTAGATAGTATACTACACATAAAATACACTAGATTTGCTTTGAAGGGTAGTGGAAACCTAGATCCACATGCAATATTACAGTAAAAGGCCACTAAAAGAATAAAAGTTGACTGCAAGATTATGCTAAAAGATCAGTACAAGAGAAGAGCCCCTCTATATAAGGTATCTTGCCATTGTATTTCTCACCTCTTTCTTATACTTACGACTTTGGCCTCGAGTTCTAGATATGGTTGTATGCTTTTTGTAACATAGGTATTGTTTTATATTACTAATATCTAAGATACCAATGATTTGTTGGTATTGTATGGCCACTTTATGCATTGATATTTCTCACATTACTTTACCCTAGTCAGGTGGTGGGTATGGTTGTCACGATTATCGATGATTTGCTATGTTATGTATTGATGCATAGTAGCTTATCAAACTCCACATTATATAACTTTCTCAGATTGATTTGAATTGAATGTTGAGTATTCTTGAGTGTAGTCTAAAAAGGCCGCGTTTTGGCCCAAAATCCGGCAATGATTTTCAGAAAATCCGGCAAAGATTTGCCTAGAATCTTGTTTACAGTTCTTAAACTTTCGTATTTCGGGTGCCCTAAGGGTTTTTCATAGTGCTGAATCCATTTCCAGCATCAAAAATGGATTCCAAACACTCAAACCACCTGATTTTTTGAGTTTTAGCTAGCTGGATTCCGGCAGTTTTCTACCGTCTGGGCCAAAACGCGGCCCCGGTAGACAACTCCATATTGTTGCCTTCTTTGAAGGCGTTGAGTTTCAACTTAGTCATACCGAAATACGAATCTTGATGACAACCAACAAGGGCAACAACGACACCATGAACAACGTTGACAAAGCCATAATCGCGACACCACCATCGAGGATAACGTGAACACTCCGGCCAACACCACATGTTGCACGGCAACACAACACCAACAAGAATCCTCTATAAAAACATAAATAATGAGAAGAACAAATAAATAAATTAGTTCAAAAAATTATGAATCAAACCCTATATCAATTACAATATAATACATATTCTATTATTAAATGCATATATATATATATATATATATATATATATATATATATACCAAACCATGGTTTTATTACATTCTCTAATATTATTATTTATACGTTAAAAACCAAAACCATTTTTTAAATGCTAGATTTTGATAAATGGATTTCAGTTATAAAGTTTTTTCAAAACTTATTGTATTTAAAACTGTTAAAAAATTATTTCATTGATTATGATGAAATTTTGTTCATCTCTTCTTTTAATTCTTTATCATTGAAAATGACATTTATAGTTACTAAATTTATTAGACAAACTTTACATGAAAACTTAATTGTCGTTTATGAGGTCACTTATAAAAATTTGAAAATATGTGTTTTTGTCTACTTACACAAGGTGCCTTTAGGATTAAAAACTCTCAAATTTTCCTCTTTTTCATTTATATTTCCATGGGAAAATTTATTTTTATTTATTAATATTTTATTGTTGAGAATTTTTGTGGTTAAAATATTTGTATTGATAATTGTAATAAATTTTTTAATATAATTTTTATGGCCCTAACCCCATTTATTTATAATTATTTTTAAATTTATATTGAAAAAATAACTATAATTATAAGTATATAATTTGTTTGATTCGGCAAGGGCCTATAATAGTAGTCAATCCATGTTGTGAGATGTACATCATGACCTCATTCATTTACATATTCTCTCAATCTATTCCATGTCCATTGATGGGCGATACATTAAGACCCTCCTTCCATGTATATCATTCTATGGACTTCAACTCATTATCCAAGGGTTTTATGTAGGAACCAATAGTACCTTGGAGCAAACAAACCTCAGTCACATGCTTCCTCCTAGTTGATAGTGAGTTTACCTCATTGGAACCTGATCTTTAAAGTCGATGAGTGTTCAAGGTCAACACATTTATTCACACTCTCTTGGTTGTGTTAGGTAACTTTTAGTCCATTTTAATCATTGATGGGTCCACTCATATCTGTTAATGATATCCCCCACTTACGCTCAATCATATGAATGATTTCTACCATGCTTGACATCATCACATTGATTAACACATTGTAGATTCATACCATTAAGGTTAAGTATAATACCTTGGGATAAGTACATCTCACTCTTGTATCACACTCTACCCAAGATGCACTGGAGCTATGTAAATTGTATGTCCTTTTAGGGATACTCTAGGGGTCTTCTCTTTCATGTGTTCATAGTTGTGTGAATCTAAACTATGACATTGATCCACATTGGATTTTGATGGTGGCTACGATTTTTTATTTTCTTACATGGATAGAATACATTTCACTTTTACACATGTGTTGGCTTCATGGGGCCTAGACCTAGGTTCAAATATGGCTACAGAACCAACCACACCCGCAATTACCAGCTCTTTCGACAATGATATGCCGCGTAGACCGAAGTCTCACCTTAGGAAATATATGGGGATGCTAGAACAACATTTCTACATCGAGAGGGACAATGGAATGTGGATTTTAGGGCTTATCTCTCTTTCTTTACTTGGTAGAGCTTCACAAAATAAATATATCAATTATACAGTCGCGGTTCAACACTCTTATTGAGCTAACTTACATACTTCACAATCTTAAAGCATAAAAAAAAAAAACCTTAAACGGGACTTCACTGTACAATTATATATCAAAATACTTACTTAGCATAGATAACAAAAAATACAAGTAGAGCAAACACATAAAGATAATGTAATATTCCCAAATGGGGAATGCAGCAATACAATGTACAATGACATAAATATAACGCAGGTCATCATAGATAAAGCAGGAATCCAATATGGAGACCTTTCATATGTCATTACAGCAGCATAATATATGTAAAAAGTGGCCCATATGATGCATAACATGAAAAAAAAGACTCCAATGAAAGAAATCCCTCAAAATGAGGTGGTGTAACCATATATTAAGACTTGAAAAGGCTTACAACGTTATTTTTATTGGCTCTACAATAGTTGTAGATTACACATCAAATCTAGAGCAAGTAAGTGTACAAAAGGTTAGATATATACCAGATCCATGCACTATACAAGCTCCTTTAATGAACCCCCTTGGGGTTTTCAGCAAAACACCAAGCAGAAGTTGTAGATCTGAGATCTAAGACTACAAATCTACTGAAAAATATAGATCTAGAAATTGTGGCTAATCTGATATAAACAATAAAATAGCCTCCTCCAATAGATCTCCAAAGTGAAGAGAAGATCTGCAACACTGAGAAAATCACACTCCAACTGGTGTGTTGAACCACCCTGCAACTGTACCTACAGGAGTAACGCATATCTGGAAGTATATTGCATTGTAGGGATCAAAATGAGGTTGGCCTCATGCCAAGATCTGAAAATGTTGCTCAATATCTTCAATATTGTCCTCCCAATGATGTAGAACACTCCTCCACTCAAAAGAAGCACTAAAATGGACTAGATCTGAAATATCTAGTCTTTACTTGCTACAGCTTGCAAAAACAACCAAACCTTTAACAAGATCTGCGTTGTAGTTGAAAGAATAAGCTTGGCCCTAGGCCAGATAGTGGAAAATGCAATAAAAACTCTCCCAATAGCTACTTAGTGGGAAGAGGTGGGATTCCCAATTAGGAACACCCAATGCTAAACATCATTCAATCTTAGCTAAACAACAAGAGAAAGATATATGTCTAAACAAACCATATATTCAGAAAATATGATAAAACATCAACAACCTTCTAATGCTTCCATCTCCTTGCTTTTATAAGACAAGAGCTTGCGAACCCTAAACCACTTCCAATGAGATCACTTCTTTCACACATGGCATCTCCATCTAAAACTGCGTTCTTCCTCCTTGATGGCCACTCCTCCATGACAAGCATCAAAAGCACTCTCGCTTTGATTCAATCGTGTTTCTCTCATACCATGATAAAATATGGCAAAATCAAATATTATTAAAAATTGTACTAGTTAGCTCTCGATATGAGAGACTAAAGAGGGACTCGGTGCATTGGTGGCTCTACATTATCATTAGGTATCAAACAATATATAGGTTACATGCAAATAGAGAACTTAAGTTAATAAAAAAACCCAAGAATTAAGAATAAACTCCTAATCTAAAGTTCAAGCGAATGAACTCTCTAATATAGTTATCCGTATCTTCCACAACTTCTCCGAAACCATAAATCCAATGAAACATTTTTAAGACCAGCAAATTTCATCACTAAAACTTCATGCATTGGAAATTAGAACTTACCCCACTACAAACAAAGAATAGCCATCCAAAGATAGTGTTTTAATAGTTCAGGAGCAAAATCTCAATGAATGCACGGTATTCAAAGAAAAAATCCATGGTCAGGACAATGAGGTGTACACTCCTTTCATGTTGTATTTATCTTCAAGCTACATCGATGTGTTGGGAAGCACAAATGAAACACCATTCATTGCATAGAAAACAAGAAGGGAATCCATAGTCTAATAGAGAATTAATTAAATGCAAGCGAAATTAAATCTAAACCCTTGGGAACCCACAAAATACAATGGAAGAAAAGATAATGGAAGCGGTGGCTCCAATTGGGCTGAACAGGTGGAAATGGCTCCAATTGTGTCAACACGTGGAAAAATAAGCAATTTTAAATTTAGTTGGTTATTTTTTTGTTTTGAAACTGAAAACGATTCAAAGATTTTTAATGTCATTTCATATAATGGCATATCTTAGAATATTTGGTTGACATCAAATATTATTTATTAGTTCAATAAAAAAAGTTTAAATTCTACAAGCCCACTTCGGGCATGTTCTTATTACAACTCGGGAATTATCATACTACATTGTTTGGGAAGTAACTTATGTTGGAAGATGTAATTCCTACTTGTCTTCAGTTGTGGTTCTCTCTATGTATAGAGTTTGTTCCTATTTGATAGGTTAGTTCCTAGTTTGGTGTGAGGTTGAGATATTCTCTCAACCAAATTATTGTGCGTCTAAGATAGCTTCTCTATCTTGAGATTTTACCTCATGTATATATGCAACTTGATTTGATTAATGAAATATAGAGCTTGCATGCTCAGTTTCTAAGTTGGTATCGAAGCCTGTATGGGCCTGGACCTTAGCCCCTCCTGGGCTGAGGGAAATAAGAAAAATATATCTATTTTGTTTTAGTTTTTTGGTTGTCCATTTAGGGCAAAGTTGTATTGGAGTTGTGCCCATCTTTTAGAGTTGGTAGGTTGCATTCTTCTTCTGTAGAGCAATCCGAGCATGGATCTGTTGATTGGATATATGTTGAATGGTTAGCACCAAATTTTTGAATGCAGAGCGATGCATTATGGTGCGATCTATTGGAATGGACTGGTGAAGGCTGAGGCAACCTGCTTTCAGGCCAGTGGCCATCATTGGAGGACAGAGCTTTAAAATTTCCGGAATCTGCACATTTGTGGAAAAGAAGTCCCTCATGGATACTGGATTTTTTGCCACACAGCAAATAAATGACACTCAAGGATTTAGCTATGGTCTCTGGCTGTTTTTTTTTCATTCTTTGTTGGTGAGGATCGAAGACGGTAAGAGCATGACTATATTCACATCAATTTGTGATTTTGTTCACAATTAAGATGTGTTCCAGCGTAAAGGAACCTTTCAAAACTCAGTTTCGAGTAGATCCGTGCATTCCCCATCGACTAGATCATTGAACCTTGAAATCAAAATGTGGCAAGATGTGTGTGTGGCTTGAAATATCAAATCGGCTTAAGGAAGAGCCGATTGCAGGGGTCTCCACTGCAAGTTTGCCACGAGGCTATGGAGAGGTTTTCTGGAATGAGGTGATTTTCCTCGGATAGTGCTAAGGTAGCTTCTTGACAATGGCTGAATAGTCTGGATTCGATCCAGCTCTCTAAGAAGGCTATGGAACTAAAGAAAATAAAAGTAGAGGCGTCGTGAATAGAACACAGCACTAAGACTGATTAGTGATTTGTTAAAAAAAGATGGAGATGAAACCTAATGTTTTGTTGAGAAAAGTATGAACTTGGAAGCTCCTCGGGCAAGGAACCTTTGCTAAGATTTACCATGCAAGGAATGTAAACACGGGTGAGAGCATTGCCTTTAAAGTGATATACAAGGAAAAGATCATGAAGGTCGGCATGATGGATCAAATCAAGCATGAGATATCTGTAATGGGCTGGTGTGGCATCCGAACATTGTTGAACTTTACATATTCATGGCTTTGAATGAAGTGCTTTGTGTATATTTAAGTATTGTGTATGACCCAATACAAGGGTCCTCCCACCTCAGTCTACATGTGATGTGACAGTCACCATGCAAGCTAAAAAAGAGGCACCACCAGATATGCAATGTAAGGACAAATTCCTTGTGCAAAGTGTTATGAGCCCTGCTAGGACGATTGCTAAAGATATTACTCCAGAAATGTTCAACAAGGAATCTGGCAAGATATATGAGGAACACAAATTGAGGGTGGTGTATGTATCTCCGGTCCAGACCACTTCTCCTGAACCACAATCATTAGAGGATGAATCAATAGCAAAGTATTATGTGGAAAGTTGGAGTCAGAGTGTTTCCTCAGTGGATAATGTGGTACTGAAAGATCCCAGCGAGTTGAAGGCAAAGTTCTCTGAGGCTATGGAAACAATATCAAACTTAATAGAAGAGAGGAATGTTGTTCTTTGACAAAACCAACAAATTCAAAAAGAAATGGCAGTTGTGAAGAGGATGCACTAGGGAAGAACTAAAATGGGTTTCTCATTTTTTGTTTGTTTGCTTTATTGGTCTTGTGGGGATTGTGGTTGGGTACTTCTTCCATTCATAGAATTTTTGAAATTAGTGCAATACTTGAAATAATTACTATCTGAGATGAGGAGGATAAGTTTTCCAGATTTATGCAGAGCACGTAAGGAAGCATCACGATTTTCATGGAAAAATCCATGGCTACAGTATTTGTGTTGGTAAACTCTCTGCATGAGATTAATATTTTCCATTTATCTAGTGATCTTTGTTGGCCGATTGTTGTCTGTTTTACTAGATCTGCAGTAGTTATTCGTTATTGCAGTCTAATAACCAATGTGAGAAGGCATATTTGGAAGTCTCTTATGTCAGCACCAAATGTCCATCAATGATGATGGAGTGCTGAATATGGTGCAATGAGCATGGATTTTTGTTGTGTTAGTTGCATTACTGTGGCGACGTTACTGCAGATCCGTCCTGTGTGACGTTGCATGCTCTAGAAAAGAGCTGGTAAGCCTTAATGGCAAGTGGCCCCTTTGTGGCTGGTGTGCCTTAGTGGCAGATTTATGGCCTTGGGTGGCTAGAGAGCCTTCGTGGCTATGTTAAGCCTTCGTGGTCGTGTTGAGCCTTCATGGTTGTGGTGGGCCTTTGTGGCTGTGATAAGCCTTTATGGCTGTGGTGAGCCTTTGTGGCGGTGTTGAGCCTTCGTGGCTGTGGTGAGCATTCGTCATTGTGGTGAGCCTTCGTGGCTGTGGTGAGCCTTCATGGCTATGTTGAGCTTTCGTGGCCATGGTGAACCTTCGTGGCTGTGGTGAGCCTTCATGGCTATGCTGAGCCTTCATGGTTGTGGTGAGCCTTTGTGGCTGTGATAAGCCTTCATGGCTGTGGTGAGCCTTCGTGGTTGTGACAAGCCTTGGTGGCTACATTGTATCTCCTCAAGACTGGGTGCCTGAGCGGTGGAGGTGAATTATTTCTTGTCAAAATGTGAACTAGCAAGCAGGTGAAAGGGTGTTTCTTGTGCATGTTCATGGAGAAACGTGGAGTGATCAGTTGTCAGTGATCTGATAGGGATCAGATCAAAGACAACATGCAATGTATGATCTTGGATCTGCTCACAACAATAGTGTGGGCAGCATTCCGGTGAACTAAAATTCGGGGCAGTCTGTCCGTAGCAGTGAATGGCATGGCCATGTGTTGACCATTTCTTCATGGATATTGTATTACTGTCATGGTTATCGCTTGTGCTTATATTGTCATTTGGTATTGTTTTTTGTTTGGTATAGGTAAATGTGGACAAGTCTTGAAAATTTCTATACATATTGGGATTCACGACCTCAATATGAAGTCATTTTGTTAGAATTCGTGACTCTAACTAATGAAAAGTATAGCATGGAGATTCAAGACCAGTACATCCAAAATTCAAAAGTACAAAATCTATGATAGAAATATTCAAGCGAGAAAGCTCTAGCATATGAATGGTATGATGAGTGAAAAGGATGATGGAAAATCAAGTTTGTGAGAGTTTTTTTTGTGTGAGTTTCTTGGAATAGACTCATGACCATGAGTATGAGTCACAGTTTGTAATTAGAAGCAAATCTACATGTCATTTATTGTGTGTATGTGCTGTAAGACCTACAGAGGCATGTATACCCATTTGTTATATGTTCCCTCTGTTAGAGAGTTTTTACACCTTGAAAGAGTGTGTCATGTGGGATGGATACACTTGGGTGGGCCATATTGGTTTTAGACTCCATAAGGTGAAATTTTATATCAAGGGGGAGTTAATTGAGAGGTTGGATGAACCATGTATGTGAAGGACTTGCTAGTAGACTAGTGGTTGCAGCAGTTGGAACCCATGCATTTCTGTAGATGGTTGTTCCTTTATATGGACATTGACAATAGAACCAGTTGTAGATTTTGCAGATAAATATTGAGACAAGTAGTCATTAAGGGGGAGTGTTGGAATATGTAATTCCTACTTGTCTTCAGTTCTGGTTCTCTCTATGTATAGAGTCTGTTCCTATTTGATAGGTTAGTTCCTAGTTTAGTGTGAGGTTGAGATATTCTCTCAACCAAATTATTGTGCGTCTAAGATAGCTTCTCTATCTTGAGATTGTACCTCATGTATATATGTAACTTGATTTGATTAATGAAATATAGAGCTTTGATGCTTAGTTTCTAAGTACTTAATCCTTTGTTTTCTATGTATGTGATAGTAACTATTATCAAGTCGGTTTACGTTGTTAAAATAATTACAAAAATGAACCCACATGTGGGTTGATATAAAAATATGTTACAATATAACCTTTGCACGGATTTGAACCATAACAATTAAACATTATGAAATTCCAGCAATAATTTACATCACCATGAAATTAAACTTTCAAGTCCAAAGATGAATAACCTATTTTATATAAGGTATGACCATTTATGTCATCAATACTAAGAAAATATTTGATTCACTTCTTATTGTAAATAATAAATATAATGTTGATATTCTCGATCCGTTAAGTACAAAACATAACTTCATATAGGTTGTTACAATAGATAATTCAAAATATTATATTATAGGTTACATAATTGATAAAAGGTTTCAAGTGCTAACATACCATCATGTCCCTATGGGATGGAGAGGGGAGTGATTAGTAAAGGTTCCTTTTCCATGAACACACCAAAGAAATTAAAAAATACACATGATATAACAATACAATTATATATCAATTCAAACACAAGTAATTGATAAATTGTTTTATCAATTGTGCACTCTTGTAAATTTGACTATTATAAAGTAATCAATAACAAAATTCTACAACCTAGGTTAAGTAGCAAAAACATACTATGTAAATTGGAAAACGTGATTTAATAATAATTTGTCTCCAAATAGTGTTGAAATCTTACTTTTGGCTAAGTGTCATAATTAGTTTTGATTCTCTTGAGTTTAGTTGATTTTCATTAAGTTCAGTTGCAACTTTCTCTAGTCATTTATTGTTGTTTGTTTCCTTGTCTTTTAAGTAATATTATTTAACTTATTTTGAATGATAAGAATGTTTAGAATAATTCTTAAATCTCACCATGTAATTTCTGACATTAGTCAGCAGATTTGATGATTCTTTGTTATTAAAAATTAGTGCAGCAAATTATTAGGATGGCTAGTGCTCAAAATAATTGGCACTGCCACTAGATAATTAGTATTTGATAAATAATAATATTAGTAATAGGTTCATTATATAAAAATTTATTTACACGTTTCAATATGATATTTACAGTTGAGTGATTGTGTTTTTATTTTATTTCATTGCTTTTTATATGTGCTTGGGTCATTCCAGATTCTACAATTGGTATCAGAGCACGTAAAATTGTTTTGGATTAAAGTTTTATTGTTGGAATTTCGCCAAAGTTAAAAACATCGAATTCTAACATGTTTGTTCCATAATTTGATGGGAATGATTATGATTATTGGTGCATTAAGATGTTGACCTTTTTTTATTGGAAAATATTTGTGGGAGATTGTTAAATCAGGTTATGATGAGCCACATGATTGGAATGGGCTTACATCCAATGAAAGAACAACAAGAAAGGAAGAAAGAAAGAATAATTCTCAAGATTTGTTTCATATTCAGATAGCTCTTGATAAGAGCTTATTTCCATGAATATCAGGAGCAACAACTGCCAAAGATGCCTGGAAGACTATAAAAGAAGCTTACCAAGGTAGTAATCAAGTTAAGGTGGTCAAGCTTCAGAAATTGAAGCGAGAGCTTGAGAATTTGAAGATGCAAGAAGCTGAAAGTATAAGTGACTATTGTGTGAGATTCAAAGATGTGGCCAATGAAATGGCTATGCTTGGGGAAACGGTAAGTAATGAAGTTTTAATAAAAAAGGTATTGAGATATTTAACACCTAGATGGAATCATGTTGCCATAATATTAGAAGAAAGCAAGGATTTGACACATTTAAAGTTTGATCAATTGGTTGGATCTCTCATGTCTCAAGAAGAAATATTGAAACACACTTTCAAAGTTGTTGAGAAAGCTTTTTCCTCTCAATTACAAATTACATAGAATGAAGATGAAAGTAGCAATAGTGCCAAAACCAATCAAGATTGAGGTAAATGGAAAAGAAAATTTTTTCTATAGGTAGAGGCAGAGGTGGCTCAAGAGGAAGACATAGTTCTAGAGGAAGAGGTAGAGGTAGATTTGATAAGAGAAATGTTCAATGTTTCTATTGTAACATGTATGGTCAATTTGAAAGAGAATGCAAATTGAAGAAAATGAAAATGATAACTATGCTGAAGAAAGTAATGAGTATCCTCTAGATAACGCATTTTTATCTTACGCCAAAGGTGAAAATACTAATAAATATGTTTGGTACATAGATTCTGGATGCTCTAACCATATGACAAGGAATGAGATGTTGAGATTGCAACAAGATGAAGAGCTTAGTGGAAAGAAGTCGCCTTCACTAAGTGGGCCCGCAGGCTATTTTTGGCGCAAAGTCTATTTTTAGACTATGTCTATTTTTAGACATATGGATCATGTTCTATGAGTTGAAGGATGCTATTTGTGGATGGTTGGTCAAGTCGGAAAAAATAGATGGACTTCTATTTTTAGACATATTGGGCGGAATCTATTTTTAGATTGCCAGTCTAAAAATAGATATGTCGAATATTATTAGCTCTTAATAATATTTGGACTATAAACATTATCTTATTCTCTTGGAGCACTTCGGTTAAGTGCACAGGTGTGGCACAGGAGGTGACAGAAGGAATTATGCTATTCTTGAGGGTTATGTGGAGCTATTGCATGAAGACTTCAGTTAGAACTCATGTGACAGAGTTTGGTGGAGTTGATTGAGGAAGTTAGTGGAGTTGTATTCAGTTTAACTAATCTAAACATAGTTGAGCTATTTGTATCTAGTTTAACTGATTGATACAATTAGTGAGATTGGTGTGAATTAATTATTAATTAATTCACTAATTATAAACTCATTAATCAACTAAATAATACATCAGTTAACTTCAGTGCATGGACAGTTTCAGTGGAGACCAGTGCAGAGATAGGTGAAAGAGCAGGTTAACTATTAGTTGTGACTATACTGTTGCACATTTGCAACAACCAGTGATTGGAGAAGCCCATGAGGATTGCGCAGTACAAGCCAGGTGGTTCAAGTTATTTAATGAGCCATCCTACATCATTGATTATGCAATAGAGGCTGGCTATCAGGTGGCAGAGATTGGAGCATGTGTTTTGCTAGATCTAGCTTGATTAGTGTGTAGCAATTAGAGGTTGTGCTGAGAGCTTGTGAGGAGCTTTGTACAATGATTGTTACATGATCTCCATGACATATAATATACAGATAGTTGGGGTTTTCAGCTTTAAGCTTTCCCATTAAATACTGTGTTCATATGTGTGATTGTTTGTGGTTTTAATGTATGCATGCAATTGATTTTATTTCCGCATGTGGTGATCAATGGTAGAAGAGATTCTGTATTATGCATGAAGCTAAAATAGTGTGTGATCAGGAGAATCTCGGTGAATAATATATCAGTTATTCAAATTTCTACATGGTATTGGAGCGATATTGATCATTGGAGCAATTGAAAAACATTGAAGCGGTTGAGTTTTGTGCTGGTGGAATTCGAATTTGCAGCAGTGTTTTCTTGGTGTCGAAGTTGAGATGTCTTTCAATGGATTGCGATTGGAGTATGCCCTTGAGGGAAGCTTGAATTATATTGCATGGAAGGACAGGATGGAGGTGGTGCTAGATGACAATGGGTTGAAGGAGTTCATAGATGCAGAAATTCCAAAGCCTACTTCTAGTGATGCTGCCGTACTTGACGCATGGCAAAAGAAGACAACAAAGTGTCGAAGGATTCTGTTGGAAGGTGTGAAGGATCACATAGTGTCCAACCTTCATGGTAAGGCTTCTCCATTCTTGATGTGGAAAGATTTGACAGATTTATTCCAAAGCAAGAGCGACCAGAGGAAGTTGGCGCTCAAGGATAAACTCAGAAACATAAAAATGGAGAAAGGCGATAGTATGCCCAAGTACCTCACGAAGTTCATCCAATGCAGGGATGAGCTGGGAAGTGTGGGGGTTACTGTTGATGATGAGGACTTGGTGATCTTGGCTCTCCTTGGGCTTCCGAAGAGTTGGCATTCCTATCAGGACTCTGTCAATGGTCGGGAGAAATTGCCAGGATGGGAGCGACTTTGGTCGGATCTTGTGCAAGAGGAGATAAGGCGGAGTACCAGGGACAGATCTTCATCAAAGAACTCTGATGAAGAGAATTGTGCTTTGGTAGCCAAATAAAATAAGGGGAAGAGCAAGAAAGCTTCTCATTCCGGTGCGAAAGGCAAGAAGCAGGACATGTCCAAGGTGAAGTGCTTTCACTGTCACCAACACGGACATTACGCCACTAATTGTCCACAGAAGAAGAAAAATAAGCAGGCTGCTGGATCTGCAGCTGGAGAGGCCTTAGCCTCACAGTTTGAGCTAGATTTTTTGCTGATCGCATGCTTGGTCTCAAGTGTGATGGGTTCAGTGTGGTTTCTGGATAGTGGTGCGTCTTTTCACATGACAGGAGATCGAGATTTGTTTACTGATCTGGATGAGAAAGATCTTGGAGTGCACATCGAGATGGGCGATGATGGTAGATACAATGCGACCGGTATCGGTACCATTTCCTTTGAGAGGGAGTCTGGTAAACCCTTCGTATTGAAGGAAGTGATGCATGTTCCAAGATTGAAGAAGAATCTTATCTCTGTGGTGATGTTAGAAGACAAGGGATATGATGTTGTCTTTAGCGAGGGAAAGGCTTTCCTGCGCAGTAAGGCAACTGGTGAGACCTAGAGGATAGGGGTTCGAGTTAAGAACCTTTATCAATTGCAGGTAGATGGCTGCGCAGCAATGGCAGGCAAGGCAGAAGGAGTGGTGAGCCGGGATGATGGTGAGTTGTGGCACCGGAGATTGGGCCACCTTCACCATGGAGCTTTGAAGATACTGCAGCAGATTTCTACTGGGCTTCCTAAAGGCACTCTTGCACAGTCAGATCAGTGCAAGGGGTGTACCTTGGGAAAATTTGTGAAAGCCACCTTTCACGAGAAGGATAGTCATGCCATGACGATCCTTGAGAGAATTCACACAGACGTGTGTGGACCTTTCTCAGTAGCTTCGACAGCAAAGCACAGGTACTATGTGATCTTTGTTGATGATTTTTCTCGGAAGTGCTAGATCTTCTTCATGCAGAAGAAGAGCGAGACATACTCAAAGTTCTGTGAGTTCAAGGCACTGGTTGAGAAAGAATCGGGGAAGCAGGTGAAGGCTCTTAGGAGCGACAATGGTGGTGAATTCATCTCTGGCGAATTCAAGGACTTTTGCAGCGCAGAAGGAATTCTAAGAGAGCTCATAGCACCTCATAACCCACAACAGAATGGGGTTGCTGAGCGGAAGAACAGAACGATCGTGGGTGTTGCACGGGCGATGTTGCATGATCAGGGCCTACCCATTCACTTGTGGGCGGAGGCATGCAATACTGCAGTATATGTGCAGAACCGTTGTCCTCACGGGATACTTGGCATGAGTACACCCGAGGAGGCGTTTTCTGGTAAGAAGCCTAATATTTCCCATTTGAGGATTTTTGGTTCACCTGTTTACATTCATGTGACGAAGGATGCCAGGAAGAAGCTGGAGCCGACTGCGGAGGTTGGGATATTTTTGGGGTACAATGATACACCCCACAACTATCGTGTGTATTTTCCAGACAGTCGCAAGACTGTTGTGCGACGGGATATCAAATTTCATGAGGAGAAAACCATGAAGTGTTCGCTTGAGAGGGAGCCACACTGAGATGAGCCTCGGGATGTGGGTCAACCACAAAGAGGAGGTTCATGGAGTGGAAGAGACCACTCATGCAACGCCAACCATTAGAGGGTGAAAGCACACTACAAAAGCTGAGCGACTGGCTCAAGATGCAGAGAAGGTTGTAGGAGCACCTACATCACAGCGCTGACAGAGACAGTCACCTGACCGGTATACTGGATACATGGCTCTTGTGAGCAAGTGTATCGTGACAGAGCCATCCTCTTTCGAGGAAGCTGTGGAGGATCCCGCATGGGTATATGCCATGGTGGAAGAGTATGATTCGATTGTCAGAAACAGTGCATGGGAGATTGTCCCAAGGCCGGAAGGGAAATCAGTGGTGGGTTCGAGATGGATCTACAAAGTGAAGCAGGCAGCTGACGGGAGTGTGGAGAAGTATAAGGCAAGATTTGTTGCCCAAGGCTTTTCACAGATTGAGGGGATCGATTATGAGGAGACCTTTGCACCTGTCGCAAGGTATTCTTCCATACGGACGATTCTAGCTCTCTCAGCGCAGATGGGGTGGCACATTCATCAGATGGATGTGAAGACTGTGTTCCTCAACAGAGTCATTGAGGAGGAGGTGTACATAGAGCAGCCCGAAGGTTTCGAGATCTTCAGCAGCGAGTCGCATGTGTGCAGGCTCAAGAGAGCGCTGTATGGGTTGAAACAAGCACCTCGTGCTTGGTACACACGGATAGACAGTTATTTCACTAGACTTGGATTCTCCAAGAGTGAGGCGGATCCTAACCTATACCAGATTGTGGTGGAGGGTAAGTTGCTGATCATTGTACTTTATGTAGATGATTTGATTTTGATAGGTGACGAGCTGTTGATACTCTCATGCAAGGAGGATCTTGCAAAAGAGTTTGAGATGAAGGACTTGGGCCTCCTTCATTATTTTCTGGGATTGGAAATTTGGCAGCGCAGTGATGGACTGTTTGTTTCTCAGGGTAAGTATGCCCGGGAGATACTGGAGAAGTTCAACATGCATGGCTGCAAGCCTGTTGATACTCCTCTTCCTGGAGGTTGGAGGAAGGAGGATGCTACTTCAGCGGAGGTAGTGGATGCCACTGTTTATCGAAAATTGGTGGGGTCACTTATGTATCTGGTCAATACATGACCCGATATATGCTATGCTGTTAACTAGCTTTCGCAAGCTATGGTTAAGCCTACCAAGCTCTTCTAGAAGGCAGGCAAGCATGTATTGCGTTATCTTAGAGGCACATCGGGATATGGCTTGTGGTACAGACAGGAGAATGAGGTGAAGCTATGTGGCTTCACGGATGCAGATTGGGCAGGGAGCCCAACAGACAGAAAGAGCACATCTGGAGGGATCTTCAGTATTGGGTCGACAACAGTTTCTTGGTACAACAGGAATCATAGATCCGTGGCACTCAATTCAGCAGAGGCTGAGTATATGGCAGCAAGCTTGGCTGCATGCGAGGCCATATGGATGAGGAAGATTCTGGTCGGGTTGTTCGGGTCACACTTGGAGCCTACTGTGATTTATTGTGATAACCAGAGTTGCATTAAACTCTCGGCTAATCCAGTATTTCATGATAGATCCAAACACATCGACATCAGGTACCATCATATCAGAGATTGTGTGCAGCGGAGAATCATGTTACTTTCATACATTCCCACGAAGGATCAGGATGCTGATATCTTGACGAAGGCGCTCACCAGGAGAAAATTCGAATACCACAGAGGCAGGATAGGGGTTGCAGATAATCCATATATTTTTGAGAGGGAGTGTTGAAAATGCAACAAGATGATGGAGCTTAGTGAAAAGAAGTCGCCTTCACTAAGTGGGCCCGCAGGCTATTTTTGGCGCAAAGTCTATTTTTAGACTATGTCTATTTTTAGACATATGGATCATGTTCTATGAGTTGCAGGATGCTATTTGTGGATGGTTGGTCAAGTCGGAAAAAAATATATGGAATTCTATTTTTAGACATACTGGGCGGAATCTATTTTTAGATTGCCAGTCTAAAAATAGATATGTCGAATATTATTAGCTCTTAATAATATTTGGACTCTAAACATTATCTTATTCTCTTGGAGCACTTCAGTTAAGTGCACAGATGTGGCACAGGAGCTGACAGAAGGAATTACGCTATTCCTGAGGGTTAAGTGGAGCTATTGCATGGATACTTCAGTTAGAACTCATGTGACAGAGTTTGGTGGAGTTGATTGAGGGAGTTAATGGAGTTGTGTTCAATTTAACTAATCTAAACATAGTTGAGCTATTTGTATCTAGTTTAACTAATTGATACAATTAGTGAGAGTGGTGTGAATTAATTATTAATTAATTTACTAATTATAAACTCATTAATCAACTAAAGAATACATCAGTTAACTTCAGTGCATGGACAGTTTCAGTGGAGACCAGTGCAGAAATAGGTGAAAGAGCAGGTTAACTATCAGTTGTGACTATACTATTGCATATTTGCAACTACCAGTGATTGGTGAAGCCCATGAGGATTGCACAGTACAAGCCAGGTGGTTTATGTTATTTAATGAGCCATCCTATAGCATTGATTACGCAATAGAGGCTGGCTATCAAGTGGAAAAATATTGGAGCATGTGTTTTGCTAGATCTAGCTTGATAGTGTGTAGCAATTCGAGGTTGTGCTGAGAGCTTGTGAGGAGCTTTGTACTATGATTGTTACATGATATCCATGACATATAATATACAGATAGTTGGGGTTTTCAGCTTTAAGCTTTCCCATTAAATACTGTGTTCATATGTGTGATTGTTTGTGGTTTTAATGTGTGCATGAAATTGATTTTATTTCCGCATGTGATGATCAATGGTAGAAGAGATTCTGTATTATGCATGAAGCTAAAATAGTGTGTGATCAAGAGAATCTCGGTGAATAATATATCAGTTATTCAAATTTCTACATGAGAAATTGTTTTCAACCAAGGATGGAAGTTTTAAATCTCAGGTCAAGCTTGGTGATGATAAATCTTTGGAGGTTGCTGCCAAAGGAGCTGTGGAGATCCAGACAAAAGAAGGTATAAAGAGTATTCATGATATTTATTATACTCCACAATTGAAGCACAATTTGTTAAGTGTTGGGCAGCTATGTGAGAAAAATTATAAAGTAGTCTTTGAAAATAAGACATGTATTATCTATGATAAGAATAAGGGAAATAGGGTGATCACTGTTGTGCCTATGACAAGAAATATGATGTTTCCCTTAAGGTTTGATGAACATAGCAACACCCTTGCAAATATGGCTTATGAGGATTCAAGTTGGCTATGGCATCTTAGGTATGGGCATTTAAATTTTCACAGTTTGAAGCTTCTAACCTCAAATGCATTAGTTTCTGGTTTGCCCAAGGTAGAGGAGCATAAGGAGGTTTGTGAAGGATGTGCTAAAGGCAAGCATGCAAGGGAAAGGTTCCCAAAGGGAAATGCATGGAGGGCTCATCACCCACTTCAGCTTGTTCATTCAGACATATGTGGTCCTATGTAGACTAATAGTTTGGGTAAGTCATCATATTTCATCACTTTTATTGATGATTACTCAAGAAATTGTTGGGTATATTTTTTGAAGGCCAAAAGTGAAGCCCTGGATGCATTCAAGAAGTTCAAAGCACTTGTATAAAATGAGAAAGGCTACAAGATCAACTGTTTGCAGATTGACCGTGGAGGAGAATTTTGCTCAAAAGTTTTCCAGAGTTTTTGTGATATGAATGGCATTCGGAGGCAACATACTACAGCATACACACCCCAAAAAAATGGCGTAGCTGAAAGAATGAATCGCACTGTGGTTGAAATGGCAAGGTGCATGTTACAAACTAAGGGATTGAGCAATTCTTATTGGGGAGATGCAGTTGCTAAAGCAATGTACATCCTCAATCGTAGCCCCACAAGTGCACTAGAGAAGATGACTCCTTATGAAGCTTGGTATGGAAAAAAGGCTAATGTTAATCTTTTCAAATTTTTTGGTTGTTTGGCTTATGTGCATGTACCTGATCAAAATAGAAAAAAGTTAGATGCAAAGAGTGAGTTATGCGTTTTCATTGGGTATAGTGAGACAAGCAAGGCTTATAAATTGTATAATCTCCTCACTAACAAGCTTATTGTATCAAGAGATGTAATTTTTTGTGAAGAGGGAGTTTATGGTCATAAAAAGGCCATGTTGAGAAGACAAAATCTATTTTGAATGATGATATAATTGCTGATATTGAGCAGCCAACTAATGCTTTTGTATCTAGTGGTTTAACTCTTTCAAAGTACTTGTTGGCAATATGATGCAAAGTGTTGTCCTTGATGGCAACCCACCTTGATGAAGATGATGACAACTTACTTGATGAATTTGTGCTTGATAGAATATGTTCTTAGTGAAGTAAATCTGATGTATCTACGGTAGTACGGAAAGGCAGTGAAGAAAGGAATTCAGATTGAGCTAAATCTATGGTGAAAGAGTATGTCTCAAGGCATACGCGGATCTGTCTAAGGGAAGTCGCGTATGCACGCAGAAAAGAACGTGCAAAGTCGCGTATGGGCTAAAGCGCTCTAAAAGTGCAAAACCAAGGGTGACCACCATGGTATTGACCCATTGTATTGGGTAATGATCCGCCTATTTGACCCCGTCCAGGAATACCATCGGAAGTAATGTTGTTTTGGCTCATGGTATTGAAAAAGGGGTTCAGGGTATTGAAAAAGGATAAACCTATATAAAGAGATGAAATTCATTATGAAAATCATGAGTGTGGGCAAAATATGTCTGAGCTTGAATGAATACTTCTCTCTGAAGTAGATCTGAATGGAAAGGGTTACACTTGAATGATAAATCTGAGTGTATGATGCACCAATGATGAAGAAGGGGATCTAGATCTGAAATGTGCTTGTATTTGCTAGATCTGTTTATGGAATGATTAGATCCAAGAAGAGGCTAACATCTGTCTGAAGTGAAGGGTTAAATCTGTGTGAAGTATCTGTTCTGAAGAAATGCAATGACCTAAAATCTCTGAAGAACCATACGCTAGTTCGCCGAAGAAGAAGCGCGTATATACGCGGCTTCACTGAAAGAAAAGCACGTATGCGCAATTAAATTGGTTCTATAATATGTACAGAAGTATATGCTGGTTTGTGTGAATGGAAGCGCGTATATACGCGACATCAGTGAAGTGAAAGCGCGTATGCAAACTAGGGTTTGCTGAAGTCTGTGGTAAGAAATGACTGATCTATTCTGCTGTATTGCTGCTATCTATATTCTACTGTTCTGAGTTGTCTGCATCAGTTTGGTTGTATGATTAAGATTAAATATATGAAGAGGGTCCAGTCTGAAAATATGATGAAATGTGGCCTACAAGTATTGTTCTATTGAAGTTGTTGGATCCAGTGTGAAAATTGATGAAACGTGGTCCAAGGTGGTGCTGAGGGTTGTAGCCTTCAGTCAGGGGGTTGTAGCTCCCTTCCAGTTGAGGCTGGTAAACGAGATCGGGGGGTCGTAGCTCCCTTCCAGGAGAGGCTGGTAAACGAGTCAGGGGGTTGGAGCTCCCTTCCAGGAGAGGCTGGTAAACGAGCGCAGGTGGGTGCCTGCGTGCTGATAGGAGTCTGCACCAGCACATATGTTGTAAGATGTTTTCTCTATAATAAAATATTGAAGGCTAAGCAACTGCAGCGGTGGTTTTCTTCCGACTTGTGTTTCCACCTAAAAATCCTGGTGTTCATGTGTGATGCTTTGTGTGATGGTTTATTCTGTTCTTACTGCACATGTTTACCGTTTATTGAATATCTGATGAATAAATGATGGAATGGTTTAAGTGAAGAATTAATGACATAATTAGTTCTCTGTGTATACGCGAGTTTAATAAAGGGTATCCGCGTATATACGCGAGTCTTCTTCAGGAAAGTAGCGTATGGGTTTTGAAGTAAAGAAAAGTAAAAAGTTTTGAATATGTTGTAAATACTGATTCACCCCCCCTCTCAGTATTTTTCCCAACAATTGGTATCAGAGCAGGTTCTTCTGCAGAAGCTTGATCGCTTGAAGAAGATCCGTCACAATGGGAAGTCAAGAAGGAGTGATGTCTATAAAGCCACCTCTATTCAATGGAAGCAATCTGATATTCTGGAAGGTACGAACAAAAGCATATCTGCAAAGTCTTGGTGCAGATGTATGGGCAATCGTGGAAGAAGGCTATCAATACCCAGCAAGTATTCCTACCGATGCAGCAGAAAGGAAGAAGTATGAAATCAATGCCAAAGCAGTGAATGTCTTGTTAGGAAGCATGTCTGAATCTGAATTTGCTAAAGTGATGCAGCTACATTCAGCAAAAGAAATATGGGACAAAATCATTCTAAGCTATGAAGGAGACACAAAGGTAAAAAGTGCAAAACTCCAAACTCTTGGAATTGAATATGAAAATTTGAAGATGCATAGTGATGAGAGTGTTGCCAGTTTCTTTCTTCGTCTGGATGATATTGTAAATCGAATGAGAAATTTGGGTGAAACCATAACTGATACTACTCTGGTGGAAAAGGTCTTAAGATCCTTGACTTCAGAATTTGACTCTAAAGTTTCAGCTATTGAAGAAAGGCAAGATCTGCAAACGCTTACTATTGTTCAATTACATGGTACTCTGACTGCTTTTGAAATGAGACAAGGAGGTCATTCTCAAATAAGAGAAGCTGCTTTTAAGGCATCTACAAAAGGAAAGGAAAAGGAAGTTGTCAAAGAATCCAGCTATATATCCGATGAAGAAGAAGCGAATTTCGTGAGAAAGCTCCAACTAGGTACTGGAAGATTCAAAGGTAAGCTTCCTTTCAAATGTTTTGAGTGTGGAAAAGTTGGTCATTATGCTGCAAAATGTCCTTATAAAGGAAAAGAAGTAGTAAGAAGGAATAAGAACCGATCTAGCTTTAAGAAAAGTTACTATACTAATGAAGACAGTGATGGGTCATCTGATAGTGAGGAAGAATGTGAAGAAGATCTTAGACTTCTCATGGCATTTGAACAAAAAGAAGAAAAGGATACTTTTATGGATGCTCTAGAGGAAAATGATTTTCTTGAAGAAAAAAATCAACTCAAACTACGCTTAGAAGATTATAAAATTATCTTAGAAGAACAAAAGATAATCAGAGAGACCATTGAAAAGCAGCTTGAAGAAGCAAAGAAACATATTGAAAATTTGGAATGTGAAGTGGTAAGTCAAAGAAAAGAAGTTGAGAAAGCAAAGACCTTGAATCTTAGATTTGCTAAAGGATGCGAAACCAACAGATGAGATTATCCAGGTACAACGTTCTCCTCTTATAAAGACGGAGTCTGAGTCTCTGGGAGGAAAATCTTCTGAAGCCCGGCCACCGAACTATCTAAAAGTAGCTACGGTGGTTTACTACATTCGCAGCAACTTCAATGAGAACATCTCGGATCTCTACAAGGAAAACGGGACCATCTCAATTCCAAGGAACACTGGGGATAGCAACAAAGAGCCCATACCCAACGGGTAAATTCAAATAGAAGATTCCATGATCGAAATTTCTACTTGAGGGGCAATGTTTCATGTCCTGGTGCCCAATTAAATAAAGTTACAGCAATGTGTTGCATATAAAACCATCATGACAAGAGAAGCAAGAAAGAAAATGTTGGATACTGAACCAAAGAAGAATACCTATAACAACTTTTCTCCTCTTCAAAGTGAAGTTGAATGTACTTATTGCAATAACTTTGGCCATGAAGAATTTGAATGCAGGAACAAGATCCAGCCAAAAGAACATGTTCCCTCAAGCTCTAAAGTGTGGAAAAAGAAAGAACCGCCGGTTGAAAATTGTGGGATAGCATTATTTGCAGAAGGTGAAGAAAATCAATGGTACATCGATAGTGGGTGTTCAAGACACATGACAGGTGACAAAAGCAAACTTCTTTCGTATAATGCTCTAGAAAAGGAAAAGAAAGTTACATTTGGAAATGATACTCCTGCTATAATTAAAGGAAAAGGGTTAGTGTTTCTAAAAGAAAAGGTGAAGGCTAAAGATGTCATGTATGTGGATGGATTGAGGCATAACCTGTTAAGTGTAAGTCAAATGTGTGATCAAGGAACAGAAGTTGTTTTTAGTTCAAAATAATGTGTGGTTCGTGATCTTGATACAGGTAAAATTATTATAAAAGGAAAAAGAAATCCAAGCAACCTGTATATACTAAAGGGCTACAAAGATCAATGCTACCTGAGAAAATATTCAGAAAATTGGCTATGGCATAGAAGGCTGGGGCATCTGAGCTTCTCTCAAATCAACAAAGCAAGCAGACTTCAAGCTGTTCGTGATCTTCCCAATATTAATCCACCAGAAAGTATCATATGCAAATCTTGTCAATTCGGTAAGTAGACTAGAGTACGGTTTAATGCCAAAGAAGGATCATCAAGTAAGCCTCTTGAACTCATTCATACTGACATATGTGGACCTATGAGAAAGAAGACACCACGTGGGGAAGAATAATATATCTTATTCATTGATGATTACTCTAGAATGTGTTGGATCGGGTTCATTAAACACAAAGATGAAGCATTTGAAAAAATTCTGAGCTTCAAAGCACTGGCCGAAAATGAATTGGATCTAAAAATCAAGTGTCTCAGATCTGATCGAGGAGGAGAATATACTTCAAATGAATTCCTTGAATTTTGTGAACAACATGGCATAAAAAGACAATTCTTTGTAGCTGGCACTCCACAACAAAATGGCGTAGCAGAAAGAATGAATAGAACAATTCAACAAATGGCTAGAGCTATGATTGATGAGTCTGGAACACCTCACACTTTCTGGGGAGAAGCAACACATACAACAACAAACATTCTCAACAAAGCTCATGTTCGGGTAAACAGTGATAAAACTCGATATGAACTTTGGTATGGTAAATCTCCCTCCGTAAAGCATTTTAGAGTTTTTGGAAGCAAATGCTTTATCAAAAATAATGATGAAAAAATTGGCAAGTTCGAACCTAGATCAGATAAAGGAATTTTCCTTGGTTACTCATCTTCAAGAAAAGCATACAAATGTTATAATGAAAGGCTTCAAAAGATTGTTGAATGTATTGATGTTGTTATTGATGAGTCTCCTGCAGCTCCTAAAGAAGAAAAACAAACAACAAAAGAAGATGATGCTGACTTATGGCCTTCTACATTTGATATAGACAGTGAATCCAATGATGAACATGAAACTGATCTATCTGAAAAAGCTCCATCTAGATATGTTCAAAAGAATCATCCTGAATCTCAAATCTTGGGAGACAAGGAATCAGGTGTACGAACAAGGAGAACTCTTGTGGGATATTCTAGTCATATGGCACTTCTATCCACAATTGAACCACTCAATGTCAATCAAGCTAGCAGAGATGAATGTTGGAGGCAAGCCATGGATGAAGAACTTGTTCAAATTGAAAAAAATGACACTTGGGATTTGGTACCAAGACCTCATGATAAAAATGCCATTGGAACTAAATGGATTTTCAAGAACAAGTTAAATGAGAATGGGGATGTTGTAAGAAACAAAGCTAGACTGGTTTGCAAAGGGTATACTCAACAAGAAGGTATAGACTTTGAAGAAACTTTTGCTTCTGTAGCTAGACTTGAAGCCATAAGAATGTTTCTTGCTTTTTCAAGTTATCAACAAATCAAAGTTTATCAAATGGATGTTAAATCTGCTTTTCTTAATGGTGATCTAGAAGAAGAAGTATATATAGAACAATCGGAAGGATTCATTTTGGGAAATGATGAAAATCTTGTTTGTAGACTTAAAAAGGCTCTATATGGTCTCAAACAAGCTCCAAGGGCTTGGTATTATCGTCTTGACAAATATCTTCATCAACAAGGATTTTCAAAGGGGTCTGCTGATAGCAACTTATACACAAAAGTTGAAAATGATAAACTATTGATTTTGGTTGTATATGTTGATGATATCATTTTTGGGAGTAACGAAGAATCTATGAGTCAAAAATTTGCTTCTGTCATGCAGCAAGAATTTGAAATGTCTTTACTTGGGGAACTAACATTCTTTCTTGGTTTGCAAGTGCATCAAACTGCAGATGGTATATTCCTATCACAAGCAAAATATCTTAAGCAAATTCTGAAGAAGTATGGCATGGAAGAATGCAAACCTGTAAGTACACCGATGATAACTGGATGCAATCTCAGTTCTCAGGATGATTCTCCCACGGTGAATCAACCAGAATACAGATCGATGATAGGGAGTTTACTTTATCTCACTGGGACTAGACCAGACATTATGCATGCAGTTGGGATTGTTGGACGATTCCAAGCTAATCCAAAAGAGTCTCACCTTCAGGCTGTCAAAATAATATTCAAATATCTACAAGAAACTCAAGACTTTGGACTATGGTATCCAAAGAATGCTGATCTTACTCTTCATGCTTACACGGATGCAGATTGGGCTGGAAATGTTGATGATCGGAAAAGCACTAGTGGTGGTGCATTCTATATGGGGCCCCGGTTGGTGTCTTGGTTCAGCAAGAAGCAAAATTCTATTGCCTTATCTATAGCAGAAGCAGAATATGTGGCTGCTGCGTCTTGTTGCACTCAACTCCTTTGGATGATGCAAACCTTGCAAGATTTTCCAAATGTACACCTCCTATCTCCATTATGTGTGATAATACAAGTTCCATCAGTATCTCAAAGAATCCTGTTATGCATTCAAATACCAAGCACATTCCCATCAAGTATCACTTCTTACGTGAACAAGTGCTTGAACAAAAGGTGAAGTTGGAGTATGTTCCCTCCAAAGAACAAGTTGCTGATATCTTTACCAAACCTCTGCCCAGGGAAGCGTTCGAGTATCTAAGATAGAAGCTGGGAGTGTTCTCTTCCAGTCAAAAGAACAAATCTGCATAAATTTAGAATATGGCATTGGATACGCGGATTTCCTGAAACACAGTCGCGTATATACGCGAGTTCATGCACAGAAAACCGCGTATGTCTGATTGCTGACAATTTTCTGTTTGGAGTCAGCTCTCTTCAGCACAGCTGCAGTGCTGTTTGGTATCTCTGATACTGTTTGGTATATCTGGTGGTGTTCCAGTTCTCATAATTCTATTTCTCATGTTTTGATAAATATGCCTTGATGATTTGTTGGTGAAAGTGTTCAGGATGCACAAACTAAGGGGGAGCCTTAGTCATATGGAAAGGATGCTTGGATGCACAGATTCAGGGGGAGCTTTAGCGTTGCTGAGTATAATGCATTGTTGGCATTATGATGATTCTGAAATATGTTCTCCTTCTTGAGGACTTTCTGGTGTTGGCTATGAAAAGTCACATTTGTAATTTGATGAAAAGGTCTTGTTAAGACTCATGATGTAAGATTGTAATATTCAGTCTTGTAAGGACTTGTCGAATTTGTAAACCCACGTGGTTGGGTAGCTGAGTCAAATTTTGTAAACCCACTTGGTTGGGTAGTTGAGTCTCATATGTAAATCCACCTGGATGGATCTTTGATGTAAGTATGAGTCATTGGTGATAGGAAGTTCATAGAGTCATATACTTCATTGAAAAATATGCTTGAAAATTCAGCATGAACTCAGGGGGAGAGTATGTTGGTTTTGGTCCGCCCTTTGCCCTTGATGTCAAAGGGGGAGAGTGACAAGGTGTTTGAATGGTGTCAAAATTGGAGAGAGTGACATGGTGTCATTGTATTCTTAATGTACCTATCTGTTGTGGTAACCAAACACCATTGTGCCATCAAGTCCAAAGGGGGAGATTGTTGGCAATATGATGCAAAGTGTTGTCCTTGATGGCAACCCACCTTGATGAAGATGATGACAACTTACTTGATGAAGTTGTGCTTGATAGAATATGTTCTTAATGAAGTAAATCTGATGTATCTACAGTAAGTACAGAAGGTAGTAAAGAAAGGAATTCAGATTGTGCTAAATCTATGGTGAAAGAGTATGTCTCAAGGCATACGCGGATCTGTCTAAGGGAAGTCGTGTATGCACGCGGAAAAGAACGTGCAAAGTCGCGTATGGGCTAAAGCGCTCTAAAAGTGCAAAACCAGGGGTGACCACCATGGTATTGACCCATTGTATTGGGTAATGATTCGTCTATGTGACCCCGTCCAGGAATACCATCGGAAGTAATGTAGTTTTGGGCTCATGGTATTGTTTTGGCTCATGGTATTGAAAAAAGGGCTCATGGTATTGAAAAAGGGTAAACCTATATAAAGAGAAGAAATTCATTGTGCAAATCATGAGTGTGGGTGCAAGATGTCTGAGCTTGAATGAATACTTCTCTCTGAAGTAGATCTGAATGGAAAGGGTTACACTTGAATGATAAATCTGAGTGTATGATGCACCAATGATGAAGAAGGGGATCTAGATCTGAAATGTGCTTGTATTTGGTAGATCTGTTTATGGAATGATTAGATCCAAGAAGAGGCGAACATCTGTCTGAAGTGAAGGGTTAAATCTGTGTGAAGTATCTGTTCTAAAGAAATGCAATGACCTAAAATCTTTGAAGAACCATACGCTAGTTCTCCGAAGAGGAAGTGCGTATATACGCGGCTTCGCTGAAAGAAAAGCGCGTATGCGCAATTAAATTAGTTCTGTAATATGTACAGAAGTATACGCTGGTTTGTGTGAATGGAAGCGTGTATATACGCAACATCAGTGAAATGAAAGCGCGTATGCAAACTAGGGTTTGCTGAAGTCTGTGGTAAGAAATGACTGATCTATTCTGTTGTATTGCTGCTATCTGTATTCTACTATTCTGAGTTGTCTGCATCAGTTTGGTTGTATGATTGAGCTTAAATGTATGAAGAGGGTCCAGTCTGAAAATATGATGAAACGTGGCCTACAAGTATTGTTCTATTGAAGTTGTTGGATCCAGTGTGAAAATTGATGAAACGTGGTCCGAAGGGGTGCCGAGGGTTGTAGCCTTCAGTCAGGGGGTTGTAGCTCCCTTCCAGGTGAGGCTGGTAAACGAGATCAGGGGGTCGTAGCTCCCTTCCAGGAGAGGCTGGTAAACGAGTCAGGGGGTTGGAGCTCCCTTCCAGGAGAGGCTGGTAAACGAACGCAGGTGGGTGCCTGCGTGCTGGTCAAGTCTGCGCCAGCGCATATGTTGTAAGATGTTTTCTCTATAATAAAATATTGAAGGCTGAGCAACTGCAGCGGTGGTTTTCTCCCGACTTGGGTTTCCACCTAAAAATCCTGGTGTTCATGTGTGATGCTTTGTGTGATGGTTTATTCTGTTCTTACTGCACATGTTTACTGTTTATTGAATATCTGATGAATAAATGATGGAATGGTTTAAGTGAATAATTAATGACATAATTAGTTCTCTGAGTATACGCGAGTTTAATAAAGGGTATCCGCGTATATACGCGAGTCTTCTTCAGGAAAGTAGCGTATGGGTTTTGAAGTAAAGAAAAGTAAAAAGTTTTGAATATGCTGTAAATACTGATTCACCCCCCCCTCTCAGTATTTTTCCCAACAGCCCTTCATCAATTTCTTCAAGATCAAGTTCAAGTCCAACATCAAGTTCAAGCCCAACATATTCTCCAAGTTCTACAAGGAAGGTAAGGAGATTGAGTGATATATATCAGAGAAGTGAAAATCAAGCACATGAGGAAAACCCAATAGGTGAGGCAATGGATTTTGCTTTATTAGCCAAGGCTGATTTTGAACCGTCATGTTTTGAAGATGCATGTACTAATGAGGTTTGGGTGCAAGCTATGCAAGAAGAGATGGATTTCATTCACGGGAATGACACTTTGGAATTGACAGAGCTTCCACATGATAAGAAAAGGATTGGAACCAAATGGGTCTACAAGACCAAATTTAACAATGATGGGAGTGTTGAAAGACACAAGGCAAGATCACTTACCAAAGGATTCACATATAATTATGGAATTGATTATGAAGAGAAATTTTCACTAGTAGCAAGACATGAGACCATTAGAATGCTCATTTCATTAGCAACTTAGAACAGGTGGATGTTGGAACAGGGTTCCCTAACTTGCGTTTTTGTATAATTTTGTAATAGCCAGTCCCACGTAGGGGTTTTAGGGTCGGTCAAAGCCCCTAATATTTTCCTATGGGTTAAAGGGTAGCTCTAGGGTCTGCAAACCACGGTTTGCAGACCATAGGATATCCAAGGCTATGATATTATAAATAGATAGATAGTTGGGTGTAGTAAGTAGGAAAGTCATAAGATTGATGCTAGGTGCGAATTGTTAAGATCTGTCTGGGTTGTTTTGGGTAAGAACTCTTGTTGGTTATGTGCAAAGAGATCCTCAGTCCTGCTATGTGTGGACCCCGTTAGGCTGTGTGTGCAGGTTATGTTTGGGTTGTAAATGTATTTTTGATGCTAATGAATGCGAAATATATTTGAAATACATTTGTGTTATCTAGATTTATTGTTTGTACTGTTGAAGCGCATCTGTGATATTTACTTAAGCTGTGAATGTATCTGGGATCTGGAATTGACTACAATTATAATGTTCTATGATGGTATTTACTAATGCACACGTGGATGTGGATGTATTGATTAGATCTGTTTGTAATAATAGCTTTTCTATGGTTATGTGCTGATTATACTATTAGAAGAGCTACAAATAGACTCATTTTGTGTGAACCTACTAAGCTACAACATAGATCTACCTTAAATTACCTACTCTCTCCCAGGGTGTGGAAACCTGGTTCCAGCACCATCCCATACTACGTCAGGTGAGACCTTGGCCTACGCAAGTAGGTCGTTGCTGAAAGGGCCAGTAGTATAGTGGTTTGTTAGCAAAACTTAACCTTCGAACCTGGGTCAGGACCCCTCAAGCCAACAAATGGTTCCATTGATGGGACTGGGAGAATTTTGAAAGAGAGATCGGGTAATGCCATGATGTCATTGGAGACCTGAGAAACCAGAACTTGAAGACTAGTTTGAAAGACAGATACAGGAATTTGTTGTAAAAGAGAATCACAGCACGAACCTAACAGCTGAGAAGTGGAAGAATAAGTACATCTTCACTGAACTCTATGAAATTTTCTTTGTAAATTTTGTGCAAGAGCTTCAGGAGTGGTTAGCGAGGATCATGGAATTTCAGATGTGTTGGAAGGACGATCAAGTTATATAGTGGGAGCTGGAATTAATTCAAAAATTGGAGAAGACTGACAACATGATCACCCTTATGGTAGATCATTGGGTGGACAGTGTGCTAGGGGGATTGGTAATGCAATTTGCAGTCAATCAATTCGTATTCTATTATGAGGTAGAGCGAAGGTTCCTAAAAGGTTTGAGAGGTAAGTTCTTGCAAACACTGTCATTGCTAATTAAGATATTACTCTGCAAGAAAGGAATTATGTGTAGCCACACCAAATGAATGACCCCTGATCAGAGCGAAAGTACAACAAGAAGTGGTAAGTACTACGGAACCAATGGAAAAGAGGATAGATCCACCTACAATCCATTAAGAGAGTTGGTTGTGCACGTAGGAAATAGCCCTCTAGCTACACCACTTTCAAGTCGGCATAAGGGTAAGAATTGACCTACACCTCTGCGACCACTAGAAGAAGATATGGCCACACATATGAAGTTACCCACCTTCAAGGGGGTAGGGGATGAAGATATGGACCGATTTTGGTTTGTAGCAGAATTAGTATGGACTGCACAGAATGTGGCTACCAATGCTGTAAAGAGAGCCCAACTATACCTCACCTTTGAAGGAAGGGCCTTGGAATGGTATATGGGGTATGTAGGCTAGTATGCGGATCTGTCTATTCAAGAGATTAATAAAGCTTTAAAGCAACACTTCCGAAAGCCTAAGTCCTACTTGCAACTAGTAACTAACCTAAAAGACTTTAAATAGGGACCTACTTACTATCTATCGAAAGTTGATAAATGGTTAAAGAAGGTTATCAAAGATGTGGAATTTTAGTATGATGATAGGAAAAAAGGGGAATGGTTTATTTCTATGCTACTACCTCACCTGGGCAGACCTATGGGTCAGCAGGCAATTGAGATGCAAGAGAAAGCCTTGGAGATTGCTATGAGGCTAGAAGCTCTGCCAAGAGAAGATGCCCAGTTTGGGGTACAACAGATCTAGGGACAGCTGGAGGAAATGCACCTTGAAATATAGAATCTACCAAAAGAACAAGGGAAAGAAGTTGTCCTAGATGTATGGTGCATACGATGCAGGGTGTCTGGCCACATCAAGGATCAGTGCCCTCTGCTGGCAGACTACATGGAGGCTGGGGGACCCAGCCCATTGCGCCCTAAAGAAGCTGCGGGGCTGAGTTGTCCAACATTATGTTGCATTGATTTTCACACTGCTGGACTACACAATACCAACCGTTGTCCCCATATTGGTTCTTATGTTCCAGAATTAACGAAACAATGGTGTTGATTTTGCTCCTCTGTGGAACATGACGAGCATAATTAACGAACCTATGAATTGATGATAGACCGAGGTAACTTATACAAGGTACAGGCTGACCCTTTGCTGGGAAGGTAAATCCTCTATGTGGATAGAGATGATCCCTCTAGCCCTAGAGTGGGTCTAGAAACAAAGGGACAAGCTAAAGTGTAGGTTCCTTAATTAATGAATGAAAAGGACAAAGTAGATTGGCCTACATGAATTCCAACGCTATCATCGCTATGGTAGTGGTGGCCTCTTGATCTCTGTCTCGACGGGTCACAATCCTTCTACAACAATGCTTGGATACCTGCACGAAGATCAGCAAAAAAGAGCAATATAAAATACAATGATTCCATTCATAATCAATTAACTATTCAAGGAGGGTTAAGCATATTGCATCAAATAAAACACATTAACACAAGATGTGAACCACACAATAGTCATGTATATATATATATAGAAAGGAGAGTTACAACTAGAGCCTTAACGTCGCAACCTCCTCCAGTGGGGTTTAGTTGAAGCGTGTCTTAAAGGATCATCAGGGAATTTGTATGGGATGCAGAAGTAATCCTAAGCTCGCTCGACAAGGGTCCCTTTCCGTTCTATCATTCCTAGAAAAATTTTAGGAATTCTCTTCAACGTTTCAACTATAATATGTTCAGTTCAGCTCATCAATGGAAGATGGATTTATTTATAGAGGGAGAGGAGGAGGTCGGGATCCCTACAATGGTGGAAGGGAGGCCTTATCCCTTGGGAGGTTTCCCCAGAAGGTTGAAACAAGAGGCCAAAGGAGGGAGGCCATGGTTATTCAGTTGAACCACTCCAAATGACTCACCCACGAAGTTGTTATGATGGAGAATTCACCTTTATTTTTAAAAAACATTCCATAAATAGGTTAGCGCTAGTAGCTCACTGGGACAAAGTGCCAATGGGCATGGGGCCCAGTGTTAATCTTCCTCATTGGCGCAAGGGCAAAATAGTCTACTAGCGCCAAGGAAAAAACATGTGTTTCTAATGGTTGGCTCAGGAAATTTTCAACAAAAAGAGTGTTTTCCTCATGGTAAGGGATGCAATGATGGTCTTTGCGAGGCATGAAACTTTGTTTTAGTCATAGAAATGATCCTCCGATGTGCGGGATGGGGACTGCAGGGACAGTGACAAAATGCTGGGTAACAGATGCCCCCTAAAGCATGAGGTTCGAGAGAGAGGGAGAGGAGAAATGATTTACAAGAATGCGTTTGAACCAAACACCACTTTCAAAAGACCTGCAATTACGAATACAACTGATATATCTGATACATGAACATGTGGCATGGGTGCAACCATCCATAATAGAGTACATAAAAACTGAGATCCGAGGTATGGATGTGTTTTGGTCCCGTGATTTGGTATATTGGTAGACCATGACAGTCCAACATAAGGGCAGTCTTTGGAGTCCTAGGACCTAGCCTTCCTAGACTCTGAGAGGGCTCTCTCTATTATGCAAAGGATGTGAACTTGTTCGCCTTGAATGATTGATTTTAGGCTAGTTGTTGAGTGTAATTTTATTTGTTTGTTTTTGGTTGGGATGATATGATTAAGTAGGATAGGTGGAACGAGAGGTTTTCAAATAAATAGGGCTATGGGGTCAGATGAAGTCTAGGGTGTCTAAATGCTGAAGTAGAATGTATTGCGGGGCCGATTTAGCAAGGTTAATGGATCCTTTAGGTGTTGTATGAGGTGTAATGAACATTAAGTTTGGGAAAAAACTAAGAGGTCTTAAACATATATAGTCTCAAAGCAATAACTCATGAGGTAGGGCAAACAATTAATCTCTATAAACAATACTCAAACTGATAAACATGTAACATGAACATTCCGGTGCGACATAGAAGCATTAGAACTCCTAACTTTAGAAATTCACCTTCAGCTTTTTTGGAAAACACATAAGATAAAAAAACAACTGAATTTATGGAGAGGGAAATCCTAAACAGCATATATCAAGTTATCGAGAACTCTGAAATAAGTTGGTAAGTATGGGCAAAGGGCAAGATCAAAACGAGACATCTTTGTCTTAACCTAATCAATCAATATTCCATAGAAAAGCTTCAAAATAGGGTTTTGGAAACTTTAAATAAGCAGGGCATACCAAGAATCATATTTATAAGCTAGCATACTAACCATTCATGAAACAGAAACAAGTTTTAGTAGGCCTAAGGAGCAGTCAAGAATTCATTAAGATGACTAAAAGAGGAAAACATCAAGGCTATAACAAACAGGAGGTTTGAGGTGCTTCCATGAGCATGTCTCAACCTATACGTTTTTTATCTATAGCAAGCAAGAAGAATGAAATAGAAATGAGGACAAGAAAACATTAACAAGTTTAGAAAACATCACCATTCACCAAGCTATGAAATCCTGCAAACATGCTTCTCCATCATCAAGCAAAATAAGCCATTCATTCACTTCATAAAACCAATTTTTTCTCCAAGCTCATAAAACCATGTATTTCTCTTAAACACATCAAGTCCCAACCATTTACAATGAATCCTCATGCCTTATATAAAAAAAAAGGAAGATGGGAGCCACAATAAGTAACTATAAGCCTATTGGCCCAAAATAAATATCCTAAGTTGTCCTTGAGGCTTTGCAAAGCCCAAGGCACAAAAATATCTAAATAAATATCTTTTCTGACTATAAATGGAAATAAAATTGAATTTTAGGCCTGATATGGCTAAGAAAACTTTCCAAATGCACATTCTGCCCAGTCACACATAGTAGCGTAGCACATTGTGTGAAAATTTTGAAAACTTGCCAAGAGCGCAGCGGAGAAGTAGGCCTTTTTGTAGAAGTGTTTTGGAGGCCTTCCTGATGTCAAAAAAGTCTCTGAGATGGATCGTTGGAAAGCCATTGAAGTCTAATTTCTAGATCTACCTTTATATTTTCAATATAACCTCTACAATTTTCCCAAAAAGTGGAAAAGGCCAAGACGGCCAGGAGCGCAACACAGGCTTAGGAAAGAGGGCAGAAAGGTGAAAAAATGAGTGTTTTTGACCCTTTTGAGGGGTCAAAATAACTCCAGTTGAGCTAAACATTTATGAGCATGCTTTTCTTGTGATGGGGATTCCACAAATGTAAGCTGATCCTTCTGAATATGCCCTGTGAAAAAGCACAGCATAGGGTGTGCTGCACTCCTAGGCTCAAAATTTGCAAAAAACAAAAACATCTTCAATTTCCCTAAAAATTGGTAGGTAGGTGTCTCAGGGGTCCTTAGAGACCTTTAGAGAAAATTGGGCCAAAACTCAAAGAATAGCTTGGTATTTTTCATCATTTGGTGTTGGGCCCTCATTTTGGGTAGTTTTGAGCTTCTTTCTTGCAAAGTCGTCTCTCCATTTATAGTGCTCGGTCATTCTCCTTTGCAAGCTCAAGTATTTTTTGGCCTTCTCCAATTTGTCCTCTATATGTATGTTGGATCTCTCAAGCCGTGATTCCATATTATGCCCAATTTCCATGGCATGCAGTTCAGTGAGGGGAAATCGTTGTGCTTGGGCTGATTCTTCCTCTCTCTATTTTGCCAATGATTTTCTAAGACCCATAGTATTAGATCTCTTTCTAGTCTAGCCCTCTTCACCACTATCCTCCTCATAAGTGCCCATGTATTGCTGCAACTACACTTGTGACCTTTGAGCCTCTTTCTGATATTTGAGCACCCTTGCTTCATAGATGGCCAGCTGGCCACTCATTTTTTTGTTCTCCATATGCAGAAAGTGAATGAGATCCTTAAACCTTTCTAACCCAAATTCCAAGTCTTTGATCTGTGCATTCCAGTATTGTAGAAGAGAGTTTACTATTCTTGTCTCATTTTCCTCATCACTGTCTATGAGAATGAGCTCAAATTCTCTTTCTTCCTCATGATTGTCCTCTTCCTCTTTCACTTGTTGTTTACCTTTGTCTTTCACTGGAGTTGAGGAGGAGTGCATGGCCCCTTGCCCTTTGGAGGCAGCAAACACATGCCTCTCTCCTCTTTGATAGGTAATGGTGAAAGGTGCAACAAGTTTCACTTTCAAAGCTTGATCACTAGAGACCTTAGGACTATTTTGCATGGATGATCTTTGTGTGTTCATCTTCCTTAACTTGCTCTTGGCTGCCCTTTTGATTAGCATCTTCACTATAATTTATGCCATCATCACTATCAAGATCCTTAGGACTATCCTTCTCTATTTTTTCAATGCTAGAGGTGCTTTGATCTTTGTTGGGAACATCTTCATTTCCATGAATGTCTTCTTCCTCATCTTTTGACCCACCATATTCATTGTCAAATTGATCCTTTGTATCACTATTTGCATCCTTTGTAAGGTCATTGTCTTGGGTACTTTGATTAGTTTTCCCATCATTGTGAGGGTCCTTTATTTCTTCACTAGGTGAGCTCCTTTGGCTGATCTCTCCTTCACTGCCCTACTTATTATCTTCATTATTTGGCCCTTTGTCATCATTTTCTTTCCTACAGTAAACAACTTGAAACTTTGTTTCTTGGTTGTCTTTTCCATTCTTGAACTGTCATTTTTTTTTTATTCATTGCTTTCATATGCCTCCTCCTCATTGTCTTCTTATGTATTTTTAGTGTCATTTTCTTCATCATAAGACCCAATGTTTTGGCTCTTTTTCTCATTATGGGGCTCACTAATTTCAACTATGTTTTCTTCTTTATCAACACATTAAATTTTGTCACTACCTTTGTTAATTTCTTCTTGGATATCTCCCTCTCTGCCACCTTCCTCTTCTTCACTTTTTTCTTCATTTTCATCATCCTTTCCCTCATTTTTTTCTTTTTTTTCGTCACTGCTTTCTTCTTGGCCATCACTTCTTTCTTCATGGATATCATTACTTTCTTCATTTTTTTTGATTTCTTAGGTGAAGGTGAATGAGGAAGGTCTGTTTGAGGGAATAATTCATGTGAAGAAGATGAACCAAGGTTAGTGGAAGGTGATGGAGGTGCGTGAGAAGGATTTTGAGATGATGATGGTAGACTTTATAGAGGAGTGGGCTAGGGAGTTGTGAAATCATTGTGGGTGATGAAAACCTCCTAGGGGATGCCTTATTGTTCTAGTTGGTGTGAGACAATCACTTTGATAAGGGAATGATGAAAAATACTTGACATTTGTTGGGATGGAGGCCTTTTCTATATGATGGAGGAAATTTTCTCAATACTTTTGCAAAGATAGTAGGGCATGTGTAGCAACTTTTTTTTGGTGAAGTGCATGAGGAGCCTTATGTGGTATGAATAAACTCTAGAGAACCTGCTCTCACAGGTGAATTATTTCATTATTATCTTCATCAAGATAGAATATCTGTCCGATAGATGAGAGAAGGGGAACATAGTTTTATAGTCAGCTTGGCAACTTGGTTTCAAGAATGGGCGATAGCGGCTTAGGTCTATATACTTTTGTTTGAACCACCTTTCTCCTATGCAAGGCATTCTAGTGGCCCTAGAGATGGCATAGGCAGTCAACTCAAATTTTACCCCAGCTAGGTGTACTTTATGGTTATGAAGGTTTAGGGAAAAGATCTTGGTCAACTGAGGGTGACTCTGGAGCTTTTATACCTTTTTATAGAATTCATAGTAGCCCAACTCTTGAAAATAGGTCAAAATAGTAGGGGAGGTTATCAACTCTTCAGTTTTTATAGGTCCAAACCTATTTGGCATCCCTCCCTTCCTTTGCTGCTTTTGAGGCCTTTGAGTCACATCATCTATGTCAAAATTCTCTTCTTTAGACGTATTATCTTTCTTTACCTCTACCTCAAGATCCTTAAAGATAAATGGCATTGCTAGTAAAATGATGTGGAAAGGGAACAAAGGAGATGATGAGTTCTTTGACTAGGTCAAGGCATAGCAGTGTGTAGGCTAAGTGTTGCTTTTAAGGATTTAACTACCTTTTCTAACACCAATTCTCAAATTTCTTAGTGGCCTTATCTTTAGAAAACCATGAATATGCAGGAAAAGGTTCAAAACACCTCTTGAATAGCCTCCACAACATAGAAAATGGCTAAAAAAGAAGGCTACAAAATAGTGGCAAGAGTGCAACACAGTGGTAGAAGCACAGCATGGTGGCCGAGCGGCTCAGGTCACCCTGAACAGGCTTGTCATGCAAAGTCTGGAGTAGTGGTAGGAGCACACCATAGTGGTGGAGTAGCTCGGGTCACCGTGAACAGGCATGTCGTGCAGATTTTGGAGCAGTGGTAGGAGCGCAACACACTTTGTTCATCATCTGAAGCAGTGGCAGGAGTGCAACACAGGGGTTGGGTGGCTCGGGTTGCTCGTGAACGTGCCCTGGTTCAGTGGCTACAGCAGTGCCAGGAGTGTGGCATGGTATTCAGGTGGTTCGGGTCACTCCTGAACGGGCCTGTCATGTAGAGTCTGAATGCTGGGCACAAACATAGGAACACAACACCAATCTACAGGAGCGCAATGCACAGTGTAGATTTACAATGGGATAATATACAGGCACATAGCGCGACTCTACAGGAGTGCAGCACCTGAAAAATTTCACCCGAGGACTTCTAGAAGAAAAATTTGAAAACCCTCACTTTATTTGAAAATGAGCAAAGGAGTGGGGAGATGTTGCTTTGTAGGGGTTTTATACCTTTTGGTAAAAATGAAAGTTGGTTTTGTCCTCTTTTCCTTTTTCTCACTATCTTTTAACTCATGCTTTCCCCTTTCGAAAATTTGAACATGCTTCTAACGTTTTTCTTTTTTAGAAAAGGAACCTTGAACTAACATTTCTTGCTTCTTTTGGATGATATTTTTCATCATTTTTCTACCTTTGTTGTAGTGGAGTATTTATTTTCTTGTCTGCCCTTTTTTCTCTTCTTTAAAAACTCTAATTTTTTACTTTTGCTGAGGTGAAGTTAGTGCTTGTCTGCCAAACCCTATAAGGTAGCTTGAAAACCCTTGAAACCATATGCTGTGATGAAGGAGGTTTCTTCGTCACTATTTTGACCTTCTTTGTCTATCTTCCTGTTAGGTCTCTGTAATTTATTAGCAATATTGGGAGAGTCCAATTACAGAGTTAACATCATTTAAACCACTTTTGGATTCTAGGATCTAGCCCTCCTGAATCCGGAGAGGGATCTCTCCAATATGTACAAATATGGATATGCCTTTGAAGTTTGGGGGTATTTTTATTAGGCTAGTTATGAAGACCAGGGGTTTTTTTTGTTTTGGATGGTTGAGCATGAATTTTACTTGAGGGGAAAGTTATAAATGCAAAAGTTTCAAAAGTGAGAAGTTGCAAGCACATAGAACAGCTTTGGCAGATGGGTAGATATAACACTGGTTTTTAGTCCATTGGGCTATGGAGTCATATCTGGACTTTAATTGAACAATCAACATCAAGGGTGATCCAAGGGGCAAGTCATCTATATCACAAGATCTTTGGGATTTAAATGATGGAATGGAAACAATAAGGTGTTGGAAGGGGTGGAAACTAATAATAATTTCTCCGGGGATTTATAGTCAGTCCAAACAAGAAAAGCCTCTTAAGTAACTGTTTAAAACCAACCAAGGACATGGCTAAACATAGACTTCTTGGGTAAGTTCTTATTAAAGCAGCTTAATTGACAAAAAATCCAGTAATTCACATAATTACCTTCAGAAAGTATGAAAACACATAAGAGAAACACAATGCAACTTAAGATCAGATAAAGTACTTTTAAACCTAGTCTGCTTTCAATCAACACCAAGGGAAATTTCCAGAACCTGCCTTTGGAGAAAAGAATCTAGGAATCAGGGCAAACCTTATCTTCTCTAGTCTAACTTTAATTTCCTCAAGTCTTGAGTAGCTCTGAGTGCTTCTGTATAAAATTTTCTGTTGGAAAAATACTGTGAGCGGGGGGGGGGGTGAATCAGTATTTAATAAAACTTTTTACTTTTCCTTTCTAAAACCCCATACGCGACTTTTCAGAAAAAAAATAGTGTATATACGCGGAAATCCTTTGCAGAACTCGTGTATGCACAGAGATCTAATTAGCATTCAATTCTTAACTCAGATCATTGCATTATTCGTTTATCATATATTTCAGGAAACAGTAAAGAGGTGCAGAAAGAACAGACTAATCATCACATATAGTCAACACACATGAACACCAAGATTTTTAGGTGGAAACCCAATTCGGGAGAAAACCACCGCTGCCGTCGTCTCAGTCTTCAATATTTTATTATAAGGAAAAACATCTTACAATCATGTAATGGTGTAGACTTATACCAGCACGCAGGCACCCACCTGCAGAAGGCTACAACCTTCTCTCGTTTACCAGCCTCACCTGGAAGGGAGCCTCAACCCCCTGATCTCATTTACCAGCCTTACCTGGAAGGGAGCTACTACCCCCTGATATTAGCACCAGCCTCTGCTGACATAAAGCTTCTATTATCAGACTAAAGGCTTCTACCCTCAGATCCACCATAGACCACGTTTCATAAATTTTCAAACTGGATCAAACAGCTTCAACACAATTCTTCACTTATCAACAAATATCCCTTTTTATTTCATCAGTCAGAATAGTGAAACCACTGTAACCAGAATATCAGAAATAGACCAGACTTCAGAAGATATATGCAGAATCTCAATCGTCTTTTGTGCAATCATCAATTCAAATACCATATGCGCTTTTCATTGAACAGACCCACGTATACACACGCCTTAACTGAAGTTAACCCGCGTATACATTTGTGCAACTTCTCAGAAAAACTCTAACATCCCATACGCTCTTTTGTCTGAATGGATCCGCGTATACACGCGCTTTTCACGAAACGAACCTACGTATGGATCTATAAAAGATAAAATTTGCACAACAGATCAGATCTATGAACTTACCCAGATTTCTTCAACTTCTTCAACTGATTTGCACCAGGTCTTCATCACTTCTTTTCAGATCATCCAAGAGATTCACCATTTCAAGATCAAGAGATCTTGAATATTCATTATATTCATAGATACATCATAGATTCAGATCTATCAATTAAGAGCAGAGTTCAACCATGCAGATATACTTCAGAGTGAAGTATTCATTAGAGCCCAGACACATGCACACCTTTCACAATGATTTCCTTCTCCTTATATAGGTTTACCCTTTTTCAATACCATGAGCCAAAACCACCTTACTTCTGATGGTATTCCTGGACAGGGTCACATAGACGAATCATTACTCAATTCAATGGGTCAATACCATGGTGGTTACCCCTGGTTTTAGATATTTAGAGCTCTTTTTCCCATACGTGACTTGGCACGTTGTTTCCCCCGTGCATACGCTACTTGGTCTAGACAAATCCGCATATGCCTTGAGACACACTCTTTTCATCATTGTTTCAACACATACTGAAATTCCTTTCATCATTACATCATATCACATCAAATTTACATCATTACCAAGTCCATCAAGTAAAGAAAAACTTCATCAATTAGGTTTCCATTATCTTCATCAAGTGCGTTGCCATCAAGGACAACACTCAGCATCATATTGCCAACAATCTCCCCCTTTGGACTTGATGGCAACCACGATGGTGTTTGATCACCACAACAGATAGATACATTAAGAATACAATGACACCATGTCACTCTCCCATTATTTGACATCATTCTTTCCTTTTATTCAAACACCATGTTACTCTCCCCCTTTGACATCAAGGGAAAAGGGCGGACCAAAACCAACACAAGGTTTTTCTCCTCATGTAGAAGAAGCGCTCTGCAGATCTGATGTGCACTGAAGTGACCAAGCTCCCCCTGAGTTCATGCTGAATCTTCAAACATATTTTACATTGAAGTACATGACTCTTTGACCTTCCTATCACCAATGACTCATACTTACATCAAAGATCCATCCAAGTGGATTTACATATGAGACTCAAATACCCAAACAAGTGGGGTTACACATATCAAGTCAACTACCCAACCAAGTGGGTTTACAAATTTGACTCAGCTACCCAACCAAGTAGGTTTACAAATTTTGACAAGTCCTTACATGACTGAATATTGCAATTTTACATCATGGGTCTCAACAAGACCTTTTTATCAAATTACAAGTATGACTTTTTACGACCAATACCAGAAAGACCTCAAGAGAGAGATCATATTTCAGAATCATCATAATGCCAACAATGCATTATACTGAGCAAGACTAGTGCTCCCCCTAAAAATGTGCATCCAAACATCCTTTCCATATGTCCAAGGCTCCTCCTTAGCTTGTGCAATCTGAATACTTTTAACAGCAAGTCATCGGCAGCAATCTCTGCATGATCTGTCCTTAACTCTGAATCAAAAAGACTTCCATCTTATCCAAAAGATACTCTTCATTAACTAGCAATCCGGGCACATTCATAAACATCAACATAAGAAACCATGTATTATGTCATCATCATTTAAATAAGCAGATATAGTGCCAATAATACAATCATCGGTAGTCAGACTGATGCTCCCCCTGAACTGGTACTCCTGATCTTCAACTGCCATATTGAATCTCTTATCATCAATGCATACGCGACTATGTCAGCTGGAACTTGTGTGTATACGTGACTTTAGTTTACTTAACCCGCGTATGGAAAGTGAAACATTGAAAACTTCACATTCCTTCATCTCCCCCTGAATTTGTCCTTCCTATACCTGTCTTCTTTACATCAAATGCTTTTTCAGAAAGAAACATACCCAGAATAATCAAATAGTACTAAAAAAATGCTGACCCTCAACTAGAAATTGTCAGCAACTATCCATATGCGGCTTTCTGGCCATATACTCGCGTATATACGTGACTGTGTTTTAGGAAACCTGCGTATCCAATTTAATCTTCTGAATTTAAGCAGATTTGTTCTTTTGACTGCAAGAGACTACTCCCAGCTTTTGTCTTAGATACTCGAATGCTTCCCTGGATAGAGGTTTGGTAAAGATATCAGCAACTTGTTCTTTGGAGGGAACATACTCCAACTTCACCTTTTGTTCAAGCACTTGTTCACGTAAGAAGTGATACTTGATGGGAATATGCTTGGTCTTCGAATGCATAACAGGATTCTTTGAGATACTGATGGCACTTGTATTATCACACATAATGGAGATAGGAGGTGTACATTTGATTTGAAAATCTTGCAAGGTTTGCATCATCCAAAGGAGTTGAGTGCAACAAGATGCGGCAGCCACATATTCAGCTTCTGCTGTAGATAAGGCAATAGAATTTTGCTTCTTGCTGAACCAAGATACCAACCGGGGCCCCATATGCACCACCACTTGTGCTTTTCCGATCATCAACATTTCCAGCCCAATCTGCATCTGTGTGAGCATGAAGTGTAAGATCAACATTCTTTGGATACCATAGTCCAAAGTCTTGAGTTCCTTGTAGATTTTTGAATATTCTTTTGACAGCCTGTAGGTGAGACTCTTTTGGATTAGCTTGGAATCATCCAACAATCCCAACTGCATGCATAATGTTCGGTCTAGTCCCAGTGAGGTAAAGTAGGATTACTATCATTGATCTGTATTGTGGTTGATTCACTGTAGGAGAATCATCATGAGAGCTGAGATTACATCCGGTTATCATTGGTGTACTTACAGTTTTGCATTCTTCCATGCCATACTTCTTCAGAATTTTCTTAAGATATTTTTCTTGTGATAAGAATATACCATCTGTAGTTTGATGCACTTGCAAGCCAAGAAAGAATGTTAGTTCTCCAAGTAAAGACATTTCAAATTCTTGCTACATGACAGAAGCAAATTTCTGACTCATAGAATCTTCATTACTCCCAAATATGATATCATCAACATATACAACCACAATCAATAGTTTATAATTTTCAACTTTTGTGTATAAGTTGCTATCAACAGACCCCTTTTAAAAACCTTGTTGATGAAGATATTTGTCAAGATGATAATACCATGCCCTTGGAGCTTGTTTGAGACCATAAAGAGCCTTTTTAAGTCTACAAACAAGATTTTCATCATTTCCAAAAATGAATCCTTCTGGTTGTTCTATATAAACTTCTTCTTCTAGATCACCATTGAGAAAAGTAGATTTAACATCCATTTGATAAACTTTGATTTGTTGAAAACTTGAAAAAGCAAGAAACATTCTTATGGCTTCAAGTCTAGCTATAGGAGCAAAATTTTCTTCAAAGTCTATACCTTCTTGTTGAGTATACCCCTTGCAAACAAGTCTAGCTTTGTTTCTTATAACATCCCCATTCTCATTTAACTTGTTTTTGAATATCCATTTAGTTCCAATGACATTTTTGTTGTGAGGTCTTGGTACTAATTCCCAAGTGTTATTCTTTTCAATTTGATCAAGATCTTCATTCATGGCTTGAACCCAACATTCATCTTTGCTAGCTTGATTGACATTGTGTGGTTCAATAGTGGATAGAAATGCCAGATAGCTAGAAGATCCCACAAGGGTCCTTCTTGTTTGTACACCTGATCCCTTATCACCCAAGATTTGAGATTCTGGATGATTCTTTTGAACATATATGGATGGAGCTTTTTCAGATAAATCATCATCAGGTTATTCATTCGATTCATGATCTATATCATTGCTATTTGTTGAAGAAGGACAATAGTCACCATCGTCTTCATTTTTTGTTTGTTTTTCTTCTTTAGGGGCTGCAGGAGACTCATCAATAACAACATAAATACATTCAATAATATTTTGAAACCTTTTATTGTAACATTTATATGCTCTGCTTGTGGATGAGTAACCAAGAAGTACCCCTTCATCTACTCTGGGTTCAAACTTGCCAAGTTTTTCATCATTATTTTTGATAAAGCATTTACTTCCAAAAAATCTGAAATGCTTCACAGAGGGAGGATTACCATACCAGAGTTCATATGGAGTTTTGTCACTATTTACCTGAACATGTGCCTTGTTGAGAATGTTTACTGCAGTATGTACTGTTTCTCCCCAGAATGTGTCAGGTGTTCCAGAATCATCAAGCATAGCTCTAGCCATTTGCTGAACTGTTCTATTCATTCTTTCTGCTACACCATTTTGTTGTGGAGTTCCTGCCACAGAGAACTGTCTTTTTATGCCATGTTGTTCACAAAATTCAAGGAATTCATTTGATGTATATTCTCCTCCTCGATCAGATCTAAGACACTTGCTTTTTAGATCTACTTCATTTTCAACTAGTGCTTTGAAGATCTGAAATTTCACAAATGCTTCATCTTTGTGTTTAATCAACCCAATCCAACACATTCTAGAGAAATCATCAATAAATAAGATATAGTATTCTTCACCACGTGGTGAATTTTTCCTCATCGGTCCACATATTTCAGTATGAATGAGTTCAAGAGGCTTACTTGATGATCCTTCTTTGGCATTAAATTGCACTCTGGTTTGCTTACCAAATTGGCAGGATTTGCATATGATACTTTCAGGTAGAGTAATATTGGGAAGACCACGAACGACATTAAGTCTGCTTGATTTGTTGATTTGAGAGAAGCTTAGATGCCCCAGCCTTCTATGCCATAGCCAGTTTTCTGAAGATTTACTCAAGTAAAATTGTTCTTTGCAATTCTTCAAAACATACAGGTTGCTTGGAGTTCTTTTTCCTTTTATAATTATTTTACCTGTATCAGGATCACGAACCACACATTCTTTTGAACTAAAGACAACTTCAGTTCCTTGATCACACATTTGACTTACACTCAACAAGTTATGCCTTAATCCGTCCACATACATGACATCATTAGCCTTCACCTTTTCCTTTAGAAACACAGACCCTTTTCCTTTAATTATAGCAGGAGTATCATTTCCAAAAGTAACTTTATTTTCTTTTTCTAGAGCATTATATGCATGAATTTTGTCTTTATCACCTGTCATGTGTCTTGAGCATCCGCTATCAATATACCATTGATTTTCTTCACCTTCTGCAAATAACGCTATGCCACAATTTTCAACCTGTGATTCCTTCTTTTTCCATATTTTGGATTTTGAAGGAAGATGCTCTTTTGGCTGAACTTTTCTCCTGCATTCAGATTCTTCATGGCCAAATTTATTGCAATAAGCACATTCAACTTCACTTTGAAGAGGAGAAAAGTTGTTATAGGTATTCTTCTTTGGTTCAATATCCATCCTTTTCTTTCTTACTTCTCTTGTCATGATGGTTTTATATGCAACACATTGAACAGCTTTATGACCAAAATTGTGACATGAGAAACATTGTCCATTGAAGTAGAAATTTCTGCGATTATGAAATCTTCCATTTGAATTTACCTGTTGGTTGTAGCTTTTGTGAGAGACATCTCTGTTGGTGTTCCTTGAATTGAGATGATCATTCTTTACCTGTAAGGTTTCTTTATTCCCTTGCTGAGTGGCTGAATGAAGTAAACCAGCTGTAGCTGCTTTTAGATAATTTGGTGCTGAGGCTTGAGAAGATTCTCCATTATATCCAAGACCTGTCTTTATAAGAGGAGAACGTTGTACCTTGATAATTTCATCTAAAGTTTCAGATCCTTTAGCAAATCTAAAATTCAGAGTCTTTACTTTCTCAAATTCTTTTCTTACACTTACCACTTCACATTCTAATTTCTCATTGTGTTTCCTTGCTTCTTCAACTTGCTTTTCCAAAATCTCAATGGTTATTTTCCTTTCTTCTAAGATAATTTTACATTCTTCTAAGAGATTTTTGCTTTCTTCCAGGCGTATTTTGAGTTGTTTGTTCTCTTCAAGAAAATCATTGTCCTCTAGAGCATCCATAAAAGTATCATGTTCTTCTTTAGATTCAAATGCCATGAGAAGTCTAAGATCTTGTTCACATTCTTCCTCACTATCAGATATCCCATCACTGTCATTATGAGTATAGTAACTTCTTCTAGTGCTAGACCGGTTCTTATTCCTTCTTGCTACTTCTTTCCCTTTAGCAGGTGTTTCTTTATGAGGACACTTAGCAGCATAGTGACCAATTCTTCCACATTCAAAACATTTGAAAGGAAGCTTACCTCTGAACCATCCTGTGCCTAGTTGGAGTTTCTTTACAAAATTTGCCTCATCTTCTTCTGAGATATATCTGGAATCTTTTGCTTCTTGTACTTCTTTCCCTTTTGTTGAAGCTTTGAAGACAACCTCCTTGACTTCAGATGGTCCTCCTCTTCTCATTTCATATGCAGTTAGAATTCCATGAAGTTGCACCATAGTAAGATTTTGAAGGTCCTATTTTTCTTCAAGAGCAGAAACTTTTGACTCAAACTTGACTGTTAGTGATCTTAAAATTTTCTCAACCAAAGTAGATTCGGTTATTTTTTCTCCCAGATTTCTCATATGGTTTACAACATCATCAACACGTAAAAAGAAACTGGCAATATTCTCATCACTATGCATTTTTAAATTTTCATATTCAATTCTGAGAGATTGAAGTTTTTTCACTTTTTACCTTTGCATCACCTTCATAGCTTAGGATGATTTTGTCCCATATCTCCTTTGCTATATTCAGCTGCATGAATTTGACAAATTCTGCTTCAGTTAGACTTCCTGTTATGGCATTGACCACTTTTTCATTTGATTCATAATTCTTTCTTTCAGTTGGATCTGTTGGTGTGGCAGCTGGATATTGATATCCTTGTTCAAAAATGGCCCATACATCTACTCCCATAGACTGAAGATAGGATCTCATCCTCATTTTCCAGAAGATTAAATTTCTTTTGTTGAAGAGCGGAGGCTTGATAGATGTTGTTCCCTCGTGATTGCTCATCCTGCTTGATCTTCCTTCTAGCGGTTAAGCCTTTTCAGAAGGACCCGCTCTGATACCAATTGTTGGAAAAATACCGAGAGGCGGGGGGTGAATCAGTATTTAATAAAACTTTTTAATTTTCCTTTCTAAAACCCCATACGCAAATTTTCAGAAACAAAATAGCGTATATACGTGGAAATTCTTTGTAGAACTCGCGTATGCACAAAGATCTAATTAGCATTAAATTCTTAACTCAGATCATTGCATTATTCATTTATCAGATATTTCAGGAAACAGTAAATAGGTGCAGAAAGAACAGAATAATCATCACATATAGTCAACACACATGAACACCAGGATTTTTAGGTGGAAACCAAATTTGGGAGAAAACCACCGCTGCCGTCGTCTCAGTATTCAATATTTTATTATAAGGAAAAACTTCTTACAATCATGTACTGGTGCAGACTTATACCAGCATGCAGGCACCCACCTACAGAAGGCTACAACCTTCTCTCGTTTACCAGCCTTACCTAGAAGGGAGCTTCAACCCCCTGATCTCGTTTACCAGCCTTACCTGGAAGGGAGCTACTACCCCCTGATATTAGCACCAGCCTCTGCTGACAGAAAGCTTCTATTATCAGACTGAAGACTTCTACCTTCAGATCCACTGCAGACCACATTTCATCAATTTTCAAACTACATCAAACAGCTTCAACACAATTCTTCACTTATCAACAAATATCCATTTTTATTTCATCAGTCAAAACAGTGAAACCACTGTAACTGGAATATCAAAAATAGACCAGACTTCAGAATAGATATGTAGAATCTCAATTGTCTTTTTTGCAATCATCAATTCAAATACCATACGCGCTTTTCATTGAATAGACCCGCGTATACACGTGCCTTAACTGAAGTTAACCCGCGTATACATTTGTGCAACTTCTCAGAAAAACCCTAACATCCCATACACGCTTTTGTCTGAATGGATCCACGTATACACGCGCTTTTCACGAAACGAACCTGCGTATGGATCTATAAAAGATAAACTTTGCACAACAGATCAGATCTATGAACTTACCCAGATTTCTTCAACTTCTTCAACTGATTTGCGCCAGGTCTTCATCACTTCTTTTTAGATCATCCAAGAGATTCACCATTTCAAGATCAAGAGATCTTGAACCCTCATTATGTTCATAGAAACATCATAGATTCAGATGTATCAATTAAGAGCAGAGTTCAACCATGCAGATATACTTCAGAGTGAAGTATTCATTAGAGCCCAGACACATGCACACCTTTCACAATGATTTCCTTCTCCTTATATAGGTTTACCCTTTTTCAATACCATCAGCCAAAACCACCTTACTTCCAATGGTATTCCTGGACGGGGTCACATAGACGAATCATTACTCAATACAATGGGTCAATACCATGGTGGTTACCCCTGGTTTTACATATTTAGAGCGCTTTTTCCCATACGCGACTTGGCACATTGTTTCCCACGTGCATACGCTACTTGGTCTAGACAAATCCGCGTATGCCTTGAGACACACTCTTTTCATCATTTTTTCAACACATACTGAAATTCCTTTCATCATTACATCATATCACATCAGATTTACATCATTACCAAGTCCATCAAGTAAAGAACAACTTCATCAAGTAGGTTTCCATTATCTTCATCAAGTGGGTTACCATCAAGGACAACACTCAGCATCATATTGCCAACATTTTCATCCTCCCATGTAGAATCGTCAGTGGCTAAGTTCTTCCACTTAATGAGATACTTTGAAATTGATCGATTTCATAGCTGTCAAGTTCTTGTTTCTGTTACTGCTTCAAGTTGCAATATGATTTTTCCTTCCTCATCAAGTTCTCGCAATATTGTTTGAACTGGAATATTTTCACCTATAACCTTCTTTAAGCATGAAACATAGAAAACTGGATGCACTCGCAAAGAAGCAAGAAGCTCCAATTTGTATGCCATAGTACCAATCTTTTGCAACACCTTGTAAGGACCATATTACTTTGGCGATAATTTATTATCCTTCTTAGCTTTCTTGAGGGAAATTTGTTTGTACGGTTGTAGCCGTAAATATACACAGTCTCCTACATCAAACCTTCTCTCACTGCGATGTTGCTCTGCCTATTGTTTCATTTGATTTTGTACCAAATTTAGGTTATCCTTTAAGATTTGGAGAACTTATTGTTGATGCTCAATGTGATCTTCAACTATTTGAACCTGAGAATTTTATCTTAAATATGGTGTGATGGGTGGTGGATGATATCCCTAAAGTGCCATAAACGGGGTCAATTTTGCTGTAGTATGGAAGGAATTGTTATACCACCATTCAGCGAGAGGTAGCCACTTGACCCATTGTGTTTATCAGATATAAAACAATGAATATATCCTTCCAAAAATTTATTCACTATCTCAGTTTGACCATCGGATTGAGGATGATAAAATGAGCCATGAGCTAACTGAGCACCGAAACAAGAAAATAACTCTATACAAAAATTTCCTGTAAAAATGGGATCTTTGTCGCTCACAATAACCTTTGGGTTTTCATGTAGCTTTTGAATTGTGTCTATAAATTTAGTAGCAATTGTACTTACTTTAAATGGATGAGATAATGCACAAAAGTGTGCATACTTGGTAAGTCTATAAACTACCACCATGATGACACTTTTTCCTCCAGACATAGGTAAACCTGTGATAAAATCCATTGAAATCTCCTCCCAACATTTACTTGGAATGGATAAAGGTTGTAGAAGACCCAGGGTCTTAATTGTCTCAACTTTATTTCACTAGTAAACCAAGAATTTTTCCACAAAATTTTTAATATCAGATTTAAGGCCATCCCAAAAAACTTCTTTCTTCACCCTGTGGTAATTTTTTAAAAATCTTGAGTGTCCTCCTAAAGGAGAAGTGTGAAATTTGAAAAGAATCTTTTGTTTTAGTTGGGAATTCTTACAAAGATATAAGTGATCTGTGTACCATAAGGAATCATTTTTCTAGCTAAATGTATTAGATGCACCAGGATCTTGCTGTAATGCTTGAATGACTGTCCACACTTCTTCATCCTTCTTCCATTCATCCCTTGCTTCAGTTATCCAATATGGTTGGATAGTAGAAATGACACAAAGTAATGCTTCCACCTATTCATTCTTTCTTGAGAGTGCATTTGCAACAACATTTAGCTTCCCCTTTTTGTAGATTATTTCAAATTCATAACCCAACATCTTTGTGACCCATTTTTGTTGCTCCTCTGAGGATAGTCTTTGCTCCAAAAAGTGTTTAAGACTATCATGATTCATTTTTACCTTGAAGTGTCTTCCTATTAGGTAAGGTTGCCATTACTTTAGTGCATGTAGTATTGCTAACATTTCCTTTTCATAAATATATTTATGTAAATACTTTCCTTTGATTGGACAACTTTCAAAAGAAATGTGTCTTCCTTCTTGCATGAAAATAGCACCAATTCCATTTCTCGAGGCATCACATTCCACAATAAAGGTTTTTGTGAGGTCTGGCGTAGCTAAGACCAGTACTAGACACATTTCCTCTTTGAGATGTTCGAAGGATTTAGTTTCTTCAGGAGTCCATGAAAATGCATATTTCTTCAATAATGTTGTTAGAGGTGTAGGGTGTGGAGCCCAATTATCTTGTTTATTTTGCATCACAGCATTGGACCCCTGTACCTTAATGGGGGCGGAAACGCTAGCCAAAATTAAACACTGCCTCGAGGGTCTAGGGGGGTGGTTGCGACTTTATGGAGCACCCCCCCCCCCCCCCTAGCGGGGGGTTTCGGGGGCAGCGCCCCCGAAGCTAAAAACATATGTAAATTTTCCTTGTAAAAGTATAGCAATTTCTAGTCAATCTGGGCCATTCATTAGGCAGATGATATGACGATAGAAGTTATGTTTATTTTAGGGTTTTATACCCTAGAAGGCAACCCTTCTCTTTGTATGAGGGTATTGTATTGCGGCTGTGTATTGTATGTGTATTCTAGGAGCGATAAATGGATAGGGAGATTGTGAGAGAGAATAGAGAATATTACAACGGATCTGCTATAGGTTGTGTCTCTTCATTTTGTTGGATAATAGAAAGGAATGAATGGTTGTTCCAGGTGGACATAGCCCAAACTAGGTGAACCACGTATATTTGTGTCTCTCTAGTTTTATGTGTTTTGTGTGCTTGTGTTTTCTGCATATTTTATGTGTTTCATTGCTTTTTAATATTTAATTATCTAACAACTAGTATCAGTGCCAAAGGTCTATTTGGATGATAAAATCACAAGAAAGAAGGGTTCCTGGTTCGAGTGGGAGCAATGGCAGAAGATGGTAAATTTAGGGTCGAGAAATTTAATGGCCAAAAATTCCTACTATGGAAGATGCAGATGGAAGATTATCTGTATCAGAAAGATCTATACCTACCATTGAGCGAAAAAACAAAGGAGCCAATGGCTATGATAGATGCAGAATGGGATATTCTTGATAGAAAGGCACTTGGAACAATACGGTTGTGCCTCACGGCATCGGTAGCCTTCAATATTTCAAACGAAACAACAACAAAGGGTTTGATTAAGGAGTTGGCAAAATTATATGAAAAACCCTTAGCCTCAAACATGGTTTTTCTTATGAAATTTTTATTTCATATAAAGATGTCTCAAGGTGGATCTGTTGCAAACCATTTAAATGATTTCAATACAGTTACCAATTAGGTAATTTCTGTAGGGGTAAAATTTGATGATGAAGTTAGAGCTCTGTTATTTTTGTGCTCATTTCCAGAAAGTTGGAATGGTTTAGTTATGGCCATTAGTAACTCTGTCTCTGGATATATTACTTTAAAGTTTGATTATGTTGTTAATGTTATCCTTAGCGAGGAAATGCAATGGAAAAGCTCCGGTGAGACATTGGGTAATGATTTGAGTGCAGAGTCTAGGGGAAGAAGAATGGAAATAGGAAAGAGCTTGGGATATTGCAGTAAATCAAGGAAAGGCAGATCCAATTCTAGATCAAGGATAGTGTGCTGGAAATTTGAAAAGAAAGGACACCTAAAGAAAAACTATAGATCTCGGAAGGGAAAAGAAGGAGATGCACAACAAGAAAACAATCATGAAGCAAATGTGATAGGTGATGTGTTACAAGATTCCTTGATTCTTTCTTCCAAAAATGTTACTAATTTATGGGTAGTAGATTCAAGGGCTTCATTCCATGCCACACCTGATAAGAAATATTTTCATGAGTATGTTCAAGGAGATTTTGGAGAAGTCCATTTGGGTGATGATAAACCCTATAAAATTGTTGAATGGGTAACGTTCTTGTAAAACAGTAGAATGGAAACCAATGGCTATTAAAGTAGGTAAGGCATGTTCCAGATCTGAAGAAAAATATGATTTCAACAGGGCAGTTAGGGGGTGAAGGTTGTGTGAAAACCTTCATAGATAAAACATGGAAGGTCACCAAAGGAGCCCTCGTAATAGCAAAAGGTGAAAATGTTGGTACCTTTTTTTATGCAATGGTATTTCTAACTTTGTTAATGCTTTAACTTCCAAAGGACAAGATGCAACATTATAGCATCATAGGCTTAGACACATGAGTGAGAAGGGGATGAAGTTTCTTCACTCCAGAAATTTTTTGTCGGGTTTGAAGAATGTTGATTTGGATTTCTGTGAGAATTTCATTTATGGAAAATGGAAGTGAGTCAAATTTCTCAGAATTGGAAAAGAAAAGAGGAGCAAAAAAATAGAGCTTGTGCATACATATATATGGGAACCTGCTCGAGTATCATCTCTCAGTGGCTCTCGTAAATATGTTACTTTTAATGATGATGCAACTAGAAAAACTTGGATTTATTATATTCAGAATAAATCTAATGTATTTGATACTTTCAAGAAACGGATAGCTTTGGTTGAGATTGTTAAGCCCCTATATTAATAGTGTAGCCCCTTATTATGTTAGTGTAGCCCCCCTTATTGTTATTATTGTACCCCTGTAACCCCCATATTGTTATTATTGTGCCCTTACATTATTATTGTTAGGTCGGCTAGGATTACATTGTGGCCCCACTAGGATTATATTGTGGCCCCATGGACTCCTATATATAGAAGGAGGGTTTGTTCATTTGGATCATCCAAGAATTGTGCATTTATTTAATGTATTGGAGGTTGCCCCCTCGAAGTGGCTTATTTCTAAGGAGTTTATATCTCTTTTCTTCTATTTTTGAAGCTGGTTACACAACATTTGGTATCAGAGCTTTGGGATTCTAGGGTTTCGCTGCTCCAAACAGGTCATCGTGGACTTTTCGCTATAACTTTTTTTCTACGAAGCTTCAGAAGCTGAAATCTCTAGGGTGCGAAGCTGCAATCTTGAGAAAGGTTTTCTAAAAATTTCAGATCTTGGTTCGCAATATTTGAGGAGATATCATCTGTGGAAGTTAGGTATCTTTTCAGGCTCATAAACAGGTCATCGTGGCATTTGCGCTATAAAGTTTTTTGTACGAAGGTTCAGAGTCTGAAATTCATATGGTGCAAAGCTGACATTCTGAGGAAATTCGTCAAAACATTTCAGAGCTTGGTTCGCAATATTTTTGGAGATATGATCTGTGGAAGGTAGTGCTTTTTCAGGCTCCTGAATTTCATCTCAAAGAGGTGATCGTGGGAAAACTTCAATAACTCTCTCTCTGGGCATTGGATTGAAGTTCCGTAAAAATTGGTTGCAAGTACACAGACTGAAGTTTTTTGGCTATCAATTTCAGAGACAAAGGACAAAACGGTGACACGTGGCAAGTCGTACAAGTTCGCTCTACTAAACCAGTCCAGAATTAGGTCATTGTGGAAGATTGGACACAACTTTGTCTTGGAGAATCCAAATCAGGTCAGACCTGTGGCATTTGAAAGAAGCTTCAGAGATCTACTACAGGGCTGAATTTCAGATATCGAAGATTTTCAGCTACAGAGATAATTCAATTTCAATATCGAGCTCCTAAAAGCTAGTAAAAGGTGTGTATTTTTTTCCGAATTGCATAAGTCTTGTTTGAAGAATCAAGTTGAAGTGATTCCAAGGGCATCTTGTAGAATAGATATCAATATTGGATTCTAAAATGGCCCCTAAAAATAATTCAACACCCATCAAGCCTTCAGAAGGCTCTACCATGACTCAGGAAGATGAAGAATTGCAACATGATCTATCAAAATTACAAGAACAAGTGCAACAAATTTCACTCTCGCAAAGAGCAGCAAAAAATGAAATGGAAGTTTTGCAGAAAGGTGTGGAAGTGAAGATGGATGGTTTGAAGAAAGGCATGGAAGCTAAGATGGATGGCGTGGAAGTAAAGATGGAAGGTTTGAAGAAAGGCGTGGAAGCTAAAATGGATGGTGTGCAAGCTAAGATGGATGGCGTGGAAGCTAAGATGAAGGGCATGGAAGCTAAGATGGATGGCATGGAAGTGGGCATGGAAGCTAAGATGGATGACATGAAAGACAACATAGAAAACATGAAGAATGATCTAAAAGCATACATGGAAGGCTTGATGACAAGCTTAAAACCAAAAATGATTCCTAATGGCGGAAATATAGGAGAAGAACCTCATGATGAGAACAAAATAAATGTTAATCATGATTTCATAAACTCGAATTTTGGTGGGAAGAACCACCATATTCCAAAAATGGATATGAGGAAGTTTGATGGAAAGGATCCTGTAACATGGATACTACAGATGGAGCAATATTTTGATCTCCATAGCGTGCAAAACACACAAAAGGTACGCATTGCAACTTTACATTTAGAACAAAATACATTTGTATGGTATCGATGGCTTTGCTCCCGTAAAAAAATTGTCACTTGGTCAGTTTTTACGGAGGAAATGATAGCACATTATGAGGATACAAAGAGCAACACCTTCTTTAGCCAATTGATAAATCTCAAACAAAAGGGTTTAGTGGGGCGGCACATTGAGGACTTCCAAAAATTGAATATAAGGGTAACTGATATTCCAGAGGAACACAGGATTGATCTCTTCATAGGTACTCTAAAGGATAACATCCAACATGAAGTTCGTGTTTTGGAACCTGATTCATTGGAGAAGGCATTCAGGTTGGCAAGAAAAGTTGAATGTAAAATTATGGTGACAAGGAAGCCTACCACTCAATTCTATAAAGAAGGAAGTGTTGCTACGCCTAGATTTCCACAACCTACAAGGTTGACACCACAACAATTGGAAGAAAAAAGAGCAAAAGGGCTTTGCTATAGTTGTGATAGCAAATACACTAAAGGTCATGAGTGTGCTGAGAAGAAATTATTTTACATAGATTGTGAAGAAGAAGAAGAAAATGAACAAGAAGAGGATATACACCAGGAACCACCCCTAGAAGAGGAAGAAATGAATCCGACCATATCGTGTAATGCACTGGCAGGAATTACCACTCCTCGAACTCTCAAGATAGAAGGACATATAAAGAAGAAAAGGGTAATAGTGTTGATTGATTCAGGTAGCACCCATAATTTTATTCATTATAAGGTAGCCAAGGAATTAAATTGTTTCCTATACCCAACACCAGAATGTCAAGTGATGGTTGCCAATGGAGGAACTATAAATTGCTCTGGAAAATGCCATAATATCAAGCTAACCATGGGGGAATATGTGTTGACTAGTCCAATGCTTTCCATTCCTATGGGAGGTGCTGATGTTGTACTAGGAGTACAATGGTTACAATCTTTGGGGACGGTAGCTTTTAATTTTCAGGAACTTTTCTTGAAATTCTTTTCAGAAGGAAAGGAAGTCGAACTACGGGGTATTGAAGGGAAGCCAGGAAGGATAATAAGCTCTAATGGCATGACAAAGCTTCTAAAGAAAGAACAACGAGGCGTAATTGCACAATTATGCTCACTAGAAGTTCCAACATCAAAATCATCTATTTCTGGAGATCTCCAACAAGTCTTGGACAATCATTCCAAGGTGTTTGAAACTCCCAAAGGACTCCCACCTATTCGTGATCATGATCATGCTATTCATTTGATTTCAGGAAGTGTTCCTCCAAACATCAGGCCTTATAGATATCATTACTTCCAAAAGAGCGAAATTGAACGTATGATTGCAGAAATGTTAGAGGCGGGTATAATTCAACCTAGTCAAAGTTCTTTCTCTGCTCCTGTAGTATTGGTACACAAGAAGGATGGATCATGGTGCATGTGTTAGGATTATAGGGAGCTCAATAAGCTCACCATTAAAGATAAATTTCCCATTCCTGTGATTGATGAATTATTGGATGAATTACATGGAGCAATTTATTTTACCAAGTTGGATCTTCGTTCAGGATATCATCAAATTAGAATGAAGACTGAAGATATTCCAAAAACGACATTTCGAACTCATGAGGGTCATTATGAATTTTTGGTCATGCCTTTTGGCCTTACCAATGCACCTTCTACATTTCAAGGGTTGATGAATTCCATTTTCAAACCCTTCCTTAGAAAATTTGTGCTAGTATTTTTTGATGATATACTAATCTACAGCAGGTCTTGGAAGGATCATGTTGAACATGTTGACGGGGTGCTCAAACTATTGTAGGAGAAACAATTATATGCAAAAACATCCAAATGTTTCTTTGGAGTACAAGAGGTGGAATATCTGGGTCATATTATATCTCACGAGGGTGTTAAAGTAGACCCTAACAAAATTAAAGCCATTAAGGAATGGAAAGTCCCTAAGACAATAAAGCAGTTGCGAGGATTTCTCGGGTTAATAGGCTATTATCGTAAGTTTGTTAAGAATTATGGAAGAATAGCAGCACCTCTAACAACATTATTGAAGAAAGATGCATTTTCATGGACTCCTGAAGCAACTAAGGCCTTTGAACATCTTAAAGAGGCAATGTACCTAGCACCGGTCTTAGCTACGCCAGACTTCACAAAAACCTTTATTGTGGAATGTGATGCCTCAGGAAATGGAATTGGTGCAGTTTTAATGCGGGAAGGAAGACCCATTGCTTTTGAAAGTCGTCCAATCAAAGGAAAGTATTTACAGAAACCTATTTATGAGAAGGAAATGTTAGCAATGCTGCATGCACTAAAGAAATGGAGAACTTACCTAATGGGAAGACACTTCAAGGTAAAAACTGATCATGATAGTCTGAAACACTTTTTGGAACAAAGACTATCTTCAGAAGAGCAGCAAAAATGGGTCACAAAGATGTTGGGTTATGACTTTGAAATAATCTACAAAAAAGGAAAGCTTAATGTTGTTGAAGATGCACTCTCAAGAAAGAATGAAGAGGTGGAAGCATTGCTTTGTGCCATTTCTATTATCCAACCAGATTGGATAACCGAAGCACGAGATGAATGGAAGAAGGACAAAGATGTATGGACACTCATTCAAAAGTTGCAGCAAGATCCTAGTACATCTGATACATTTAGTTGGAAAAATGATTCCTTATGGTACAAAGATCGCTTATATCTATGTAAGAATTCCCAACTAAAACAAAAGATTCTTCTGGAATTGCACACTTCTCCTTTAGGAGGACACTCAGGATTTTTAAAAACTTACCACAGGGTGAAGAAAGAATTTTTTTGGGATGGCCTTAAATCTGATATTCAAAAGTTTGTGGCGGAATGTTTGGTTTGCCGGCAGAATAAAGTGGAAACAATTAAGACCCCGGGACTTCTACAACCTTTATCCATTCCAAGTCAACGTTGGGAGGAGATTTCAATGGATTTTATCACGGGTTTACCTAAGTCTGAAGGAAAGAGTGTCATCATGGTGGTAGTTGATAGACTTACCAAGTATGCACACTTTTGTGCATTATCTCATCCATTTAAAGCAAGTACAGTTGCTACTACATTTATGGACAGAATTCAAAAGCTACATGGAAGCCCAAGGGTTATTGTGAGCGACGAAGATCCCATTTTTACTGGAAATTTTTGGACGGAGTTATTTTCTTGTTTGGGTACTCAATTAGCTCATAGCTCATCTTATCATCCTCAATCTGATGGTCAAGCTGAGATAGTAAATAAATGTTTGGAAGGATATCTTCGTTGTTTTGTATCTGATAAACAAACACAATGGGTCAAGTGGTTACCTCTTGCTGAATGGTGGTATAACACTTCCTTCCATGCTGCAGCAAAAATGACCCCATTTATGGCACTTTATGGATATCATCCACCATCCATCACATCATCTTTAAGGGAAAATTCGAAGGTTCAAGCAGTGGAAGATCACATCAAGCATCAGCAAGAAATTCTCCAACTCTTAAAGGATAACCTGAATTTGGCACAAAATCGAATGAAACAACAGGCAGATCAACATCGCAGTGAGAGAAGTTTTGATGTAGGAGATTGGGTATTTTTACGGCTACAACCATACAAACAAATGTCCCTCAAACAAGCTAAGAAGGATAATAAATTATCACCAAAGTACTATGGTCCTTACAAGGTGTTGCAAAAGATTGGTACTATGGCATACAAATTGGAGCTTCCTGCTTCTTCGCGAGTACATCGAGTTTTCCATGTTTCATGCTTAAAGAAGGTTATAGGTGAAAATCTTCCAGTTCAAACAATATTGCCAGAACTTGATGAGGAAGGAAAAATCATATTGGAACCAGAAGCGGTCATGGAAACAAGAACTCGACAACTACGGAATCGATCAATTTCAGAGTATCTCATCGAGTGGAAGAACTTACCCACTGAAGATTCTACATGGGAGGATGAGAATTTTATACAGAAGCACCCAGAGCTACTCAAGCGTTGAGGACAACACTTTTTTGAAGGAGAGGGGCATGTTAGGTCCCTATATTACTAGTATAGTCCCTTATTGTTGTTAGTGTAACCCCCTTATTGTTATTATTGTACCCCTGCAACCCCCATATTGTTATTATTGTGCCCTTAAATTATTATTGTTAGGTTGGCTAGGATTACATTGTGGCCCACTAGGATTACATTATGGCCCCATGGACTCCTATATATAGAAGGAGGGTTTGTTCATTTGGATCATCCAAGAATTGTGCATTTATGTAATGTATTGGAGGTTGCCCCCTCGAAGTGGCTTATTTCTAAGGAGTTTATATCTCTTTTCTTCTATTTTTGAAGCTGGTTACACAACAGAGATTGAGACAGGAAAGAAGTTGAAGTGTCTCAGAACAGAAAATGGAGGTCAATATTGCAACAATGATTTTGATAGGTACTGTTCAGAGCATGGAATTCGCAGAGAGAAGACAAATCCAAGAACACCAAAATAAAATGGTGTGTGAGAAAGAATGAACATAGCAATCATGGAGCGTGCAAGGTGCATGTGACTGCATGCAGGATTGCATTTACAATTTTGGGCAGATGTTGTAGATACTGTTGTTTCTCTAATAAACCAAGGGCCTTCAATTTTCTTGGATTTTGGTATTCCAGAGGAAGCATGGACAGGTAAAAAGGTAAACTACTCTTTTTTAAAGCCTTCTGGCTATGAGGCCTTTGTCCATATTAATAAGGAAAATAGAACAAAGATTGAGGAAAAATCAAAGAAATGTACCTTTATTGGATATGGTGTTAATGATTTTGGTTATCGCTTCTATGATTATGAAAATCACAAGATCATTAGGAGCAGAGATGTAATATTCAATGAGAAGATATTGTATAAGAATCAGTTGCAGGAAAAGAAACAGGAAAAGGAAAACAAAGAATACACAGTTCTTGATGAGAGCATAGAAAAGGTAAAGCTGGCTGTAAATAATAATAATCAAGAGCCACAACAACAACAACCACCACAAGAGCAATAGGCACCTCAAACACCTGAAAGTGGTGTTAGAATATCTACCAGGATAAGTAGACCCCCTGAACGATACTCTCCTTCATTATATTATTTATTGTTGACTGATTTTGGTGAACCTAAATGTTATGAAGAATCAATGCAGGTTAAAGAAGAAGAGCAAGTTAAAGAAGAGCTTTTATGGCTTAAAATAAGCTCCAAGGAAGTGGTATCTAAAATTTGACAAGATTATGTCTGAATAAGGTTATATGAGATTTCACTCTGATCATTGTGTTTATCTGAAAAAGAAAAATGATGGCAGCTATATTATATTGTTATTGTATGTAGAGGACATGCTTGTTTTAGGGTCTAACATGCAGGAAATAAATGTGCTCAAAATAAAATTGGCACATTCATTTGCAATGAAGGATTTGGGAGCTGCAAAACAAATCCTTGGTATGAGAATAATTAGAGATAGGAAAAATCGCAAATTAACACTGTCTCAGAATGAGTACATACAAAAGGTGTTGAAAAGATTTAATATGTAGAATGCAAAACCAGTTAGTACACCTTTTTCTAGCCATTACAAACTTAGTAAGGAGATGTGCCCCAAGACCCAAGAAGAAATGGACTATATGTCTAAATTTCCATATGCATCAGCAGTTCAAAGCTTAATGTATGTAATGGTTTTCACAAGGCTTGATATTGCACATGTAGTGGGATTTTTAAGTAGGTACATGAAAAATCCAGGGAAAGAACATTGGATGGCAGTAAAATGGATTCTCAGATATTTAAGAGGTACCACAAATCAAGCATTATGCTTTGGTGGTTCAAACATTTATCTACAGGGATATGTGATGCAGATATGGTAGGTGATAGAGATAACAGGAGGAGCACTACAAGAAATGTATTTACTGTAGGTGGAACAACTGTTAGCTGGGTTTCAAAAATCCAAAGTGATGTTTCACTTTCAACAACAAAAGCAGAATATGTTGCTTCTACAGAGGCTAGTAAGGAAATGATTTGGTCACAGAAGTTTATGGATGAATTGGTTAAGAAGAATGATATGGGAACGTTATATAGTGATATCCAAAGTGCCATTCATCTTATAAAGAACTAAGAATCTCATTCCAGGACTAAACACATACAGCTCAAGTACCTTTTCATACGGTCAGTACTGGAAGATGGACAGTTGAAGCTGGAAAATATACACACTAGCCAGAATCTTGCAGATATGCTAACAAAAGTTGTAACTAGGGAGAAACTAAGAATATGCTCAGTTTCAATTGGTCTTCAAGGATGACGATGAATATGGGAAACAACCAAGTCCAAAAGAGAAGTCATTGTCTAGCAAATGAAGCAGTGGTAGAGTTACTACAATCAGTCTCCATGTGGGAGATTATTGGGTGTGGAGCCTGATTATCTTGCTTATTTTGTATCACAACATTGGACCCCTATACCTTAATGGGGGCGGCAATGCCACCTAAAATTAAATGCTACCAGGGGGGTCTAGGGGGGGCTGCTGCAAATTTATGGAGCCCCCCCCCCCCCCCCCTAGCGGGGGGTTTCAAGGGTAGTGCCCCCGAAGCTAAAAATAGATGTAAAATTACCTTGTAAAAGTATAGTAATTTCTAAACATTCTGGGCCATTCATTAGGCGGATGATCTGATGATAGAAGTTCTCAATGCACATGGAACCTTTAAGATCTCCAAAATCAACAACCTAAAATTTTCATCTAGGGCTATATCCCTACGCAATACATCCACCACAACCAATATCGGAAGAGTGACCTAGAGTTTTTAATCCATTGTCCACTTGATGTTCTAAAAACCTACCATAGAAAAAAACCTAAGAGTTAATGCATTTCCTAGCATTGTCTCATCAACAATCATTCATTCAAAGGGGCTAAGCTCTAAAATGTTCTTGGCACTATCTCCTTAGAAGCTTACACTCCACAATTTTTTAGATATGGTGTTAAAGTCCAAAGGCCTGATGAAGAGTCTAAAGAACCCTACATATGGAGGCAAAAGGCAAGGCTAGCCCTATCAAAACCCCTGCAAATGGATGCAAGAGGCAAGACTATACCTATCAAAACCCTTGGAAAGGGAGGCGAGGTTTTCCCTATCACTGGAGGTGAGGTTGGCCTTTTCCCTAAAAACCCCTGCAAATGGAGGAAAGAGGCAGGGATAGCCCTATCAAAATCCCTGAAAAAGGAGGTGAGGTTGGCCCTATCATTGGAAGCGAGGTTGTCCTTGTCTTAGATTCTAGAGGGAAAGCAATGTAACAATGCTTCTTTGGAAGAGTCGACCAGTCAACCTTGCACTCCTCTTTCAACCTTCTTGTAACAATTACCCGTCTCCAACCTTCATCTTGTCTACTTCCCCTCTTCTTTTTCGTTATTTTGTCACTCGAAAGAATTTTTTAATTTCTAATAGTTTTCGTCATATTTTCGCTCTAACGACTTGTTTTAATTTCTAACAGTTTTAATTAAAACAATTTTAATTTTTAAACTAAAATAATAATTTAAGATTTAAAAAAAAAAATATTAGTCTATCTTAAAAAAAAAAAAAATAGACTGATATAAAAATTAAACTAAAATAATAATTTAGGATTTTAAAACAAAATATTACTTGGTCTTAAAAGAAATTGCTTTACAGTGATATAATTGTTATGTGGAGGAGTGATATAATTGTTATGGTTTTTTAATCATTTATTGGTTTTATAAATAGAGCATTCCTAGTTTTTTTTCATTCATGAGGATTATTTAAGATTTTTGTGCATAATTTAGGTGTAAGTTTAAAATAATCCAACATAAAATCTTGTCTTTGAGTGCTTTAAAGAGGATAGAGATTAAAGTGCAAATTAAATTATAGAGGGATGCGATGAGTTTCTTAATTAAAATATGTGTAGTTATTAGATGGAAAAGAAGCAAAGAATATGCACCTTATATGGAAGCAAAATTTAAATAAGTGCACTTTAATGACAACACAATCCTTGTAGCATGATAACCTATACAAAACAACCACATAAACTCAAAGAGATATAGAATAAGCATACTAGAATTCATTTGATATGTGAATGAAGTGTTAGAAAGTAAATCATAAATACATTATACCATGGGCTACCCTATAAAGCTCTTACATGCATTAGTGGAAGTGCTCTCAAGTCTAAATTGGATGAGGGTAGGTGATGAGAAGCTCTTGAAACCTTTGTAAGTAAATCCACCCTCTAGAATAAGGACTTACACCTCTCATTTATAGAACAGGATAGAAGGAGCGATAATGTAGTCGAGGAAAGAGAAGAGGATCAAATTGTGGGTTAAAGGCTTGTGTGATAGATCATTTTGCATGTCCCAATTCCTCTCTAGTGAATTTTCTCACTTTCAATACTAGGTTTGTTGAAAGTACACACCTGCTCAAAACACTTTGTAGCTAACGTTTTTCCTTTAATTGACAAATATGTTGAAAGTATCTTTAGTGAGGTGCATGTCTTCTAAAATATGTGTTTTTTTGGCACATAATACTCATGATAATGCATTAAATGTATGAGCAATAAGTCAACACAACACCATGGTACTGCTTCTCCACGATATCTATCTTTTTCTTATTATGAAGTTCCAACCTACTAGGAATAGTTAAATATGGTGCCCCCATTGTAATAACTTGTTTTTTTCCATTAGTAACCATATATATCTATTGATTTTCGTTGTATGGATGAAATACAAACATTTTCTAGAATTATCCTCCTTGAGCACACCCTCTCCAAGACTGTTCACTGTTTGAATGGTTGAAACACGAAATCTACCAATAATAATCCTTTTTGACTACATCACCTCTCAATATTTTCCTTTATCATTGTAATAATTAACATGTGTGGATGAAAGTAGACCTAATTTTACTTCATGAAGAAAAGAAGTCTTGCATATATGGCTAGGTTGAATTGGATCATTACCCAATTAACCCAATCATTATCATCCTCCTTAACCTGTTAAGTCCCTAAATTAATAGTGTAGTCCCTTATTATGTTAGTGTGGCCCCCCTTATTGTTATTGTTGTACCCATGTAACCCCCATATTGTTATAATTGTGCCCTTACATTATTATTGATAGGTCGGATAAGATTACATTGTGGCCCCACTAGGATTATATTGTAGCCCCATGGACTCCTATATATAGAAGGAGGTTTTGGTAATTTTTATCATCCAATAATTTTTCATTCATGTAATGTATTGGAGGTTGCCCCCTCGAAGTGGCTTATTTCTAAAGCATTGATATCTCTTTTCTTCTCTTTTTGGAGCTAGTTTCACAACATTTTGTATGAGAGGTTTGGATTCTAGGGTTTCGCTTCTCTAAATAGGTCATCATGGAATTTTCACGATAAATTTGTTTCTATGAAGGTTAAGAATATGAAATTTTTAGGATGCGAAGTCGAAATCATAAGGATACGCATCGCAAAATTTTAGAGCTTGGTTTAGAATATTTTCAGAGATATGATTTCTGGAAGGTAGTGATTTTTCAAGCTCCTAAATTTTGTCTCAAAGAGGTGACCGTGGGAAAATATTCATAACTCTCTCTCTGAGTATCAGATTGGAGTGTCGTAAAAATTGGTCACAAGTACACGGACCATAGTTTATTTGCTATCAATTTCAGAGCCAAACGACAAAAAAATGACACGTGGAATGTAATATCCCTATTTAGGGCAGCCTCCCTGTTGAGGATCCGGTGGGCCCTGACATGCTGCCGGGGTCTGCGTAATTGGGGGACTGCGTGAGCGTCCCCATCCCGAGATGCTCCGGTGGGCCTTAAGACCCCACCCTTAACACCCTAGGATGCTACCCTCACTAAAAATTTGAGCTTTTGGTGTAGTGGTTGGGCCCCTATGGTATCAAAGCCGAGGTCTCAAGGTCGAGACCCATGGAGCATGGTGGGCTGTAATATCCCCGTTTAGGGCAGCCTCCCTGTTGAGGGTCTGGTGGGCCCTGACACACTGTCGGGGTCTGCGTAATTGGGGGACTGCACGATGGTCCTCGTCTCAAGATGCTCTGGTGGGCCTTAAGACCCCAATTTTAACACCCTGGGATGTCACCCTCACTAATAGTTCGAGCTTTTGGTGTAGTGGTTGGGACTCTAGCTGTAATATTCCATTTTTGGGATATCTCAAGAACACAGCAAACTCCAACCAGAGATTGACTGGGAGGGAATTTATCGGATATGTCACCTCTAAAAGAGTACGAGATCTGGAGGCTACCTGGCCCTTTCCAGACTCTGTCTAGGAGCGAAAGATAAACACACAAGTGGTATAGAACTAGAGTGCTCAAAAATATTAAGAGACATATAATAGAAAGAGAATGCAGTAACTACGGCAACAACGGAAACTACGACAACTCACCCAGAAAACATAGAGAAGAAATGCTGAGCCATTTTATTAATCTGAGAAATTTAATGAAGTACAAAAGACTAATCTTGCGCAAGGCAAGTGAGAGAACACTCTCAGAAAATATAGGAAATGGCTCCTTCATGATCTGTGTCCCAGTTGCTGGAAAAATGTTGTGTAGTTGCTACTGCTGGAAGCGACTGAAGATTAGGGGATGATCCCCTTGCCGGAATGAGATGAAAATCAGATAACCTCCTCTCCTCAACAAATTTTACAAGATCCATAAACCATTCCAAGAACGGACGACCCTAGAAACAACCAGAAACTACCTCCCCAGTGAATTACACTGGCCTCCATGGGATAGCATAGTAGCTGGATGAAAACAGCTAAAATACTGCTAGAAACGCCACCAAAACCCACTGACCGGCAAAGGCTGACCCTCTGCTTGAAATCCTGGCGAAATCACCTGCAAAAACACCGAAACCGAAGCTCTGCCACAAGGGACTGCGTCCTCTCTCCCAGTGACTGCGCAGTCTCTCTAAGCACCAGCTCCGCAGCAAACCCAAACAATGAAATGACACCCAAAATGCAAGAAAATAAACCTTGCTCGAGTAGGCACTCGAATTCCCCCGAGGCTAAGGGTGAGATCTCCGCACGGAGACACTTGGTGCACTAAACAGTGACGCAAACAGGCTAAACAACCAACATGTGAAAGAAGACCAAAGTATCACTCTAAAATCAACAACTCAAGAATGATCCAAATGAGGAGGCTCCTCCATCTTTTATAGCATTAGTTTCCCTCCAAAACCAATGTAGCCTCTCTCTCATCCACATCCTCATCCTTATCTATGCATAAGCTTCTAGAGTTTATGTAGGCCCCTTCCTCAACGTGGTGTGTGGCCCCCCTTGGCTCCCCCCTTAAGTCACAATGTTTTGCTACTAGGAAGGTGTTTTATTCCACTAAAGTGAGTTATACCCCTCTTTACTCACTTTTTATTTATCTACAAACCACATACGGCAAAACTATACAAAGATGAATATTCCAATTAGTTGTTGCTAATTAGGAATATTACAGTCCCCCATGGAAAAATTTTGCTTGCCCTCCAGTGACTAAAGTGATGGATGCTACAGAATTTTCTCACTCTCCCATGTGGCATCCTCATCTGGAAAATTGTTCCACCCCACCAAGAATTCCCGGACTGTCTTGCTCCATAACCGCCTCTCCCTGGTATCAATAATGGCCTTTGGCTGCAACACCAAGTGCCCCTCATCATCTATAGGTGGGAGCTCCTCCGTCACTATCACCTGCTGTCCCAGCGCCTTCTTCAGGCATGATACATGGAAAATGCTGTGGATCTTGCTGCCTTGGGGCAGCTCCAACTCGTATGCAACCTGCCCAATCCTGGGTATCACCCTGTATGGCCCATAGAAATGCGGCTTGAGATTCTCATCTCCCTTCTGCTTCAGTGGTGACTATTGGTATGGTTGTAAGCATAGGTAGACCAAGTCTCCTACCTCGAACTGTCGCTCCAGCTGACCTCTGTCGGCATAGATTTTTTGCTGGTTCTGTGTTGTAGCCATGTTGTCCTTGAGAGCTCAGAGGATATCCTGACTCTATTGGATCCACATCTTGGCTCTAGGAGCCTTACTCGCACTGAACATCACATCAAAAAATGACAAAGGATGGTACCGATACAAAACGTAGAATGGCGACATCTCAATAGACATGTGATGTGTCGAGTTGTAGCAGTACTCCACCAAATGCAACCATCTCAACCATGCTCGCTGCTACCCAGTGACATAGTTACGCAAGTAGCCCTCCAGCCACTTGTTAAATATCTTCGTCTGTCCATCCGTCTGTGGGTGGTAACTGGTGCTCGGTGTCAACTCTGTCCCCACTAGCTAGAAAAGCTCCTGCCAAAATCTGCCCATGAAGTGGCTATCCCTGTCAGTGATGATGGTCTTGGGAAGACCATGCAATCTGAAAATATCCTAGAAGAATAGCCTTTCCACCTACACTGCTATGTAATGCATGGATATGGTGAAGAAGTGTGCATACTTTGTCAATCGATCAATGATGACAAAGATACAATCCTTGCCCTACACTGTGGGCAATCCTGTGATGAAATCCATCGATATGCTCTCCCATTTTCCCTCTGGAATGGGAAGAGGCTGCAATAACCCTGTGGGATGGCTCATCTCACCTTTGTTTCTCTGACAAACATCGCACTCTGTGATGTGCTGGAGTACGTCCTCCTTGAGGCCTTTCTCTCTAATGGCCCTGTAGGTTTTGGTAAACCCTTGATGGTCTGCCAATGGAGAATCATGTGATGCCTAGAGTATCTTCTTCTTAAGCTGAGATCCCTCAGTCAAGAATATCCTATCCCTATAATAGATGATCTCATCGACCACCCTGTACCGATCATCCGCCACCTGCCCGTCCAGCACCTCACATGCAAACTTGTCCTTGGAGTACCCAACTAAAAGTTGAGCTCTCCAATCTGCGTCCAAGCTCATAGGAGATAATGTGGCTGGTCTACGTGAAAGATAATCTGCTACCACTTTATTCTTACCTTTGACATACTCAATGTCAAATTCATACGCTTTGATCTTACTGATCCACTTCTGCTGCCTCTCTTGTAGCTGCTTCTACTCCAAAAAGAACCTGAGGCTGTTGTGGTCAATCCTCACCTTAAATATGTTTCCCACCAGATACTGCCAAAATTTGGCCAATGCATGCATGATGGCCAACATATCCTTTTCATAAATAGGATACAACCTCTCATGCAGAAGGATTTTCCAGCTCTCAAAAGCTATAGGGTGTCCCCCCTGCGTCAATACTGTGCCAATCCCCTCTCCCGATGCATCACACCCCAAGACAAATGGCTGCGTAAGATCCGGCAACACAAGCACTCGGTAGTTACTCATCACCTCCTTAAGCCTATCAAAGGCTTGTTGTGCTATATCTATCCAACTGAATGCCCCTTTCTTCGTCAAATCTGTAAGGGGTGCAGCAAGCTGGGAAAACCCTTTGACAAAAATCTTGTAATAGGCACATATCCCAATGAACCCTCAAAGTTATGTCACATTCTTCAGCTCTGGCCAATCTCTGATGGCTCTAATCTTCTCCTCGTGGACCCTCACTCCATCCACTCCAATGACATGACCCAAATACAGCATCTCCGTCATCCCAAAATCACACTTGGAAAGCTTAGCAGAGAACTGTTGCTCTTCCAAGATGCGTAGTATTGCCTCGATATGCTGGAGATGCTCCTCCCACGTCCTATTGTATATGAGTATGTCATAAAATAAATCCAATACAAACTTCCTCAGATGACTGCGGAAGATATGGTTCATGAAGGACTAAAAGGTGGCTGGTGCATTGGTCAACCCAAAAGGCATAACCAAAACCTCAAAGTGCCCATAATGGCACCTAAAGGCGGTCTTGGGAATGTCCTGTTCCCTCACGCGAATCTGGTGGTACCCTAATCTCAAATCAATCTTTGAGAAGAACTTAGCTCCTCCCAACTCATCCATCAGCTCATCAATCCTAGGTATAGGGTACCTATTCTTCAAGGTCTTCTTATTCAGGGCCCTATAGTCAATGCACATCCTCAAAGTACCGTCCGTCTTCTTCACCAGCACCACAGAGGAAGCAAATAGACTCGTGCTCAGTCTGATGTGTCCAAGAGCCAACAACTCCTGGATGGCCCACTCAATCTCATCCCAATAGGCTTTGGGATGCCTATAGGGTGTAGTGATCACCTCCTGGATACCCTGCTCTAGCTCGATGGTATGCTCAAACCCTATAACTGGTGGCTGAACTAGTGGTATAGCCCCAAACACCACCTCATGTCTGTCAAGGATGGCCTATATCTCTAGATGAACTACTCGACTAGTGGTCTCTGCCTCTGATGTCCGCAACTCAACTGTCCACTCAATGTTACCCTTCCGGAAGTCTGCCTCCATCCAGTGTGTCGACACTGTCTGAGGTGGGTAAGTATGCATCTTGCGGATCTTCTCATGCTTCCCAGTCTTCTTGTCATCCCACTCCATCTCTAAGGCCTCCCAATCCATGGTGACCTTCCCTAACGTAATCATCCATTGAACACCCAGTACCACATTGGTATTTGGTATGTTGACCATGAAAAATTGATCATTCAGGGTGTAAGTACCCATCGTCACTGCTAACTCCAGAACATACTGGGCACACTACATCGTCTGGGCTCCTGGGACCAATACTAAGAATCCATCAAAACTCTCGGTCGGTATACCCCGCCGCTCAACCATCTGTGCATCAATAAAATTGTGGGTTGACCCACTGTCAAACAAGACTGATACTCGCTAGCCACATACTGTTCCATGTACGCGCAGTGTCAAATACTTAGGAACTCCTTGCAAAGCTACAAGGGCCCCTCCTGTAGGTGCAAAGGTTGCACCTCCCATCTCTGGAGGTGGAGGCGGCAACTAATCCTAGGCCATCTGACTATCTCTTGCCTCCTCATCATCCTCCTCATCCTCTTCCCCACTCTCATTGGAGAAGACCTCAATAAAGTGTGCTTTGCCAGTAGCACACCTATGCCCTGGTGCCCACAGCTCCTGACATGTGAAGCATAGCCGCTTCTTCCTCAACTCCCTCCTAGCGTCATCATCGACCTGTGCCCATCCTGGATTCCCCTTTGGAGGAGGAACCTTCCCATCCTTCCCCTTGGGCTAGGTGCCCTGTCTCTGGGGGTAAGGTGTCCGCGTCCTGGGAAATGCATCCTGCAAATCCCCGATCCTCCTGATAGCATCCTGGAGTGTAGCTGGTCTAGTGGACCTGACTAGACCTTGAAGTGGCTCTGCCAATCCCTCCACAAACATATAGATCATCTGTGTCATGGATAGATCTGGCACCATCACCGAAACCCTTAAGAAATCTACAATGTAAGTCTTAGGCCTCCCTTTCTGTCTGAGCTTTGTCAGCTCAAAAAAATGTTGTTCTGGATCCCTTCGGTCAAAACGCTCTATCAATCTCCTGGTGAACTCGGCATATGTTGTCACCATGGAATGCCCAAGTGTCACCATCCCATGGAACCACTAGTCCTGGGCCTCGCCATCCAAATGCAATGTTGCCACCTTGATGGCCTCCGTCTCCGACATCTGGTTAAGCTGGAAATAGATGTCCAGCTTCTCCACCCAAGACTTTTCCGAACTGTTTGATGATCCATCAAATGTAGGCAAATGAAATCTACTAGAGGCACGGTGGGAATCTCCATCATGGTAATGCCGATGCCCTCTATGATGGTCGTGAGGCCTACTATCCCACTGGAGCTACACAAAATCTCAGAATGCGAGAGCATCCCTGAACTCCTTCCCGTAGGACTAATACTCTGCAAAATACTCATCTAAGTGCCCGAGCTCTGCCTCCTTCTGGGCTTCTGCCCCTGTATCAGCTCCCAAGAAAGTGGGCATATTAGAGCGGGTAGGTGCACAAGAAGCTGTCGTCTAATTATCACGTTGAGCAACACCCTGCTCTAGAAAATGGTGGGATGCACCTAATCCCTCTCTGGCCTCAAAATCCCGTGGAGTCTCACACTGCCTAGCCTCCACAGCTGTGAACCTATGGCCCATCACCTCAATCTGTTGAGCCAAATCCTGCACCGACTTGAGGAGTGCCTCCCCAAACTATTTTGCCTCTGTGTCATCTGCCATCGGTGCTTCCTGCCTCAAATATACTACAAGATCTACCTCCTCTGCATCCTTCACAGACTCTCTCTCCTGTTCTACATTTTCTACCAGGGCACACTCCTCCTCTTCGTAGGTGGCCTTCAACCTACGCTCACGGTCTCTATACTTCCTGCCTCTATACAGTCTCTTTCCTGATGTCATAGACCATAGGCTAAGCCAGATCTATGCTCTGATATGACTGTAATATCCCATTTCTAGGATATCTGAAGAACACAACAAACTCCAACCAGAGATTGACTGGGAGGGCATTTACCAGATATGTCGCCTCTAAAGAGTATGAGATCTGGAGGCTACCTGGCCCTTTCTAGACTCTGTCTAGGAGAAAAAGATAAACACACAAGTGGTATAGAACTAGAGTGCTCAAAAATATTAAGAGACATACTATAGAAAGAGAATGCAGTAACTACAGCAACAACGGCAACTACGGAAACTCAACCAGAAAACATAAAGAATAAATGTTGAGCCATTTTATTAATCTAAGAAATGTAATGAAGTAAAAAATACTAATATTTTGCAAGGCAAGTGAGAGAACACTCTCAGAAAAGACAGGAAATGGCTCCTCTATGATCTGCGTCCTAGTTGCTGGAAAAATGTCGTGTAGCTGCTACTGCTGGAAGCGACTGAAGATTAGGGGCTGATCCCCTTGCAGGAATGAGATGAAAATCAGAGAACCTCCTCTCCTCAACAACCCTGATTAGATCCACAAACCATTCCAAGAATGACCCACCCTAGAAACAACCAGAAATTGCCTCCCCAGTGAATTACGTTGGCCTCTAAGGGACAACACAGTAGCTAGATGGAAACAGCTAAAATACTTCCAGAAACTCCGCCAAAACCCACCGACCAGCAAAGGCTGACCCTCTGCTCGAACTCCTGGTGAAATCACCTGCATAAATACCCAAACCAAAGCTTTTCCACAAGGTACTGTGTCCTCTCTCCCAATGACTGCACAGTATCTCTAAGCACCAGCTCTGTAGCAAACCCAAACAATTAAATGACACACAAAATGCAAGAAAATAAACCTTTCCTGAGAAGGCACTCAAAGTCACCCGGGGATAAGGGTGATATCTCCACACGGAGACACTCGGTGCACTAATCAGTGCTACAGATAGGCTAAACAACCGGCATGCGAAAGAAGACCAAAGTCTCACTCTAAAATCAACAACTCAAGAATGATCCAAATGAGGAGGCTCCTCCATCTTTTATAGCATTGGTTTCCCTCCAAATTCAACGTAGCCTCTCCCTCCTCCACATCCTCATCCTTATTTGCACACAAACTTCTAGAGTGCATGTAGGCCCCCTCCTCCATGTGGTGTTAGGCCCCCCTTGGCTCCCCCCTTAAGTCACAATGTTGTGCTACTAGGAAGGTGTTTTATTCCACTAAAGTGAGTTAGACCCCTCTTTAGTCACTTTTTATTTATCTACAAACAACATACGACAAAACTATACAAAGACAAATATTCCAAATAGCTGTCACTAATTAGGAATATTACATGGAAAGTCATACAAATTCGCTCTACTGAAACAGTCCATAATTAGGTCATTATGGGAGATTGGACATAACATTGTCTTGGAGAATTCAAATTAGGTCAGACCTGTGGCATTCGAAAGAGAATTTAGAGGGATACCTCATTGCCAAATTTCAAATATTTCAGAGCTGCAATCACATAGATAATCCAATTTCAATATCGAGCTCTTGAAAAGAAAGAAAAAGGTGTGTGTTTTTTTTTCCGAATTGCATAAGTCTTGTTTGAAGAATCAATTTGAATTGATTACAAGGGCATATTGTAGAATAGATATTAGTATTGGGTTCTGAAATTCCTCCCAAAAATAATTCCATACACATTAAGCCCTCAAAAAGATATACTATGATGCATGAAGAGGAAGAATTGCAGTATGAGATATCAAAATTACTGTACGAAGCGCAACAAGTTTCAATCTTACGAAGAGCAACCGAAGATGACATAGATGGTTTAAAAGAAGAAATGGAGGCTAATTTGGATGGTTTGAAGGATCAAATAATAGCTAATATGGATGATAACTTAGTGGAAGATCAAATCGAGCATCAACAACAAGTTCTCCAACTCTCAAAGGATAACATAACTTTGGTGCAAAATCTAATGAAAGAACAAGAAGATCAACATCACATCGAAATAAGTTATGAAGCAGCCAAAAAAACAAGAACTCGACAAGTACGATCAATTTCAAAGTATCTCAGCAAGTGGAAGAACTTTCCTGTAGAATATTCGACATGGGAGGATGAGAATTTTATACAGAAGTATCAAGAAATAATCAAGCATTGAGGACAACACTTGTCTAAACGAGAGGGGCATGTTAAGTCCCTATATTAATAGTGTAGTCCCTTATTATGTTAGTGTGGCCCCCTTTATTGTTATTGTTGTACCCCTATAACCCCCATATTGTTATAATTGTGCCCTTACATTATTACTGTTAGTTCGGTTAGGATTACATTGTGGCCCTACTAGGATTATATTGTGGCCCCATGGACTCCTATATATAGAAGGAGGTTTTGGTCATTTGTATCATCCAAGAATTGTTCATTGATGTAATGTATTGGAGGTTGCCCCCTCCAAGTTTCTTATTTCTAAAGCATTGATATCTCTTTTCTTCTCTTTTTGTAGCTAGTTTCACAACATAACCTCAATCCTCTCATCCTCCTTGATTGCACAGACAACTCAACCCCTCTCCACTCCTTCAACCAGGATGAAAAGGATTCAATTTAAATAGGAAGAATTGAAGGGTTGAAGAAAATCTAGTAAGTTGCAATCCTTGCATCCTCCTTGACTATTCTTGTGACTCAACCCTCTCAACTCCCCCTCATCTCCTTCAATTTTGATACAAAGGCTTCAATTTAATTAGGAATAATAGGTGGGATCGGGACCTCAAGCAAGTTGTAGTCCATGCATCCTCCTTAGCTTCATTTGAAACTCAACCCCGTTAGCTCCTTCAACCTGTATTAAAAGATTTAAATATGAAGAAATGGTGGGATAAAGAACTTCCTGCAAACTGAAATAGGAAGAAATGGATGGATCAAATTGCACCATTCAAAACAACAATATAAAAAGGATTTCTCTCGTGAAGTATAAAAAAAAAAATTGTTGAAGAATTTTTTTCAATATTTGAAATTTTAATAGACAAGAAGCTCAATGATATATAGAAAATTTAAACGTGCTTAGTAATAAATTAGAGGTTTGTAATGAACATTGCAAATATGAAGTTTGAGCTTAAATATATTGGAGGAGAAAAGGACATACATGTTGTGCATCTACAACACAAAACCACCTATAGATTGAATGGTAAGTCCTCCATTCAAATAAGAGCAAAATACCACCAATTTTGCTTGGATCATAACCTGAGAGGAAATAAATTTTAAAGGAAAACCAATCCAAACCTAGCTAAGCTAATAAAAGAAGGGCCTAAAATTTTGGGAGTAGATTTAAGGCTTATGCACCATGTTCATTAAATCTGTATAGATGAAATATTTTATGATACTTGTCAAATTGAATACAATTGTTGGGTATGTGTTATATTCTTTCCACGACTAATCACATGTGGGGCGTAAGAGGGGGCGCGAGAGCCCCCCCTTTGCGTTGGGTGCAACGGGGGAATCATAGGGGGGGCGGTAGCCCCCCCTGTCAGGGTTCGGGGCAGCGCCATGATGAAAATTTTTGGTCCTTAATTTCCAGTGGGCCGTCCACGCCCATGGCTTTGTGCATGGTTTTGCACACGGTTTTGGGGTGTGATGGTTTTCGGCCCCTGGTATTTTTGTAGATCCGATCAAGGGAAGTATGGTTATGTTATAATCCAGGGTTAATGGATTGGGCTTTTTGTATGCTTCGGCATGTATATATATGTGTTGTAACACTAAAAGGAATATAATGAAAAAATCAAGCTGGTCGTCCCGATTTGGGATCCAGGGGAAAATCTCTGTGTTTATCCATTTTATGTTTTATGCTCTCGCTATTGTTTATTTTCTGTTATAAGATTTGTGTGTAGATAATTTATGTTCAGGGTTAAAGCCTGCATTTGGTATCAGAGCTGTTTCGGCTTCATGGGGATGCCTTTGCTGTTGAGGGTTTTTTTTTTTCTCGAGCCTGAGGTAGACCCTGTTCAGTGGGAGATCTACAAGATTGATTCATCCGGTGAAATAATATGGCGAGTGGCAGAAAGATAGATATCGAGAAATTTAATGGTTAGAGTTTTGAGTTGTGAAAGCTCAATATGGAGGATCTATTGGTGGATAAAGATTAGTGGACCACAGTAGATCTAGGTACTAAACCAATGGCAATGTCAGATGAAGACTAGAAGAAACTAGATCGGAAGGCGAAGAGCACAATATGGTTGTGTGTCTCAGATTTAGTATTGTTGAATGTATCTGGGGAAGCTATGGTGAAGAATTTGTGGAAAAAACTTGGGACTTTGTGCCAATCTAAGTCTCTATTGAATACGTTGTTCCTACGGAAAAAGATATATAACCTGAGGATGAAGGATGGAGACTCGGTGACAGAGCATCTGAACACCTTCAATATTGCGGTAAGTCATCTATCATCTGTTGATATTAAAATCTTAGATGAAGATAAGTGCATCAGTTTGTTGTGTTCTCTACCAGACTCATGGGACAGTCTGGATATTGCAATAGGTAGCAATACAATTACCTTGAATTTTGATGACATCGTCTCAACCGTGTTGTCGAAGGAAATGAGATAGAGAAATATAGAGGGACAGAATGGAGATGACTTATCTATACGAGGAAGGTCCCAAAACAGAAACAAGAATAAGGTTTCGAGTGAGAGATCCAAATCTAGAGGGACATCTAAATCTCTTGGAAAGTTTGTAAAGGTATGCTGAAAATGCGGAAAGGAAGGGCACTACTGTTTCGGGAAATAACTCCCTATAGGTTTGTTGGGTTGAAACCCCCATAGATCAGGGCATGCAATTCGAGAAGGACTCACACAACCATATCAGTTCGTGAAAAACTAGGTAGAATAGATCAAGGAACTTACCAGTAGGTCCTACATTTGTAGTAGATCCCACGGGGTCCAAACCCCTAGCAACCGTTCTTCCTTCTTAACCTGAAAACCAAGAATAAACAAGCACGAAGAACTAGTTATACAATATATATCTACCCTAAATGTTAGTGAAATCCATGTGAAACATTAAATAAACCATAATAAATGCTTAAATAACAATATTTTCACATATGCAAGAAAATTCTAACACGTGTATTTCAGGAACAAGATGGTTCTTCTGTATTATGAATAGCATGTACAGTGATAAAATGTGGAGAGATCACCTGAATCCTCCCACGATCTTTGACGAGACCATCGTCCGGATCCATCCCGCCCTTGCCTCGCTAAGATTCCTTCAGAACTTGTGCACACGAGATGACATATAGAGGGATGAACATCTCAAGGAAACAAAGGTTTCCTGTAAAAATCTGGGAAAAGTGCAAGAGGCACGAGAAATCAGACTTGGATTAGGGATTCCAACAGAGTATAATATCAGTAATTTCTCTCTCCCTTAGGCCATACACATGAGGGTCTTTTATACTCCCTCAAAGTAGTTTCAATCAGTTGGAAACAGTTGGCCACGTACTGGGGTGGTTGAACTACTGGAGTAACCATCAACCCAGCCCGAAAATAGGGAATTTTTATATATTTTTTAATAATTTTAATGGAATACACGGAAAAGTCTGTATGGACTCGCGTATACACACAGAAAAAACTGGGCATAACTGCGTATGGGAATTTTAACACTGTTTTTTAGTGAATTTTGTCCAAGTCTATGGGAATGGGTGCCCAAGGCCATAAAAGCAATCATGAATCATATGAAGGTGAAAAATGATGCTATAATAGATTCCCCCTAATATATGAGGTCAGAAGGGGTACATGATGGCCGAAATGTATTATGCACATAGAAAGAACTTCGCAAGGACAAGAGAGGACTTCACCGAATTTCAGCTTGCCAAAAACCAATGAAAGAAAACAGAGAGTCAACTCATGCTGAGGCAGGCATATCCATGCTCAGTCAAAAGTATATGTATATAGAGAGTACATAATAGATCCAGAATGTATACAAGTATAGCTAAACTGAAAGTACATAATGAATCATCTGAGTAGGGCCCAGAAGTAGAATCCTGAATCAATGTCCAAGTATCACATATAGAAAGCTGATCAATGGTGCTGAAAATAGATGTCTGATCACAAAGTAAATAAATCTCCAAGTACCAAATCATAAAGGGTTGAACCCATGGTACAATCACGCAACTCGGGAGCCAACATATAGGATGTTGCTGTACTGAAACTGCAACATATAAGGGTGGACGACATCACTGGCAGAAACTGAATGGACTGTCAAAAGTGAACCGAAGAATGCTGATGCAACCTGAGGTCTTCACCGATCACTACGGCACAATTCTACACAATGGGAATAAATGAGCTGAAGTCGACCATGTGAGAAATTGTTGGATTACCGGTCAATGATGTAAACCATTAACCAACGCGAGACAACCCACCAATAATGAAAATGAGTGTCAAGGTGCCCTAGTACAATCTAAAAAGTGCGAATAAATGAGTTGAAGTTGAACACTTGGAAGAATCTAGCAATCAGGAGGCAATGATGTTTCCACACTGTCGATAGCAAAGAGTCTACCACTGATGACTGCAAACCCTAAGGTACTAACAAAAAGACTCTAGACCTTATTCCCAGAGCAATGATTCAGAGTCGATGGGAAAAGATCTACTGGAAGGAAGGCGTTAAGGCATCCCACATCAGTCCAGCGCGAGTGTAACCCGCAGGCCAAGATTTGGAAGGAATCGGATGAAGCAAAGTGACGGAACCAAATTGAAGTACGTTTCCGACATGCACAAGATGAAGCTAGCGCACGGCAGAAACCCTCTGAACCAACCAATAATGAAAGCTGACATAGAGGCGAGATATCCACCAATAGGGTCAAATGGAAATCAAGGTACTGCATGAATCCCAAGTGTGATAATGTATGCTGACGTCGAACACAAGGGAAACCACTCAGTAAAAGACCCATAATGATGATCAAATGCTGAGCACAAGGTCACCTATCAATGATGGAAATAGGGCCAGGGTGCGGCTCTAGGTTTGCTCTCAGAGAAATGTGTCGTAGTCGATAAGAGACAAACCTGCCAGCGAGAAGTCAATGGAGACCTTCTCAAACCAACATGAGCAAAAGACCAAAACATCTGATGTGATAGAACAAGATACTGACCAGACCAGGAAGGCCGACTGAATATGAGTCAAGAGACACCGCAGAATGTCCGACTCTGGTTAAAATTCCCTTGAACAAAAGCACGACTCGTGATGACCATGGCAGTAAACAATGACACTGTATAAGTCTGTTATGTAGGAGGTAGAACAAACTCTCCATATGATTGGAAGAGATAACCAACCGGGGGAGGACTGACTAGTGAAACAAGGATAAGGCTGAACCTAGGTCAAAAATAAAAGCATCCCAAATGAAGGAAATATATAAGTGTATGTGCTTTGTTCAAGGGCGACAAACTGATACTGTACGGCCATAAAATGAATGAAGTAACATCTCGTTCCTGCTCTTTTTTTTTAATATTTGATTTTTTTGTCTTTTTCATATAAGCCTGAAAAAGAATAAAAGAATGCTATAGTACAATGGACGGAACGAGTATCAAGAAACAGATGCACGAGTTCCTGGGTTTGGAACAATCCTATGCTCAATGCAAGGTGGCGAAAACTGGTAAGCGATACTCAGAGGAATGTTCCATTCATGGGTAAAAAGGGTGTCAAGTCGTGATAGCTAAGTGCATGCAATGGTTAACTTGTACAGACGGTGAAGGTCAAAAGTTGGCTTAACATCGAGTCCAAATGAAGCCGGCTAAAGGCAAGGATAAACAAGTAGCCAATATGCAATGCAGTAATACAACTCAACAACACTAGGGAGCCTCTAGGGTAATAGCCAAAAAAATGATAGTGAAGAAGAAGAAGAATGAGGCTTCAACACTTAAGTCATGGCGAGAACTAAAGAGGACTTCCGAGCCTACATAAAACGCAGCATGGGCAACGAGTGCTAGCGAGGAACTAACTAGGAAGCCCGTGTAAAGGAAGGCTCTACCATCAAGTCATGATTAAATAATCGGCGAGTGAAATGGGTGTAATACTCATGACCTGATGGGATCGACCCTATGAAAAGTGATCAGAATGGAGGCTAGTATGCAAAATGCAACGGAGAAGTGGATTCCCTAACCTATATGCCAGTAAAGATCATATACCTGCCATGAAGGGTCAGTAGTCATGGATCAAAAACTGGGAAAAATCTCGATTTCGTAAAAAATGTACCTGAAAATATACCAATCTAGGCACTTCCAAGCATCCGGGTTATGCAACTTAAGATGGATTGAAAAAATAAGCATAACAAAATTTTGCGAAAAAAATTCAATTTTGGGCATAAATAGACAAGTTACCTCATATTTGGTTCATAGTGACTTGCTGAATTGGGAAAAAGAGCTCTGGAGAAAAAGCCTCTTTCGCTAGAACCGGAGTAATCGACTGCCAAACTTCCTCGAATTTGTCAGGTAAGGTCCTAATTCATCCTTGCTATCAATTTTGTCTATTTAGAAGTTTAAAATTATGGATTTTCACCGTAGAAATGCTTGTTAAAAATCACGGGTTTGTGCATACGCGGATTGATAGAGACCAAGTCACATATATGTGTGACTGTGTACAAAGAAAGTCACGTATGCGCAACCCAAAATGAAAAAACGTGTATCTAATGAACAAATTGTTTAATTTTGCAGGATGACTATATCATGGAGGGAACGTGAGCACAGTGCTATAGACAATGAAGTGATGCAGGATCAAGCATCGCTTAATATCCTCTGGAATTGCAGATTACTCAAATTTTTCAAAATGCCAAATATGAAGAGTAATGTGCGGTTGCTCGAAATGTTCGTGAATTATTGGGAACCAGAAGAAGACTGTTTCATGATAGATCAAATACCTCTACGTATCGAAGTGGAAGACATCTATTTTATCACTGAACTCTCCCAGAGGGGGGAACCCGTGGATTTACACGGTAAGCCTTTGGGAGGGCTCACCGTGGAAGATTACGTCCACATCTACTGCGTAGAGGGGGCAAAGAAAGTTGGAACCCAAATTTCCATAAGAGATATAAGAGACTTGCACATGAAAATTCTCCTTTTCACCATTGGCAAGGTAGCTGGATCAGCTTCCTTGCACCAGGCGTCCAGGACTCACATGAGTATAGCAGTGGAATGCTTAACTCATATATATGATTGGTGCACAGCTCTTCTAATGAGCATGAAACAACAGTTGACTTCTATCCGAAAGGCAAAAAAAATAATTTTGGATACAATACAATATTGATGACATTCTTCTTCGAGAAGATTCCCGAATTGAGACCTAAAGTGATCTCTTCTATCAATAGCCCAAGGGACCCAAGAATTTCCCACTGGGTAGACCTGATGAAGAGACTGGGGGGAAGTGATGTCCCCCGCACCACCTGGGATGATGAGTTCTTCCTATGGTGGGGAGAACAGATCATCGCTGTGGACGACTATCCCTATGCCGGGATGGATTTCAGAGGCGATCCAGACCTCGTTCTTCTAGCTGGCGTGGCATGGGGTACAGTCGGTAAGTTTGATTTTTTGATTATGTAATTTTTTAGATTTTTTCAATATGTATGAAAAAATGAAACATGTTTTTGATTGGATTCCAATGAATTACAATATTATGATGATCATGATGCAGATATTGGATCAGTCAGACCTGAGGGTTACCCGCGACATAAGCGTCGCAGAGGCGAGGCGGATACAGTAGACTCGGAGAGAACTCTCCATGTTGTATAGAGGAAATTGGAGGGATTAACCCACCAAGTGCCTATGGCGGTAGTGGAGGATCTTCTTGAGGCCGTCCAGAGACGAGTGGTAGGAGTACCTCATGACTGGGTGCGGTTATTCCGCCGAGTCGCGACTGCGATCATGTTCTATAGGAACACGGCTTCTGGGCAGGGACCACAGGAGTAGTTAGATATGATTTACCAGATGACTGTATATTTTTTTATACTGAACATGATGGGGCATAAGCCCAAATTTTGTATGACTTATGGATCCAAATTTTTTATGGTTTTTTTGAAACACTCTGATGATATATGCAATGACTTTTGATATGATGTGACAAATGTATGACAAAAATGTATGATGTTTTTGATGATTAAATTCTTAATGTATTGAATGATTAATATGCCAATCAATTGCTTGATTAGCTAACGATTCTGCCATCCAATTGTCAGCTCGAGGAATATGAATGAAAGTTAAAAATTGAAATGATCTTTTTAAAAAACGTACCCTCAAAAACAACCGGAGTAAAAATGGATCTTGAACCCAATAAGTATTGTTCAACTGCGACACCACCAGCTGGGAGTCCAAGAAAACTACTAACGAATCAACACCCAAAGATATTGCCTCTGAGAGTAGATGAACAACTGTAGTGTATTCCGTCACATTATTGGAAGCAGGACCAATGCAGAATCCTCTTCATACTAACAGCTGACCGGATGGATGATGAAGCACCCAAGACACGGAAGCCAAGTTCCGAGTGTGTCTACTAGCACCATCGGCGAAACTGTAATGACTCATATCACTCGACACAACCTACCAAAGGAGATCAAAAACATCACCATCACACCAAAAACCTAAAAACCAGATATGTACAAAAAAAAAAACTATATACAAAAGCAACATGCCAGGCCGAAGCCTAGGCATAATACTTTTTCAAATAGAGCCCATTTTTGGGCTCCGGCAACTCGTTTCCTTCAAAATCAACTAAGGTATATGCTCCTTTCTTAAGGACTATTTTGACGATAAAGGGGCCATACCACATAGAATTAAATTTTCCTACCCCCAGGGCATCCTTGTCTTGGGCATAAACCAAAACAAGGTCACCTTCTAAGAAAGCCCTAGGCTTGACCGCCTTATCGTACTGAACTTTGACTCGGTTTTTATGCGTCTCATTCATCGTGGCTGCATCCTGACGCTGCTCATCAAGATGTTCCAGATGAAGGAGACGTTCTACCAGACTAGAAGTGTCAGGAAGAAGCTCAACAACTAACTTAAGGGAAGGAATCTAACATTCAATGGGAAATACAGATTCCAACCCATAAACTAGCTGAAACAGAGTAAAACCAGTTGCAGTTTTCACTGACGTCCTGAATGCCCAAAGTGCAGGATATAACATGATATGCCAGTTGGATCGAGCTTTATCAATCTTCCTTTGAAGAATGGTCTTCAAGGATTTTCTCACGGCTTCCACTTGCCCATTGGCTTGAGGATACTATGGAGACAAAAGTTCCTTCCGGAAACCTAATTTCTGAGCCAACTTAGCCATCATGCTATTCTGAAAATGACTGCCATGGTCAGTGACAATCTCTTTAGGAATACCAAAACGAGCAATAAGCTAGTTAAATAGGAAAAGAGCTGCAGTCTCACCATTGTTCCCAAAAGTGGGCATAGCCTCGGTCCACTTCGTAAAGTAGTCTACTGCTACAATAATGTACTTGTGACCTTTTGCTGAAGGCGGGTTACAAGTAGTAAAATCAATACCCCACTTTGTAAAGGGACCAATAGTGATGACTGGAAAAAGCGGAGCTGGATGAGCGCGCATTTTTCGAGTGTAAACTTGACACAGATGACACTTTTTGACCGACTCAATACAATCCTTGAAAATCGAAGGCCAAAAGTACCCACCACGCAACATTTTTTGGGCTGTAGCAAGCCCAGATAAATGACCACCATAAGCTCCACTATGGGAATCATTCAGCACAACCTCAGCTTCTTCGAGAGTTAAGCAACGTCTCAGGATTGAATCAACCCCTTGACGGTATAAAGCATCACCAATAATCACATAATTCTTAGCCATGTGATGCAACTTACGACGCTCATATTTCGAAAAAGTAGAGGGAAACTTCACCGTCTGAAGATATACAATGATATCTCCATACCAAGGATCCTGTGCAGAGATAAGAAACAAATGTTCATCCAGGAAGGATTCATCATAGACTATCTCATCTCCACAGGGCAACTCGGAGATCAATTCTACGAAAACCAATGATTTCTTGGATTTGGTAGACATGAACTCAAGGTCAAATTCCTGCAAAATCACAATCCATCTATTGTATTTGCCCCCAATCACTCGCCTACTGAGGACAAACTGAAATGGATTGGCTGCTGCCAAAACATAGGTTTTCCAAAGAAGAATGTAATGCCAGAGTCGCTGCATAGCATGAACAGCTGCTAAAGCTAGCTTTTCTATCGGAGTATACCAGAGTTCAGGTCCTATCAAGCCTCGGCTAACATAGTAAATAACATGCTCTGAAAGAGCATCATCCTCCTAAACCAGAACCATACCAATGGTAGATTCTGCTCCTGTAAGATACAAAAGGAAATCCCTGCTATAATTAGGTGGACTCAATAAAGGAGTAGAGGTCAATGCTTTTTTCAAAGCATCGAACGAGCGCTGAGCGAAGTCATCCCAAAAGAATGGGACTCCCTTTTTCAACAAGCTCATAAATCCCTTTGTCACTTCAGCATAATTTACGATAAATATCTGCAGAAAATTAGCTTTTCCTTGTAGACTTTGAAGTTGACGAATGGATGACGAGGGAGGCAACTGAAGTATTGCCTCAACCTTGAAGGGATCTACCCTAATCACTTCCATAGACACGATAAATCCCAACAACCGACCAGATGTGACCGCGAAAACACACTTGTTCGGATTCAATCTAATCTTATAGAAACGACACCGTTCAAATATTCGATGGAGGTGAGTGGGATGATCATGTCTCTTTCGAGAATGAGCAGCTAAATCATCCAAGTACGCCTCGATAATCTCTTTGATGTCATGGAAGGCATATGACATGGCCCGCTGAAAGGTAGCCCCAACATTTTTAAGGCCAAAAGTCATTTTCTTGTAAGAAAAAGTACCCCAGGGACAAATAAAGGCAGTCTTATGCTGATCTTCAGGACGGATAGTAATTTGATTATATCTGGAGAAACCGTCCATGAAGGAATAAATATCATTACCGGCACACTCATCGATAATCTGATCAATAAATGGTGTGGATTAATTATCTTTAGGACATGCTTTATTAAGGTCTCTGAAATCAATGCATACTCAAATGGTTCCTTGCCTTTTATCTACGGGAACAGGGTTTGAAACCCATTCAGTCAAAGGAACCGGGTAAACAAATCCTGCCTTAAGCAGCTTCTCCACCTCGGCTTTGATAGCTGCAGCCTTCCTAGGATTGACTGGACGAAGCTTATGCCTCACAGGCTTAGCGTTTTCGTAAGTCTTGATCTCATGCTGGACAATAGATGGATCTATACCAGGAATTTCCTCATAAGACCAAGCGAACACATCCCTGAACTCTTTGAAGAGATCGGTGTAAATCTGAATCTCTTCAAGGGAACATTCAGCTCCAATGAAGACATTCTCGATAATATTGGGATCCCTGGAAATGTTCACCGGGGTAGTTGGAGAAATCACAGCCATGTTCCCTTCAGCATATACCTGTGTTGGTGCTAAAGGGTTCAAGACTGGGTGAACAGGACCAGGAGACGGAGGACTTGGGAAACTTGATTCAACATCGCTCAAGTCAGGTAATAAGTAAGACCGATGATGCAAATCATCCCACGGTATTTCTACACTAGTCATTGCTTCCAGGATGGCCTCTTCAGATGGAAGAGTGGTATCAAGGCAATCCTGGGCCGAAGAAGAATTAAGAGTCCAAGCCGGGGCCACATCGCCGTCCAATTCCTCCGATGAAAGAGAAGCTGGAATGGAATCTGCAGAGTCAAGAATAGACCGGTAAGCAATCTTAGTTGCAAACATTGGAAATGCCATTCCACCCACTTGACCTTCCGCTAATGTGGCAGTAGGGGAAGGTAAGGTCCAAGGGTCCGAAAAATAATGAGTTCTAAAGAACTCTCTTCGAATAGGAGTCTTGGAGGATGAAATTTCATTTATATGAATAGTAGGAGGTGGGATATCAAAAGTACCCATCAAAGAAGAATACATCCCAAACCCCAAATTCTCAACAGGCGCCTTGGCATTGTCCAATTTTGGAACAGTTGAGTCAGTAGATGCATTCGGGTCTACAGGAGGATAGTCCAGTTGGTCCACTATAACAATGCTCCCTTCGTGAGGGAAACAAATAATTCGAAATAATGAGGATGCAACAGCATCCATTTCATAAATCTAGTTTCCCCCCAACCGAAGGTTCTAGTCCAAGCTTGCATCAACTACCTTGACTTCTATATTTACAGTTTTACCCCCAACACAGATGGGCAAAGCTGGGACAATACCATGGGGACTGTGAGAATTACCATCAAACACAGACAGAAGAGTGGTAGATGGGACAACTGTGGGAGATCCAATTGTCTTCCAATATGTGAGAGACATCACGCACATGGAAGCACCTTCATCAACGACCGTCTGAAAAATATTGCATTTCCGGTATGACGATTTAATATGAAAGGCCATATGATGGGGTAGTCTCTTCTTAATATTGGACATATCAAATGTAATCATAAGAGAGTTCTTTGGATCTACAGCTCCAATAGCAGCGAGCAAAGCACTGCGCTGAGCCGGACAAGACTGGATCACCTCAAGAGCAGACATAGCATAAGGACTCTGCGCCAGATCTTCTACAACAAAGTAATTTTGGGCAGCCATAGCATTTGGATTAATCATCGCCCGCTTAGCAGATTCTTTTGGCATCCGAGGCATATGCTCAACAGTAGGCTTCAGAATATGAAGTGGCTCAGTAACATCGGGAGCACCCTTGGCTTTCGAAGCCTCAGCTTCGCCATAATCACGGGATCTCGTAGCGATATCTGCATGAGCACTCATCATGAATATGTTTGACAGAATTTCCCCTTCCTAGGTGCCCCTAGAGGAAGCCTGAGGATTTTGATTCGTGCCAACAACAAGTTGTTGCCCTTGGGGAAAAGGGTTAGTTAACACAGCCTGGGAACTAGAAGAACCCTGCTGAGCTAACAAGCATTGAGCATCCTGAATCTTAGGGCAAAGGTGAGTAAGGTGGTCTCCATTACATAACTTGCATGGAAACTTCACTTTATTTTTATCCTTTTTCCCCTCACCACCCTACTCGTTAGACTTATTCGCATTACCCTTCCCATTCTTGCCATTTTTCTTATTACGTCCCTTCTTCTTCCCTTTGGATTGTTGATTTCCTTTGGGGTTAGAAGACTGAATGACATTAACTGACAACGATTGAGAAGGCGATGACTCAACAGGCACAACCTGACCAGAAGAAGTAGATTGTATAGACAACTGCTACAATTGACTAAGCAAGTTAGCTGCACCACTATCGATTGATCCGACAAGTCCATCACCATGAGGACCGGGCTTAGGCTTAGACAAGTCTAACTTGGAGCGCGAAGCATTAGGAAAATATTTATGAAGGACCCCAGACTGAGAATATATCAATTCAAGCTGCCGGACCCTAAAAATGGCCTGCTCCTCAGAAAATACCCCAGACAGGGATACATCCTTCGAAACGTCTAACTGCAAAGATTTCAGGAACCATTCCAAAAGGAATTCACCTGGAATATGAGCTTTAATAAGCCTCTTCCTTCTCCGCCATTCCTGAATGTGATCAGAAATGTGGGTTGCATCGTCCTGCTTGAAATTAGCCAGGATTTTAGTCCCAGTGTCATAACGGACAAGCAACTGGAAGTGGTTAAGAAATGTAGTAGCCAGATCTCCAAATGTAGCAAAGCTGCCCCCAGCCAACTCAATGTACCATTTGGTAGTGTTTCCAGTCAAGGTGCATTGAAACAATCTCAACCTAATTGAATCATCAATCAGGGAGTTAGATGAGCACCAAAGATGGAAAGTGGTGATGTGGTTAGCTGAGTCTTCTCCATTCTTGCCTTCAAACTTTGGAATGTCTGAAGGTAGTTCGGTAGGAACCGGAGGCCATCCCGGAGTATAGCGGATCGGATCATTAGTCAATTTCGACAAATTTGGCAAGTTTAACGTTGCTAGGAAAGGTAAACGAGGAGGAGCTTGAGGATTCCATCCTTGGTGGGATGGATTCCCAACATTCTGAAAAGAATAGCCTGGGTTTGATGAGGCACCAGGTTGCCAAAAAGGACTCATAGAAAAAGGAGAAGACCCCCCTCCCAACGAAGAGTTACCAAAGACCGTACCAGTTCCCCCTCCCGAAGTACTAAATGAAGAGGAAAGCCCCTGATAGGGGTTCCATGCATTAGACAGAGGATAAAAATCCTGATAGGCACTCGACGAAGGGAAAGAAGTATTCCCTTGATGACCAGCGTAAAACTGATTTGCTGCCCCTACTGCCATAAAGATAGGGTTCCAACCGGTGAAGGTAGTCGAACTCTGACCTCCAGACCAAGGGTTAAAACTATAGGTCTCGTAGGTAAAAGGAAAAGACCCTAAGGAAGGATTCGAATTAGGAATATGTCCACTCCCGAAGGGGAACCCTTGAAAATAAGCTGACCCACTAGCCATGGAAGACATGGACATAGATGCAGCTGTAGCAGTGGAAAAGGAAAACGAAGGAATCCCACTAGTGGGCATTCCAAAACAAAAGGGACCAGAATGAGAAGCTTGTGCTTGGGTGTGACCAGAGCCAAACACAACAGTACTAGAAGCAATTGTAGATATAGCAATAGTGTTCCCTCCTCCTACTAAAGCAGGGGTCTGAATGCCTGCAGTACTCACAGCCAAATCTGCGTTCCCAGTCGTGGCCATCGAAAGGTACAAATAATATGGAGGATCTTCTGATCTTGCAGACTCAAGTCCGATGTACTCCACAACAAACGGATAATCAGGAGGAAGAGGAGATGGAAGTGACTCAGAAGATTGAGATAATTCTACTTCTACTTCTTCTCCTGCTTCTCGCGGAAATAAGACTCTAGAGGTGAGCGGAACGCTCCTTTCAGAACTGACACCAGAACCAACTACAGGACCTTCAAACCATTGTGGAGGATCTCTCTCCACTGCTTCAGGTACCACAGGGTGGTATTGACCTGCTAAATTACTCCTACGCCTTCTCGGGGAAGGCTCTGCACTCTTGAGAGATAACCCTCGGATTCTCCTCGAACGATGAGGCGCTTGATCAGCCACTTTAATAGATTAATTATACTCAAAAATGTATAAATCTAGGCAAGCTAAGAAGCAAAGAGAACTCACTATAAATATCCCTGAGATACAACCAAACAAGCAGCCTTCAGGTATTTCCACTCTGGGTGATTAGGACCGGACACCAAAATACGAGAAAGCGAAGTATAGGACCTCCCGAAAGTAGTCTGGGATAATTACGGCCCAGGCCTACTAGCGAAGGTAACAGAAACAGTTACGCTGACCTCCAAACAGCAGCCTTTTCCGGCACAAGCACCCAAGCTTCGCAAGGGCACCCCCCAGAAGTACTGCTGAAGTGATACAATGTCTGCCTCAGGTACCGCGGGTATTCCCCCCCCCTGCAGTCACTTATGTGGAACCTAGGAATGGCAACTATGGGCACCAATCTGTGTAAGAATCCGGGCGGAATGGTCTTGAGGTTAGATCCAGCAAATCAGAGAGGGGGTATCTCTCTTCTCGGCCTTCACTTCCCCTCGCGCTTGACTCTCTGGAAGAGAGCTTTCCTGGTCCACCTAACGAAGTTGGATTTCGCTCAATTAATCAACTTCTATGTTTTCAGTTTGAGCGGCCTTGGAGAGTTAACTCTCCACTCACCTAATCCAAGGCTTTACAACCTAGCTAGTTGGTGTATGACACTTAGTAAAAAACTTGCTAGTTGATTTTAGATTATAGCGCTTATTTTAGTTGGCTTTTATTAAGTCAAGCGATATGGAAATGAAACTCGTGGTGTTTTGTGACGTAGAAAAGAAATTAATGAAAACCAAATTATATGCAGATGAAATATTTTCCTTTCGATGAAAAGTAATTTCTACATGGGTTCTACGAGATTATATCTTTTTTCCTTTCAGATAACAAACTCACACTCACAAAATCTATGAAAAGGACTAAATGCTTAAGTGCACCGAATGCAAATCACTAAGAGGATGCTTGATTCTAAGATGCAAAAATCTATCGAAACAAAGAGAAATTTCCCAAGAATCCTTCAGTTTTATCACTTTTCAGTTTTCCACCAAGCTAATTCCCAAGTCAGAAACTCTCAGCATAAAGACACCGAAATGCACTCGAAACAAGAGAAAGAAACCAATAACAATTCCCTTCCCAAACAAGTCCAAAACCAAAGGCAAGAAATCTCAACAAAGCTCCAAAAGATGAAAGGAAACCAAAACAAAAACGCAAAACAAAAGCGAAGGGAAAACAAAAATGTTTTTTTGCTTTTGAATTTTATAAAAGAAAGACTTCAACAAGACAAAGAAAGCTATCGAAATTCCAAGCCAAAAAACTATGAATTTCGAACAAAACTTCAACAAGAATGCTCCAAATCTTATAGTGCTACTTAATAGCAAGATGTATACAGCGCAGGGAAGACAAGAAACTTAGAAACTCAGCTTAAAATAATAGCACAATCTTGTTGCAAACAAAAACTTCAAAGAACCAAAAATGACTCTTCAGAAATTGCAACAAGACCTAGTCAAATGAAACCAAGAAAACTAACCAAAAGGAGGCAAATACTAAAGTGCAAAGCAAGACATAAAGTTTAGAAAGAGTAAATGAGAAAAATCTCTCTGTCCTGATTAAGTAGAACAGCTAAGAATCCCAAGAAAGAGATCTTGGTACTCAAACCAGAAATGCAAGCACGAGAAAAACAAGATTTGCCACACAAGTCAGTTTTCAATCAAAAAAGAGAGAAAAAGACTGATGATCACCTTCACAACATAACCTCAATCCTCTCATCCTCCTTGATTACACATACAACTCAACCCCTCTCCACTCCTTCAACCAGGATGAAAAGGATTCAATTTCAATAGGAAGAATTGAAGGGTTGAAGAAAATCTAGTAAGCTGCAATCCTTGCATCATCCTTGACTATTCTTGTGACTCAACCCTCTTAACTCCCCCTCATCTCCTTCAATTTTGATACAAAAGCTTCAATTTAATTAGGAATAATAGGTGGGATCGGGACCTCAAGAAAGTTGCAGTGCATGCATCCTCCTTAGCTTCATTTGAAACTCAACCTCGTTAGCTCCTTCAACCTGTATTAAAAGATTTAAATATGAAGAAATGGTGGGATCAAGAACTTCCTGCAAACTGAAATAGGAAGAAATGGATGGATCAAACTGCGCCATTCAAAACAACAATATAAAAAGGTTTTCTCTTGTGAAGTATTAAAAAAAAAATTGTTTAAGAATTTTTTCAATATTTGAAATTTTAATAGACGAGAAGCTCAATGATATATAGAAAATTTAAACGTGCTTAGTAATAAATTAGAGGTTTGTAATGAACATTGCAAATATGAAGTTTGAGTTTAAATATATTGGAGGAGAAAAGGACATAAATGTTGTGCATCTACAACACAAAACCACCTATAGATTGAATGGTAAGTCCTCCATTCAAATAAGAGAAAAATACCACCAATTTTGCTTGGATCATAACCTGAGAGGAAATAAATTTTAAAGGAAAACCAATCCAAACCTAGCTAAGCTAATAAAAGAAGGGCCTAAAATTTTAGGAGTAGATTTAAGGCTTATGCACCATGTTCATTAAATCTATATAGATGAAAGATTTTATGATACTTTTCAAATTGAATACAATTGTTGGGTATGTGTTATATTCTTTCCACGACTAATCACACGTGGGGGGGTAAGAGGGGGCGCAAGAGCCCCCCGTTTGCATTGGGTGCAATGGGAGGATCATAGGGGGGGCGGTAGCCCCCCCTGTCGGGGTTCGGGGCAGCGCCATGATGAAAATTTTTGGTCCTTAATTTCCAGTGGGCTGTCCACGCCCATGGCTTTGTGCATGGTTTTGCACACGGTTTTGGGGTGTGATGGTTTTCGGCCCCTGGTATTTTTGTAGATCCGATCAAGGGAAGTATGGTTATGTTATAATCCAGGGTTAATGGATTGGGTTTTTTGTATGCTTCGGCATGTATATATGTGTTGTAACACTAAAAGGAATATAATGAAAAAATCAAGCTGGTCGTCCCGATTTGGGATCCAGGGGAAAATCTCTGTGTTTATCCATTTTATGTTTTATGCTCTCTCTATTGTTTATTTTTTGTTATAAGATTCGTGTGTATATAATTTATGTTCAAGGTTAAAACCTGCATTTGGTATCAGAGCTGTTTCGGCTTCATGGGGATGCCTTTGCTGCTAAGGGTTTTTTTTTTCTTGAGCCTGAGGTAGACCTTGTTCAGTGGGAGATCTGCAAGATTGATTCATCCAGTGAAAGAAGATGGCGAGCAGCAGAAAGATAGATATCAAGAAATTTAATGGTTAGAGTTTTGAGTTGTGGAAGCTCAATATGGAGGATCTGTTGGTGGATAAAGATCAGTGGACCACGGTAGATCTAGGTACTAAACCAATGGAAATGTCAGATGAAGACTAGAAGAAACTAGATCGGAAGGCGAAGAGCACAATACGGTTGTGTGTCTCATATTTAGTATTGTTGAATGTATCTGGGGAAGCTATGGTGAATAATTTGTGGAAAAAACTTGGGACTTTGTGCCAATCTAAGTCTCTAGTGAATAAGTTGTTCCTACGAAAAAAGCTATATAACCTGAGGATGAAGGATGGAGACTCGGCGACAGAGCATCTGAACACCTTCAATACTATGGTAAGTCATCTATCATATGTTGATATTAAAATCTTAGAAGAAGATAAGTGCATCAGTTTGTTGTGTTCTCTACCAGACTCATGGGACAGTCTGGATATTGCAATAGGTAGCAATACAATTACCTTGAATTTTGATGACATCATCTCAACTGTGTTGTCGAAGGAAATGAGACAGAGAAATATAGCGTGACAGAATGGAGATGACTTATCTGTACGAGGAAGGTCCCAAAACAGAAACAAGAATAAGGTTTCGAGCCAAAGATACAAATCTAGAGGGACATCTAAATCTCTTGGAAATTTTGTAAAGGTATGCTGAAAATGCAGAAAGGAAGGGCACTACTGTTTCGGGAAATAACTCCCTAGAGGTTTGCTGGGTTGAAACCCCCACAGATCAGGGCATGAAATTCGAGAAGGACTCACACAACCATATCAATTCACGAAAAACTAGGTAGAATAGATCGAGGAACTTACCCGTAGGTCCTACGTTTGTAGTAGATCCCACGGGGTCCAAACCCCCAACAACCCTTCTTCCTTCTTAACCTAAAACCCAAGAAGAAACAAGCACAAAGAACTAGTTGTACAATATATATCTAGCCTAAATGTTAGTTAAATCCATGTGAAACATTAAATAAACCATAATAAATGCTTAAATAACAATATTTTCACATATGCAAGCAGATTCTAACACGTGTATTTCAGGAACAAGATGGTTCTTTTGTATTATGAATAGCATGTACAGTGATAAAATGTGGAGAGATCACCCGAATCCTCCCACGATCTTTGACGAGACCGTCGTCTGGATCCATCCCGCCCTTGCCTTGCTAAGATTCCTTCAGAACTTGTGCACATGAGATGACATATAGAGGGATGAACATCTCAAGGAAACAAAGGTTTCCTGTAAAAATCTGGAAAAAGTTCAGGAGGCATGGGAAATCAGACTTGGATTAGGGATTCCAATAGAGTATAATATCAGTAATTTCTCTCTCCCTTAGGCCATACACGTGAGGGTCTTTTATACTCCCTCAAAGTAGTTTCAATCAGTTGGAAACAGTTGGCCATGTACTGGGCTGGTTGAACTACTGGAGTAACCATCAACCCAGCCTAAAAATAGGGAATTTTTATATATTTTTTAATAATTTTAATGGAATTCGCGGAAAAGCCTGTATGGACTCGCGTATACACACGAAAAAAACTGGGCATAACCAGGTATGGGAATTTTAACACTTTTTTTTAGTGAATTTTGTCCAAGTCTATGGGAATGGGTGCCCAAGGCCATAAAAGCAATCATGAATCATATGAAAGTGAAAAATGATGCTATAACAACTACAAAAGGGAGTGTAGATCTAAAGCTCCTGAGGAAGGAAAGGGATCTTATGATGCTCCTTTTGCAGAGGCAAAAACCACCTCGGATGAAGGTGGGGATGTGTATTTAGCTTCTTCTTAAAATACACATGTAGATCATGAGTCATGGTTGATTGACTCAGGTGCATCCTTTCACTTCAATCCCCATAGGGAGTGGTTTTGTGAGTATGAGAAATATGATGGTGGTGATGTCTTCCTAGGGGATGATAGGAAGGCCAAAATCGTTGGATGTGGAAAGGTGAAGCTGAAGCTACAAGGTTGAAGGATTAGAACACTTCTTGGTGTTTTTCATATTCCTGGATTGGCCAAAACTCTGATTTCTGTAAGCAAGATGGATGATGTAGGTGTAAAAACAATGTTCGAGAAAGATGCCTACAAGATGGTTCAGGGAGCACTAGTATTAATGCGGAGGGTTCAGACTGGACCTCTGTATAAGCTACAAGGTAGCACTGTTATTGATGGGTGTAACAATTCTGTGGTTCCTGAAAGTGGAGCGGAAAGCCTAGCTGTCTCTGGAGAAAATACCATGCTATGGCATCAAAGGCTTGGATATATTGGAGAGAAGGGCCTGTTAGCCCCCCTATGAAATTTTTGACAAGAAAATAGGGGGCTAAATCATTTTTGAGTCTTCAAGGAATGCATTTCCTCTGAAAACATAGTCTCCTTGAAGCCTCTTCATTTCTTTTATCCTTTGACAAGTCCCCTCTGCTGATTCCCCTTTTAAAGCCTCTCTGTCATGTGAAGAAATGCCCAAAGGCCTCCTTTCCCCTTTATTTTTTCCTCATTTAGCCTCCTTTCTTCCCCCTTGTCTTCCCCTTCTATTTCCCCATTTACTCCTCAAATCCCCCCAAAATCCTCTTTAATTTCCTCCCTAACCTTTGTTGGCCTTTTTTCCCCTTTTCCCCTCTATCGTTCCCCTCAAACCCTTTAAAATCCATTTGAATGGGTTAAAACCCCACTTTCCGACCATGTAATAGGGCTTAGCCCCTTTACCGCAAGCTCCCTTAACCACTTCCCCACATACGCCCTTACCCAAGACCAAGTGCTTAGGCCTTGGGGGCCAATCGCAATCGGAAGCTGGGCGGGTGTGAAAATCCTTTGTTACACTGAAAAAACCTGATGCGATTGTTTTATTACGTTAAGTCCCGCGATCTGTTCCACACCGTTGATCTGTTTCGATCGAACGGCTGAGCGCTAATCGCAGGCGCCCCGCCCATCGCAATCAGAACATGTTAAGTCCGCCCCCCGATTGAAACCTTCCGATTTGATCACGGCCATCCATATGTTTCACGATCCAGTGGTCCCGCGCTGATCTCACTGCCCCTCCGATGGTCTTCCCCACCGTTGATCTCCCTGCCAGATTGACAGCCAGCGCTCAATCACAGCCCTTCTCTGATCGCAATCGCAAGTCTCAACAATGCCGCCCCGATTGAAACCTTCCGATTCGATCCTGACCGTCCATCCTTCCCGCGATCCGACGACCAGCGCTCAATCGCACCCCCGCCCAATCACTGATCGCAAGTCCTTCTCCCGACGCTCCGATTAAATCATAGCCGTCCATCTCCCCGCTGATCCTATGGCTCAGCGCTAATCACTTCATTCCCTTCCCACCTCCTGTTTCTCCCTCCGATGGATTGTGAGCCGTTGATCTGGACCCGAGATCAACGGCCAACGCTTAATCGCAAGCCCCTCTCCGATCGCAATCGCAAACCGTTTCGTCTGACCCCCAATTGCGATTGAGCGATTAGATCGTGACCGTTCGTTTCCTCCGTGATCGGACGGTTCAGGTTTAATCTCCCTCCGCCTCCGCTGGGTCCCACTCCATTCGTTCGTTCCCTTGTTTCTGCGTGTTTTCCTGTGTAATTTGCCCAAGAGATAACTGTGGGCTTTTACACTAACAAATGTTCTTCCACCACTCTTCATCATTTCTCTGCCGCTATGTGTTCTTTCCATTGGTTCTCCACTATCCCGCCACCATTCCGCCGCCTCCGCAGCATTTCCTCCAGCACCACCGCCCTGCTTTACAGTCTCTTTCCACTGTGCAGAATAGTACAGAGATGGCCCGTTCTGCATTTCCAGCGACCAGAAGAAGGAATTCAAAGGGGTTGGTGCCTGTTATTAATGAAATTAAATGTCTTGCCCCGTATTCAAAGGATCAAGGCACAGTTCGAAGACCAAGAGAACGCGGTAAAGTCTTATCTGTGTTTATATATCAGCAAAAGTACTCTTCTCCGGAAGGACATCTTCCCACAGCAATCTCCATGCCTCCTCGAGCCCTTAAACAGATCAATGCACTAACAGAACTTCTCAAGAGATTGTCAAACAACGTTAAAGAAGCATGGAGGGCCTTGCAGACTTTCATCCAGTTCATTTATTCCAGAAGGCTAGCGCAAAGCTCCAGACACCGTAAGGATTTAAAGAATGTATCAGAGGTCAAAATCGACCTGACAGAGATCTTCGAACCAGTCTCAGAGTACCTACAGCGTTGCAGATAGCCATTAAGCAGTGTGGGCGTGGACATTTCCGCCATTCTATCTTAATGAGTCTCATTTAATTGTCTATCTTCCTCTGTCTCTTCCTCTTCTCCTATAAAATCCCTGAGAACGAATTGTAAAGGTTGTTGTTCAGTTGCTGGTAGTTTGCTGTTAGAGGGATTCATCTGACTGTTAGAACAGTCGTGGGAGGGAGTAGCAGAGTAGTTGTATGTAATAGGCTGGGAGGAGAAAGTCTGGGCTGTAACATCCATTGAGCTTATTTTACATGACTGGTTTTGCATAAATTAATCAAAGCACTTTTCACAGGATCCTGGTCTATTACTATAGGTGACGTTTTCTTACTCTGTTTATTACATTTCCATATTGTTTCATGTTCTTCTGGTAGGCATCAGAATAATGGTATAGGATTCACCCTTGTTAGGTGCCCTATGCTGTCTTCTCTCCCTACCTTTATGTTTCCCGCCCTATGTGCTGTCTAAGAGTGGGTTCACAGGTTTAACCAGTGCAGCGGATGTTATTGCCTGCTGACTGATGTATGAACTTGGGGGTTTTCTTCTTAGATGTTTCTTTGTAATATTATCTCTATTTTTCCCTTGGAGTTGCTAAAGCAGACCTGGATTTAAATGACCTCTGGTCTGATCTATAAGCAGCCCCTTTGTCTCTTTGAGAGCTGCCTTTGAGTATGTCCAAGCAGGTCTGGAGTTAAATGACCTCTGACCTGATCTATAGACAGAAAATTGGTTGCTTTCCTTCTTTCACTTTCTCTCCTTAATGTTCCATTCCACCATCTGCCTAAAAGATCCTTTAGTGTAGATGACTTGCCCTTTGAAAGCCTTGGCTAGTGGATGCAAGTAATTTTCCTATCATGACTCCATAGCCCAATGGATGGCACGGTCTTGGCCCATTCTCTCTGCTGAAACATCGTGCTCTTTTGTTCCTTTCCTCCCACTGCTTTCTCAGTCCATGATCTCCTAACCAACCCAGCAACCCTCCAACCAAATTATTTAAACCCCCCTTCTGTGCTTCATAACTAGCCTAACATCTTATTTTTGAGCTTCAAAGAGACATCATTCTTTGATCTATTTGGAGAGATCCCTCTCCGGGTCCAGGAGGGCTAGATCCTAGGGCACCAAAGTGGTTTGATGTTGTCTCATCTTTTGGTATTGCCAAATCTGCCAAAACATGGGAACCCCAACAGGGCCTTCAGATATTACATAGAAATGGTATGGTAGAAGGTATGTCTAACTTCTCTCTGGATTTTGATTTCTGTGAACATTGTGTATATGGGAAGTAGAATCGGGTGATTTTTCCTTCTGGTGCTAAGAGGGCGAACAAGAAATTATAACTTGTGCACAGTGATGTGTTTAGACCTGTGTCAGTTCCATCACTGGGAAAGTCTGTGTACTATGTTTCATTCATAGATGACTTCTCAAGGAATACATGGATATATTTCTTGACGAAGAAATCTGAAGTCTTTGACAGATTTAAAGAGTTTAAGGCTCTGGTGGAAAACTAAATAGAGAAGAAGATAATGGCGTTGAGGACAGATAATGGTGGGGAGTTCTGCAAGAAGTAATTTGAAGAGTTCTCTAAGAAGTGTGGTATAGCACAACAAAAGACTACTCCATACACACCTCAGTAAAACGAAATTGCAAAAAGAATGAACAAAACACTGATGGAAAAGGCAAGAAGCATGCTCAGTGGTACCGGGTTAGGACAAGAATTCTGGGCAGAGGTAGTGGAGACGACATGCTATTTGGTTAACAAATCACTTTCATCAGTGTTGGAGGATAAGACTCCACATGAGGTATGGACTGGTAAGAAACCCTCTCTTTCACATCGAAGGGTATTTGGATGTGATGCACATGTACATTTTCCAAAGCAGAAAAGGACCAAGCTGGATAATAAATCTGAAAGGTGCATCTTTATTGGGTATAAGGATGGTTTAAAAGGTTACAAGATTTGGAACTCAGAAACAAGGAAGGTTGTGTACAGCCGAGATGTGGTCTTTAGAGAGGTGAAATATGTTGTTAAACATGAAGTCACACCAAAGGAACCTGAGAAGATAGAGTTTGAGATAAAGGAGTATGAATCAGAATCTACAGCAGAAGAAGATTCAGAAGAGGAAGAGCCACAAACTCCAGCTATGAGAAGATCAGTTCAAGAAAGAAGGAAACCAGAAAGGTATAGTCCATCTGCTTTCTGTTCAGGTTTTGCCTTAACTATAACTGATGATGATCCCAGAAATTTCAGGGAGACAATAGATTCAAAGGATGGAAAAATCTGGAAGGATGCCATGGTTGATGAAATGGCATCCTTGCACAAAAATGAGGCATGGGATCCAGTGGAGTTGTCGGCTGGAAAGAAGCCCATCAGGAGCAAATGGGTGTTTAAGAAGAAGATGAATGTAGAAGGAAAGGTGGAGAAATAAAAAGCTCGATTGGTAGCAAAAGGTTATTCCTAAGTGCCGTAATTGATTTTGGTGATATTTTTTCTCCTATTGCCAAAGCTACTTCTATTAGATTACTTTTATCTGTTGCTGCTACATTTGATTTTGAGATAGAATAGATGGATGTGAAGACAACATTTCCTCACAGGGATCTAGAAGAGGAGATATACATGATGCAAACTGAAGCCTTTATGGTGAAGGGTAAGAAAGAACTGGTATGTAGGTTGAAGAAGTGTCTGTATGGGTTAAAACAATCACCAAGGATGTGGTATTAGAAATTTTCTACCTATATATGGGGACTTGGCTTCACTAGAAGAAAGGAGGATCAATGTGTTTATTTTAAATTAATTGGTGACCATGTTATTTATTTCGTCTTGTATGTGGATGATATGTTGTTTATTGGAAATGACAAAGAAATTATCCAAGATTTGAAGACCCAACTATTCTTCAAATTTGACATGAAGGATCTTGGTGCTGCAAACTATATTTTGGGCATGGAAATTAAGAGAGATCGGGAAAAGAGGAAGCTCTGGTTAAACCAGAGGAAGTATGTCGAGACTATATTGGAGAGGTTCAATATGTAGGATAGTAAACCAACGAATGTTCCTATTCCTGGAGGTGTAAAGTTGTCTACTGAATAGAGTCCCAAGACACAAGAAAAAGAGGAGGATATGTCCCATGTTCCATATGCAAGTGCAGTGGGTAGCCTAATGTATGTAATGGTTTGTACTAGACCAGACATTGCACATGTTAGTCATCAGTATTTTTCTCTTGTTGGTGATGACTAAATCTATATGCTGAGTTTTATAGAAGCTGATCTCCATATGTCAATTTGTCATCTAGAAAACCCTCATAAAACTTTTTTTCGCCCTCCTACTTTTCAGTCCGCCCATGTCAAGGTGAAACCTCATTATCACTATCCTATCTAGCTTTAGCCCTACTAGTCTACCCATCAGCTCTAAAAAGACAATCCAAGTTTGTTCAAAAAGCCTCCCTTAAGTTAGGAAGTGATGCTTTAAGGCATCTTACCCTTGGCAAACATCTAATAGCCAAAAAACCTCCACCTGCTACAGACCAGTCACAACAGACCTCCTGCTCTACTAATCAAGTTGATCACAGCTCTAAGTCACGCCACTTACACACCCCTAAGTCTCAGCAATGCATAGACCACAGTCTCAAGTTGATTTTAGGTGTTTTACAGTGTTTTATGGATTTTACAAAGACAGGAAAAATGTCATCATCTCAGGAGAAAATTCTTGAATCCACATTTAGAAGAACAACTGCTTCTCAATGAAAACATGAGCCTGAGATACATCTGCAGGGTAAGGAGTTACTCATCAAACTCTTGCCAGCTTCATTCAGTGTGATAACACAGTAAAAGAAAGACAGCACTGTCAAACAGACTTGTAATTTGTCATGACCAAGAACCTCCTTCATCTATAAGCAGAGGGTTAAGGCGCCTCCTTCATCTACAAGTAGAGGGCGATGGCCAATGATGACTTGAACAATTGCAAACTGACTGTAAGCATAGGTTTGTTTTTAATAAACAGTGAAACAGTAACTAAAGGTTTCTAAGGGAAAGTGATGATCAAGAACAGGGCTAAGATCAGAAAATTTTCAAATCAAGAGAAAGCAGAGTTTTTAGGTCTTATGTCTTAAGAAAGAGGATCATTTGAAGTTTCAGGCATCATCAGTATTGCACAACAAGAAGGGACTCCATTAATCAAAGCTATTATAACAAAACATCTCTGCAGGGGTGCTAGTATGAATGGCTTAAATCAGTGCTGAGAAGGAAGACACTTCAGTAAAAAGGACCTCTGTGTACTCTTACGTTTCTGTTGGGTTATGGTATATAGTCTATGGTTTCTAGATACACATAGAGGAAAATTATGCAAGTAGTACACATCCCCAGAAATAAACCATCTTGATGACATTCAAAAAGCCAGTGCAAGTCTCGATGTTGCAATCACCACAAGAACAAGTGCATTCTTCAGATGTAGCAGGGTGTGTACTTACAGTGGCCAAAAAAATATTTATCCACAGTCCAAGGAGACCTCTGTCAAAATGTGAAAGAAAACCCCCTACAATGTAAAATATCATCTGTAGCTATTCCTTTTCATACAAAGCACCAGAAGTATAAAAGGGGTTTTGAAGTGGCAGTTAAGTTTTTCTTCAGCAGAAAGGGCATTTCAAACAAGTTTACAAATTCATAAATATGCAAAAAGATCATTACATGTTTTCAGATCCTGGAACCTAGTGAAAGTAGATACTCAAAGAAGTAAAAAGAGATCTTGGCATATGGCAAAAGCTCTAAATAAACTTCAAACATATAAGCACAGTATGCTGTTTTTGACTTTTGGATATACGTGGCTAAGAACAAATAGGTTGATACCTATTAGTGTTGGAAGGAATGAAAAGACATTTGACAACCTTGTTTCAAATAATGGGTCCCTCATGACATTTTAGACCCTCACAAAGTGAAACCAGGGGTTTTCATGTTTTATGATTATAAAAGACAAAGGGGCCATTGCAAAGCCCACTTTGAATCTTCCAAAACACTCACGGAGCTCCTCACTCCCATCGATATCAAACAAGAAAGATTTTAGGCAATTCAAAGAAGTTTTTGACAGTTTGGAGCTGCGCGGCGCGCCTGGAAAAGCGCGCGGCACGCTCAGAGAAGATTTTGCACAGGCGCATAACTGTTGCGTGGCGCGCTTGTACATGCACGCAGCGTGCCTGTGCACTCGGGTTCTGTCGGCCCGACAGGTGACCCGACACCTTATTGTGCGCGGCACCCTTCCTTCTAAACGTGTCGCGCATGGGTTTGGCCTTCAAACACGCCCTCTAATCGCATGTGAAGCTGCTAAACTCTTTCAAAGGGCCTTGTCATCGATCTAGAGGTACTTCATATGCCTTTTTAGCTCCTTTAAAAATTGTTGTGACAGAGTGAAAGGTTAAAAGTCAAGGTTTGAAGCATAGGTGTAATATTTGTGTGAAGAAACAAGTTTTGATGTGGCGGGTGAAACATCAAATGCTTGTAAGTGTTATTTTAAAAGAACATTAAGTTGCCCTCACTGCTGTAGTGAAAAAAGGTGGAATCTATCATGTTATGTGCATTATTAGAGCCAGTGAGGAATCTGCTTTTACAATCTGAAGGTGTTTGTCAAATTTGTGCCAATGACAGTGAAGCATTTTGGTTGAAGAATAGCTTTGATTGATTAACACTCTTATAAACCTTCGTTTAAACCCTCAGAAGCATGTCAAAGCTCTGCCACCTTGTCCTATAGATAGTAAATTTTGACTGTGTGTTTATATAATCTAGTTGACTGTGTTTATGGTGAAAGCTTTGTTGGTTGAGTTGCATACTAGGACAAAGGCATGATTTTGAAATTGAGAAGTATACCTCAGTCAAAGACACAAAAATATGTTTTTGACCTCCAAACTTCAAAGGGCAAGGTGACCCTATCACAACGCACAACAATTTCACATTGACTGGGTATCTTATTTTCATTGTATTTTCTTCTTAAAGGGTTTGCTGGTTGGATTACATATCAAAAGTTGGGAAGGCTTAATTTTAAGGACCAGAGGTTTTGTATTGAGAGGGATATTGTGCAAAAACATCCAAAAACATTATTTCCCTATCAAAACAGTGGGATTGACAGATTTTATCTCCGAGAAGGCATTTTAAAGATAGTGAGATAGTTTGGTGCTTCAAAAGCATATTCAGCCGAAAATGCCGCCCAAGCAAGACAGCATAAGCGGTTTACACAAAAGATATGAGCCAATTTCTACTGAGGAGGTCAATGCACATCCATCCATCCTTTTCAATTTTCATGAGGTAGGTTGTTTGGATTTCTGCCAGAGAGTACAGGAGGTCAAAATTTTCTCGCCCTTGACGCACCTATGTGCCTTAAGGATCCAAAGCAAACATTTCCAGGTAGCAGGCCTTGATTTCAAGTTTTCCCCGAGGTATGTATCCAAGGCAACTAAAATCCCATACATTGGCGAGAAATGGTTCAAGCAAGCCTATCTAGACTTGGATGACTACAAGCCTTTCATCAAGCCCCAGCACAGAGACACATGCACTACTATTTTTCCTTTCTCTCATCTTCTTGCCAGCTATGCTCCTCTTATGAAGATCATAATGAAATATTTCACTTGTGAAGGGAGATTCTCCCGAGTATATGCATACCACATCTGACTATTGATGCACTTCACTAGATCCAAACATCTCAACCTTCCTTACTTCTTGTGCAAAGGTATTGAGAAAATGGCCTCTTCTGTCTAGAAAAAGCCTCCATCACAGCAACTAGCTTCTCTATGCCATCATTCTTTGATTAAAATCATCATCCTTCACCAGCTAGAGAAGAAAGAGGTTTCATGGGATGTTTTCATTAGTCATCTAGATTTCTCCACTGTCCCTCCGGTCCATACATCTCCCACATCGCCTGTTCATTGCCCCTCACCTTCCTCTAGCAGAGCCACTCCTAGAAATCTCAAATTCACTACAGAACAGTCAACAGAGCATGAAGAAGGAGAGGGAAGTGGACAGCAAGAAGAGGAAGGGCATGAGCAAGAAGAAAGGGATGAAGAGCAGCAAACTGAAGATGAAGAACAACAGTAGGACAGTGGTGAAGGTCAGCAGCAGGAGTAAGAAGAAAAGAGTGCTGAACAACAACATCTCAGTGAAAATGAACAGCAGGGACAAGAGGAAGAGTAGCAACTTGATATTGAAGGTCATGAACAGCATTTTGGGCATAAATTTGAGCAGTAGCTTGAGCCACAAAATGAACAAGAAATCCAAGCACAACAGCAGCATGATATTGATGATCAAGGGCAACAAGAATTTGAGACATATTGGCATCATGACATTGAAGATCAGAAGCAACCTAAAGAAGACACACAGCAGCCTCAAGGAGAGCAGTAGTTTCAAGAAGATGACAAGGGCAAAGCAATTTTGCCTCCTTCTCATAAAAAGACAAAGCCCAGCACAGCAAGAAAGAAAGGGCCTAAGGCTGCCACTCCAAAAGTGACAAGAGTTCTCCCTAGCAAAAGAAAACCGCCAAAGAAATCTCCCACTAGCATGCCAAGAAGGAAGAGTGCAAGATTAGCCTTCAAGGGCAAAGAAAAAGGCAAGATAGGAGAAAGTCAAGAACATGGAAGTGCATTGGCTGCCATCCCAATCCAAAGTGATGACAGTGATAATGAAGCCTGCATTCTAGAGAATATTCTAATCCATAGAGAAGGGAAAATTGAGGCATTGGAGGATGACCTTCATTGGGAAAAGAACTTCAACCATTTCTTGGAAATCCAAAATAGTCAAATAAGTGCCCATATGGCTGTCTATGAGGCACGAGCAATCAAGTACAAGAAAGAGGCTGCCAAAGCACAAGCAAGAATAGAGGAGGCAGTAGGTGATTTTGATGAGGGTGAAGAAGAGGACCAGCCTAGGCGAAAGAAGCCTAGAACCATAGGGCTTAAAAGAGCCCTGGAAAAGCAAAAAGAAGAAGAATAAGCCCATCTTCAATCCACTCCCCTCACTGCGCTACTTGAGCAAGAAATTGAAAGCAATAAGGAGGCATGGCTAGAAAGAGCCAATAAACATTTGGAGATAAATCTTGAGAAGGCAAACAGAGACCTGGAGCTGCAAAGGAAGATGACACAACACTATCAAAAGCTAAATCAGTTTGCCCGGCGCAAGCTAAAGGCCACTCAAGAGAAACTAAAGGAAGTAAAGGGGAAGTGCCCGGCACGGAAAGAGAAGGAACATCAGCACTTGAAATTTTGGCTTCAGCTTCAGAGCATGTTGCCAAGGACCCTTAAGGGCCATGCATACGAATTTTGGGCCCATTTTGACAACTTTTGGTTTTTTGGCATTTTTGAGTTTTTGGTCAAAAACTCATAAATTCGCCATTTCATTTTGAGGATTCGTCAATGGAGGAGGATGGTATCATTGGATGCCATAATTTCATGAGAATTCCCTCAGCGATTTTCAAAACATTTGGAGATCATTTTCCCCCTCAAAACGGTGAAAAACAGTCTCTTTTTGCACACTCTGCCCAGTCTATCAGTAGAATGCAAATTTCTGGTTTTTTACACACAGGTGCAGATTTGAAGAATTTTCAGGCATCAGATTGGGGAAATTTCAGTTGTTCCATAAATTAGACAATCAAATCTTTCCAAAGAGCTATCATGAGCCTCGTTTCAACACCAGGAAGGCTACCAAATGTTTCCGGCAAGTCAGGGAACCTTTTGCTGATGAAATTTTGCAGTATTTTTGTAATTTTTGAACCTCTAAAATATGCTTTTTCCAAATGTGCGTTTAGCTATTTTTGCACTTGGAAAATCATGAAAAGTCAATTATTTTTCCGTTTTTAGCATTTTCTAGATATTTTATGAGATATTTTTGTGCCTTGGGCTTTGCAAAGCCTCAAGGACAAAATTAGATATTTTGATTAGGCCAATGGGATAGCTAGTTGAACCATGAGGTTTTCCTCACTTGAGCCTATTTATTCCAAAGGCTTCATTGTAAAAAAAGGTTGAACTTGAGAAGAGAAGCAATATATTGGTCATATGAGCTTTGAAGGAAATACTTGTGTTATGCTTTTGGATTGACTCTTAGATGTTCTTGGATGAATGAAGAAAGATTGTTGATGGATTCCATGACTTGGTAGAATGGTATAGTGTCTCTTTCTATGTTATTATCTTCTAGTTTTCATTCATAAATACATGTTTCTTGCTTGCTATAGATTAGTAGAGAACAAATTTGAGACCTGCCCTTGGAGGCACCTCAAGTTTCATGTTTCTTCATAGCTTTCATGTTTTCTTCCTCCTTAGTCATGCTAAAGAATTCTTAACTGCTCTTTAGTAACTTGAGGATATTGTTGCTTATTTCATTAATGGTTTTATGCTAGCTAAGTATGACTTACGGTACGCCCTGCTTACCAATGGCCAGCCATAGCTCCATCCATGAAATTTCTCTTTGATTAATTAGATTATCATCTTGTTGAGCCAAGGAGGCCTAGTTTCGATCTAGCCCTTTGTCTAAAACTATGAAAGCTTGTTTTTCAAAGTGCCCAATAACTTAAAGACTATGTTTAGGCGTTCCGACATAGTATTTTGAGTTTTTAGTCTATCTTATGTGTTTTCCCCAAAGTCTGATAGCCATTTCCCGAAGTTAGAGAGTTATACTCCTCTATGCACGGCTTGAATGTTTATTTCAAAGTATTGATTAGCTTATAGTTACATTATGCATGATTAATTGTTTGCCCTACCATGTTTATGTTGTCTATTTAACTAGTTATGCTTGAAACTCTTTGTTGTTCACAAACTTGATGTCAATTATGTTCCATTTTTCCTGAAGATCCTTTCTACCTCGAATCAAATTAGCCCTACAGCAGCCTTGTATCATCATTTAATAGCTTTCTTGACCTTTTGACCCCATAGCCCAGTTAATCTAACATATTGTTACCTGTTTTATATCTTTTATCAGTTTCATCCCTCACTACTTAAAAAACCAAAAAACCAAAAACCTCACTTCATAACTAGCCTAAAATCAGAACATAATAAGAAAACACACAGATATCCCTTACACATATAGAGAGAGCCCTCTCTGAGTCCAGGAAGGCTAGGTCCTTGGGCTCCAAATCTTGGCTTGATGTTACATCGTCATTTGGCTCACCAATCGGCCAAATCACGAGATCCTAACATAAATGGCGATCATGGTGGGACCTTCCGAGTTAGTGACAATCTAAGTACACCTTAGTAACTCCTGAAGTCTCAATCAAGCTTAGTAAACTTAGGTATTTTCTGAAGAGTAGAAAATAGCTCCTTCACCATCTTAGCAAAATGTTGATTCAGTTATAGGAAACTCTTCCAAACCTCAGGGCTACACATAAAACTCAAAAAACCCCCAAAAAAAAACTCCCTTAGATTGGTTTTTGTCAGTACTGGTGGTGGACCATACACATATACCTCAAAACAACCAGGTTCCACCTGGCGACTCCACTAGCCTCCAGTAGGCCTTACTATTCTACCGAACTCTATATTACTATCCAATCAACTTATCCCATCAACATAGTGGGAGATGGTAGGACACTGAATACATGACAGTCTAGCAAACTCTTATAGACTCTTAGTCCTTTAGATACCATAAACAAGCAAGCAGCCCATAGACCCATTTATAGTAAACTCTTTTTGTTCTCATCACCCTAGCAAAGTGTTGAAACAAGTCTAGAATACTTTAACAAACCATAGGCTGCACATAAATTCAGAAAAGCCTTAAAAAATATTTCCAAATTAGTTATTAGTGGTGGACCATACTATATCCTCACAAAAACAACCAAGTTCCACCTGGCGACTCCACTAGTCCATCCCTGTTATTTTGACCATCCTTCACCTTAGTAGAACTTTAGAGAGACCACCCATCCAAAACATTCGTCAATACCATCCTCTCTAAACTCTAGATCCAAAATCTGGCTTCGCAAAGAATCAACACCAGATCCCATCCAGACCCAAATTCCCCTATCATAGTAGATGACCCAGAGCAGATTCTGTGGCAAGCTTCCGAAACTGACCATCTAGCTACTAGTAGATCCATCCGTAAAACAAGATCAATACCTAAACATATCACTATCCTACCAGATTCACCTTTTGAATTAGAGTCATCAAAAACTCTTTTCAGAAGCAAGTCGCATAGTAAGATAAAATTTGACGATCTTGAACCCTTAGACCCACCACAGAGTCCTAGTAGAGAAGCCTCACCTTCCACACCCCCTGACTTTCAGCTTCTCCATCATTTTTGCTCCTACCATCCCAGATCTGCTCAAAACCAGATCACTAGTCCAAGTTCATCCGCCACACTTTTTCAAACCACCTCAGCTCATCCCACTAGTCCTCATCTTGTACATCATCCATTAGCTCCCGTCATGGCAACCTGGTACGCACCTTTAGTGTTTCCATTACCTTTGGTTCCTCTCCCAAATAAATATCAAGAAAAAATCCCACACTTTACTAGAGAAGACACCACCACACCTCAACATCATATAAGTAAGATTAGTGATGCTTTTGAATACCTGGAGGTATAAGACGAGACCGTCAGAATGAGAATATTTTCCCAAAGCCTGGGCAGAGAACCCAAAACATGGTTTAAAGGTTTAGCTCCAAACAGCATCCACAACATCCCAGAGCTCTTCCAAGCTTTCAGAAATAGGTGGGAAGTCCGAAAGAGACCTATTCAAATCCTGTCAGAATATAACAACCTAAAACAAGAAAATGGGGAAAGTGTCCAGGCTTACTGCACTAGGTTCAATAGTGTGTATAACTCCCTCCCACCTCATTTCAAACCCCTACTTGGTTTAGCCTTGGCAAAATTCCCCGAGGGTTTTGATCTAGACATGACATATCATCTGAGAGACAAAGATCCCCCTACCTTAGAGGAAATGCAACAAATAGCCATAAAAGCAGATGCCAACTTAGCAAAAAAAAGGGCTAGGACTAGATTAGAAAGAAAGGTCACATATAAAGATGAGGTCTCCACTTCATCTCCTTCCATAGAGCCTAGAATAGATGACTTAGTCAAAACCATGGCCAAAATGTGGGAAAGGATAAATGAAAAGGCCCCTGTTAGGGACAACCAGCCAAACCCTCCAAACAGAAACCGAAACCAAAATTTTAGGAGGGAGCAGCCTCAAAATAGACCAAGGGAAAATGACCAACAAATTAGGCCACCTTTTAATGAAAATTATGTGGAAGAAGAAGATAGGGATACAGAACCCATTGATGAAAGTCATTTGAACCTCATAGGATCTGATAATGAGAGCGAGGTGTACCTCACAGAAGAAGAACAAGAGTTCTTTTCTCCTAATCAGGATGAGGCCAACTATGAAGATCCCGACGACCCTGCCATAGATTTTCAGAATGCCATAATAGAAGCTCACCCGCAGTATGACCTTAGAAGCAAAAGAAATCAGGATAATTCCAAGAAAGGTAACTCAGATACTGCTAAAACCCCTGATACCATCCTTAGAAAAGCAGTAAACAGTAACAAAATCATGGTCGAGAAGAATGACCAAAACAAAACTAAAGTTACCCAAACTAGTCCTGACTCAGATACTCCTAGTACTTCCACAAAAGTTCCTGAAACAACTATGGCAAACAAAATCCCGAAACAAAGTCAAAAAATTAAGAACATAGAAAAAGTCATGTCCGAAAAAGCTGAAATATATCTGTCAAAACCACAAATTCCTTTTAGTTTTGAAGGGGAAATTTCCAAAATAAAAATTACCATACCCCTTACTGAGCTAATAACTGTGGATAGGTATAGATCTCAAATCTTCAAATTTTTTGACATAGGGAACGAGGTGGACACCCTAAATCTAGTTGATGACAAACCCAAGCTCCTTTTTGGCCCGAAAATAGAAGGTCAATACCAAGAGGGACCTGTTTCGCCTTTTTATGTGAGCTTGAACATACGGGACAAGATATGACATAATGCCATGTTAGATTCTGGCGCCTCCCATAACCTCATGCCTAGAGTAGTCATGGAAAACCTGGGACTAGAAGTAACTCAACCTTACAAAAACCTGTATTCCTTTGACTCAAGTCAGGTTAGATGTTTAGGTCTAATAAAGGACCTAGGTTTTGCTTTAACACAACTACCAACAAAAAACCTAGTCATGGATGTAGTAGTAACTGATATACCTCCGAAGTATGGAATGCTATTATCAAGGGCATGGGCCGCCAAAATACAAGGTAATATTCAGATGGATATGTCATTCGCCACCATCCCAGTTCTCAACCAAACTAGGAGATTATACCGAGAAACTCACATGAAATACATGGTTAGCAACCGAGATAAGCCAAACAACACTCCTATTTATTCCATTCATTCTAATCTGGATTCTTTTATCTTATATAATGAAAGCGATATAAAAAAACAGATAAAAGAAAATGAAGAAGGTCCCGAACCATTACTAAATGAAGAAATTAATGATCAGAGCCCCAAGAAACCTAAAAAACAACTTAGTGTCACATATGAAAAAGAAGCTCTTCAGAGTATAAGTTTTGACGGTTCTTGTGGCAAAACTGGTTCAGGGGCTGGCATCTGGATACACAATACTAATAAAGGTTATTCTTTCAGATTAGAATTCTAGTGTACTAACAACATTGCTGAATATGAAGCCCTTCTCCTTGGTCTACACATACTTAAGGACTTAGGTGCCAAGAAAGTATCTTCCCAGGGAGATTCCAAGCTTGTGATCAGGCAAATCAAGGGGGAATATTCGGCAAAGAATCCAAGACTAAGAGAATATAGGAATGCAGCTTTGGACATCCTTAAAACCTTTGAGAAATATGAATCACCTATATCCCTAGGATTCAAAACAGCCTAGCAAATGAACTCGCCTTTGCTGCGAGTAATGGCCAAATACCATGGCTAAGTGAACAATATAGTACTCAGGTCAAACATCGCCCTACAGTACCAGATAATCTTGACCATTGGCAAATATTCCAAGACGATGATCAAATTGATGATTTCCCACAATCTAGGAATGAGTTTGAAATAACCAAAACAGACTTAGGAGACAAAGAAAGGAAACCTAGCCAAAGTCAAGACTAAGAGCTAAATCCACCTTTGTGGACCAATCTAAACCTGGTAGACCATCCATATGAAAATGAAATAGGAGAGGACATTGACCAAAGGGAACTCGAAGTCTTACACTATGAAAATGACACCATACCCAGAGGGCTCACACCTTTAGAAGAATTGTTTGACTTTAACGATGTGGCCAAAAAACCAAAAATGGAATCTACTGAGGATGAAATAGACGAATACAACATAGGAAGCCCAGAAGAGCCCAAAAACATTAAACTATCCAATACCCTCCCGCCTCACATCAAACAAAAGTACATCAATCTATTCAAAGAATTTAAAAATGTGTTCGCATGGGGATACCAAGATCTAAAATCATATGATATGAGCATCATTCAGCATAAGATTCCCCTTAAAGAAAACCAGAAGCCTTTTAAACAAAAACTGAGAAGAATAAACCCAGTATTACTACCTTTGGTTGAAAAATAAATTAAAAAAATTTATGATGCTGGAATAATAGTGTCTCTCAGGTACTCTGAGTGGGTTTCAAATCTGGTATCGGTTAGGAAGAAAACCGGCGAAATCAGACTCTGTATTGATTTCCGAAACCTGAATAGAGCCTGTTTGAAGGACAACTATCCTTTTCCCAAAATGGACCACATACTTCAAAAAGTAGTCGGTGCCAAAAGAATCTCATTGCTAGATGGTTTTTCTGGTTATAACCAGGTGCTGGTTTATCCCACTGATCAACATAAAAAAACTTTCACCACACCTTGGGGCACCTTTATGTACGTTAAAATGCCTTTTGGATTGATGAATGTCGATGCCACATTCCAAAGAGCTATGGATATAGCCTTCTCAAAAGATATAGGTATTTTCATAGTCATATATCTGGATGATATTACGGTATATTCCAAATAAGATGAAGAGCATCTAGTACACTTAAGAAAGGTTTTTAATAAATGCAGAAAATATGGTTTATCCCTAAATCCAAAGAAAACACTTTTTGGTCTAGAAGAAGGAAAACTCCTAGGTCACATTATTTCGGAGGAGGGAATAAAAATAGACCCCCAAAGGATCGAGGGCATATTGTAAATAAGTCATCCCAGGAATATAAAGGAGCTGTAATCCTTTATCGGGAAAATTAATTTTTTAAGAAGATCCATCCCAAACCTTGCTGAACTCCTAAGGGATATCACAAATATGTTAAAAAAGGAGGTCTAGGTTAAATGGACCATAGAAGCCAAAAAATCTTTTGAGCTAGTTAAAAAGGCCCTAACTGAAACACCAGTATTGATAAGTCCTGACTTCACCAAATATTTTTACATTTTTTCATTTTCCTCAGAACATACAATAGTTGTCGTTCTGTTACAGAAAAATGTAGCAAGGAAGGAGCAACCCATTGCCTTTTTCAGTAAATCCCTGAGAGATGCTCCCTTGAAATATAACATCATGGAAAAACAGGCATTTGCATTGGTAAAAGCCCTGAAATATTTCCGAGTTTACATCCTGCATTCTCATATCATCGCCTTTGTTCCTAGCACCGTTGTCAAACACATACTAAATCAAGACCCCGACGGCAAAAGAGGAAAATGGATCGCTGTCATCCTAGAATATGACTTAGAAATCCGACCTACCAAACTGGTTAAAGGGCAAGGACTTGCAAGACTAATGGCTAAAACTAACCTACAAGCCTTAGAGATAAATTTTATTGATACCTTAGAAGAACAGGAAGAATGTACATCCCTTGATATTGAACAAATGTTTCTAGATTCTCCTTGGTATGTAGACATTCTCTATGTTTTATTTTACTTAAATGCTCCTCTGACTTTGTCAAAAAAAAAAGCTAGATTTCTTAAACAGAAGTCTTTAAAGTTTTTCATTATAGATAATATTCTGTATTGGAAAAATTCCACTGGTATGCTACTTAAATGTTTGCTTGAGTCTGATGCAGAGAAAATTATGCACGAAATGCATGCAGGGGAATGTGGAGGTCATCTTTACTGGAAAACCACAACAAAAAAAATCTTTAGAGCCGGTTATTATTGGCCTACCTTATTTCTTGACACTCACAAGCTAGTCATGACATGCCATAAGTGTCAAATTTTTGAAGGCAAGAAATTTTTTTTACCTTTGCCTTTACACCCCATCATAGTTGAAGGACCTTTCCAGCAATGGGGTCTAGATTTTATTGGAGAAATTCACCCTTCCTCATCTGCTCAACATAAATGGATCCTCACAGCCACAGACTATTTTACCAAATGGATAGAAGCCATACCTTCCAGGAATGCCACCGACTCAATCATCATCAAGTTCCTGGAAACCAATATCCTGTCTAGATTTGGCTGTCCTAGAAAAAGCATTACAGATAACGCCGCTGCCTTCTCCTCCAAAAGAATGGTCGACTTCAGTTACAAATATCATGTTTCATTAGGACATTCCACCACTTATTACCCTCAAGGTAATGGTTTAGCCGAGTCCTCTAACAAATGCCTAGTCAACATCATCAAAAACCTTCTCGAACTAAATCAAGAAGCCCGGCATGGGAAACTGGTACATGCTTTGTGGGCTGATAGATTAACTACCAAAAAATCCATAGGAATGTCTCCTTACCAACTAGTTTATGGCATAGACACCATTTTCCCAACATCCTTAGGAGTTCTAGTAATGAAGCTATTACAAAAAATCCAAGTAGAAGAAAATGACATGCAAAGGAGGGTAAATCAGACTATTCATTTACAATAAACCAGAGAAGAAGTTTACCAAAAGGCTCAGTTAGCACAAGATAAAATAAAACAGATTTTTGACAGAAGGACTAAGGAAAATGACTTTTAGATTGGGGACAAGGTGTTAAAATGGGATTCTAGAAGAGAAGACAAAGGTAAACATGGTAAGTTTTAGAATTATGGAAAGGGCCTTACATCATCAGCTCAACTAGCGGAAACAATGCCTTTTTCTTGCAAGAACCTGATGGGACTGAAGCTTTTGGAGGTCCTATGAATGGTAGGACATTAAAGCATTATTTTTGTCAAGAACTCCAATTCTGAGTTTGAAACACTTTCATTCATTGTACATACCACTATTTGAAAAATAGAAAAATAGAAAAGTCAAAAAACAGTAAAAAATAGAAAAGAGGGCATTGAAAATAGAGAAAAGGCCCCATGTTCCAAAAAAATAGTCCTTCGGAAAGCGCACAAGTCTAAATGCCGCTGCTAGTACTTCAATATCTTGTTCAGCTATCTAACCTAATCATAGATGAGCATGTTTAAATTTATTTGCTGATAAGTTAGTGAGTGAAAAAAATGGTCAACATTGTGTAAGATTGACTTATCACAGAGTATAGATTAGGGAGAGATTCTGGTTCCACATGCCTAAAATAGAACCAAAGAGAGAAGCGAGGAATGAAAAATACATTGTACATCTTAGCCCCGCTTGTCTAGTTTTCCTTTTGTTGCAGAATAATATTTGTGTGCAGTTTGTACTATCATGCCACAAATACATGACAAATCAAACAGTTTAACCCTGATTTGATCATTTTGAATTTCGTGTTTTAGATTAGAGAACAAAATCCTATCAAACTGCTTAATCTTGACATTTGATCTAGTATAGGTAGAGTAATGAAGGAGTTCATCAGTTTAATCTGAACTCCTGGCAGATATAAGAGTAGAAATAGATAGGTTCATTTTGCAAAAAGAAAAATATACATTGTCAAAAGGCTACTAGTTCAAATGCGCCAAAGAGAAGAAAAAATGTTAGGAAAGATAGAGGGGTAGGTAGAAATATCATTGATGTTAACCATGTTGTCACTTTTCAGAAATAGCATCAAAGAAGGGTGAAATTTTGTGCCAATAAGTAAAGCACTGGTCTTCATAAGCCACAGATCTGAATTCTGGACACCTCCTGATGAGGAGATGCCCTCCCCAAATGGAGCCACTATTAGTCATCAGTATTTTTCTCTTGTTGGTGATGACTAAATCTATAAGATGAGTTTTCTAGAAGCTGATCTCCATATGTCAATTTGTCATCTAGACAACCCTCATAAAACCTTTTTTCGCCCTCCTACTTTTCAGTCCGCCCATGTCAAGGTGAAACCTCATTATCACTATCCTATCTAGCTTTAGCCCTACTAGTCTACCCATCATCTCTAAAAAGACATTCCAAGTTTGTTCAAAAAGCCTCCCTTAAGTTAGGAAGTGGCTCTTTAAGGCATCTTACCCTTGGCAAACATCTAATAGCCAAAAAACCTCCACCTGCTATAGACTAGTCACAACAGACCTCCTGCTCTGCTAATCAAGTTGATCATAGCTCTAAGTCACGCCACTTACACACCCCTAAGTCTCAGCAATGCATAGACCACAGTCTCAAGTTGATTTTAGGTGTTTTACGGTGTTTTATGGATTTTACAAACACAGGAAACATGTCATCATCTCAGCAGAAAATTCTTGAATCCACATTTAGAAGAATAGCTACTTCTCAATGAAAACATGAGCCTGAGATACATCTGCAGGGTAAGGAGTTACTCATCAAACTCTTTCCAGCTTCATTCAGCGTGATAACACAGTAAAATAAAGACAACACTGTCAAACAAACTTGTAATTTGTCATGACCAAGAACCTCCTTCACCTATAAGCAGAGGGTTAAGGTGCCTCCTTCATCTACAAGTAGAAGGAGATGGCCAATGATGACTTGAACAATTGCAAACTGACTGTAAGCATAGGTTTGTTTTTAATAAACAGTGAAACAGTAACTAAAGGTTTCTAAGGGAAAGTGATGATCAAGAACAGGGCTAAGATCAGAAAATGTTCAAGTCAAGAGAAAGCAGAGTTTTTAGGTCTTATGTCTTAAGAAAGAGGATCATTTGAAGTTTCAGGCATCATCAGTATTGCACAACAAGAAGGGACTCCATTAATCAAAGCTATTATAACAAAACATCTCTGCAGGGGTGCTAGTATGAATGGCTTAAATCAGTGCTGAGCAGGAAGACACTTCAGTAAAAAGGACCTCTGTGTACTCTTATGTTTCTGTTGGGTTATGGTATATAGTCTATGGTTTCTAGATACACATAGAGGAAAATGATGCAAGTAGTACACAACCCCAAAAATAAACCATCTTGATGACATTCAAAAAGCCAGTGCAAGTCTCGGTGTTGCAATCACCACAAGAATAAGTGCATTCTTCAGATGCAGCAGGGTGTGAACTTACAGTGACTAGAAAAATATTTATCCACAGTCCAAGGAGACCTCTGTCAAAATGTGAAAGAAAACCCCCTGCAATGTAAAATATCATCTGTAGGTGTCCCTTTTCATACAAAACACTAGAAGTATAAAAGGGGTTTTGAAGTGGCAGTTAAGTTTTTCTTCAGCAGAAAGGGCATTTCAAACAAGTTTACAAATTCATAAATATGCAAAAAGATCATTACATGTTTTCAGATCTTGGAACCTAGTGAAAGAAGATACTCAAAGAAGTAAAAATAGATCTTGGTATATGGCAAAAGCTCTAAATAAACTTCAAACATATAAGCACAGTATGCAGTTTTTGACTTTTGGATATACGTGGCTAAGAACAAATAGGTTGATACCTATTAGTGTTGGAAGGCATGAAAAGACATTTGACAACCTTGTTTCAAATAATGGGTCCCTCATGACATTTTAGACCTCACAAAGCGAAACCAAGGGTTTTCATGTTTTATGATTATAAAAGACAAACGGGCCATTGCAAAGCCCACTTTGAATCTTCCAAAACACTCACGGAGTTCCTCGCTCCCCTCGAGATCAAACAAGGAAGATTTTAGGCAATTCGAAGAAGTTTTTGACAGTTTGGACCTACGCGGCACGCATGGAAAAGCGCGCGGCGGGCTCAGAGAATATTTTTCACAGGCGCATAACTGTTGCACGGCGCGCCTGTACATGTGTGTGGCGTGCCTGTGCACTCGGGTTCTGTCGGCCTGATAGGTGACTCAACACCTTATTGTGCGCGGCGCCCTTCCTTCTAAACGCATCGCGCGTGGGTTTGGCCTTCAAACACGCCCTCTAATCGCATGTGAAGCTGCTAAACTCTTTCAAAGGGCCTTGCCATTGATCTAGAGGTACTTCATACACCTTTTTAGCTCCTTTAAAAATTGTTGTGACAGAGTGAAAGGTTAAAAGTCAAGGTTTGAAGCATAGGTGTAAGATTTGTGTGAAGAAACAAGTTTTGATGTGGCGGGTGAAACATCAAACGCTTGTAAGTGTTATTTTAAAAGAACATCAAGTTTCCCTCACTGCTGTAGTGAAACAAGGCGGAATATATCATGTTATGTGCATTATTAGAGCCAGTGAGGAATCTGCTTTTACAATCTGAAGGTGTTTGTCAAATTTGTGCCAATGAAAGTGAATTATTTTGGTTGAAGAATAGCCTTGATTGATTAACACTCTTATAAACCTTCGTTTAAACCCTCAGAATCATGTCAAAGCTCTGCCACCTTGTTCTATAGACAGTACAATTTGACTGTGTGTTTATATAATCTAGTTGACTGTGTTTATGGTGAAAGCTTTGTTGGTTGAGTTGCATACTAGGACAAGGGCATGATTTTGAAATTGAGAAGTATACCTCAGTCAAAGACATAAAAATATGTTGTTGACCTCCAAACTTCAAAGGGCAAGGTGACCCTATCACAAAGCACAACAATTTCACATTGACTTGGTATCTTCTTTTCACTGTATTTTCTTCTTAAAGGGTTTGCTGGTTGGATTACATATCAAAAGTTGGGAAGGATTCATTTTAAGGACCAAAGGTTTTGTATTGAGAGGGATATTGTGCACAAACATCCAAAAACATTATTTCCCTATCAAAACAGTGGGATTGACAAAATTTAGCTCCAAGAAGGCATTTTAAAGACATTGAGACAGTTTGGTGCTTCAAAAGCATATTCAGCCGAAAATGCCGCCTAGGAAAGACAGCAGAAGCGGTTTACACAAAAGTTATGAGCCAATTTCTACTGAGGAGGTCAATGCACATCCATCCATCCTTTTCAATTTTCATGAGGTAGGTTGTTTGGATTTCTGCCAGAGAGTACAGGAGGTCAAAAGTTTCTCGCCCTTGACGCACCTATGCACCTTGAGGTTCCAAAGCAAACATTTCCAGGTAGCAGGCCTTGATTTCAAGTTTTCCCCGAGGTATGTATCCAAGGCAACTAAAATCCCATACATTGGCAAAAAATGGTACAAGAAATCCTATCTAGACTTGGATGACTACAAGCCTTTCATCAAGCCCCAGCACAGAGACACATGCACTGCTATTTTTCTTTTCTCTCATCTTCTTGCCAGCTATGCTCCTCTTATGAAGATCATAATGAAATATTTCACCTGTGACGGGAGATTCTCCCGAGTATATGCATACCACATCCGACTGTTGATGCACTTCACTAGAACCAAACAGCTCAACCTTCCTTACTTCTTGTGCAAAAGTATTGAGAAAATGGCCTCTTCTGTCCAGAAAAAGCCTCCATCATAGCAAGTAGCTTCTCTATGCCATCATTCTCTGATTAAAATCATCATCCTTCACCAGCTAGAGAAGAAAGAGGTTTCATGGGATGTTTTCATTAGTCATCCAGATTTCTCCACTGTCCCTCCGGTCATTAGTCATCCAGATTTCTCCTACATCGCCTATTCATTGCCCCTCACCTTCCTCTAGCAGAGCCACTCCTAGAAAGCTCAAATTCACTACAGAACAATCAACGGAGCATGAAGAAGGGGAGGGAAGTGGATAGCAAGAAGAGGAAGGGAATGAGCAAGAAGAAAGGGATGAAGAGCAGCAAACTGAAGATGAAGAACAACAGCAGGATAGTGGTGAAGGTCAGCAGCAGGAGCAAGAAGAAAAGAGTGCTGAACAACAACATCTCAGTGAAAATGAACAACAGGGACAAGAGGAAGAGATGCAGCTTGATATTGAAGGTCATGAACAGCAGTTTGGGCAGAAATTTGAGCAGCAGCTTGAGCCACAAAATGAACAAGAAATCCAAGCACAATAGCAGAATGATGTTGATGATCAAGGGCAACAAGAATTTGAGACAGATTGGCATCATGACTTTGAAGAGCAGAAGCAACCTAAAGAAGACACACAGCAGCCTCAAGGAGAGCAGCAGTTTCAAGAAGATGACAAGGGCAAAGCAATTGTGCCTCCTTCTCCTAAAAAGACAAAGCCCAGCACAGCAAGAAAAAAAGGGCCTAAGGCTGCCACTCCAAAAGTGACAAGAGTTGTCCCTAGCAAAATAAAATCGCCAAAGAAGTCTCCCACTAGCATGCCAAGAAGGAAGAGTGCAAGATTAGCCTTCAAGGGCAAAGAAAAAGGCAAGATAGGAGAAAGTCAAGAACATGGAAGTGCATTGGCTACCATCACAATCCCAAGTGATGACAGTGATAATGAAGCCTGCATTCTAGAGAATCTTCTAATCCATAGAGAAGGGAAAATTGAGGCATTGGAGGATGACCTTCATTGGGCAAAGAACTTCAACCATTTCTTGGAAATCCAAAACAGTCAAATAAGTGCCCATATGGCTGTCTATGAGGCACGAGCAATCAAGTACAAGAAAGAGGCTGCCAAAGCACAAGCAAGAATAGAGGAGCTAGTAGGTGATTTTGATGAGGGTGAAGAAGAGGACCAGCCTAGGCAGAAGAAGCCTAGAACCATAGGGCTTAAAAGAGGCCTAGAAAAGCAAAAATAAGAAGAACAAGCCCATCTTCAATCCACTCCCCTCACTGCGCTACTTGAGCAAGAAATTGAAAGCAATAAGGAGGCATGGCTAGAAAGAGCCAATAAACATTTGGAGATGAAGCTTGAGAAGGCAAACAGAGACCTGGAGCTGCAAAGGAAGATGACACAACACTATCAAAAGCTAAATCAGTTTGTCCGGCGTAAGCTAAAGGCCACTCAAGAGAAACTAAAGGAAGTAAAGGGGAAGCGCCCGGCACGGAAAGAGAAGAAAGGCACATCAGCACTTGAAATTTTGGCTTCAGCTTCGGAGCATGTTGCCAAGGACCCTTGAGGGCCATGCATACCAATTTTGGGCCCATTTTGACAACTTTTGGTTTTTTGGCATTTTTGAGTTTTTGGTCAAAAACTCATAAATTCGCCATTTCATTTTGAGGATTAGTCAAGGGAGGAGGATGGTATCATTAGATGCCATAAATTCATGAGCATGCCCTCAGCGATTTTCAGAACATTTGGAGATCATTTTGCCCCTCAAAATGGGGAAAAACACTCTCTTTTTGCACACTCTGCCCGGTCTATCAGCAGAATGCAAATTTCTGGTTTTTTACACACAGGTGCAGATTTGAAGGATTTCTAGGCATCGGATTGGGTAAATTTCAGTTGTTCCGGAAATTAGACACTTAGAGATTTCCAACGAGCTATCATGAGCCTCATTTCGACACTAGGAAGGCTGCCAAATGTTTCCGGCAAGTCAGGGGACCTTTTGCTGATGAAATTTTGAAGTATTTTTGTAATTTTTGAACCTTTAAAATCTGCTTTTTCCAAATGTGCGTTTAGCTATTTTTGCACTTGGAAAATGATGCAAAGTTAATTATTTTTCCTTTTTTAGCATTTTCTAGATATTTTATGAGATATTTTTGTGCCTTGGGCTTTGCAAAGCCTCAAGGACAAAATTAGATATTTTGATTAGGCCAATGGGATAGCTAGTTGAACCATGAGGTTTTCCTCACTTGAGCCTATTTATTCCAAAGGCTTCATTGTAAAAAAAGGCTGAACTTGAGAAGAGAAACAATATATTGGTCATATGAGCTTTGAAGGAAATACTTGTGTTATGCTTTTGGATTGACTCTTGGATGTTCTTGGATGAATGAAGAAGGATTGTTGATGGATTCCATGACTTGGTAGAATGGTATAGTGTCTCTTTCTATGTTATTATCTTCTAGTTTTCATTCATAAATACATGTTTCTTGCTTGCTATAGATTAGTAGAGAACAAATTTGAGACCCGCCCTTGGAGGCACCTCAAGTTTCCTGTTTCTTCATAGCTTTCATGTTTTCTTCCTCCTTAGTCATGCTAAAGAATTCTTAACTGCTCTTTAGTAACTTGAGGATATTGTTGCTTATTTCATTAATGGTTTTATTCTAGCTAAGTATGACTTACGGTACGCCCTGCTTACCAATGGCCAGCCATAGCTCCATCCATGAAATTTATCTTTGATTAATTAGATTATCATCTTGTTGAACCAAGGAGGCCTAGTTTCGATCTAGCCCTTTGTCTAAAACTATGAAAGCTTGTTTGTCAAAGTGCCCAATAACTTAAAGACTATGTTTAGGCGTTCCGGCATAGTATTTTGAGTTGTCAGTCTCTCTTATGTGTTTTCCCCAAAGTCTGATAGCCATTTCCCGAAGTTAGAGGGTTATACTCCTCTATGCATGGCTTGAATGTTTATTTCAAAGTATTGATTAGCTTATAGTTACATTATGCATGATTAATGGTTTTCCCTACCATGTTTATGTTGTCTATTTAACTAGTTATGCTTGAAACTCTTTGTTGTTCACAAACTTGATGTCCATTCTGTTCCATTTTTCCTGAAGATCCTTTCTACCTCAAATCAAATCAGCCCTACAGTAGCCTTGTATCGTCATTTAATAGCTTTCTTGACCTTTTGACCCCATAGCCCAGTTAATCTAACATCTTGTTACCTGTTTTATATCTTTGATCAGTTTCATCCCTCACTACTTAAAAAACAAAAAAACCAAAAACCTCACTTCATAACTAGCCTAAAATCAGAACATAATAAGCAAACACACAGATATCCCTTACACATATAGAGAGAGCCCTCTCTGAGTCCAGGAAGGCTAGGTCCTTGGGATCCAAAGCTTGGTTTGATGTTACATCGTCATTTGGCTCACCAATCGGCCAAATCACGAGACCCTAACAGCACATGCAGTGGGAGTATTGAGCAGGTTCATGTCAAACCCAGGGAAGGAGCATTGGAAAGCAGTGAAGTGGGTTTTCAGATATTTATGTGACACTAGTGATTATGGCTTGTGCTACAAGGGAAGACTAGGATTGGAAAGAATGTTGGACATTCATGGTTTCGTTGATGCAGACTGGGGTAGAGATATAGACCAAAGAAGATCTACAAGTGGGTATGTGTTTAGCCTACTTGGAGGTGCAGTCAGTTGGATGAGTAAAAGACAGACTGTAGTGGCTCTTTCAACTATAGAGGCAGAATACATGGAAGCCATTCATGCAAGCAAGGAAGCATTTTGGTTGCAGTGATTGTGTTCAAGTATGGGGTTGGTACAACAAGTTATAAGGATAGAGTGTGATAGCCAAAGTGCAATTTTCTTGGCTAAGAACCCTAATTATCATTCAAAGACAAAGCACATTGATGTTCAATATCACTTTGTTAGAGATATCATTGATGCCAAAAGGGTGTTGCTGGTAAAGGTGGAGACTTTGAAGAATGTTGTAGATGCATTGTTGAAGTCTATGAGCACTCAGAAGTTCTCTTAGTGTAGAGAAACAATGGGTGTTGAAGAATTGGGCCAATGACTAAGCTCTCCTATGGCCACTTGTGGAAAGAAAACAACAAGTGAGATAATGTTGGGTATGTGTTATATTCTTTCCATGACTAATAACCCGCGGGGGGGGTAAGAAGGCAGGCGATAGCCCCCCCTTTGCACTGGGTGCAACAGGGGGCTCACAGGGGGGGCGGTAGGCCCCCTTTTAGGGTCTAGGGCAGCACCTCGGTGAAAATTTTTGGTCCTTAATTTCTGGTGGGCGGTCCGCGCCTATGGTTTTGTGCATGGTTTTGCACCTGGTTTCAGGGTATGATGGTTTTCGGTCCCTAGTATTTTTGTAGATCCGGTCAAGGGAACTATGGTTATGTTCTAATCCATGGTTAATGGATTGGATTTTACGTATGCTTCTACATGCATATATCTGTGTTGTAACACTAAAAGCAATATAATGAAAAAATCAAGCTGGTCGTCCCGATTTGGGATCCACGGGAAAATCTTTGTGTTTATCTGTTTTATGTTTTATGATCTCGCTATTTTTTATTTTCTATTATAAGATTCGTGTGTAGATAATTTCTGTTCAGTGTTAAAACCTACAAAAATATTCATAAAGTCACATCTAAAAACCTTGGATATCTACAACATCACCTGGATGCACTAAAATATACCCAAAATGTCAATGGCACGCATCAAAGGAAATACTTTGTTCCAAAACTAGTAGAAGTTCTAGAAAAAAAGGTTTTCATGAGATATCTTGTTAGATAAAATTGATTGAAAAGATAGAGGAGAAAGTATGAGGGAAAAAACGAAATCTAAAAAATATACAACAACTTAACATCATTTTATCCCTAAACTGCTCAACCCTAGCAATCTCTTGATGCATATAAATTTTTTATATTGGCTTGTATTTATTACTTCATTCAACTATAAAGGCAGAAAATTTACTCACCGATAAAATCCAGGCCCTTGAAATCTAAAAAAGAGGGGAAGGTGCAAGATCTTATCCTATGTACACCCAGCCCTACACTCTGTAGTAAGAGGAAACCAAAAAAAAAATGGAAATGAGAAATCAATGTAAGAAGAAAGGTCAACATCTAATTAATTACAATATATAAGCCCAAAAATCACTTCCCAGCATACCTTTGAGTCTTTTTGCCCCATGGGTGATGGTAAATGATGTAGAATGACCGTGATATCAATAGTTGTTTCCTTATCTATTTGTACAAAAAGTTCCCAACTAATGAATGAGTCTTCTGCCATTGGTATTGGGGCAAGCAATTTATCTGCCAAATATATTATAGAGGTGTGAGAAAAAAATTCCATTATCCTCTGATACGATCCATGTCATCATTGTTTAAAGCTTGGTATTCACAAACATATCCGTATTGAGCATTACAGGGACCCATCAATATTTTTCTCAAAAAATATCTAAATGATAAAACCTCTGACTTTCTAAAGCGTCACACTAATGGTACTCATGGTAGGTTTTTGTCTTTGGAGATGATGTCCCCATTAATATTTGGGAGAACCAGAAATGAGTAATGATCTTATCCAAATCCTAGAGGTTCTTGTTATCTTTACTTTGAGCAAGGTCATACAATTTGAGCTTGAGTAATATATGTTTACTCCTAACTCTTATTGGCTCAAATAATAAGGGAAGATAGGAGAGTTGTCTCATTTCAAACTCTTTGAGTGAAAGCTATATTCATTTCTCTTTCCAATAATACCACATGAGTGCACCTAAAAAATAGAATATTGCAAGGGCCTTCGAAAGTGGAATTTCTCATTACGTTTCCTAGCAAGTGATTGAATACACAAATTAGGACTTTTTAAAATGAGGGATTTTTATATGACCGATGAGCTTAACACTCCTCAGCTGGGGCTCAATATTCATCCCATATACCATGTTCATACAGTGGCATGATGGAACTCGAGGAAACTTTGGAATGATAAATTCCCCAACCGCACACCCATTGATGGCATGCAGATATTTCATAGATGGAAGTATTATAACCCTAAACCTCTTATGAACTGAAATAAAAGGAAAACCCAGTTAACCCAGTCATTATCATGTCCCCTTAACCTAAGTATATGCATCCTCCTTGACTGCATATACAATTGAACCCCTCTCCACTCCTTCAACCCAGATGAAAAGGTTTCAATTTCAATAGGAAGAACCGACGAGATGAAGAAACTAGAGTAAGATGTATTCCCTACATCCTCCTGGACTATTCATGTGACTAAACCAGATCATCTCTCCCTAATCTCCTTCGACAGGGATAAAAATTCTTCAATTTCAATAGGAAGAAGATGCAAGATCGTGAACCTCGAGCAAGTTAAAGTTTGTGAATCCTCCTTGGCTTCGTCTGCAACTAAACCCCCTTAGCTCCTTCAACCTGGATTAAAATACTTTAATAGGAATAAATGGTGGGATCAAGAAAATCCTAAAAAATGCAATAAGGACAAATGGTTATATCAAACTATGTCATTCCATCACTAATAAGCCTTGGTTTGCAAAGCATTGATTCGTATATGTAGAGAGGTATCATCACAAAGAAAGAAGAGGAAAAGACACTTACTAATGTGTTCTAATTGTTTGAGCTAGAGGAAGGTAAAGTAGTAGACATGATATACCCTAAGAAAAGTGGATCCAATCCAAACCAACCACCCTATGAATTTTAAAATCCTAGAGGTAATCCCAACTTTTTATTATACTTTTGACTTGAAAGCACATTTTCTTAGTCTCAATAAATGAAGTAAATAGTCTCAACCCCTTGGAGAAGGAAACTTGAGAAAAAAAAATTAGCATGAGCAAACAAAGAATCTAATGAGCTTAACTGAGAGGGGTCTGCCTTTATAAATAAGAATCCATAGGCTTGTTAGAGTTAGTATGATTCTTTACTAGAAGGTGAGTAGTATTCACATCACCAACAACATCTAATAGAAAGGTACCAACCCCTACAATAAAAACCATGTCTCCAAATAAGGTGTAGTCAATACCAATAATATCATCTTATGATCTATTACAATATGATTTGAAAAGTAGGTTTCCATACATGTGTGAAAGAAACAATCCATCTGGTTAGCAAAAGAAAGTCTTTGCAAAGGGCTTAAGAAACCCCCTTCAAGGAGACAATAAGGGTTTGAAACCATATAGTACAAGTTTATCTATGAACACTAGTTCTGCAACTCTTAGGAGAAATTGTAATAGTCAATAGTCTAATCTCAGATGATATCCTAATCTCAAATCAAGCTTATATAACATTGTTGTTCCCTTCCATTGATTGAAAAAATCATAAAACCTCGAGAACGGATACTTATTCTTAATGGTCACCTTGTTCAATTGCATGCACTAAATGCACAATCTGAGAGTACCATCCTTCTTCTTCACAGATAATACTTGAGTGCCCCAGAGTGATACACTTGCCCTTATGTATCCCTTGTACAACATTTCCTTCAACTAATTTGAAATAGTCGATGCACGACCAGCATAAAGTCACAAAAAATACATTCAACAATGACACCGTTAAATTTCACATGGAGACACCACTACAATCATGACCAATTTCATGCATACACAACAAGCACATAGATCACAAGCACAAGGACCTATATGCAATTGACATGTAAATACGACAACACATTTCCGAGCATTTTTTCCGACCAAGGCTTCTAGGAACTAATAACTCAACCCACAACCAAAGGCACAAGAAAACCAACCAGAAAATAAAAGTAAAACCCACAACAACATGGCTATCTAGGAAATATCAAGTCTATGCAAAACCACTATCAATCCATGCAATCCGCCATGACATTGAGAAATAATAACCAAATAACCACATGCATATACTGTGCATGCCAAAACTAGTAATAGAACCATACATGAAACTTAGTACCTACAAGAAAAACCCACTATAGCTATCAATCTCGTAGTCCTCTTATGCTTTCTTGTTTTTCCTTTGCCTTCTTGCTCCAAATCCAAAGTATGCCACAGTCCTCCAAGAGTGCTCTAAGAAAACTCAAAGAGTCCAAGAGTAGGACAGAGAGAATAGAATGAGAGCTCCAAAACTAAACTATAATTTTTTTGTGCAAAAGCTACCAACTGATGCTCATAACCATTTTTATCAACGAGGCCTCTAATTTCTTTATTTTTCCATTATTTTCCTTCACTTTCCTTCTAACATGAAACCTATGACTTTTCACCTCCCTCTTCTCCCGATTTCCATTATTTTCATAAATAAAATGCCAATAAATTCCTCATGCCTTTAAAAATCATTTTCCAATTTCCATAACCATTAATATGTTGGAATGTGTAATTCCTACTTGTCTGTGGTTGTGACTGTCTATATAAGGAGTTTGTTCCTATATCATAGGAGGTAGCTAGAAATATATATTCCTAGTTTGGTGTGTGGTTGAGATATTCTCTCAACCACATTATTGTGAATACAAGATAGTTTTCCTATCTTGAGACCATACTTCATGTATATATTTCTGTAATCTCTTTGATAAATTATATGTTTTGCATAGTGAAGTTTTATCTTGGTATCAGAGCCCATAAGGGCCTGTACCTCCGCCCCTTGTGGGCTAAGGGAAATAAGAGTACTTCATTTTAGTTTTTTGGTTTTCCATTCATTTGGGTGGAGGTGTATTGAAGCAACAATGCATTCATCATCAAATGTGCAAGCAGCATTGGTTTGCAGGGGCCAGATTACCTTTGTTTGCTGTGTTGCTGGTTTTTTTGCCCATAAAAAAAACTCCTGTAATTTCCAGTCCCATCCTTGGCAACCATGGTGTTGTGCCTTATATTCTCTTGAGAACTCTGTAGAAGCTTTCTCTCTCTCTCTTGGAGTTGCACCCATCATTTGAATTAGCGAGAGCTAGACCGTGAAAGAAAGAAGAGAGTTCAACTGTGTGGTGAGAGTTGGGTGGAAAGTACAACAACATGGAGGCACGGTGATGGTGTGTTGCACGAGTCCAAGGGTTGTTTCTGAAGGAACCAAATGTGAAGGCTAATTCATATTTAGACGCCATGAGAACTTTTGGAGCTTCGTATGTGGATCCTCTAGGGCTGTTGTTGATCTATGTGTGAGAATCACAAAAAATTGGAGGATATGATAAAGGCATGATACTGAAGATGGCAGCATTAGATATTGGATGAGTATGGACAATTAAATTTGTGTTTTTTGTGAGTTTTTCGGAAAAGACTCTTGATGATGAGTCACACAGTTGAGTGGTAAGCAAGTTTAGGATGGTTGTGTAGTGGTCATTGTATGTACCTGGTAATTAGAAGAGTTAGAGTATGTAATGTAAGCCTTGTAAAGGCATATGTATCCCTGTGAAGTCTGTGGTTATCTAAAAACTACTTTGTAATTGTCACTTTGTAATTACAGGTTTATGGTCAGCAGAAAACCATCTTTTGTCACTTTAAAGTGATGGTTTGTGGTGAACCAAAAACCACATAGAGAGCCTTCATGTCTATAGAGCCTTAGTGGCTACGGTGCCTCGAGAGAACACAGGAGATTCAATGCTCACAGGAGTAGGTGGACTGCAGTAAATTCCTCACTCACAAGTCTCAGATATTTTTGTTTCTGAGCACAGGAGGGTCAACACATTTTTCTATTTGATAGTCACGTCGAAAGGCACAATCAGCACGACTGTTAGGGATTGTTATTTAGGAAGGGATATTTGGCTTAGAAAGGCACTGATCTCTCTTTTGGATGTTTTGCACATGGGATTCACCCGTTTGTGGTGGATTTGATTCATAGACATTGTTGTTGGTTTTGCACATGGGATTCACCTGTTTGTGGTGGATCTAAGTTGCAGACACATATTTTGTTATGATTGACCACAAATAGATTTTGTGAATCGATATCGTGACAAGTAGTCATTAAGGGAGGGTGTTGGAATATGAAATTCCTACTTTTCTGTGGTTGTGACTCTCTATATGAGTTTGTTCCTATATCATTTGAGGTAGCTAGAACTATATATTCCTAGTTTAGTGTGTGGTTTAGATATTATCTCAACCACATTATTGTGCGTCCAAGATAGTTTTCCTATCTTGAAACTTTAATTCATGTATATATGTGTGTAATCTCTTTGATTAATTATATAGTTTTCATAGTGAAGTTTTATCTTAATAAACTGAAATGAACACCCACTAGGATGTTTTTGCGCAACATTCAACTTGGAATATATGTCACATGACCAAGGTCTTATTTTACCTTTATTAACCTTTACACCAAATTTTGACCAGGGTTGTTACAACTTGTTGCTACAATAAGGTAGCTTCAACCTTCAATTCTTCATCAAACATGGCGCTTTCCATATTTCCACAATCAATCATTTTTTTGAAAAAGAGACGACAAATTAGTTCATCAACATAATTTTCATCCACTTTTTGGTTATATATAGGAGCATTCATGTGCTCATTAGCAAATTCAACTTCACCAAATTCATCATTTGTTGATGGATTCATGAGAGATGCACATTCATCTCTACAAACCATTACTTCATATGAAAAGTTGTCTTTGTTATTCTCAAACTTAAATGCTTCAAACTCTAATGAAAAGAGGCCATCATAAACTAAAATCATACCAACTATATCACACATGTTATTCACTTATTTAGCGGAAGCTTCACCATAATCAACAAGGACTACTGTTGGATTCACCAATTCACTACTCACTTTTCATTCACCATCCAGATGTGTCTCATCAGAGTGGGATTTGTCATCATCTTCTCCATCCATGTTACAGTGGGGTTCTCGAGAATTTATATGTTCTTACTCTACCTCACACATAGAGGCTTAAAATTCTCACTCTGCAATCTTTATGTGTCTTATTCATCCATATGCATGTCTGCATGATGGGTTTCACTTTTATAGTCTTTATGAGCATCATCCACATTTGAGTGGGATTCTCCAAGCTTTTTTTTCCTCATAGAGTATTGCTCATTTAATCTAAAAAATGTTGTTAACTTTCTATTGGTTCTTCAATAGACTGTAACATAATTTGTTTCTTTATGTCACTTCCTTTATACCAAATTCTACGTCAAGGGTCTTTCATGCTTCCTAAGAAGATGTATCTTTTGCTACATTAAACAAGGACTTCTCATCCAATGCATGTTTTATAAGATCCAATACTAAGATATCACAGAATTCATCACATGTTTTATTAGACCGATACTCAATCAACTCTTTACATCGAACAAAATTTTCCATTTTGATAGTTCCTAAAAAATATAATGTTTACTAGTAAATATTGGAAGTGTTACTGGATTTATCGTGATCCATTAATCCTCGATTTTTTCTACTTCTACTTTTCTTTTAGATTCCTCTACTGTGGAGAGAACCTCTATGAGATCTTCAAAATAATTTGGCTCTTCCTCTCGATTTATTTTCTCAGTTTGCCTCATTCTTACTTTCTAACCCATGGTTGTAGTCTTTATTTTTTCTTCTACATTCTTTCCTTATTGTGTTAGCCTTCTAGAAATTAACATCACGTACACTTGATTATCTTTAAAAATAGATATTTTAACCTTCACTTCAATGGTGGCTCCCCGCACCTACTAGCAAGTTTGCTAAGCTCTTCTATGCATATTCTTATGGATGCTCATGGCTAAAACTTATGGTGGAGACTCCTTCTTTGGTCAGTGGTGGCAGCTCTTTCCTCTTGATATGGTGGTGGCTCTATAGGCTACTCACCCTAATATCTTAGTAGTTGAGTTTACAAACTCTCAACGAGCTCTAGTTTCTACTTATGGACCAATGGATGCAAACTTCGATTTGTAGACTACTCACAATAACCAAAGATCTTAGTGGAAGTAGCTCATGACCTTCTTAACATGTTTGGTGCTTTGAAACCTTGTTGTGATACCACTTCTTATTTAGACACAAATATAAACATGCAAACACAAGTCAAAAAAGTACACAAGCTTCATGAATAGATAACTTATATTCAATAATTATTCTCTCATATACATCCACCGAATTTTTGTTATTCTCTCTTATTACTTCACATTTCAATGACCCAACCATGAGTATATAAGCACTAAACTTTATAAATATGGAATCATGCAAACTCTAACTTTCTTTATGACTTGGTGCTTTAACTAAACTTTTCAAACTTCACTTTAAGATAAATTGACATTTTTCTTTTCCTTCACTTAGCTTTTCTTGACAAGGAATTACATTTTAAAATTTGACTCACTTGAGTTCTAATATTAGACTTAATTATACCTAACTTGCTTTGCTTCACTTAATTTAACTCTTCATATATTGCATGCATATAAGAGTACTTACTATTTCTATCAAGTGAAACAATTTTGATCTATGACAATGTTGCGATCGATCATTGTAAATGAAATAGGAAATTTGGTTATAGGTGTGTATGAATTGTGTGCTCTTATAATTTAAATTGTTATACGAGACTAGAGTTCACTTGATTGTAACACATTTGAATATTTGACAATTGTTAGGCCAGTTAAGCTGCTAATTCTATAAGATTACTTTCATCCATATTATATGCATATTGGTTATGTGAAGGCATAATTGTATGGAATTATTATCTACATACTCCAGTAAGTGTTAAACTTATGAATTTTAATGATCGTGAAATATAAAAAGTGACATGTAGCATATAATCACATATTTTCAGATTAAGAAAACTTATGAGATAAAATGAGTCAGATGCACCACAAACCTATAGTGATGGGCCATCTCGATGTGCTAAGTGAGTCTCCGATATGGGTGACTATAGGGGCTTGGCAATGACTTTTTAGGTGAAATTAAAGTTTATGCTACAATACTCTTTCAACCTCATTCAAAATTTAATTACATATATCTCTATTAAGTGAGGAAGATAAACCATATAATTGTTATTACCTAGCTTGAAATGATGTCAATTACTAATATTACTTGGTTTCTTAATAATGCATTCATAGTTTTCAAATTACGAGATGAAAATCTTTACCAACAGCTTAATACCTAAAAATAAATTAATATATAAAAATATTAAACTGCATTTTCTATATATATATATATATATATTTGTAGAATGTTTTTTTACAATAAGAAAAAATTTAAATACTAAAATTTTATTATGCTGTAAAGCATTCTTATTTGAAAACAACTTTCGTTAACTGCCAGTTGTACTATTGTGCATCTTTGATTTTAATATTAGACGATTGAAATAGTATGTATCGTAGGATTAAACACTGTTATTATTAATAAGTTACATATAAAAATAGTTTTGGAAGCTTTAGAAATAATAAAGTTGATCACCCTCCAGAGCAAGAATCTACCAATGCCTGATTTTTCCGCCATGAATCCATGCTCATCAATCCATCCTTTAAAAACAAACCTAAATCCCGCTTAGTTGAGGATGCTATCTGGGCAAAAATTCCAGGTTGCATTCTTGAGGTCAATGAAGCTAAAAGTGAAATTCGTTAATGGCAGGATTCGACCTTTGGGTCTTTAGCTTTCGCTAATCATCGTACCTCTTTCGATATCTCTTCTAGCTATTATACTACCCACAGAAACTCTGTCGAATTGCGAAATTACTAATAAATAGAGTTTGATGTCTAATTTCTTTTGCAGGATATATTTGTGGATGGAAGTGATACGATTGCAGAGACAATAGAGTGGGTGATGGTAGAACTCATTCGGAATCCTGAGAAATTGAAACAAACCAAAGCCGAGCTGAAAGAGCTTATTCATCTCGACCCTAGGATGGAAGAAAGTGATACCGAGCGTCTCCCTTATCTCCACGCAGTGGTGAAAGAAGTATTTCAATTGCACTTTCCAGGTCCTCGGTTCGTCCTCTGCTCGTCCCACACAGATCGAATAGCGATTTTGAGATCGTGGGGTTCATGATACCCAAACATAGCTGAGTTGTGGTGAACGTTCAGGGTTTGAGGTGATACCCCTAGATCTGGAAAGAGCCATTAAATTTCATGACAGAGAGGTTTCTTGATGACGGGATGTGTACTCATGTGGATTACAGAGGAAAACACTTCGCGCTGATATTGTTCGAAGCAGGAACCAGAATGTGCGTGGGGCTTCCATTGGTAAGTCGGATGGCTCATTTGACATTAGGGTCACTTATCCACTCATTTGAGTGGGCACCACCCAAGGGGATGTGTATAGAGGAGTTAGACATAAGCGACAAGTTTGGACTAGTGCTCCAAAAGGCCGTACCCTTGGAGGCAATTGCCATGCCAAGCCTACCATCTAATTTTTATTAGAATTTCAATTTAGTGTTACATTTAGTTTTTTTCCCTATAATGTAAATTAATACCATGCATATAAAGTAATTAATAATAGGACGATGCGCTTTTAGGCTGTGTTTTTTTAAGCGTGAGTTTGCAACATTTTTCTTAGGGTTAATTTTACTTAAAAGTTAATTATTTATAACTTTAATTGTATGTAAAGTTTCGATATTAAATTTGTTATTTAAAAGTGAATTTTATATAATGAAAAAATATATGAAAAAAAAACCGTTTTATATAAATTATGGCTATACAAACATTTAGAACCGTGAATTTCCCTACTGAAGCATAACAGTTTCCCTAGTGAAACATTTTTAAACCTAGTATTATCATAACAGTTTTTCCTACAAAATTGTGCATCGCAACATAAGAATTTCCCTACTATTGACCATTTTATATAAATTATGGCTATACGAACTTTTAGAACTGTGAATTAAAGTGCTCTTTCCACTCGACAAATAAATTTAATCTTTGCACATGATGGTTGTTGAGGTCATTAAATTTGCGGGATGGTACCGAGGGGACTTTTTCGCCCTTTTTGGGACCACATCAATTTTAGTAGTTGCATTATAATTATTGAAATTCTCATAATTGTATTATAATTATTGAGCATTTTAATGTGGATTTTGTTTTTTTTCTTCTGAAATAAGTAATTTTTTTTTTTAATGATAATTTTTGTTTTAGAATTATGAGAAATTTGTGTTTTAATTTTTAAAATATAATTTAGGAGTAATTATCATGTGATTCTTGCTAGGGAAATCGGCTTTTGTGTTTAGTTTTAAAAATGAGTTAAATGTTTTAAGAAAAAAATTATTTGAGTGATTTTATATTGAAATAGTGTATGTAAAAAAGGAAAAATGGTGTTAATAAGTGGTTGTAATGAAATTTTGTGGGCAAAGAAAGAATATTAATGTAGGTAATGTAGGTAGTTGTAACGGAATTGAGTGGGTAAAGATGGAATTCTATTATCCATAGTTCCATTAAGTATATTTTAATGAGTTAATGGATAATTATCTTATTTGATTTTGATTTGACAAATGGAATTCTATTATCCATAGTTCCATTAAGTATATTTTAATGAGTTAATGGATAATTATCTTATTTGATTTTGATTTGATTTGATATTAGCATAGTTCATATTTATAAGTTAAATATTCAATTAAATTACATAAGATATCACATTTTTTCCTCTATACTACTCTTTCCTATATTACTATGTTACTTCTTTACAGGGTTTCCTTTGTCACATATGGTTATTGTTACTTATCTCTTTCATATATTTGCTCAACAGTGAGAAGAAAATTGAAATGTGACTATAAGACATATACAAGAATCAAAATGTTGATTTTTCATTTAGAAAGAAAAGAATGAAGGTTTAAAATGCATATATGGATGAATTTGTATTTTTTTAATTTTATTTCTTTACGTATAGTTTTGATATATATATATATATATATATATATATATATATATATATATATATATATATATATATATATATACACACACACACACACACACACACACACACAATTGCAATAATATTTAATTTTTTTATAGTTATATTGTATTTAATTTCTTGCAAATTTATATCAAAGTTTAGTTGAAGTAATTTAATTTTTTTCACATATTTAAAAAAAAATAAACAATCTTTGTTCATGGAATGTAACTCATTTGTCAATCACCTCGTTATGAAGTATTATGTTAAAACATGACATTCAAAGTTAAATCTCCTTGAGTGGCCAACCAAAAAATAATATTTTTTTATCTATTTTACTATCTATTTTTTTATTATATTTTTAGAATGTAGTTTAATGAAAAATAGAATATAAAATAAATAAATTTGACTTGATCAAATTTCATGTGGTTTGAATATCTATTTTCAAAAATAAAAAATATAATTATCTACTATGCATTCATGGAATTTGAGTGAAAAAAGAAACGTTTAAAGTCCATATATAGATGAATTTGAATTTTATATATATATATATATGCTTGTTGATGGCCAAGATTAAAAGAACGATGGCGATAGTAAGGGTTTCAGTTAGGGTTTAGCAGCTCTCTGCCGCCGCCGAGGACGCCGATCTTGGTGCTACAGGCCCGACGAAGTCCTGCCTCAGTGCAAACTTAGCGGTCTCAGCACTAAATCTTGCAGCCTCAAGGATATACAATGATTCTGAAACCCTCGCTGCTCTAGAAGCGGCTCTCGCTTCTGCTACTGGTCTGGAACTCTGGCTCCTACCTCCACGAGCCAAAAAACGCAAACCAAGAGTCGTGTACATAGATCTGGCATCCAATAAGAGGGACGAGATTTGACTATGGGTTAATAGCCAGCCAGACCAATTAGATCTGTCTCTCCTGGGCAATGAAGATGCTGAAAATGATTGGGTACATAGCCTTTTCAATGAGGGCAAGGAGATCAGCGCCGTTTGGGGAAGAATTCCTATCGAAAATTGCAAGAACATACAAGGGTTTACGAATATAAGCGTTGCTAGAGATGGATCTGGCTTTAGCATTAGATCCGTGCTTTTGGGACACTGCTCTAACATTATCCAGTAGCCAATGATTGGATCTAATGCTCTTTTTCTATTTTTGATAAGAAAAGACATAGCCCTGATCAGCGACCAGTGGGTATTGGAAAAACTGCTCCAGGCTAGCCTGGAAGCTTTCTTCTCATACAAGAAGAAATTTAAGGCAGTGCTGATGACTGGGGAGGTTGGGTTGGAGAGTGATGGTACTCAAAAGGGAAGCTCACACATCCCTTTCTCAAGCCATCGCTTTTCCATTAACGCATAGGCAGATGAAGACTTTTCACAACAGAAGACAAAGCTCCTCAGCAGATTGAAGCAAGCGCAAACCAGGACCCAATGGATCCAGAGTAGGGAAACGAAGAGGTCAAATCTGCCTATAACATGGAAGCAACCTACGTATTTGCATACCAATCCAGAACATCGACAAGGATTGTCACCACTTTCAGACCTCCAGCAATAGGTAAATTTAAACCGTTTTCAGATCTTCATCAAATCCCCTGTGGGTAAATCTTATTTAGTCTGGATACAAGCAGAGAATTCCATTCTGCAGCTGAAACAACAAATCTGGAGACTGTTGGGATACCCTGTCCCGATCCAACACTTGGTCAGTGGTCGACACTCTCTTCAGGACTATAGGTCTCTGAATGAATATGGAATTAAAGTTGAAATGACCATCTCATTGAACCTTCGGCTGAGAGGGGGTGCTGCATATTAGGGAACACCAAGTTCTGCAGGAGGAGATAAGGGGAAAAAAGCCACATCTCAGCACCAAAAAAATGGTAGCCTCTCCTACAAAAATATCCTACAGGGAAACAAAACTGCAGGGTCACCTCCTACTCAAGGAGGAGCTGTACCACAACCATACATTGTGGAATAGCTAGGAAAAACACCTACTTTGAAAATTGATATTTCACGAATAGAGGAATATGTCAAGACATATGCAACACAAGCACTAATTTGCCATTTTAATTGCTTCTGGCCAAAACCAATGGACCTTTTCCATTGGATCTTCACATAATGGACCATGGAATGTGATATTCACCTCTGCTCCAAAGGTTTCTTCGTTGTTAAGTTTAAATCTACGGAGGTCAGAGATTGTATCATTAGAGCAAGACCTTGGTTTTGGGGAGCTACGGGTCTATTCATGACCCCATGGTTTCTATATTTTGACCCAAACACCATGACGGTCGCTAGAATGCCGGTATGAGTCTAACTATACAACCTCCCTCTCCACTTATGGAGTGATTAGGTCTTGGAGGGAATTGGAAACAGTATTGGGAAATACATAAAAAATGATATAGAAATAATTGAGGAGAGGATCTACACCTTTTCACAAATCGGCGTTGAGGTAGATCTGAGTAAAGGACTGCCGGGAAATATTATGCTGACCTACAAGCAACAGAACTAGCTGCAGGGACTAGATTATGAAAACACTGAATTCAGATGCAAAATTTGTAGGATGACATGACATTTACAAAGCACATGTCTAGAAGCAAAGAAAGAAAATAATAAAAAGAAACAGAAAGGGAAACAAAGAAAACGGTGGCAATATCCCCCTCCTGATTCAGAGGAGGACGAATCTGAAGCAGAGGAGGAACCCACTCCCACCAGAAATATTGAGCCTACACAAGGACAAGAAATCCAAAGGAAAGATATATCAGGCCATAAGGACCTTCAACATCACCAAAATCAGTCAGAAAGGACTAGCGAGGACATGAGTCCCGGAGGAGTCAAACAACATCATTCCTCGGATACATCAGATTCAGACAAGGATACAGGAACCCAGATAGTAGAAAATCAGTTAGTCCTTGCAACGACTGCACCCCCCAAAGCGAGTGGCACAAGGTTGAGAAGAAGAAGGGGAGGAAAACCTGAGTTGTGGGACAGTTACTCGCTCTCTCGCAACAGTGGTCCATTTTTTTGGGTCATCTAGTTTTTCTCTGGCCTTATCTCTCAACTCTTCTCTCTTTTTTTCTCACTTTCTCTTTTCTTTCTTTTGCAATGGTAGCCCTGCTACGCCAATTTGTGTGCCAAAGCACATGAGACCTATGGGCAATTGTCTGAAATGCTTAAATGCATCTGCTCCATGTAACTTTTCATTTTCATAATAAAAAGTTACTGATTTTTTTCTATGGAAATATATATATATATAACAATTGAGAAAATAAAAATAAAAGATTATCGTTATATTGTCTTTGATTTCTTGCAAATTTATATTAAAGTTTAGTTGAAGTAATTTAAATTTTTTTCACATATTTATAAAAATAAAAAAATTTAGTTCATGGAATGTAAGACATTTGACAATCACCTTGTTATTAAGTATTGCTAATGGTTTTGTCTTAATTGCAAATTTTCTTAAATGGTTGTCTTAAGTTGTCAGTGTCTTAAATATAAAGTTTTATATTAAAATATTGTTGTCTCAAACTGCTTTTGTCTTAAATATAAAGTCTTGTCTTAAAATATTTGTTTCAAACTATTTTTGTCTTAAATATATAGTTGTCTTAAAATATTTTGATCTTAAATTATTTTTGTCTTAAAATATTTTTTTCTCAAATTGTTTTTGTCTTAAATATAAAGTTTTGTCTCAAACTATTTTTATCTTACACTACTTTTCTCTTAAATTTTATATTTAAAACAATTCAATTGCTATTAAATTTTAATGTAAAATAACTAAAATAAAAAGAGACTTTTTAAGACAAAATATTTCTTTTGTCTTAAAGAAATTTCTTAAAATTCCCTTAATGTAGTAGTGACATATGCTTGTTCTTTTCTTCCCACTTATTCCTTTGAATTAGTTCTACAATTACTAGTATACCCTATGGCTTTCAAAAAAAAATGTGTTGTTCCTTCTAAAACCATTTCTCACAACCCTAAAGCTAAAAGCCGTGGGCCTTACTAAAGTTATTGTGGGTTTTGTGTATGGGTGTGCAAAATTTGGCAATTCTTTTGAACCAATCATGATATCCAATGACTATCCAATGTCTATTCCATGCAAAATTTTAGGGGCTAATATTAGTAGGTTGACTAATTCTCCATTTCTCCAATTTCCATTTTTCTAGAAGTGATTCTACCATCTTTTAGAATTTCAAATTATTTTACTTTAAATGTAGCCAAAATTTTATATCTATTAATATAAAATATTTATAAATCTATATATTTTTTATAAAAAATTGATTTTACATTTTACATATTAAGGACCATAAGATTGACCAAGGTGTCTAAAATTTAAGTTAAACATGAATCCTTAAAATTTTTCCTCTGCTAGTCAATTCTACTACATTTATTTCTTAGATATCAATACTTTCTTAGGATGTTGCACACTTGGAAAATGAAAATACTAGATCACAATGTTTAAAACCCTAACAACAATTGAAGGTAAGTACCTATTTGCTTACTACCTCCCAACAAGAGCCCCTCTTCTTCAAATTATCTTTCCTTTTCGATGTGATCATAAAAAGCCTTGTAGAGAAGCAATTTTGGTGATTTTTGTCACACTAGGGATATGATAATGATGATGAAACTATAGGTGAAGCTATCTTGGGAATGATGGGAAATATTTTTGGGTGACCAAGCTAATGAAAAGTACACTATGAGAAAAATAATTATGATGCTTACATACATGTTAGGGATTTAATTTCTATATACATACAATGCCTAAACAAATCATAATTATCCTTAATTATTGTTTGAGATAATGCCTCATTTATGATGCATACTAAAGTTCAGGGATTGGTTTGGTTTGTTGGAGAATGTTGAGAGATTCTCTCAACCTCTCCCTCGAAGAATGGAATAAGTTGGATCTCAATCCAACTATATATATTTTATGTATCTCAGTTTATTTGGGGAATATAGAAATTAATCTATTGTTTTGTGTGTGCAAAGTCTACTCTCTCATAATTTTTAATTTGGTATCAGAGCTTGGCTGGGCTTAATCCCTCACGGGAATGCCCAGAAGAATGTGACAGTCTAAATAACTGATTGTCTGTACATAAGTGTGAAAATGAAATGTCTATTTTTTATTTTCATATTTTATTTTAAGTTAAATATTTCAACGTATTCTAGAAGTGCTGTCCGAATTTGTTTTTCGCTGCCACTATCGCTGTTGGAGGAGGATCATATTACCAGGCATCACAGTCAGTTGACCTGCGCATGCAAGGATTGATGTCAACTGAATTTATTACACTGAAAGGCGTTCCCTTTGATGGCTTTGGCTGAATGTCACTGTTCACTCCAGCCAATGAGAGGGCTTTCTCATCGCCCTTCCAGCCAGTGAAAATCTGACATTTGGCACCTCCTCCTCTTACCAGCTCACAGTTTCAAAATTTACAGCTTGCAGTCTGAAAATTAATGCTGAAATAATAGTGAAATGTGACAGCAATGGCTCTCACCCTCTTACCAGCTCACAGTTCCAAAATTCAAGAAATTTCCGACTCATTAGACATTCATCACAGGCGGTCACGTAATGCTGGCAAATATTCGAAGCCAACATCGGTGACCCATTTCAAAGCTGTAGCTCTCCAGTATGTTCTTTGCTCAATTACAAAAACCCTATTTTCACACTGATGCAGAGGCATCAGGGTAAGAAGGCAACCACAGGAGGAGGTCATGACCACGAGGCCCGCAAGGAATGTAATGGGAGTGCTCATCTTCACAAACTCGTGGAGAGGTAGAGGCGGCATAGGATGAAAGCGTTTTGTTCAACGCTGTTATCAGTACTTCCTGATCAATATCCAAAGGTTAGGGTTTCTTTATCTCACTACAAGACACGATGGTTTATTATCGTTTAAGATGTTCAGAACCATCTTGCCCCTGGCCCTAATGAAAATAATACCCTCGACTTTGGTTACATTTCTTTTCTTTTTTTTTTCTTTGGCTTTGAGAAAAATTTGTGATTTTTTACAGGTTCCTGAGAGCAACAGTATTAGCATAGGGCTGGGTTTGATTCCCCAAAAGGCCCATTCAGGTGGGTGGATTGATTGATTTCACAGGGAATTGCAATCCATAATGTAGAGATAGAGGTTGAGGTAGAGGTTTTCTTGGTGTATAACTATTTTATCATCTTTATTCTTTTCTTTATTGACTGGTATTATACATACAACATTTGTGAAGAGAGCTCATGAAGGGACATTGTTAGCGCCACCCATTACAGATGCTACCACCACAGCTCTGCATTCCTTTTCTGGAGCAAAGGCGCCGTCTTCGATTCGAAGCGTTTCGCCCTCCCCATCGGCAACTAAATCAGCCAAAAGAATGGACTATTTCTTGTATCTGTGAATCCACCTGCTTTGTTTCAGTTGGGATTCGGAGTTTTTTGGGGAGACTCTAAACCACAAAATTTGTGGTGTTGCGTATTTTTTTTTCTTGACTGTGTTTGGATTTATTGCAGAAACCCATTGGAACGAAGCCTCACCCTGCAAAATTTCTTAAGGTATACAGATACCCTCAACCAACTGCTATAGCTTCTCCTATTCTCTATATTTCCAAAAGAGATTTATTATAACCCACTAGGTTTTTCAAAATTTACAGATACCCATTTTCAGAGCAAGAGGTCGAAGTTGTAGAGGTGTTGTCTAGATTTGCAAGGCAAATTACTAGTGCAGAAGAAAATTTAAATGATTTGAAGGCGGCCTCGTCATCTTATCCTTCTTTTCCTCCAAATGTTTCATCTCCTATGTGTGTCTCAGCTCCTATTTCTGGTTCTCCGTCCCGATTGGCTCAACCGACCGAGGGTATATTTTCCTTTCTTTTTAATTGATTGCAGTCTCGCACTTGATCTTATTTTTTCTTTATTTATTGATTTCTTTAATTGAAATGTGTTGAAATCTCCTTGCAGGTCCCAAGAAGAAAACACCTCGCCCCACTAATATTGATGAAACTGGATCCCCTGCTACTCCTGCAACTGCACTCGCTTATTTTCAATATACGGAGATGGAGATTGGTTCTTCAAACAATGCATATGGTGTTGGTGGGTTTACCAATGAAATTACAAATGTGTTTGCCTCCTACAACTTCTGCAACTCATAATCATACTACATCTTCATACAACTTCTTAGTTTTTTCAAAAGATTTTTTTTTTAAATTTAGACCATTTCTACATTTTCCTATGGATGTTTGTCAAATAAATTGGTTTCAGGAGGGTAGGGGGAGCTGAGGGGGAGGTGGGGGTTGTTTAAATATTACACCATCTCCTATGGAACACACAACACACTTGAAAATTAAGTTTGGATGCATAAGCAATGTGAACAAGTGGCAAGTATATCTATCTGCAGGTACTGTGTTATTTAAGGGCCTTTAAAGAATGGGAGGGTGGGGGAAGGGGATGAGGAGGCGGTGGGGGTTGTTTAAATATTACACCATCTTCTATGAAGCACACAACACACTTGAAAATTAAGTTTGGACGCATACGCAACATGAACGAGTCACAAGTATTTCTATCAGCAGGTACTGTGTTAATTATGGGACTTTAAAGAATGGGGCAGCAATTAACGTATGGTATTAACAGTCAACATGCCTGGAGATTGTTTGAAGTTACCATCCATTCACTTGAAGATTACTTATCTGTTTGATTTCCTTTGAGCCCACATATAGTCCCCATCATCAAGCCCCAAACCAAAGTACTGTTTGTGATTCCTCAAAGCTACACAGAGGTATCCAGTAACGTGAGAAATGTAGAAGAGGCACAAAATTTCTTTTCTTTGTATTCCGGAAAGTGGGAGGCTGAATGGAAGACTAGGAGACAAGTGCATTAAAAGCTCAAAGGCAATGCAAAGGAAAATTATTGTAATCAACTTTCAGATAGACTCAGTTAAAGATTGGAAAGCTAATTGAAAGAATGGATATGCTGCAAGCCAGGTTTGAGTAGATAGAAAGAGAGATTGTCAATAGGAGGAAACCATCATAGGCTCACCCTTCCCTTCAGTTGCTTCATATGGAGAAACCCACCCTGATGGATAAGGAGGATGCTACTGTGGAGCAGCCATCAGCTCAAGGTAGAAAACAATCTCCTATCATTCAGTCAACTAAATCCAGTAACGATTTGAAAGCCCATGGTGAGCTTGTTCACTGCTGGTTTTTGAAATATGTAATGTTTTGTAAAGTTGTTATTTTTCTAGGATAGTTTATACAGTTGAACACTTTTTGAGTAGAAAGTGACAGATCTGGAACCTTTAACCTAGCAGCTATTGTAGATGGTAGTCTCCACATTTTGATAATCTGTTCAGCAATTTTCATTTTAGACTTAATATTGCCTTGTATCATCTTACTAGATGGCTTGGCAAGAGCATTATTCTAATTTCTAAAACAAATGTATAACCATTTATGTTAAAGAAAAATACCCTCTAGTGCATTTGAATAGTCATTTCATGGATAAAAGAACCTATACATTTTAATTTTGAAATAAATTACTCTTTAAAGATGGTTCCTTTAGAATTTTGAATTGAGTTTCAAAGAGCATTGAATGTTTACAGCTTCAAGTAGATTTTTGGATAAAAATTGTCGATTTGTTGATATAATTATTTTTCGATTACGATAAACCACCTAAACACCAGTGGAGAAAAATTTTAGGTATGACAGCACTGCCATAAGAGCCCCCAGCCGAACATGTGCTTTTCTTCTCTATTTACCAGCATCATAAAATAAAAATTGGAAAAATGATTGCAGAACCAACATACAAACTAATTTATTAACGTTGAAAGAAAAATAAAATTGCAAGATCTAAGATTAGAAACCAATTTAATGGGTACTGCTAATTCTTATATTCCTATGAAGGACAAACTATAATGAATTAGTTCATGCAACATGGTAGCAGACAACCTAGACACAATATATACAGTTGTTCAAATCAATGAATAGGCAAATTCATCCTGCACCCACATCATATTTTGAAGTGACCCCAGCTCAGTTTTGAAACTCTTGTATGCAATACTAATGTGGTGAACTTTGCAGGCATCGATAAGAAGTTGGGAAAAAGAGACAGACAATACAAAACAAAGGTGACTGAGAAAGCACGGCATTGAATTTTTCCATTGTGTTTTTGAAGATACAATAGTAAATCATGTCTGAGAGAATATTAACATAAATACCCAATAATTACTCCAACATCATGGCCTGGCCTGTTATTGAAAAAGAGAATCACAAGGGAAGAAGAACATGACAAATCTAATTCGTTATACCAGACAAGATTATAGAATGCATTGATGATTCAAGAAGAGCCAACGCTGACACGTCTCTCAGTCAAAACAGACCAAGAAAACATTAATCACTACATATATTGAAACGGTCTAAGAAAAATTATGTCTTGTAGAATACTAAGGCTAAAGTAAATAAATATGCCCAACAAAACATAGACAGTATCAGGAAACCATCTGTATTTAAATTCAAAGAGCTGGAATCTGAACAATTTAAAGAGTATGCTTTGAGTTACAAACCAAAACATCAAATGGGTGCAGTCAACTTGGGACCATACAAGCTTTGTGTAGTGTCCCTTTCATGGCTAGAGGCCAAATTTCTGATTAAAGGTCATGTACACGCTGCAACATTTGCAAGAAGACTTCTAACACTACACACTTTTGTGGTACACATGATGATAAACAGTCTAAAATTTAGATATCTTTGACAAAATTGCATTCCCTTTTGTTTGCAAAGACCCCCACAACTAACAAGGACTAGCCAAATTCATTAGATTGGAACCCTTTTCTGGAGGGCTCCTCATGTTCAATATTCTGAGTTCACATCGCCAAATGCCCAGCTAAGAAGAAGAAACAGCCACAGTATCTTCACCACAGTGCCAAATTAGTCTATTTGTCAGGATGCAACTCCATGATGGAAAACCCTATCCATGGTTAAAAGCTTAAAAAACCCAAAAATTTTCATCGTAAATACAGTCAAGAAAATTGAGCTAATGGCAAAAAATATCACATTGAAGCGCACAGAGACAATATATTGACAGAATGGAATCCATGAGACTAGAAATGCAAAGGTAATGATATTAAAAAATTCCAAAATTTGAACTAAAGAAGTCTTGGAATGTTGAAACACTAAGGCCTTCAGCTCCCAGCAAAAAACAGATCAAGAATGATAAAAGAAATGCTGGTGTGTCCCAACAAATTTAAGCTTTCAAAAACTTCGACATAATAACCACTCCCAGCCTGAATTCAGCTACAAAATTTCCATCCCCAAGAATGAGGGTATATACACATATATGTTATGTATATATCCTAGTAAGGCGGGCGGGCGTTGGTTGCCCAAGCAAGGACATCAGGCGGAAGCTGGGCATTGATGGGATTGCTGTAGATTGGCATTCCACCGCAAGAATCATTCGTTTGTGGGTGTCCATGGCCTGTAGAAGCTGCTGCCAAAGATCCCTAATTGTTCTGCAATTGGGTGTTCGCAGCGTTTTCTTCGTCTACAGCATCAAAAACTTATTCAGTTGCATACATCAAAATTGATTTTTTGGGATTGATGGTTGCAGGAATCCAGTTGTTAAAAAAAGTAAAATTCAAGTTTTAATACGACTGAATATTTTTTAATGCAATTGCGATTAAATGTAAGTGGGGGAAGACACATGATTTTGGTTAAATTGCAGACCTGTTCTGCGAAATCCATATACTCAATAGTCAGCAAACGGGCACAGAAACAAGGAACTGCACCATAATGCACAACTGCGGCACACGATGAGGGAAGCACATCGCATAGATGAGTCAAGGCCCGGGCTGCAAGAAGCATTATATCCACATCCATGGAAAAGCTGCTCAGCGATTCCTCAGTTCCAATGGACAAAAATTCATACAGTTGCGTGAGTGCCTCGACCTGCCGGCCTTCTTCCCCATTGGCCTGAAGCCCCAACAAATTCTCTTCAATCGACTGCTCTGGTGTGAAGATGACACAGACGAGGGTAAGAGATCATTGAGAACTGCACCCAATTTTCTAAGAAGACCCTGCATTGCACTGCTAGCAGAATTCAGGTTCTGGTGGAGTATGCTCACACCCTCACTGTCGTTATCATCATCCGGGACCGGTCCAGTGCCATCTATGCTTAAACCTACGGCCCTGTCATGGCTTCGCTCAGTTTCCTTTTCCTTCCCCTTGTCTGTTTCTTTGTCTCTTTTTGCACTGGCAGACTGGCTCTCGTTGCGTCCAAAATTCTGCTTCCCAGAGTCCCACCTGGAAGCAGAGGCCAATGATTCAGTTGCACCGGAATCCATGGCCACTTCCTGCGAATGGGAACTCGCCACCGCTGTGCGAGGGCAAGGTAGGATCAGTGACGACGATGTAATGATACCATTTGGTAATTTATGCGAATGGCGAGCTTGTTTCGAAGACCGGGAAGATGCAAAAGAAGACGACTGATGAGGGGCTGAGGCCTCCACTGGAAGAGTCCTTAAGATCGAGACAAAACGTTTTGAGTTTGAATCTGTTGGCTAAAGATTCCTTAAGATTGACACCCCTCCAGAAGCCTTATTGACTACCCTCGCCCTCAAAATGCTCTTGCCAGAACGGGTGTTAAGTTTGAGGATTCAGATGTTGTTACCCCCCTACCAGAGGCAAAAACGATGGATGTTCCTGTAAAGGTGGAAGGCGTTTCTGAATTTGAAAGAAATCAGATAGAGGTCGAGAAGATTGATAGGCAGACTGACGTATTGCCCTCTGAAAGTTCAATAGGAAAATTTGAATCTCCAATGATGTAAGTCTATGAAAACCCAGATCCACATCCATGCAATTTTCTATAGTTAGGATTACTTTTTTCCCCCAGTTCATTAAGCTGCTTTGTTGGATTTCTGTCTGGATAGGTCTCCTTCAATCGTGGACGCTCAGACTGCTTCTTTAGAGAAAATGGACATAGACATGATGGTATGTTTTTTTGTCAATTTAATCAAATTTTCATTTCTGACTTTCCCTATAGATAGAGCGGTAATCTAAATAACTATATGATGGGTTTCTGTTCAGGCACCTCCAGATAAAGAAACTAACATTTCATAGAATGACAGTACTGTTGTTGCGGCAGCCAGACCCACTACTGAATTTCCATCAGAGGGAACTGTAAGAGTCCTTCACTTTCTGCATCCCACATTGTGTAGTAGATATTTGAAATATGGGATAAACTGCCTATAACAAGGATGAAGTATATTACTGTATAGAAGTTTATTGCAGACACTTTAGGTAACAATGCATGTTATTGCTGAAGTATTTCGTCTAAATTCTTCTTTGTGATTTAAACAGATGTGAGTCAGCAGTGCATTTGAAGGCAAATCTATATCAGTATATGAAGTAAGAGATGAGGAGAAAAGGGAAGATGGTTCGGAGTACAAAGAAAGGGAGAAGAGCTCTTGTAAGGGAGACCTCGGGGAGGAAAGTGTTGTTGAACAACATATAAAGGTGGAAAACATTAAGGAAGAAAGTCAGGTAGACAGTATGTGAGGAAATGATAATGGTTCAAGAAAAGTATTGCCACAGAAGCAGGAGAGAATCGCCAAGACTGATTCAAGAATGTAGAAACAAGAGAAACCTGGTTAGTGAACTTTCCCTTTTGGTGACAAGAGATTAATTTGAAAATTCAATTTATTGATTTTGTGTTTGCTTGCTTGTTTTCTATCTAAAAAATCTCTTCCATTATTCATGGTCTCTTTTTCATTCTAATATACATTATCATATTTCTAACTATTGGGTTCCATCAGATGTTCCATCTCTTTCCGTTTCAGCTTCATGTGCTGTCAGTTGCTCCACCAATGGAGCTGCTGGACCTTCACCTATATCCATGGCTGTACCCATATCCCTTGGATTATGACTCACTCTTTCTTTCAATGGAACCTTTACAAATTTTCTTCCTGTTATGAGACCATTAATTATTTCATCTATGTATGCTCCATATGTTCCCATTTCTTGACATTTTTATTGGATTATGACTCAATCATTACTATTATTATTTCTGGTAATTTCGGAATATCAGCTGCACCAGTACAACTATTTCATCATAAATCTCACAAACAGGCTGCTATGCTATGTTTGTGCAGCTATAAAATAACATGTCTCCATGCTGTACATAGCATGTCTCTAGAGATGACACCAATGATTCACTAATTTATCTGAATTTGAAACACATCTCTAACTAGATTTAGATTTACTGGGTTGTGTCCACTACCATAGCTAGATCTAAAATTAGCATGGCTATTATCTATCGCATCGATTGCGCTTTGCTTTTCTTTATTTATGAATGAAAACCTTTCCAACTATTCTCCCATCAATGCTGGGTCATGTAGCAGCATAGGTAAGAGGTCAGTGCAGACATGATGCACAAGCATCTTTGAAAATCCCAAACAAAAATCCCAAGAAAAATTTCCGGTGTCTAACAAAGCTTGCACAAGAAGAAAATACCAGGAAAAGATGTTCTAGCTAACATGTACCCAAAACAAGCTGTTCAAAGATGATTCGTCTCTTGAAAGGGGATTTGGTTGCTTTAAGGACATATTAAATATTGATTCTAATAATTCTAGAAATTCAAGCATGGAAATTTGAATAAAATAATGTTCAACCTATGACTGTAAATACCACATACTCTAAGACTCGTAGAAGATGTGCTCACTGCTCACTACTACAATGGATTATATCCAGTGCAACTTCAACTCTGACTGGCTTGAAGATGGGAATAGTGAGAGTTGAGCTGAAATGCAAGTCCTTAGCACTGCTGGAGGTAAAATGTTGCCTTTCGTGATAAAATTTTCATGAGAAGGGGGTAAAGTCCTTCCATTTGAATCATATACAAGTCATATGTTTCTCTGGAATGAGTCATCCTACCAAAGCTTCTTGCAAAACATATATGGAAGCATGTACCAAACAAGGTCCCTCTAGCAAAATATTGCAGTACTCAAAACCCAACTGCTTATGATTAGTGTTGAAATTTTTTCCAAGTTTTTCAGTCGTCAATATTTCCAAGTTGTTCCAAGTTTTTCAGGTCCAAGTTTATGCTTGATGATATTTTCCGCAAGATTATGCTAGACGATATTTTCCCCAATATTTATGATAAGTCTATTTTCGGACCCTCCGCTCTATATTCCCCAACATGAGATTTGCAACATTCTTTATGATACTTCAGACTTGATTAGTTGAAAGGGCTAGTGGTTTAGTTATAACTGCTTGAAAACACTTGTAATAGCATCAAGTAAGTATCATATTAATTATGACAACTAATAAAGTAACAGTTGCATATTGTTTAAATAGCGGCTCACTATTTCCCATATAGTAGTTGTTGCCTAGACTAGGACCAATATCTGCAGTTGATAAATGTTTAATGATGCACAAGGAAAGCAAGGGGGAGTTCAGACGTTTACCCAGGAATTAAAGCTGTTGACGATGCATTTCTGCAACTCGTTGTAAGAAAAGTATCTTATATTCTAGAATAGCTGCTTGCCTTGGCTATACGTTAACATGGGGGTTTTAGTGCCATCGGCCATAATTAGCATGGGATTTTATTGTCTTTAGACAGATGTTGTTGGCTTCAGTTCGAAATGCTTTTTGTGAGTTTATCCTATTCTGCTAAATCCTATTATCGAATAAATTAAATGTTAAAAATAACTACATCATACTTAAAGTTTGAATTTATATATTTATTTTATTTTCAACAATTAAATGCTATCATACAAAAAATATTAGAAAAAAATATAAAAACAAATAAATTAATTAATTTAAAAAAAAATACAAATAAATGAATAAAGAAAAATATGAATAGGTAAATAAATAAAAATAAAAACAAACAAAATAAATTAAAGATAGAGTTACAAATAAAAATATAATATATAAAACAAAAATAAAAACTATTTAAAAAAAAATACATAAATAAATAGAAAAAAAAAATCAATAAATACATCAATAAATAAATAAACAAACAAATAACGTAAAATAAAATAAATTACATTTTACTAATATTAAATTAATAATTATTCTTTTTATTAAAATAAATATTAAAATTTAAAACTAAGTTTATCAGCTTTGATCATTTGGTTTACTCTTTTTTAAATAAAATAGAATGATTTTTATTATTTCAGTCAAACTAGCCATTATTTTACAAATGCCTAGTAGGAATTATAGTTTTTATTTAAAGAGGTTATTTGATCAGGTTTTCCATCTTATTCTAATGATGCCTCACACTGCCTGGTTCAACACGCGTCAACCTAATCTATTCTAATGTGATTTTCGCAAAGACATTTAGTACATTTGCTTTAGTCTTTCTAAAATAAAATAAATTACTTTCTAATTGTTTGAGTCAAACTAGCCATTTCAATCTTACTCTCTCTACTATTTAGTATTTACTTAGTACTATTTACAACTTCAATGAATGTTTTTCTATTTCTGTATAGGCTTACGTTTCAAATTGTGATGTGCATATATCATTTCAAATATGATTAACAATAATTTCAACAAAAAAAAAACACTTCAAATATTACAAATATGCACTAGCAAGTCACTCTTTACTAATCTTAGGCAATTTTAATTTGTTGTTTCAAGCTTCAGTATCTACTATTTAGTGTTTACTTAGTACCATTGACAATTCCAATCAATGTATTCCATTTGCTTATACGCTTACGTTTCAAACTGTCATGTGCATGTGTCATGTCAAACATGATTAGCAATGAGTTGAAAAAAAAACTTGGAATATTCAAGATATACAATTGCAAGTAGCATACTTCAAAAACTAATTTAAAAATATGGTTATTTGACATTACTATTTCCTTTCCTTTTATACCTACAAACCAACATCCTCTCCTAACCTATTTTGTTCCTATGCCTTGTTTACCATGCAAATAATTCAACATGCCCTATTCCAAAATATATGTTCCATAGGGAAAGCCTTTAAACTACTCATTGTCAGGAGCGTATTTGCAAAAATTGCACTTGTAAAATTAGTCAAGACTAATAAGATTCATCTTAATATCTAAACTTTAAATCAAATTCTTCAAGAAAGTCGTTCTCAAGCAGTGTTTCTTAAACGCTCATTCACACAACTCCTTTCGGCGTTCCCTTGCACCACAGGTGCAATTGCTAATTTAATCGCTGCTGAACTCCGTTCGGTGGAATTGCATGAGTGAGCTGTTACAGAAAAAGAAGAGCCATTAGAATTCTATGCTCGCATTATGGAGAAGAAGCAAGGGATTATAGTTCTGGAGGCACCCAAGAGAGTCCATCAGAATTAGCTCGTTACCAGAGACAACGTGGAAAAAGTTGTTAATTTGTTAATGGTGAAACAAAAAGGAAGGAAGTTAACAAAATGAGTGACAGAACTGAAGGAGGTTGCCAGAGCAGCGGTCGCCGAGGGATGATCTTCTTTCAAGAACTTCGATCTCTGTTTGTCTGTAATCATGTCACTGCAAAAAACGTGACCAGTTTGAGATGTACAACAGCAGCATGAGAGATCCAATTTATTCCAGAAGTAATGAATTAAATAAATTATTCACGTGTCTGTTTCACCGTGGTTCGCTAAATTTTTCGAGAGCCTACAGTAATTGGATAGATATGTTTAGGTGTATTTCCCGTAAATACACATTTCACGTCCTCCCAACTCAGTTTTGATGTGAATTATTTCATATCTGACTGTTTTATAAACTAGATTTTAATGTAAGCAGAGGATCGATTCCCGCTTACTGGACTGTATTTGGGAGACAATATTCTTAAGGGAATTTCAAGAGGTCAATCGAAACGTTTGACCGCCATTGAAGACAAAGGCGAACTGTCCATCTCACGCTTCTGCCGCGACTAGGCAATCCGCCTGCCTTACATCGTTTTATCGTTTGTTTTTTGTGCTTTCTACTTTCTTATTTCTGCTTATATTGCCGGAGAAATTGCAGCTGCCTGTGCATTTTATATATATATATATATATATATATATATATATATTATGTGAAATTTATTGTGTAAAAAAAAAAAAACCAATTATTGAATAGATTTACACAATTTAAAATAGTGGTTCTCAACATTCTTTGGTGCCGAGAGAATGTATCGCTAATTTAATTGTGAGAATTTGTTATATGTTGTAGGCTCTTGTTGTGCTTCGGTGCTCCAAGATTGAAAATTACAGGTTACCTTTACCTTGCCAGTTTGTAAGTGTGTAAAGGTCACTTTGTAGGATTGATCGTTGATCATATTCTGTACCTAGAATATTCTCCTATAGACTGTTGAAATTTATTCTTCGAGGTTATTTCACAAATGGAAATATTTCCATAGGATAGTTCAGTGTCGAGACTCTTCTTCGGGGGTGTCACGAATCTTTAATCTTACAAATTCAGCATTGATGGTCAGAAACAGGTGTACTTTAAATGGGTTGAAAGGTAAGCTTGAAGATGTGGAGAAAGAAAGAGCGGAATCCAGAAGACCGCAGAGTGGGTAGAGTTGCTGATGAAGACCAGCTAGACAAAAACAAATACAAATTTTGTAATTGTGATCTCAGTATTGTAAGTTTTCTGTAATGTAGGCATTAAGGAGGGGTGTTTGAGATAATGCCTCATTTATGATGCATACTAAAGTTCAGGGATTGGTTTGGTTTGTTGGAGAATGTTGAGAGATTCTCTCCACCTCTCCCTCCAAGAATGGAATAAGTTGAATCTCAATCCAACTATATATATTTGATGTATCTCAGTTTATTTGGGGAATATAGAAATTAATCTATTGTTTTGTGTGTGCAAAGTCTACTCTCTCATGATTTTTAATTATTATGGAATTCATGTTGATTAAATATTCCATTTAGAAAGAGAAAATTGCAATAAAACTTAAGGGCCAACATTGAATCGTGATATTCTATCAAAACATTATAAAAGCCCTACTTGTTTTATAAGACTCTACCCAAGTGTACTCATAATTGAATCCATTGCTCCTTATTTAAGGTAATAAGTTTAGGATTTAGAGCTTCCCAAAATTCATAAAAACACAAAGTTAATAAAAATTACTCATGAAAAACACCAAATATACTATTATTGTTGGTTCACTTTATCTCTCAACACATGCCAAGATTCTTACTTCCTGCACAATTTTTGTGATACCTTATCCATAAATTTATTATAAATTCCCAACTGTTCTTCTCATTGTTTTTGTGCTTGAGAGAGAAAATTTTGGCTGAAGATTCTAAGAAATGACAATATAATCTCTCTTTTTTGACGTAGAACCAAGTACCAACGATTCTGGCTAAAAACAAATAACTTATCTGTCAAATTACGCGGAAGATTTTGGCTCAAAATGAATAACTCGTCGGCCCCATTGCACGAATAAATTTGAGTAGTTACTGTTGAAATTATTGAAAATTCCAAGCAAACAGTGGAGAGAATGACGCTCTCCTCTAAACACAGAGAACTTTACAAACAGAAATTTCGCTTGCAGACAGGAGACAGAGATGGCATGAAATACTTTCTTCTATTTCATTAACAGAACTAAAAACAACTGTTACAGATTTCTTCCTCAACAGTGAGGGATTCACAAAATATGAATAGGGACTGCTACAGACACAATGCTTTAAAACAACTTCTCTCTATCTCTCAAGAACGCACACAACCGTGCTCTGTTCTTCTTGCTGTGTTTTCTTGCCTACGGGCTCTCACACAGCAGTTACAGCAATACAATGCAATTCATTACTGTAGCCTCACGGGCCTTTTCTCCTTTTTATATGGCACGGCGGAACAACAATACATTGGAAAACATAAAAATAAAATACAAAGGAAAATCTTGCAAAACATAAAACTATAACATGGCGCGACGTACAAGTGGGGGCCACATCATAGTCGTCCGATCGCAATTTGCAGTATTGCGATATGCTATATGGCGGAATAACAAAAGTGCGACATGCGATGTGGTGATAATGCAATATGCGATGGTGCATATCGCAACTTTCAAAATTTGCGATTAACATATAGCGGAACACAATGGAAATGCGATTGTGCGATCTTGCGATGGCGCAATGATCGCACATCGCAATAAACAAAATTGCGATGGTGGAGGGCAATAACAACTCTGAAATATGTGATATGCGTTGTGCGATGGCGCACATCGCAGATTCCACATCAACAAGACACTTGGTCTTTCAAACTTGCGATCTGCGATCTGCGACAAAGTGGTAGGGACCACTTGTCCTTCTGCTTCTTAAGTGACTTCTGCCTGTTCAATCAATTTCATTCATTTTTAGTTGTTGAGGGCTTTTAACGACCGAGATGACTGTCTTTAATAAACTGCTCCTCCGTAGACAAAAAACTTCATTTCTCTGCTGAAATAACTTCTCGCCCATAACAAAATTAATTCCTCTGCTATATTTGGCTGCGGCCCATCAAAATTTAATTCCTCTCCTTACATTCTTCATTCCTCTTTATTTTACGGTGTTGTGCACTCAATCTCCCGCGCTGCTACTGCTGTACTTGTCCTTCTTGTCACTGCCCAAGGCTGGCAGGTGACTTTAATATTTCTAACACTCCCCCTTAAAGTCAGCTGTTGGGTTATCCATCAAACCCAAACATTTTCTTAAAAATTCAAAGGTCTTCTGTCCCAATGGTTTAGTTAAAATATCTGCATATTGCTCCTCTGTTTTACAATGCTGCAAAACAATTTCTCCATTGTTTACCAATTCTCTGATATAATGAAACTTTGTGTCTATGTGTTTCGTTCTCTTGTGAAACACAGAATTCTTTGATAATGCAATAGCTGAGCTATTGTCACAATAAATCACTGTGCCCTTTACCTGTTCTTGGCACAAACTTCTCAGCATTCTTCTCATCCAAATTGCTTGACATGCTGCTGCTGTAGCTGCCACATGTTCTGCCTCTGCTGTAGACAATGCTACAATAGGCTGTTTCTTGGAAGCCCATGAAATGGCTCCTGAACCCATATGAAAAACATAACCGGAAGTGCTCTTCCGATCATCTACACTTCCAGCCCAATCACTGTCAGTGTAACCAACCAATTCTGAATTTTCTGAAGTAGTATATAAAATACCAAATCCTTTTGTTCCTTTCACATACCTCAGAATTCTCTTTGCTGCTTGCCAATGTGCTTCTTTTGGCTTCTCCATAAATCTGGAAATTAAACTAACAGCATGCATAATATCTGGCCTAGTTGCAGTCAAATACATGAGGCTGCCAACTATGCTTTTATACAAACTTGAATCAAAATCCTTGCTGGTGTCATATTTACTCAACTTCAATCCCATTACTGTGGGAGTAATTACAGCTTTGCACTCCTGCATATTAAATATTTCTAAAACTTGATTCACATACTTTGCTTGAGATATAAAAATCCCTTTCTCATTTTGTTCCACTTCTATTCCCAAGAAGTATCTTAACAAACCCATATTAGTCATTTCAAATTCATCCTTCATGACTGTTTTAAAATTTTCAACAAGGCAATCATCATTACCTGTAAATATCAAATCATTAACATATAAAACAACAATTAGCATCTTACCATCATTTTCTTTGATGTAGAGGGCGGGTTCTCCCTCACACTTTTCAAATTCATTTTCCAGTAGATAGGAGTCTATCCTACTGTACCACGCTCTTGGTGCTTGCTTCAACCCATAAAGATATTTCTTCAACCTGCAGACCTTATGCTCTTGGCCTTTCTTCTCATATCCGAGAGGTTGTTCAACATATACCTCTTCCATTAAAACTCCATTTAAAAAGGCGGATTTTACATCCATCTGGTAAACTTTCCATTTGTTTTGTGCTGCTATGGACAACACTTCTCTTACTGTTTCCATTCTTGCAACTGGTGCAAAAGTTTCTTCATAATCAATCCCATGCTTATGCTTATATCCCTTGACGACAAGTCTAGCCTTGTGTCTTTCTATTTTTCCTTCTGCATTACTGTTGGTCTTATAGACCCATTTAACTCCAATGACTTCTTTACCTTCTGGGAAATCAACCAACTCCCATGTTTTGTTCTTCTCTATGGCTTTAATTTCATCATCCATAGCTTCTATCCATTTTCTATCTTTAATATCATCTTCAAAATGAATAGGATCATCAACTTGACAATACAAAGCAAATAGGGAATTCATACCTTCATCTGCTACTCCTTGCTCATAAATTTCTCTGAGACTTCTAAACTTTGTCCCTCTTTCACTTGGTGTAGTCGTGCTTGATGAAGCACTCAATTCTGCTCCATGTGGTGTGCTTGGAGATGCACTCCCGCTTCTTCTCAAGGGTTTTCTCACTGCTGCTTGAGGTGTCCCTTGCTGTCCTTGTGCTGGTGGAGGTTGTGCTACGGATGAGTTGTTAATTTCAACTACATCTTCCTCATCTTCATCATGAGACAAACAGCTTTTAACATTGACTGTTTTCTCAATGCTTCCATCCCATGCTTCCTCTTCAATGAATTGCACATCTCTGCTTATTACAAACTTCTTTGTGGATGGGTTATACAATCTATATCCTTTGGAATCTTCACAATATCCAAGGAAAATGCACTTCTCCCCCTTACTATCCAACTTCTTTCTCAATTTGTCTGGAATGTGTACATATGCTACACATCCAAAAACTCTCATGTGGGTGACTCCCTGTTTTCTGCCACTCCACGCTTCTTCTGGAACTTTGTTCATCACTGCTTTTGTAGGGCATCTATTCAAAATATACGCAGCACAGTTTGCTGCTTTTGCCCAATACTCATTCGGCAAATGTTTTGCCTTTAGCATACTTCTCACCATTTCCATTATGGTTCGATTCTTTCTTTCAGCAACTCCATTATGTTGCGGTGTGTACCTCGTGGTAAACTTCTTGTGTATGCCGTTCTCTCTACAAAAACGCATAAATTCCTTTGAGATATATTCTCCTCCTTTATCGGTTCTGAGAGCTTTAATGTATAGCCCGCTCTGTTTCTCTACAAGAGCTTTAAAGTGGCAAAATTTCTGAAAGACTTCACTCTTATATTTCAGAAAATAAACCCACACTTTTCTTGTGAAATCATCTATGAAGGTCAGCATGTAATTGCTGCCTGAAACTGATGCTGTTTGCATCGGCCCACATAAATCTGAATGAATTATTTCTAAGGGTGCTTTCGCCCTTATGCTTTTCCCTGAAGGAAAACTTTCTCTGTGTTGTTTTCCCAAGATGCAGCCTTCACATAGGCTGTCAGGCTTTTCAATCAATGGTAAACCTCTTACCATTCCTTTTCTGTGCAGCAAATTTAATCCTCCGAAATTGAGATGTCCAAATCTCAAGTGCCATAACCAATTTACATCTTTCTCTTCCTTCTGGAAGGCTTCTTGTGTTACAGCTGCTACATTCTTTCCTTTTCCTTTCAAGTCAATGTTGAGCTTGAGCGGAAACATTCTATTGCTGGTCATTTGAATTTCAGCAATGATTTTCTTGCTTGGAGGAATATCTTTTATGGTGCACACATCATCTTTAAAAATTACATTGTAACCTTTATTTATGAGCTGCCCAATGCTCAAAAGATTACACTTCAGACCTAGAACATAATATACATCATGGACACATTTCTGCTTCCCATTCCTTGCTCGAATACTAACTCTGCCTTTCCCTTTGACAGATATTTTAGTATCAGTCCCTGTGGTCACTTCAGATTTTACTTCTTCATCTAGATTGGCAAACATTGCTTTGTTGCCAGTCATATGATTACTACAACCTGAATCTAAGAACCAAACATCATCATCTTTATCTTGTGCTACATTACAAGCTAACAACACATTACTTGGGTTCTTTTCTTCTTTTGCTACATTAGCATTCTGCCTATTTTTCATGTCATTTTGCTTCTTTCTACATTCATTGGCATAGTGCCCATATTTCTTGCAATAATGACACTGGACATTGGATTTGTCATACCTCTGTCCATGAGCATGTTGGTGTTGGTGTCCACCTTGCTGGCTGTTGCATTGGCCCTGGCTCTGACTTTGACTGTTGCTCCTTCCATGTGAATGTGAAGGGTTGTTCCTTCCACCTCTGTTCTGGCTTCTGCCACTTCCTCTTCCTTTGCCTTGACCTCTTCCTCTTCCTGAAGGCATCTGGGTCTTGAAGGCATGCTCAAGAGATGAGTTCTCATCTCTGCTCAATCTCTGTTCATGAGTTATCAGCGAGGCATGAAGTTCATCCACTGTGAACTGTGAGAGATCTTTGGTCTCTTCTATGGTGGTAACAATTACATCAAACTTTGAGGGTAAGCATCTCAAAAGTTTCTCCACAATCCTTCTATCTTCAAGAGTTTCTCCATGGGATCTTATCTGATTTACAATCCCAATCACATGTGTAAAAAATGTGTCAACACTGTCTGACTCTTTCATGCAAAGAGTTTCAAAATCTCTTCTCAGCAACTGAAGTTTTGTTGTCTTAACTTTCTCCATACCTTGATAGGCTACTTTCAGAGTTTCCCATGCCTCCTTGGATTTCTTAGCTGCTGCTATCCTTGGAAACACACTCTCATTTACAGCTTGATACAATAAGAAGAGAGCTTTAGAGTCTTTCTTCCTTCTCTGCTTGAGTTAAGGCATTAAAAGCCTGCTCATTAGTTGGTTCAACAAAACCATCTTCTACTAATTCCCATAAGTCTTGTGTTACAAACAGGGCTCTCATGGTAATGGCCCAATAATCATAGTTCTTTCCATTAAATTGTGGAAGTTGAACATTTCCAAGACTCATACCGGTACTTGGTCCAGCCATTGTTTTTGAACTGAACACTGGGCTTAAACAAACTGTCTTTCTTTTACTGAAAGAACAAACTCTTCTAATAAAAAACAACAACTCTGATTTCTTTGAGAAATACCTGACTTTTGACTTCTGTTGAGCTTTTCACGCTGCTGGAGAAAACGCTGCAACTGGTCTTCTTCTTCTTCAGCTTCTTTGAATCCTTCAAAGAGCCTGAACTAGCTCCGATACCATGTTGAAATTATTGAAAATTCCAAGCAAACAGTGGAGAGAATGACGCTCTCCTCTAAACACAGAGAACTTTACAAACAGAAATTTCTCTTGCAGACACGAGACAGAGATGGCATGAAATACTTTCTTCTATTTCATTAACATAACTAAAAACAACTGTTACAGATTTCTTCCTCAACAGTGAGGGATTCAAAAAATATGAATAGGGACTGCTACAGACACAGTGCTTTAAAACAACTTCTCTCTGTCTCTCAAGAACGCACACAACCGTGCTCTGTTCTTCTTGCTGTGTTTTCTTGCCTGCGGGCTCTCACACAGCGGTTACAGCAATACAATGCAATTCATTACTATAGCCTCACGGGCCTTTTCTCCTTTTTATATGGCGCGACGGAACAACAATACATTGGAAAACATAAAAATAAAATACAAAGGAAAATCTTGCAAAACATAAAACTATAACACGGCGCGACATACGAGTGGGAACCACGTCATAGTCAGTCGATCGCAATTTGCAGTATTGCGATATGCGATATGGCGGAATAACAAAAGTGCGACATGCGATGTGGTGATAATGCGATATGCGATGGTGCATATCGCAACTTTCGATCAACATATAGTGGAACACAATGGAAATGCGATTGTGCAATCTTGCGATGGCACAACGATCGCACATCGCAATAAACAAAATTGCGATGGTGGAGGGCAATAACAACTCTAAAATATGCGATATGCGTTGTGCGATGGCGCACATCGCAGATTCCACATCAACAAGACACTTGGTCTTTCAAACTTGCGATTTGCGATCTGCGACAAAGTGGTAGGGACCACGTGTCCTTCCGCTTCTTAAGTGACTTCCGCCTGTTCAATCAATTTCATTCATTTTTAGTTGTTGAGGGCTTTTAACGCCCGAGATGACTGTCTTTAATAAATTGCTCCTCCGTAGACAAAAAACTTCATTTCTCTGCTGAAATAACTTCTCGCCCATAACAAAATTAATTCCTCTGCTATACTTGGCTGCGGCCCATCAAAATTTAATTCTTCTCCTTACATTCTTCATTCCTCTTTATTTTACAGTGCTGTGCACTCAATCTCCCGCGCTGCTACTGCTGTACTTGTCCTTCTTGTCACTGCCCAAAGCTGGCAGGTGACTTTAATATTTCTAACAGTTACATCTCTAAATTTTCGGGGATTTCCCCGAAAAAGATAACTAGCCTGCCCAATTGCGTCGACCATATAGATCCTCGATCTATGTCATCCTCGTGACGCTGGACTTCCCATGTTTGATCATGTTATTCTCGTGACACTCTTCTAAATTAAAGTATAACACTTTCTCAACTTTAGTGGGATTTTTTCTCTCCACTTTAGTGGGAATTTTTCCCTCACATCAAACATTCTTGTGAGTTTAATACATCAAACATTCTTGTCAATTTAATACATGAAACATCAAATGGTCCTCACATCCACTAAAAACATCAAAATTTGACACTGCTTGGGAGTCTAGATAGTTCGGAAATTTTACCCTGGTTGGGTGTCTAGATGGTTTTCAAATCCGAGTTTGGAGTTAGCCTGCTTCTATATTAGGCAGGCTATGCCATTGTATTTCTCATCTCTTCCTTACCGATTTTCGCCTCCAGTTGTAGGTATGGTTGTATATTCGGTGTAACATACGTATTGCTGTATATTTCAATTATGTCAGATATCAATGATTTGTTCAAAATCTATGTCCACGTTATGCATTGATGCGCAATTATCAATGATCTGCGCAACATATTATGTATTTATGCACAGCAACTCAGGTCATGATGCACTTTAGCATATTGAGTTGAACTGAAGGCGCTTTTTTGCAGGAGTATCCAGTGAAACTCAGCGGCAACAACATGAACTTCGGCGGCAGCAACAACATGGTGGACCGCAGGTGCAACAGCGCCGAGTCGCGACAAGAACGTGATCGGCCCCAACACCCACATGGACGGAAATCCCATCATCGGCGATAACAGCGGCAACACCACCAACAGCGGCAACGAAATCAACAGCTGCAACAACAACATGGTGAACAGCAACAACGCTTGCGACGCCTGCAGCGACAACGAAGTCAACATCGGTAAAGGAACCTTAAGTAACTTCAAGTAGAGCAAGTAGAGCAGCCTAGAGCACCAGGTAATGGCACATATATGCACTAGTGCACTATATGCACATATGTGTCCCGGTTTATGATTTCGCTTTCTTTTCATCTCCACAAACACGTCATGATTTTTTTTATCTTTGGCTTAATTACATTGTTATTGCAGGGCAGGTATGAGAACGAATAAATGCAGTCGAAGGTTGTCCGTTTATCTAAGACTGACTATGTGATGATATATAGTTAGTTATAGTCTACTTCTAAGGCATTCCCGTATCAATTCTAGTTGGACGCTGATATATTGTAATTTTAATTTATGTATTGGCAAATTGTAATCTTAATTGATGTATTAGCAAACACCTTCCTGGTTACTCTGCTTTAATGGTTTAGTTGCCATACTTGGAGGCTGTTGTATTGTAATTTTAAATTATGTATTTTTGTCCTCATACTTTATAACAAAGTTAATTGAATAACTTATTAAAAAAACCAATTAATTTAATCCCTGAATAGGCCATGGACGGTTATGTTACTATGGCTACGTTATCATATGCAAGATAGATGTGTATCACATTCACATTCTACTCGACCTGGACGCTGGCATATTGTAATTTTGATTTATGCTCCCTGGTAATTCCGTTTTTATGTTTTTAATGGTTTGGTTGTAATATTTCTATTAAATAACTAACAAAATAATTAATTAATTCAAAATTTATACAAGCTTTTTTAAAATAAATTAATTCAAAATTTAATACAGGTTTCTTTAAAAGTAACTATATATAATTCAATGAAGTACTCCATTACAACATGCTTCTGTTACATTGAAAATGACATTTATAATGACTTAAATTATTGGAAATAATTTATAAGAAATATTTATTGCCAATTTGTGGTAGAGTTCACCTCTTATAAAAATTTGAAAACATGTGTATGTGTGTATTTATATACACAAGTGCCTTTAGAATTAAAATCTCTCACATATTCCTCTTGGTCATTTATTTTTTTTGAAAGTTAATAATATTTTATTCTTGAAAAGGATTCCTATTAACCAATTGTATTGCATTGATTATTGTCAAAATGTTTTTTATATAACTTTTATAACTTTAACTGGATTTATTTATAATTATACTTAAATTATAGTGAAAATATATAGAAAAATATATAACTTAATCATTAGAGTAAATCATATGATTACAAAAGCTTTTAATTCAATTTTATGTACAATTGAGTTATTTTAATGATTTTATGTAGTTGATTACAAAGAACTAAATTAACTTGAACCATAAGTGACATAATAACTACTCATAAGGTTATTATGATAGCCTAGTGAAACATGCAATCCAAATTTTTTCACTTAAATCTATGTCTGATGAGTATTATGCAAAAAAGATTACTTCGTTGTATCATTGAAAGGTTTAGTTGTTGCATAATTTTTTCTTTTTTTATATTCTATTTAATTTTTTTGCGAATTAAAAACTAAAAAAATCAATTATATTTCTTGTGAATTAAGAACTTCAATATCAACTATACCATTATATTACCTATGCCTCCATGACATGTAGTTTATATTACATCACATGAATATAATTTTGACTTAGCTCCATCAAATGATAAAAAAAAATGTATTTCTTTTATTAATTAAATAAAATATTGATTAAAAATAGAAACATGTTTTACAAATAATTATTTTCATTTTAAATAAATTATTATCCATATTTTGTATATTTTTGAAATTATATGGCATTAATAAAATTAAAATGATGGTGAAGGTGAGTGATTTTAGATAATGGTGACATAGCTCGAGATAGCTAAGAATCTAGGAAATACTTCAACAATAACCTATAAATATAACTCGGTAAAACATTGTAGAGTCTATATGCTACTATAAGAAATCAAATGTTCATTTTATAGACCAATCATATATTAAAAGAATATTTTTTCCACAAATATTTTACACACCAAACATTTTACATGAATGCACTAACACTTAAACTAATAAGATGCTTAATTTTTTTCCATATTTAAATGTCACAAATTATAAATCATTTTTCAAAGTTTACAAAGTTCACACCATTATAAAAAATTATTCTCTAAGAAATATAATCCATCTCAACAAAAATCTAAATACCTTATATAAAAATTCATATTCTTCTAATTTTTTTATTTCCATAAACTAGATGGTATACAAATTTTTTTCTCCATAAATTAAATATCTATTTATATGTTACATATCTCTTCATAAACTAACAATTTCAAATTCTTATTTTATTTAACCTCATTTAAAATATGTTTAAATTATTCAGTTTTCAGGTATCTTTTTCACTTTCAAAACCTTTTACATAAAATATCGCATTTTTCTATTTCTTTATCAAAATATCTCATTCTTCTAATATTTTATTGAGATGGTATAAAAAATTTCCTTTCCATAAAATATATGTTTATAAATCAAATATTTCTTTATAGACAAATTATTTCAAATTTTATTTCACTCAAACCTTATTCAAAATATGCTTAAATTATTCATAAACTAATTGAAATTGTGGATTCGAGTTGCATAGGTTTTATAATGTTGATACTAACTAGTACCATCAAAATCCGTGTTCAGTGAAAGAATCCTGAATAGGAAACTCTACTGAACCAAATCATTTGTTGTTTAAACAACCATTAATGAAAGCCATCTAAATATAGTTGAGAGACTATATGGCTTCATTTGTTTTTAATATGATAGTTAATTTTTTATGGACTAAACTGCGATTTTTTCTTATAATTAAAGTATGTTTTTCTTGAACCACTTAAATTAGAAAATTTTGATTGCAGCTAATGGTTGTTAAAATTAAATGTTACATATACCAAATTAGTATATTATATATATATATATATATATATATATATATATATATATATATATATATATATATATATATATTCCTCTTTAATAAAGATTTCTTAAAATGATAAGTCTAAATTCTATAATCTGCAAAACATATATTCAAAAACACATTTTGAACAATGCAAATTCATAATCTCATAAAAAATTTAGACATCACATTTAAAAATAAATAAAAACACAATTTAAGATATACAAAATAAAATATAACACATATGCCAATAATAAAATATACCAAACTTAAAAAGCTAGACTATACCATAAAAATCTAACTACAATGAATCCATATTGAAGAAGCACTATAATATTATCTCATCCACATCAATACACAACCACTGCCATATTAGCCGCTCCATTATTATCACTATTTATAATATTCTACTCATTAAAAAAAAAATTAAATGACACCTTTAATTGATTTTATATTATCTCATCCACGTCTATACACGACCACTGCCATATCAACCGCTCCACTATTAACACTATTTATAATATTGTACTCCACATTACATTTTTTTTAAATGGAACCTTTAATTGATTTTACAAGATACAGATAGTGATGGGGCCCACCCCTCAAGCCCTAACTGCGCTTATCGTGACTAAAAAAAAAACTGGAAATTGATATGATTTTAATTGATTGACTTGTGTTTGTCAAACATCACAACACGAATTTAACATATCCGATTTAAATGTTATAACATTATTGAGGGTTCGATGTGGCTTCTGGTTCTTGGTGATAGATGCGCTCCGTATGATTTGGTAGCTGTTAATTTGGATCAGTAATAAATCCCGATTGATTAGCCTGTACTGTGGGCCAATGGTCTGACACCTGTCTGTGCTCCTCGAACTTATCCCTTCCTGCACGCTTGAAACCCTATACTCGTCAACTAGCTTTCATTTCCACTGTTCCTGCTCTTTGGTGAGGGTTCTCGGCTCCGCTTGTCACTGTGAGGGTTTCAAACTGGTTTTTTTCTCCACAAAATCTATCTCCTATCCGGCTTCCTTTGCCTTGGAACAGTGGTTGCTTGTGGATGTTTCTTCAATAGTATTTGGTGCGTTTTCATTACTGTTGGACTTGGTTTGTAGCATTCGTTGTTTCCACCTCCCGTTTCTAGCTCACTTTGATATTTTTTTTTGTCTTTATGCCATTACAGTTGGTAACGGACCTTCACTTATGCTCACAGGTCATTTTTTTTCCCATGGGTTGCTTTTTGGCTCGGCACACCTCCACTCGGCACGAAAAGGTAAGCTCCCCTTCTCTATTTTAGACCTCTCTACGTTTTCTTTCTAGTTCTTACGTATCGGCTCCTTATGAGTAGGCTCCAGGGAATTCAACAAATTCTTTCATTTCTGTTCGTTCCTTGGCCCGGGTAAATATCTCTTAACTCTTCTTGTCTGTAATGTTCTGAAAGTCAATTTTTTTTTATTACCTGGTAATAAACGACACTAATGTTCTGTCTATTCTTCTTGCAGGTGTCCAGGTTCTAACCTCCGGTTCGAATGTTGACCAACCCCTAACTTGAAATGGGTAGGGTCGATTCCGTTTTCTTGTCTTTGAGTTAACTTCTGGGTCTCTAAAAACAAACTGTATTGGTTCTCGGCTTCCTGTTGCAGTCTGTGGGAATGTTGAAATTTCTCAAGTTTTGTTTTGTTTGTAGTATCTGGGTTTGTGGGGTTTTCCCACCCAACCACTCTCGTTACTTGTCAATAAACTTGTTGTAGGTTTCGTTACAAGTTTTCTTGCTGTAGGTTTTTTCCATAGATCATCCTTGCTATAGATTTTTCACTACAGGTTTTCCTTGTTGTAGGTTTCGGGTCTCAAAACCCTAACCCTGTAAGCCGACCATTTTTATTCGTATGTATATGTTAATTGCTACTATGTAATCCCACGGGACTTTCACAACAGTAACTTTTCTTAATCATTAACATTGAATGAAACGTTTTATGAAATCTTTAGTCTACTTAAGAAAAATTATCAATAGTTATTATACCTTTGGCCAGAAGTATAACTGTTGGTTTTCTTGTTTGATTGTAGAAGTCTTGCAATTCGTATGAGTTTGTCCAAGTTCTGCAATTTCAGATTTCTGATTATTAATTAAGCACTGCACTTTAAGACCTTCACCCTACATTCTTGTTTATCTTCCGCCAGCACCCACGTTCAATTCTCCTTTCGCACTCTTGTTTCAGTTTGTAAATTCAACGCACAAAATTATATATAAAAGAAGTAATTGATCAGTGGAACAATTAAGCAGTAAATGGTTACAGTATTTTCCTAGTACAACAGATGGTTCCTGAAATAACAATTCTATCTCTATATTGTTTAAAACTTCTCTTTTTGTGATGGATGGAAATCGAACCTTACAGCATGTTCTTATCTCCCCTATGTACTACTATGGTAATAGTTTCTCTTTTTCGGTTCAACTAACAACCGTTCTATTTTAACTACATTTCCGGATTAAAAGAAAAAAACTGTTAAATAATTCTATAGAATTAATTAACTTCCCTAATCCTAATGTCCTTTCCTTAAATAGTAACTAAAAAAAAACAATTCTTAGATCCAATAACCTATCTATAAACAAAAATAACAATGAGACAAAAGACCTATCCTTCTTTGTCTACTCCGAGTTAGATGCTCCTGCATCAGGCTCCCGAGGTCGCAAAATGTCATGGCTCCGTTCCATGAGATCTTCAATTGAATAGCCATCCTTCTGTATTTGAGCTGCATCAAGCCAGGAACTGTCCTCAATGGGAAGGTTCTTCCACTTGACTAAGTACTGCAGATACTCCTTCCTGCACATGTGCTTGGCTACCTGGGTGTTGGGGATGCCCTCAATCTCAAGGGGTTGTGCCATAGGCATTTGCCTCATCCAAGATCCTTGGTCAACTTGGGTGTCCCACTTTGGCCATGCCGTCCTGTCATCTTCATGACTGACAGTATATGGAAACAGATCTACCACATTAAAATTGGGTAAAATGCCTATCCTTGGTGGTAATTGTAATTCGTAATAATTGGCGGAAAACTTGCGAAGAATTTTGCAAGGGCCAATCTTCTTAAAATTCAGTTTGTTATATTCCCCTTTATGAAAAATTCCTTGCGCAAGTTCGTAAGAACTTTGTCCCCAAAATTAAATTGAACCGCTCGCATTTTCAAATTTTCCTATTGTTTTTACTTTTGACAGTTGTCCTGCAATTTTGACTTCTCCTGCTCATGTAAATCGCTCATTGCTTGGGCGAAATCTTCCCCATCAACACTTATTTTTTCAAGCTTCCCCAAATCCTGCAGTTCATGCACTCCGCGAGGATGCATGCCATACAGAACTTGAAAAGGAGTGTAGCCCGTGTTGCGATTTGGTGAATCATTATAAGAAAAGTTTTCTTGAGCAAGTACACGATCCCACATTTGTGAATTTTCACCAATAAAACTTCGTAGTGGGTTTCCTAAGCTCCTGTTCACCACCTCCATTTTCCCATCAGTCTGTGGATGATAAGCAGAGCTGAAATTCAACTGAGTGTCCAAATTTTTCCACAGGGTACGCCAAAAATGTCCTGTAAACCACACATCCCTGTCAGAAATAACGGACCTCGGCAAGCCATGAAATCTGACGATCTCTGTGAAAAACAAGTGTGCTACGTGAGTGGCATCACTGGTTTTTCGGCAGGGTATAAAGTGCCATTTTCAAGAATCTATCTACTACCACCATCACTGAATCAAAACCCCACTATGCTCTAGGCAGACCCAAGAAAAATTCCAAACTGACTGAGTCCCACGGTCTACTCGGAATAGGCAGTGGCGTATAATGTCCCGCATTCTGGATGCAACCTTTTGCTAACTGACACATTTTACATCTGCTTACATACCTCTGCACATCCCGTCGTAACTTTGGCCAGTAATAAAAATTCTCAATCTGTGATAACGTCTTATCTATGCTGAAATGTCCGGCTAGACCTCCACTATGCTTTTCGTGAATAATGTTCTCCCTCATCGAATAATCGAGAATGCATAACTATCCTCCCCTGAATAACAATCCTTTTTGCAAATTATAGTCCACCCATGGACTATTGTTTCTCAGCAAAGGGTTTTGATAGGCTTCATAAGCCTCCCTAAAATCTGTATCTGTTTGATACAAATCCTTCAAATTCTCAAAACCCAACACTTGTACTATGCTTTTCTGTAAGAGAAAAGCCCTTCTACTCAATGCATCTGCCACCTTGTTGGCCTGTCCGCTAATATGTTTCAGCACAAATGTAAAACTCTATAGATACTCAACCCATTCTGCATGCTTATGGTTCAACTTATGCTGCTGCATAATATACTGTAATGCAGAATTATCAGAAAATAAAACAAACTCATTACCTAATAGGTAGTGCCTCCAGTGCTTCAATGCTTGGACGACTACATAAAATTCCTTATCATAGGATGAGTATTTCTGCCTACTTTCATTTAGCTTCTCACTGAAATAAGTGACCGGCCTGTCCTCCTGGATGAGTACTGCCCCAATGGCTATACCGTTGGCATCACAACGAACTTGAAAATTTTTGTTGAAATCATTCAATCTCAAAATCGGTCTCTCAGTGATCTTCTTCTTCAGAGCCTGAAAACTTCTTTATGCTGCTTCTATCCAACAAAAATGTTGATTTTCCTTTTTTATTGTGTCCGACATGGGTGCACAGATTCCACTGAAATCTCTAATAAATTTCCTGTAAAAACTTTCCAATCCATGAAAGCTTCAAACCTCAAACAGATTTTTTGGGGATGGCCAGCTAACTATAGCTGCAACCTTTTCTGGGTCCATCTTCAGCTCATTTTTTGCAATCACAAAACCCAGATAAACTAATTCCTTCTAAAAAAAAGTACACTTCTTCAGGTTTATCAGTAGCTTATTCTACTGCAATTTCCTCAATACACTTCGAACATGTCAGAACTGTTCTTCCTACGTCTTGCTGAAAATCAAAATATCATCCAAATAAACAATTAAAAACTTCCTAATGAACTCTTTCAGCACTTCGTTCATTAGGCGCATAAATGTACTAGGGGAATTACTCAAACTAAATGGCATCACCAGCCATTCATACAGCCCTTCATTCATCTTGAAATTTGTTTTCCATTCATCCCCTTCGCGAATTTGAATCTGGTGGTAACCACTCTTCAGATCGATCTTTAGAAAGTATGTTGCCCCACTCAAACAATCCATCATGTCATCCATTCGTGGCAATGGGAAACTGTACATGATATTAATCTTATTAATAAATCTTGAGTCTGTGCACATTCGCCACTCTCCACCTTTTTATGGAGCTAAAACTGTTGGAACTACACAGGGGCTCATACTTTCCCTGATCAGCCCTTTTTTAAGTAATTCCTGCACCTAGTTCCTAATTTCTTTGTTGTCCTTGGGACTCATACGGTAAGCTGCCTTATTTGGAAAAATAGCTCCTAGTATAAAATCAATGCATTGACTGATGCTTCTCTTAGGAGGCAGCTCATCCTGTAAATCATCCACTATGATATCACCAAAGTCTTGCAACATGTCCTGGACCTCCTCTGGTAAATATGTAATCTTTGTATCCAGTATCACCACACTTGGCCTCCTTACAATAGCAATCTTAACTTCATTCTCTTCGATCTACTTCAAGAATTCTTTTCCACCCACCATCAATGCTTCAACTCCACTGGTTTCCGTTGTGTCTTCCTCCTTGATGGGTACTAGCGTATGCTTAATCCCATCCTTGAAAAACTTGTAACAGTTTGTATTTCCATCGTGTACTACCTTCCTGTCATACTGCCAAGGTCTCCCTAACAGTATATGACACACATCCATTGGCATGATATCGTAAATAATCTTGTCCTTGTATCTACCAATATGAAACTTTACTTCACACTGTTCATCAACTAACAGCTGATGTCCCTTTTTCAGCCACAACACTTTGTAGGGAGTGGGGTGCTTCAACCTTTTCAACCCCAACTTCTCCACCATTTCAGTGGCTACCAAATTGTCTGTACTCCCACTATCAATTATCAATTTCTAGCACTTTCCCTGTGACTTGCAAACTGTCTGGAATAAGGCTTTTCTTTGATAGGGTTCAACAACTTCTTTTGCTAGTTTCAACAACACCTTATTCAGCACCAAATCTTCCCCCGTCTGAGGGGCATTTTCTACCTCCTGGGGTGGTGCCTCTGCTTCCTCCATTTGGGCAACATATGTTCCTCTACCACCTGCTGGTTCTCCCTCGGGACATTCATAAGACTTGTGCCCCCACTTATGGAACCTATAACACTAGATAGCTATTCTTCCCCTACCATTACCTCTTCCTCGCTGGTATGGTTGTCCCCCTCTAGTGTTATTTTCTTTTTCTACTGTTCCTAAAGTTTTGGAACTATTGCCTTCTTCACTGGGATTTCTACCTCTAACTCTGCCAAAAGCCTTTCCTTTTCCTCTGTGAGACCCTCCTCCTCTTCTGGCATTCTGCTTCCTATTTATTTTCTCTTCAGCCTTTAAGGCACACTGATATGCCTCATCTATACTTCTGGGTGAGAGAATATTGATTTCATCCAATACTTCCGCTCTCAAGCCATTTACAAACCTTGCTGTCCTTTCGGGGGTGCCTTCTATATACCCATCTCTTAAATTCAATTTGTAGAGTTCTTCTGTGTACTCTTTAACAGTTAACCCCCTTTGCCTTAGATTATATACCTACCTATACAACATAATCTGGTAATCCTTGGGCAGGAATTTATTCTTCAGTTTGGCCTCCATCCTGGCCCACTTCTTTATAGGTTGTTTATTCAACCTCTTTCTTTCCGCCTGAACATTATCCCACCATAAGGACGCATGTCCTTTCAATTTGGTGGTAGCGAATTTTACTCTATTATCTTCGCTGATTTCCTCATAATCGAAGTACTTGTTCAGCTCACTGAGCCAATATAGCAACACATCTGCTGATAAATTTCCATCATAAGTAGAAATCTCATGCTTCGGCTTACTACTCGATAGAAAAACTGACCTTAATAACCTGATCTTAGGTCCTTCTCCTTCTAAACAATCTGTCGCTTCTGCAACCTCTTCATCACTGTCGTCTCCCCCTTCAGGATCTCTTCTCCTCCCAACCTCTACTGCTACTAATCATGCATTTGAAATTCAGATTTCCTCCCTCAATCCTTCATCGACTACTTTGCAAATAGCTCTTCCTCTTCCTCGTCCTCATCTACCAACTTCCAATTTTTTTTTCGAATCACAGCCTACTGCTCTGATACCACTTTAATGGGGCCCAGCCCTCAAGCCCTGACTGCGCTTATTGTGACTAAAAAACAAACTGGAAATTGATATGATTTTAATTGATTAACTTGTTTTTTTCAAACATCACAACACGGATTTAACATATTTTATTTAAATGTTATAACATTACCGGGGGTTCGATGTGGCTTCTCATTCTTGGTGATAGATGTGCTCTGTATGATTTGGTAGTTGCTAATTTGGATCAGTAATAAATCCCGATTGATTAGCCTGTACTGTGGGCCAGTGGTCTAACACCTATCTGCGCTCCTCGAACTTATCCCTTCCCACACGCTTGAAACGCTATACTTGTCGACTGGCTTTCATTTCCAGTGTTCCTGCTCTTTGGTGAGGGTTCTTGGCTCCACTTGTCACTCCAAGGGTTTCCAACTGGTTTTTTCTCTACGAAATCGATCTCTTGTCCGGCTTCCTTTGCCTTGGAACAGTGGTTTCTTGTGGCTGCTTCTTTAATAGTATTTGGTGCATTTTCATTATTTTTGGACTTGGTTTGCAGCATTCGTTGTTTCCACCTCCTGTTTCTAGCTCACTTTGACATTTTGTTTTATCTTTATGCCATTACAGTTGGTAATAGACCTTCACTTGTGCTCACTGGTCATTTTTTTTCCCATGGGTTGCTTTTCAGCTCAGCACACCTCCACTCGGCACGAAAAGGTAAGCTCTCCTTCTCTGTTTTAGACCTCTCTGCGTTTTCTTTCCAGTTCTTACGTATCAACTCCTTGTGAGCAGGCTCCAAGGAATTCAACCCATGCTTTCATTTCTGTTCGTTCCTTGGCCCGGGTAAATATCTCTTAACCCTTCTTGTCTGTAATGTTCTGAAAGTCAATTTTTTTTTTATTACCTGGTAATAAACAACACTAATGTTCTGTCTACTCTTCTTGTAGGTGTCCAGGTTCCAAACTTCGGTTCGAATGTTGACCAACCCCCAACTTGAAATGGGTAGGGTTGATTCCATTTTCTTGTCTTTGAGTTAACTTCTGGGTCTCTAAAAACAAACTGTATTGGTTCTCGACTTCCTGTTGCAGTCCATGGGAATGTTGAAATTTCTTGAGTTCTGTTCTGTTTGTAATATCTGGGTTTGTGGGGTTTTCCCACCCAGCCATGCAGACCTTTTATTCATTATTAAGAAGAAGGTTAGCATTATTAGGATGAACAAAATTCAATTCAATACAACAGGGTTATCATCTTTCATTGAAATAAATGTGGCTAGAATCAGATACCACCAGAGTTACTTTTTCTAAGATGACAGAGGCATCAGTGGAGTTGGACCAGGAGTATTTGTATTTTCTCTTATTAGACACACAAATTGGAAATCAATTCAAATGTATATTAATAATGGTGTTTAAGAACGATGTATATAATTTACATATAAATAGAATAAGAAAATTTTTTATTCAGTATATAATTTTTCTTGGACTCTAATAACTAATCATCATAATACACACTAATCCAAATCTCAATCTCGAGTATTATGTTCCTAACATTATTCCCTAATCCAAAGGGATGTATCAAAGTCCAAGAAGTATGGTTTTTAAGAGAACCAAAAACGACACCAAAGATAGAAGAACTCAAGGTATCAACCAGTGGTGGTTTAATGATGTCCACCAAATCTGAAATTATCATAGCAGTTCTTCAAAAAAACCAACTTTGGAACTATCAAATCAGTTCATCAGATAATTCCTATTATGCCATTTTTTTTCTAGTGGAATTGCCCCTTCAAAAATATCATCATGCCAAAAAAATGCAATCATGGTCATTGCCATAGAGAAAAAATAAAAACAACCATATCTACAACTCTGAATTTTATTTTTTAACTCAAACTTTGGATTGTACTAGTACAACTCTCCCTATATCTAACTTAGGATCAGTTGGAAAATCTTCGAACCTCTAGTAGATAATCAATTCCATTAATTCCCCCCTTGTGATATACAGTGTGAGAAGATAAAGTACCCTTCATTGCAAAGTTGGTTAATACTATTCAACATATCCTATGGTATAACATGTAAATATTATTGGTAGTTTTAGACTAATCCCAGGAAGCAATCCATCAAAAAAAATTCTCTCTTGCAATAGTCTTATGCTTGGAACATCTATTTGAATGATGATTCTTCTTTCAAAAATACTCACAATGATTAAGATGATAACAATGATCTTTATTATGTCTAATTCTATCACAATATTGACATCTAAAAATTTGTTGTGGGACAATATCATCCAAAAATATAGTACTACGAAATTGTATAAGTTTTGAAAAAACAGGAACATGAAGAAATCTATATTTATCATATCCCACACTAGTTAAGCTTTCTTTATGCACAATTTCTTCTCAAGGTCTAAAGAATGCTTTGGGAACTATAGGTTTCACATTTGTATGCAAATCACCCTTACATATATTTTATTTGTTGGTGCACTAAACTTCTCCATTATCATTTTCTAACTATTGATGAATCTATGAGTCAAACAAAGTATTGTTTTGAAGAAAAAAAAGAGTTCAAAATCACAATGCTTTTGCTGAAGCTCATCTCCTTTAATTGGGACTCGATTTGTAGAAACTTGGTTAATTAAGATTGGATAATTATATCTTTTTTCATCCATCTTAATGCATTAAGAGTTGAAAAAGTGGAAGAATCATCTCATGCGACCATTTTTACTAGCGACACCTAGTTTGGTAAAACGAGGTATGAAACCTTCTCATAGTGTTTTGAGGCATAAAAAAACATTTATTTAGGGGTAAAAATTTCCTTATTTTTTGCAAAACCATTTCATTCTATTATAGACATACATATCTTTCTAATGATGAAAGAAGCACATCAATCGTTATCAGTATGCAAACGTTAAGCAATTCAGAAATCGACATTCTTATTTTCACTCCTATAATTCAGGAGGATGTCAAATCAACCACCATTTTTGCTAGAAAATGGGCTAGCCATGTGTATGCGATGTAAAATAATCTATAAGAGTCTATATTTTAACTCTATTTAAGAGTTGATGTGGTCAAAATTAACCACTAGTAGGCAATAGATAGTAGTTTCTTGGAAGTGGAGGTGGGGTCATATAAAATGGAGGGCCATAAAGGGATACTAGGCTAGGTAACAAAGGATTATTTTCCCCCATGATACAATTTCCCCTCTTGATTCAATGGTTTTTTAGCAGGGAGTAAGCGATAGATGCAATAGATCAGGTTTGAGGGATAATGTTGGCCACATAATATGTAGTGGGTGCAGGACCACCATCGGTAGTATGTCTACCAGGAGGAAACATATCAATCGGAAAAGGACCAATTTGTACTGTAGTAAGTATAGGGACTATCATGCCCCCAATGGTATGTGCATACTAGAAACATTTCTCCCATGTGTAAATTTCTATGGGTTAGAACTTAAGAAAGGGTTCCAATGAAATGGATTTCTCAAGGTAGTTGGACTAGCAACAACTATAGGGGTGATAGCCTAAGGTCCAAGAGGTGACACAAAGCGGGTAAAGAAAGGAATATGTTTAACTCCACATTTAGAATGTGTAGTTGGAATGCCTAGACTAGGCATAATATTAATAGTAGGATAACCAATCAACTATGTTGAATTGGTTATAGTTGGGGGAAGTGGCAGTGGAGCAAAGGTGTCCATAAAATACCACAACCCACTAGTAGTCATTGGCACATTGGGGGTGGAAACTTATGAATACATGATAGGAAAGGGTGCAACTAGAACCAAAAGAGGCCCAGTAGGATCAATAAGGGGAGGATTAAAATGATGTAAGACACCTTCAGTAAAGAGGTCCTCTGGTAAAGGAGTCTCTTCTTAAGTATTGTGATTCAATATTCGATACTGGAGAGTGATTCCCTTGTGTAGGGGGGGAATGTGATTCATTTAAGCTTGAAAATTCCTCTAGACTCAATGGAGGAAGGTCTCGATTTCACCAAGATATATGAGGAGGGCGGAGGGTGGCCATGGTGAATGATATACTTTATCAAAATTTTAGATTAAGTGCGATGTATATATTAGTCTCAGTAGTAAAGAGCAGAGACCTAAAAATCAAAAACTCTAAAAGAGATCAACATGGAGCCAAGGGAAAAGACTTTGTCTCATAGACACAACTAGCTGGAGATGAAACCAAAAATATGTATGGTCCAAATTTGAAACTTTCTTCAAAGATAAAAAGTAAATTATTTTTTTTCTTTACATATGGATGTCAAACCAAGAGTCGTAATAATTATCTCCATAAATATTTGGACCACACATGAATACTTTACAACCAACCTAGATCCATCTTAACTCTGGATCTATAGAGTAATGAAATCCATTTTGAATTTAATAATTGTTTATATCTCAATATATTTGATCCCTTTTAGCCGTTGCTACATCTATAGTTAAGCTAGATCTAGATTAGTTTTAAAAATAATATAAATTATTCGATGTCTTAAATATATTTAAGTATATTAAGTATTTTTTTTTTTTTGTTGAATATTATTTTTATAAATGAATATAAATTATAATATACTCATAATAATTTAGATTTAAAATTTTGAAAAAAAATAATAAATATTTATTTATTATTTCTTTAAATTATTAATTATTAATTGTTTAAATTTAAACTTGTTAATCATTAAAAGTTAATTATTATCTTAAACTTAATTTGGTGTAGTCTAACAAATAGACCAAATGGTTTTTGGCTGAAATTTGGTAATACAATTTCTAGCAAGGTTGTGATTTCTTTTTGTTAAAAATATGATTTTGGATGCATAAATGGATTTTGCACCCTAAAAACTTCATAGGCACTTGATTTATTTATTGAATTTTTTTTAGTTTTAGTTATATATAGACATTAGTTATTATAATTATTGTAAAAGTATTTAATGGGTCTTTCATCTACAAATATTTGCAATTATTAAATCATGAATATATATAGTTATAGTTTATATTAATTATTTTAATAGACCACGCACGTAATTTGTATAATAAATTTATTACTATATTAAATTTTCATTGTCAAATTCAAGTACAGTACATTAATATTAATTATTTTTTATCAATCATAATGGATTTTTATAATATTATTAAGTTATGATTTTTATTTCTTATTAAATTAAGTATTAGATATAAATATCACTTGAGTCTATAACTTTGTAAACTACTCATTTTTAGTGGATAGATTTGATTGTGTACTTTATATTTCTTTAACATAATACTTTCTTCCATGATTTTTTAATTTATATTTATTCAATTTATTAATTTTTGTTTGTTAAAGTTTATAATATGACCAAGATATATCATTCATAGGTAAAATTATTTTATTTTTGTTTACATTTTATATATAATATTCATATATGTTCTTTCTCTCTCTCTATATATATATATATAACATTTAAAAATCATAACAAACATTCTTACATTATATCTACACATTTTCAACTTAATATTTTTACATTACGTCTACATATTTTTAACTATATTAAATTGTAGAGAACATGTAAACAATAAAATATTTTTATGCTTGGACCACATTATTACCCATAATCTCTATTGAACTATATTAATCAAATCTTCTTATTAATAAAATTATCCAGCCAATAATAATTGTAATGTCATGTGAAATCATCTAGGTTGAGATAAACCACAACATATCACATTAATGCCAACAATTATATTTTATTGTGTTTTTGTGGATTAGACTTACTAATATTAGGTTTATAAAAAGGAAATGGAAATTCAATGAATCAGTTATTACAAGTTTAGCTCTGCACTTAGTTGTTTCATATTGATGAGTCCTTAAAGTATCTTTGAAACAAACTCCTCACAACGTTTAATGAAGCCATTAATTGGTTGGTGCAACTATTACCTTGTTTATTTTAAATATTTTCATAGTGAAAATTTTAACATAAATTATTTTTTAGTAAACCAAATAAGCAACATTGCATAGCTACTTCGCATATTGGGGCATAGACAATGATATCTAAATTTACTTTATATCCACTTGTGTACATGAAAACTGATAAAAAAGTGAATGTAAGCTAAATGGCTCTCTAGGTGCGAACCTTGAGAGTGTACAAACACTCATACACACATACTCTCTGACTATTGAGTCAGATGAGCCTTAATTATATAGTCTTTCAAACTAACAGGATGGTTTCAACCACTCTCGAGATATTAGGACTTGAGATCTAGTCTTAGCATCTCAATCCTATCATCATCGTAACAACAATCTAATTATGACTTTCTCCATTAATTCCAACACTCCCCCTTAATGGAGAAAGGGTACTGAACAATAACATATGCCTGTTGGTCTAGTGTCAGCTAGGCTTACAATAAAAACATGAAAAACTTGGTAACAAATGTTTTCATTTTGGTCCTTATGCTCATAACTCCATACTTGTTCATTCCAAGGTGAGGTTTCATCTTCACTTTCCTCGTAGTGAGGTAGTGATGTATTTTCACCTCATTTCTTCCCCTGTGAAGAAAAACTTGAATTCTTGTTCTCATCCTTCTCAGAATTATGGCAGGCTTAATATGAGAACGTTTTGTCTCACTATTTCCGATGTCAATCATCTAAACATCAGCGATGATATCTTCACCATTGATTACTACAATCTATGTATTAATTTCATAAATACATGGTGTTTCAAGCCATGATTCAAGAAACTTCAATTCTTATTCAAAATTCATTGTTTTTTCTTGCCTACCAATATATGAACAAAAAACAATGTTAGATTTATAAATATGACCACAATTAATTTCATATTCCTGCTCCTTCAGGAGAGCTTTCATTTCACCATCTCTCCCTACTTCATCCCTTTCTACTGACATAATTATGCCTTCAACTAGTTCTGTTGCTGCAAGCATGTTCTACATTTGATTTGTATGTGAAGATAGGCCTTTCTTGTCACTAAAAATTAATTCATCAATAAGATGTTTTTCAATCATCAAATTGATCCACTCATCATGAGATATATAAGTCTCATCAAAATTGATTTCCGCATTAGGAAAAATTTCAGGTTCTAAAATAATGAATGTGTTTTCATCATTACAAGTTTCAATTACAGATACACATTCATCACCCATTATTGCATCTTCAGTTTCACAATCAAATATGGGATTATTATCAAGAGCAATATCTTCAGCATCATTTCCCTCATTCAAACAGTATTTCATCTCTAAAACATCCCATAGAAACTTTGTACTAATAATCTCTCCATATTCATATATTATGTTTAGTATGATGTTGTCATCTACTGCAGATGTTATAAGACTTAATACTATTGTATCTCCACTATCATTAATAACATCTTTAACATAATCCAGTAAATTTACCTTCCATAGTACTTTTTTCATTTCATTTTCCCAGCTTTCATAATTCATACCTAAAAAAGATGGTAAATCTGGCATTGACCATTTAATAATCTCACCAAATTCCAGATTTTCACCTTGATCAGTAGCTAGACCATCACTGTCAATCTAAAACAAATCACAAAATTCTGCAACAAAATATTTTGCACTTCTCCGTTGATGCTTTCTCCTAAATTTTCTTCGAGACTCTTTCAATTTACTTTGAAGACCCATTTTCTCCCTTGCAAGAACACTTCTTCCACTACAACATTAACCCACATAGGCACCATGGCTCCTCAAGCTCCTCCTATCGAAGGGTTGAGACAATACCGGAGCCTCAATGGTAGCATCGACTCTTAGTGCCAGAGCCTCAACGCATTCAATCACCAGCCTTGTTGACACTTCTAGCAATGATGGCATCCAATGCAGGCAATTGGACTCTGCATCTCAAGGATGGCACTAACATATTGCTCAATCACGATGATCAGATAAGATCTGATCTACTATCTCTACATTCACAACTCCTCCTTCCATTACCTCTTCAACTCGGGTAGCAATCCACACACCCAACTCCCCTGCGATCTGTAACGTCCTTCACGTGCCTCATGCCATCTTGCACACGGTCACCATGCCTCACGCAATACTTCGATCTCACGGGATCACGGGTCTTGGTCTCATGCAGCACTCTGCACTCTGGGCTCACGATTCTGCTGTGTCTCCCACTTGAAAAATCATGCACAGGCCTCACACGAAGTAGATCTAAAGATTGTTGCTTTAGAAAATGGCTTCAATTCTTACACACAATCTCCTCTTCATAGAGATCTCTTTGGCCCTCCAGTCAAGAAGCGCAGGATGCTAGCCAACTCAACATAGGCTAGATCTGGACGTTTCAACAGATCTTGATAGGGGTGCAGAAATAAAACAAATTATCAAATTTCAGCCTCCCTTATTGAGTCAGAAATGACCTTCAAATAGATATTCTCGTATGCAACGTCCGACCTAGGAGTTTCCTCAGATGAAATAGCTCCACTCTTCAAAAAATTTCTAAAAATTTTCATAACACCGCCAGCTGAAATACTTGATGCATCAGCTAGCACTCACACCAAATGTTGGCTCCACCAGTAGCACCGAATCAATCCACACACAGATTTGCCACCAGCCACGCAATCACAGATATGCCGGTCTATTGGAATACTAGCAGTCTCCAACAGCTTGAACAACCACAGTAAGGAGAAAATTTCTAGCTCACAGATATCAACTTCAAATGATATTTAATCAGATCTCAGCCTCAACGAACACAAGACTGGTAAAATTAGAGAAAAATTTTACTATGATAAAAAATGCAATTAGAGCATAATTTCACCTGGGAAGAAATTATTTGAATGCCTCAAAGCCACCATAGCACGCAACGATCTAATGCCACATACAAAGCAGGCAACGATCACCCAAATAGTGTGGAAACCAATCAATTTAAAATGAGGACAAGTACCATGTTAAAAAAATGGGTATCCACTCTTATGGATCCTAGAAAAACTCTGCAAGAACACCACAATAGGTAGATCTTTATTGGAGCGATTTCGATCTCCACAACACCATAGAAACACAACCTCACTGGCCTTGAGCGATCGGCCTCAACTAAAGCTATACCAATCTGAAAACCTCCATGATCTGTGCACCGCCTCATTCAACCAATCCAAAACATTCACCATCACCTAACAAAACTTCCATCGTCTAGGTCCTCCTATGAGTAGGAAACGTGGTGACTGCGTTTCGAGGAAGTTCACAAAGGTTCTCTTCTTGGCAGCATTCACGTAGGGATGGCTGGCTCAATTTAAGCTTCAATGCACCACATTTACTATATACGACCAGCTTTAAGAAACAAAACCCAATTTAAGCATCGTTAACCCGACTTACAACCAGTGTAGATTGAGGAGGTGAGGATGCCAGTGCTCCTTCTCTGTGTTCCTCAACAACAGAGCAGAAGCAGGCTCTGCCTTCACTTCCTAGAGGCTCCTCCAGGAAGACTTTGGACAGTAGGAAATAGTGGCATCACTCTGGTGACAATAACAATTTCTCAATATGCACACTCGACGCATGAATATGCACACATGCCACTCCACGCAGGCTTGACCACCATGACTCTCATCTCAGATCAGCTCACAGCATTCTGATTTCATTTGCTTGATGGGTTAAAGTCTATAGTCGGTTAAAGTCTCCTCTCAGTGGCTAACGGATGGCTCCTCTCAGCAGAATCACTCTCAGGTAGACAACGTTCCTGAGATTGGATAAAATGGCAAACAATCGCTCGTGTTATGCTGGGAACAGGGTCGCCAGCAGCAGCTAGTTGGTAGTGTTGAGCAACCGATAACACCAACACGCCGGACAACATAGCTCGGCTCCCTAATTCAACTATTAAGCTACAATGCTCTACAACATCCTCTCCCACAGATATATTTAGCTTCGACCTGGAGCTCTAATACCATGATAAAAAACTGAATATAAGCTAAATGTCTCTCTAGGTGAGAACCTAGAGAGTGTACAAACACTCATACACACATACTCTCTGACTATTGAGTCAGATGAGCCTTAATTATGTAGGATTTCAAACTAACGAGATGGTTTCAACCACTCCCGAGATATTAGGACTTGAGATCTAATCTTAGCATCTCAATCCTATCATCATCATAACAAAAATCTAATTATGCTCCATTAATTCCAACAACAACATGAATAGCAATTTATAAATACAAAATATAGTTGTCATTGATTAATGTTGGCATTACGATAATGACATGATCAATCATGAAAAGTGTAGTGTCAGCAGAATGACCTGAGTAAACATGCACAATCCAGCATCAGCGGAATTCCATAAATTGATGTTCGATATGGCGAACTACCTCGACTTATTCATAAATGTTTGTGAGCATTTCTTAGAGTTTGGCAAGGAGGAATTCTCTAACATTGCCAATGTGATTTAATTCATTTATTTAATATTTGTGACCCTCCCTTTGGAGTGACCTTTTACCATAATCCTGAATAATCACCATTTCAACCCTTATTAGTGGCCTTTCACCATAATCTTGCATGTGAATCTAGGTTTCACATGTTAGTGTATATCTATGAAGGAATTATAATGTAGTGTATTTTATGCGTAGTAGTTTACTAATGGTCAATAATAATGGGATTGCAGTTTAATATAATTTTGTTTTAGTAGTTATGTTAATTATATTTTGTCTTAACTCATCGAGAATATATTTTCACAAAATCACTTTAATCTTTATTTTTTTTGTTGCATAAATAAATTTTTAGTGGTTAATGTTTTTAAGGATATATAGTTTTATGTTGTAAAATGGTATAGACCATTCTCAAGTGTTTTTTTTTCAAATCATTATTAAAGAATTTTTGGGAAGGGGTTATGAATTTAGATTATTAAGAGACAATATTTTGCCACTTTATTTAGTTTTATAAGCTATTTATTTGAATTTAAGCTGGTGTGGTGGAGAGCCTATCCCCAACCCCTTATATTCTCTTTTTGGATTGAAAAGGGGTTTTATAAAGCATTTCTTTTGACTCCAATATTTATTTTAAGAAAAAATTTAAGATTTCTTGTGTTGTATGTTAGTCATTAGTATTTTTTACCTGTTAGTGATGACTAGTTCAACAACCTAGTTTTCCAACAGCCGATCTTAAAATTTTTCAAATTTTCTAGCTGGGAAAACACCCAAAAAACTTTTTGCTCTCCTTACTTTTCAGTTCACCCATGACAAGTTGAAATCCCATTATCAAATCCTACCTAACCTCAGCCATACTAAGTCTACCTGTCAGCTCTAAATGGACACTCCAAATCTGTTCAAAAGCCTCCCCTAAGTTAGGAAGTGGCGCTTTAAGGCATTTTACCCTTGGCAAACATCAAAAGGCCAAAAACCTCCATCTGCTATAGACCAATCATGACAAACCTCCCACTCTGCTAATGAAGTTAGTCACAGCTGTAAGTCGCGCCACTTACACGCCCCTAAGTCTTAGCACTGCATAGACCATAGTCTCAAGTTGATTATTAGGTGTTTTACACTGTTTATGGATTTTACAAGCGCAAGAAACATGCCAGCTCCTCAGAAGAAAATTCTTGGCTCCACATGAGAAGATAGCTGCTTCTCAATGTGAACATGAGCCTAAGATGCAATTGCAAGACAAAGAGTTACTCATCAAACTCTTGCAGCTTCATTCAGCATGAAAAAATAGTAGAAGAAAGACAAAACTGTCAAACAGACTTGTAATTTGTCATGGCCAAGAACCTCCTTCATTTATAAGCAGAGGGTTAAGGCGCCTCCTTCATCTACAAGTAGAGGGCGATCGCTGATGTTGACTTGAAAAATTGCAAACTGATTGTAAGACAGGTTTGTTTTTAAACAGTGAAACAATAACTACAGGTTTCTAAGGGAAAGTGATGATCAAAAACAAGGCTAAGATCAGAAATGTTCAAATCAAGAGAAAGCAGAGTTTTTAGGTCTTATGTCCAAAGAAAGAGGATCAATTGAAGTTTAAGGTATTATCATCATGGCGCAACAAGAAGAGACTCCATTGATCAAAGCTATTGTAACAAAACATCTCTGCAGGGGTGCTAGTATGAATGGCTCAAATCAGTGCTGAGCAAGAAGACACTTCAATAAAAAAAGGACATCCGTGTACTCTTTTGTTTCTGTTGGGTTGTGGAATATAGTCTATAGTTTCTAGATAAACATAGAGAAAAATCAGGCAAGTAGTATACAACCCCCAAACATAAGCCATCTTGATATCATTTAAAGAGCCAGTGCAAGTCCCGACATTGCAATCCACAATCCACCTCAAAGACAAGTACATTCTTCAGATGCAGCAGGGTTGGTGATTTCAGAGCTCCATTAGGAGGAAAATGGCTAATAAAAGCCTTGGTGTCTGTGAGTAATTCTAGCTTCCATTTCACACCTCATATATTTGTCTCCTCAACACAAATATATAAACAGGTGCTTTTCAAATATGCTTATAACAGCTGACACAGAAAATCTAGCTTATCTCCTCAAGAGGCATTACAATTGAAACTAGTGTTCATAATATGCAAAAGGGGTGTTTTGACATACTGTCAGTTTTTGGAAAGCTTGAGACAAACATAGGTCTTCCTTAGTTAAATATCAAGAGACACCATATTGGTATGTTTTGAGCAGAGAAAGTGTGTTGGAAGCAATGCCCTCCTTGATCAAAAGAAAATGGCAAAATTTGAATAAATGCAGCAAATTTTTTAGCACCTACAGTTGGAGAAAAATTTATGAGGCACCTAGAGGCAGAAATTGTCAAAACAAGTTAAAAAGATAAGCCTTCTCATTTCAAAAAGACAAAGCAGTGTTCAATGCTTTTCTTCGCATCTTGAGTGGATTTTCCGTGTTAAAATGTCACCCAAAACTGTTAACAAGTGCCAGAGGATGGTCTACAGTTCATTAGGTTATTTTCTAAAGTTGGAGCTTCTGTGCTAAATTATCACCAAAGGGACAATATTAGCAGAAAACACCTTTTCAAATCTATATGCATTGATGGTTTAAAAGCATGAAAACCCCCGCTGCCAACATCATTTCGAAATCCAAGTTTCAAAAGTGCACCAAAGGCATTATTGAAAAAAGAAAAAAAACTTTGAAAGCCCTTACAAAGACTAACCGAGAGGTTTGATTTCATTTTGCATTTCAAATTAACAAAGTGACCATTGGGGTTTTTCACCTTTTCAAAGGACTAAATCGAAGTGGCAAACTCATTTTCGAGTTCTCCAAGCAGATTCAGACATCCCTTTGCAATCTCCAAGCGGTAAAACGAAGTTTCAGAGCAATTTGCAAGGTTTTGAAGTGTTTTAACCCGCGCGACACTCCTGGAAAAGTGCGCGGTGCTCCTGGGCGAGCTTTTTGCACTGCGCAACAAAGGCGCGCGACACTCTTGTAGCCACGCGCGACGCTCCTGTAGCCATGGGTCACGGGCGCCCGACACTGACCCGACAAACAAACCCTGTGCGGCATTCTTCCTCCTAAGAGTGTCGCGCATGTTTCTGGCCTCCAAAACGCCTTCAAACTTCCTCCAAGGTGATTTCAACTCACAAAAAGGGTCTTGCATCATATTTTGAGGTACTCTGCACATCTCCCCCTTGAATTCACGTTTGATAGATAATTTTTGGAGGCCAAAGAAATCAGGTTTGAATCAGTTATGTGAAGTGACTGTGTTAAAGAGGAATAGGGTATTTTATTTTCAAACCGGCTTGTGGGTTTTGGACTGCTGGAAGACCTTTGTTACCACCACAGAAGCATTTCAAACTATGCCAACTCTGTCCTTTAAACACAAGATAACTTGGACTATGTTTTGCTCCTTTGTTTGATTGAGTTTATATATCATTACATATTGGTGAGCTGCATATGAGGGGTTAGTGTTTTGATCAAAGGGGAGCTCCTTAACATTGAACTGCTATAATTTTTTGTTACCACAACATACAAAACTTTTCAAACTCTGTCACCATCTATATAAACAGTGTTTTTTGCTGTGGATATCCTTGTTTAAAACTATGTTGGAGGGGTGGATATACTGATAAAATGCCTACAGGGAAAAGAGTTTTGTACTAAAAACTGTGTTTTCACCTTCCTAATCAAAGAACAAAGATATCTTATATCCTCAAGGCATCAAAAGGGCAGGTTACCCCTACCAACCACAGAAAAAGATAGTTGTTCACTGTGTATACTATTTGACTGTCTTTTTGTTCTTCAAACTCATTTGATAAGTTGATATTCAGATGGTTGAAAAGGCATTTTTCCAGAGGGACATGGTTTTATATTGAAAAGGAGCTTTGATTGTTTGAAAGGATAAAATTCCTACAGGCTTTGTTGAAAACTTTGAAACATTTTTAAATTCGGTTACATTTACAGTGAAATTGACTGTGTGTCTGCACTAAAGGTTGACTGCATGTGGTGTAAGCTTTGTTGGTTGATTGGCATACTAGACAAGGGCAAGTTTGTGAAGTTGGGAAGTTTACCTTGGTCAAAGATACAAAAATAGGTTTTTGACCTCCAAACATCACAGAGAAGGGTGACTTTGTCACTATACACGGCAAATTGAATTAGCAGCCTATTTTCATTTCACTGTGTTTTTTCTTATTAAAAGGTCTGCTTGTTGAACTGCATCTCAAAGGTTGGGAAGGCCACATTTTAAAGGAGCAGAGGTTTTGTATTGAGAGGAACATTTTGCACTGTCATCCAAGGAAATTGTTTCCTTATCAAAACAGTGGGTTGACAGAGTTTAGTTTAAAGAAGGCATTTTAAAGGCAGTGAGGTAGTTTGGTGCTTCAAGAGCATATTTAGCCCAAAATGCTGCCCAGGAAAGACAACAGAAGTGGTCTACACAAGAGATATGAGCCAATTTCTACTGAGGAGGTCAATGCACATCCATCCATCCTTTTCAATTTTCATGAGGTAGGTTGTTTGGATTTCTGTCAGAGAGTACAGGAGGTCAAAATTTTCTCGCCCTTGACACACCTATGCACCTTGAGGTTCCAAAGCAAACATTTCCAAGTAGCAGACCTTGATTTCAGTTTTTCCCCGAGGTCAGTATCTAAAGCCACCAATATCCCATATCTTGGCGAGAAATGGTTCAAGCAAACCCGTCTAGACTTGGATGACTACAAGCCTTTCATCAAGCCTGAGCACAGAGATACATGCACTGCTATTTTTCCTTTCTCTCATCTTCTTGCAGCTATGCTCCTCTTATGAAGATCATAATGAAGTATTTTACTTGTGAAGGGAGATTCACTCGAGTTTATGCCTACCATGTCCGACTATTGATGCATTTCACTAGAACTAGGCAGCTCAATATCCCTTACTTTTTGTGCAAGAGCATCGAGAAAATGGCATCCTTAGTCCAGAAGAAGCCTCCATCTCTGCAAATAGCTTCTCTTTTCCATCATTCTCTGATCAAAATCATCATTCTTCATCAGCTAGAGAAGAAAGGGGTTTCTTGGGATGTTTTTATCAGTCACTCGGATTTCTCCATTGTTCCTCTGGTCCATATATATCCCACCCCGCCTATTCATTGCCCTTTACCTTTATCCAGCAGGTCTACTCCTAGAAGGCTCGGGATCACCACAGAATAGTCAGGATAGCATGAAGAGGAGGGGCATGAACAGGTAGAAAAAGAGGAGGACAAACATGAAGGAAGTGATGAAGGACAACAGCTTGATTTTGATGGTCAGGGGCAGCAGCTTGAGTCACTAAGTGAGCATGGCGTTGAAACACAACAGTAGCTTGATTTTGATGGTCAGGGGCAGCAGGTTGAACCACAAATTGAACAAGGGATTGAGGTACAACAACATCTTGATGTTGGTGAACAGGGACAGCAGTTTGAACAGCATGATGAAGGTGAGCAGCAGCAGTAGTTCTCTCATGATACATTACAGCCTCCTCAAGTTGCACAGCAGCTTCAAGATGAAGGGCTTTTTCCGGAAGGTGATAAACAAAGTGACAAGGGCAAGGCCATCATGCCTTCCTCTCCCGAGAAGACTAAGCCCAAGACAGAAAAGAAGCAAATGCTCAAGGTGGTTACTCCAAAAGTAACAAGAGCTATCTGAAACAAAATAAAATCGCCCAAGAAACCTCTCACTAGCATGCCAAGAAGGAAGAGTGCAAGATTAGCCTTCAAGGGCAAAGGGAAAGGCAAGATAGGAGAAATTCAAGAACATGGAGGTGCATTGACTATCATCCCAATCCAAAGTGATGACAGTGATAATGAAGCCCACATTCTTGAAAACCTTCTAATCCATCGAGAGGGCCAAATTGAAGCATTGGAGAATGACCTTCATCGGGCAAAGAATTTCAATCATTTCTTGGAGATCCAAAATAGTCAAATGAGTGCCCATGTGTCTATCTATAAGTCACGAGCTATCAAGTACAAGAAAGAGGCTACCAAAGCACAAGCAAGGATAAGAGAGCTCATAGGCGAGTTTGATGAAGATGAAGAAGAAGACCAGCCTAGGCGGAAAAAGCCTAGAACCATAGGGCTTAAAAGAGCCCTGGAAAAGCAAAAGGAAGAAGAACAAGCTCATCTTCAATCCACTCCCTTCACTGCACTCCTTGAGCAAGAAATTGAAAGCAATAAAGATGCATGGCTAGAAAGAGCCAATAAGCATTTGGAGATGAAGCTTGAGAAGGAAAATAGATACCTGGAGCTGCAAAGGAAGATGACACAACACTATCAAAAGCTAAATCAGTTTGGTCGGTGCAAGCTAAAGGCCACTCAAGAGAAACTGAATGAAGCAAAGGGGAAGCGCCCAGTACGGAAAGAGAAGAAAGGCACATCAGCACTTGATATTTTGGCTTTAGTTTCAGAGCATGTTGCTGAGGACCCTTGAGGGTCATGCATACCAATGTTGGGCTCATTTTGACAACTTTTGGTTTTTTTGACATTTTTGAGTTTTTGATCAAAAACTCATAAATTCACCATCTCATTTAGAGGATTCATAAAGGGAGGAGAATGTTATCATTGGATGTCATAATTTCATGAGCAGGCCCTCAGTGATTTTCAGAACATTTGGAGATCATTTTCCCCCTCAAAACGGCGAAAAAGGCTCTCTTTTTGCACACTCTACCTGGTCTATCAGCAGACTGTAATTTTCTGGCTTTTTACACACAGGTGTAGATTTGGAGGACTTCTGGGCATTAGATTGGGGAAATTTTAGTTTTTCCGGAAAATAGACACTCATAGATTTCCAATGAGCTATCATGAGCCTCGTTTCGACACCAGGAAGGCTGCCAAATATTTCCGGCAAGTCAGGGGACCTTTTGCTGATGAAAATTTGAAGTATTTTTGTAATTATTGAACCTCTAAAATCTGTTTTTTCCAAATGTGCGTTTAGCTATTTTTGCACTTGGAAAATAATGAAAAGTCAATTTAATTCCCTTTTTTAGCATTTTTTAGATATTTTATGAGATATTTTGTGCCTTGGGCTTTGCAAAGCCTCAAGGACAAGTTTAGATATTTTGATTAGGCCAATGAGGATGCAAGTTGAACCTTGAGGTTTTCCTCACTTGAGCCTATTTATTCCACAAGATCTCATTTGTAAACAAGGCTAAACTTGAGAGAAGAAGAAATATATTGGTCATATGAGCTTTGAAGGAAATACTTGTGTTATGCTTTTGGATTGACTCTTGGATGTTCTTGGATTAATGAAGAAGGATTGTTGATGGATTCCATGACTTGGTAGAATGGTATAGTGTCTCTTTCTATGTTGTTGTCTTCTAGTTTTCATTCATAAATACATGTTTCTTACTTGCTATAGATTAGTAGAGAACAAATTTGAGACCTGCCCTTGGAGGCACCTCAAGTTTCATGTTTCTTCATAGCTTTCATGTTTTCTTCCTCCTTAGTCATACTAAAGAATTCTTAATTTCTCTTTAGTAACTTGAGGATATTGTTGCTTATTTCATTAATGATTTTATGCTAGCTAAGTATGACTTATGGTACGCCCTACTTACCAATGGACAGCCATAGCTCCATCCATGAAATTTCTCTTTGACTGATTAGATTTTCATTTTGTTGAACCAAGGAGGCCTAGTTTCGATCTAGCCCTTTGTCTAAAACCATGAAAGCTTGTTTGTCAAAGTGCCCAATAACTTAAATATTGTGTTTAGGCATTCCAGCATAGTATTTTGAGTTGTTATTCTGTCTTATGTGTTTTCCCCAAAGTCTGATAGCCATTTCCCGAAGTTAGAGAGTTATACTCCTCTATGCATGGCTTGAATGTTTATTTCAATATATTGATTAGCTTATAGTTACATTTTGCATGATTAATGGTTTTCCCTACCATGTTTATGTTGTCTATTAAACTAGTTATGCTTGAAACTCTTTGTTGTTCACAAAATTAATGTCCATTCTGTTCCATTTTACCTAAAGATCCTTTCTACCTCGAAACAAATTGGCCCTTCAACAGCCTTGTATCGTCATTTAATAGCTTTCTTGACCTTTTGACCCCATAGCCCAGTTAATCTAAGATCTTGTTACCTGTTTTATATCTTTGATTAGTTTCATCCCTCACTACTTAAAAAACAAAAAAAACCAAAAACTCACTTCATAACTAGCCTAAAATCAGAACACAATAAGCAAACACATAGATATCCCTTACACATTTAGAGAGAGCCCTCTCTAAGTCTAGGAAGGCTAGGTCCTTAGGCTCCAAAGACTGGTTTGATGTTACATCATCATTTGGCTTACCAATCGGCCAAATCACGGGACCCTAACATTGTAATCATATTGAAATTTTCATTAATAAAGGTGACCTTGATGATCGAGTGGACAAATTAAGGCTTTGTGCTACATAATCTTATGCATCATTTTTAATTACTATCCCAAAGCACCATTACAATCATGTCAATAGCTAGCAGTATCAATATATAAGTCCCACTCAAATCCATTTGCAAGTTCTAAGTAAATCCATGGATTATTGAATGAAAAATGTTATAGGACAATCAATGTCATATACACATTGCAAAAAAAGGATTACAAGATATTTTAAGGGTTAACAAAGTTTCATAGTTAAAATCCGTAAACATGACATCTATAATTAAGAATAAGAGCCATAATGATATTCTATCAAAACATTATAAAAGCCAAAAAGATAGTCTACTTGTTTTATATGGTTCTAGACAAATGTACGGATGATTGAATCCATTAATAAAAATTATTCATAAAAACCACTAAATATGCTATTATTATTGAAAATAGGTATGGTTCACTTTATCTTTGGACACATGCTAAGATTCTTATTAAAGTGAATATTTGAGTAAAATCCCTTTCTGCACAATAATTGTGATACCTTAACCATAAATTTATTAAAAATCCTAGTTATTCTTCTTATTGCTTTTGGGCTTGAGGGAGAAAATATTGGGTGATGATTCTAACAAATGACAATATAATATCTCTTTTTGACATAGAACGAAGCACCAAAGATTCTGGCTAAAAACGAATAACTCGTCTGTCTAATTGCCCGAAAGAATTTGGCTCGGAACGAATAACTTGTCGGCCCCATTCCAGGAATAAATTGGAGTAGTTACATTTGTAAATAGGGCAAAGATTATTTTTTTTTCCCTGAAAAAGATAACTAGCCTGCCTAATTGCGTCGACCATATGGATCCTAGATCTATGGCATCCTTGTGACGCTGGACCTCCCATGATTGATCATTTTATTCTTGTGACACTCTTGTAAATTAAAGTATAAGACTTTCTCAACTTTGGTGGGAATTTATCTCTCTACTTTAGTGGGAATTTTTCTCTCACATAAAACATTCTTGTAAATTTATTAAATGAAACTTCAAATGGTCCTCACATGCACTAAAAGCATCAAAATTTGACCCTTCTTAGGACTCTAGATAGTTTGCAGATTTTACCCTGGTTGGGAGTTTAGATGGCTTTGAAATCCGAGTTTGGAGTTCCCCTGCTTCTATATAAGGGCGGTTAGGCCATTGTATTTATCATCTCTTACTTACCGACGTTGGCCTCTAGCCTCCAGTTGTAGGTATGGTATGGTTGTATATTTGGTGTAACATACGTATTGGTGTATTTTTCTATTATGTGAGATAAAAATGACTTGTATATTGTAATTTTAATTTATGTATTAGCAAATTGTAATTGCAATTTATATATTAGAAAGCTACTTTCCTGTTTTCTTTTTTTTCAGAAAGAAAAAAATGCTGATTTATATTATGAATACAACTAGTACATTGACCGAATATGTCTCAGCTGAAATATCCATCAGCGAGAAATTTGCATATAATGCCACATTGATGATGCTCGTAAAGATAGACTGAGTAGAGATAATTAATTGGCTTCCAAATAATCGGGAGCGATCCTTCCCATACATATAAAACATCTTCCCATACATATAAAACATCAATTAGCTTAAAAGTAGAGACAGAGATGAAAGGATTCATCTGGACTCATACCCGGGTCTTTGAAACTGAATAGAAAAAGAGATACGAAAACAGTGGGCTGAAGATAGAATAGTACTAGTTACAGGAAATATAAGGAGATATGATCCATGATATAATGATTAGATATGATGTCAATGAATCATGAGAAATGCAGCCTCGCTTGAGAGGAAAAAATGGATCGTCAAAATTGGCATGCTGCAATAAACTGACCAGATAGAAATGAGTGATACAGCAGCCCGATTGCTTATAGATCTTCAGGAGCATTAGATAATAAAAAGAAACAACCCACTTTGATTTGCACTCGTGCTCGGCTGAATATAACCCGCTCGCTTGATATAGAATCACGCTCGCTTGATAATAATGAAACTGGCTCACTTGTTAGTATAGGTCCCGCTCACTTGATATAATGATGTCGCTCACATGCTGAAGTGAACAGACTTGCTTGTTGTATATAAACCAGGCTCGCTTGGGATGATAATTAAGAAACATGTAGGAATATTACCAAGTATGAAATTTATGCCTTCCAAAAACCACAGATGATCCTATTGTAATGAAGTAGATATGACAAAAAGGAGTCCTAGAACTGAAAGGATTATATCATGGAAAGGGAATGGAAGATTCGACAGTCTGTCTACCATCAGCATAATGAGAGATATACATAGATCCAAAATCAGCCAAAAGTCCCTTTTTAGAGAGTCGATATGCCCGGGTATTGTTTTCACGAAAAATATGGATCATTGGGGAGGAGTCCATTCTGCACCATAGTCTCTGAGTCCTATCAATCCATCCTTGTAGCTGCTGGTTATACATATGAAATCTGTTGGTCATCCAACCAATAACCAGCTGAGAGTCCCCATATATACAAGCCACCCGAATTTGATAATCAATAGCAATTACGAGTCCTCCCCATAGCGCCATAATCTCTGCTTTGTTGTTTGTACGTGGACCACCATTCCAATAGATGTGAATACGCTCCCGATCCGAGATTTTGATCCATGCGCCACAACCAATGATACCTTCTGCAGAAGCACTGTCAAAATATAAGGCAGGGAGGGATATTTCATGGGGTCTTATTCGGAGAGAGGCGTCACAAACATCATTCAATAAAGGAGGACTGTCAACCATCCAAGATTTGATAGCCATATAAATCCGTTGGATCTGAAATGATTTCTGCTCGAAAATAATATTATTCCTTGTGAGCCAGACTTCCCATATAAAGTAAAAGGGAAGGGATCTATAGACACTATTCAACTTATCCCAATCATATGCTGCTGTAATGAAATCCACCGGCCTCCAAGATGGATTCATAATGTAAGAACTGAATAGATTCCAAAGCCTGATGACAGTTGGATAGGAAAAGAATAGATGAGCAATGGATTCCTCAGCCAAATAGCATAAAACACAGTGGCTAGGACCGTGGAAACCTCGCTTTTTAAGATTATCCCATGTGAGCACCTTCCCTCGCCAAACCAGCCAACCAAAAATTGTAACTTTCGTTGGGATTTTCCTTTTCCAGAAAGGAAAGAAATTTTTTTTTGCTTGTTGAGTATGAGCAGATACAATACTTCGGTAAACCTCCTTCACAATAAGCATGTTGTTTTTAAGAGGGTCATTCCAAATAATTTTATCACCACCCAGGGCATAACAAAGCCCAGCACAACGAAGAGTATCTCGGAGCCGAGTCCACTCATCAGCGTCAGGCCCAACTAGACCAAGTTGCTCGGCTGATTTGAAAATAGGAGCGCTATAAGACAAATAATATATTACCTGAGAATAATACAAAATGCCTCGGAGAGCCAGAGCATGTATGAGACGTTGGGATGGGACAGATTGTGGCGTCAACGGCAGAAAGTTTAGTGATCCAATTGGAATGTTGCACCCATTCCGAAAATGCCAGCATAAACGAGGAGTGATGTGATGCAATATCTTTTTAAAGTTGCGCCAAATGCATAAGATGAGACGAGGGAATGAGAAGTCATTACAATTGATCAACAGTAATGCATCATTATTGAAATATTTGACCCTATTGATGTTGTTCCAAATGCCTGCACATTTAACAACCCACCAAAAAGATTTAATTAGTAAAGTGCTATTGAAATCTCGAGTGAAAAGGATTCCCCAACCATCCATATCCTTTGGTTTGGATATAGCAGATAAACTGCAAAGGGGAAATTTTCTGCATAAATTACCCCCCCCAGAGAAACTGTATGATGATGCTATTGATCTTGGAGATGACGCCAGCTGGGAGATAGAGAAGGTGAGCCCAAAATACAATCATCTGCGATAATACGGATTGGATCAGTATGAGACGACCACCCATGGACAGCCATCGATGATTCCAACGCTGAATCCTATCTCTGAATCTGTCAATAATCCAGTTCCAATCTCTGTTCTTATATCCGCAGGGTTTGATGAAGAAGCCCAAATATTTAAAACCCTTAGACATGTGACGAGTACCAATGCCCATGAATTCAGCTATAAAGTTGACTTCATGAATATCACCAAATTCAAATAAAAGAAAGGACTTGGACCCATTAATGCCCAGCCCTGTAGAAAATTTAAAACGCATAAACATGATATGGATATAGAACCAGTGGTTTCTAATCAGATAGCCAAATAGCAAGAGATCATCCACAAAAAGAGAATGCGAAGTAGAAACCGTGTCTGGGAATGCAAAACCTTTGATGTAGCCCTTCTGCTCAGCCGAATGCATTAACTTACTAAAACCATCCATAACTAAAATGAAAATGAGGGGAGACAAAGCACAACCCTGGCGTAGACCTCGACCAGCCTTGAAGAAACGAGATGGGAATCCATTGACAGTCACCGCATATTTGACGTTCGAAACGCAGGACATTATCCATCGAATGATTCGAATGGGCAAACTGACTTTGAGCAAGATAACCCGGATGAAAGACCAGTCAAGTGAATTGTATGCCTTGTGCAAATCCACCTTCATGATCAGCGCCTCTTGCTTATCCGTGTGCATTGAATGAACAACCTCTTGTGCGATAGCAATCGCATCATGTATAGACCTGCCATTAAGAAAACCATATTTCTCCACAGAGATGTTAGCAGATAAAACAGTTTTAACACGTTTGGCAATAATCTTGGAGGTAACTTTGTAAATTAAATTACAAAGAGCAATGGGTCTAAAATCTGAAAAGAGCTGTGGATCCGAGACTTTAGGGATGAGAGAAATAAATGAAGAGTTCAGATTTGTAGGCATTATGCCCCTTTTGCGAAAAAGTTCCATCATATCAGTAAGTTCGGCCCCCAAAAGATCAAAGAAATATATAAAAAATTCCGCTGGCCACCCATCAGGCCCAGGGCATTTGTCATGTGGAAAAGACTTCAGGACCGACAAGACCTCATTCCCAGTGATACACTGATCAATAGCGGAAACCGCAGCATCATCAAAAAATCTGGGGACTTGTTCTAGAACCCAGGATTGGTTCTCAGCATTAATAGATTGATCGGTCATATAAAACTTAGAAAAGTATGCCACCGCTTCATCTTGAATCTCAGAAGTGGAATATACAAAGCTTTCATCATCTTTTTTAATACGCCAAATGGCATTCCTCTTCCGTCGGGCATTAGCTGTTTTATGAAAAAAGTGAGTGTTGAGATCACCCTCCTTAAGCCATGATATTCTGCTCTTCAAACGCCATGTGACCTCCTCAATCCTCAGAATTTCCCGTTTCCTGGTAGCTAGAACATTCATATGACATAAAGCCGATGCGTCAGGGCATATAGAGGAGATAGAAGCAAATAGGTCTGCCATCTTGGATGAAATCTCATGATACTCTTTTTTGAGTGCAACCTTTTTCCTCATCTCCCATTCCTTAGATGCCTTCTTGATCTTTTGAAGTTTGTGATGAAAGCGATCCCAATATTTTAGACTGACATCCTCAATTTCTTGATGCCATATTCCTTTGATCATATTAGTGTAGTCCTCATCCTCCAGCCATATACTATTAAATTTGAAAGGTCGACCCTTAGTATTGACATCAGCTTTCCATGATAGCCGGATTGGCATATGATCTGAAATGTCGGAGACAATAATATCAGAATGCAACATACTCCATTTGTCAACTAATTTAACATGGACCATAGCCCGATCCAGTCTTTTGGCAATGTGGTGTACATCGGCGCGCTTGTTCATCCAGGTTGGAAGAAGGGGAAGTGGTCAAATATCAACCAATTGATAGTCATAGAACATGTCACATAAAAAGGACGAAAGAGGATCATTTCTGGCAGAAATACCCCACACTTCATCAAGGTGCAATGTGGAATTAAAATCTCCCATCAGGATTAAATTGTGTAGAGAGAGAATTCCGAAATCATTCATTCTTTGCCAGAAAGACTGTCTATTGCAGTAGGGGGCATAAATGTTGATAATGTTAACCGATTCATACATACCTCTGAGTTGACCTGACAGCAATATCCCTCCGAAAAACTTAAAGGCCTTAAAAGATGCAAAATCCAGATTCCATATGGCAATCAATCCCCCAGAATGACCCACTGCATCAACTGCAACAACATTCCACCCAGTTTTTATACTCAGAAATAATTTAATAGCCCGCTCCCGAGCACACATGGTTTCTTGTCCTAAAAAGATGAATGGATTTGCAGAAAAAAAAATGTCCCTTAGGCAATGTGCTTTGGAGGCATCGCCCAACCCCCTTATATTCATTGATATGATATGATTCATGATGAATCCGGCTCCGGGTAGCTTGCTCTAAGCGCCCGAGGATCACTCCATGTGCCTTGACTGACAGAAATCGGAATGTCAGTAAGATTACCATCGTTCTCTGAAAACAGGGCAATGGCTTTGAATTCCCCCCTAGAGTATTTATTAGCCGATTTAGAATTACGTCTCCTAGCCTGCTGTGGTGAAAGAAGGGATGAATGTCTAGAATCTGTCGATGTAGGAGGTCTATCAAAAATAGTGAGGGCATCGAAATCATTATTGGGATTAGCCAAAATAGACTCCAGATCACTGCCAATAGAATTCCTAGGGGAGTCCGGAAGATAAATGGGAACATCGGGCTCAGAAGATATATCAACAGCTGTGTGGGGACCAAAAGATAAATTAGGCGGCGGTGCTGTGTGGAGGCTGTTGTATTGTTATTTTAATTTATGTATGAGTAAACCTCTGATTTTTTTTTTTTTTTTTCTCATACTTTATAATAAAGTTAATTGAATAAGTAATTAAATAAACCAATTAATTTAATCCCTGTATAGGCATTGCCATAGATAGTTATGTTATTATGGCCACATTAGCATACGCAAGATAGATGTCTATCACATTCACATTCTACTTGGATGCTGACATATTGTACTTTTGATTTATGCTCCCTGGTTACTCCGTTTTAATGTTTTTAATGGTTTTGTTGTATATTTCTATTAAATAATTAACTAAATTAACTAATTAATTGACAATTTAATACATATTCCTTTAAAAGTAACCATATGTATAATTCAATGAAGTATTCCATTACGCCATGCTTCTGTTATGACATTTATAGTGACTCAATTTATTGGAGATACTTTACGAGAGATATTAATTGCCAATGTGTGGTATAGGAGGTCACATCTTATAAAAATTTGAAAACAGGCGTATTTGTGTACTTACACAAATTGCGTTTCGAATTAAAATTTCTCATGTATTCTTTCCTCGGGGTCATTTATTTTCTTGTGGGAGTTAACAATATGTTATTTTTGAAAAAGATTCTATTAACAAATTGTATTGATTATTTTAAAAATGTATTTTTATATAACTTTTATAACTTTAACCTCATTATAATTATATATTATTTATAATTACATTTAAAATATATTAGAAAAAATAATTTCTTATGTATTTATCTATATAGAATTCATCATATAACTAGAGTAATTGCTCCATTGTTTGTGGTTAAGGTTTGTTTAACTTTTGCACATTAGATATAAATTAGTTAATCTAATTATTAACAAAAGTTTTGAAAAAAAGATATGGAAAAAGATATAATATAATCATTAGCCTAAACCATGTGATTATAAAATATCTTAATTCAATTTTATGTAGGGATTTATATAAATTCTATTTTTATGGAATTATCTTAATGATTTTATCTAGTTGATTTACAAAGAACTAAATGAACTTGAACCATGAGTGATATAATAACTGCTCATAAGATTATTATGATAGCCTAGTGAAGCATGCAATCTAAATCTTTGCACCTAGATCCATGAATGATGGCTGTTACACAAAAATGATTACTTTGTTGTGTCATTCAAAGGTTTAGTTGTTGCATATTTTTTTGTTACATTCCATTTAAATTTATTACAAATTAAAAACTAAAAAATCAATTATATTTTTTGTGAATTAGGAACTTGAATATCAACTATGCTACTATGTTACCTATGCTTCCAAGAAATGTAGTTTCTATTACATTACAGGAAAATAATTTTGACATAGCTCTATCAAATAATAAAAAAAATGTATTTCTTTTATTAATTAAAAAAAAGATTGATTAAAAATAGGAACATGTTTACAAATAACTATTTTCCTTTTTAATAAATGAGTACCTACATTTTATAGATTTTTGAAAGTATATAGGATTAATAAAATTAAGATGATGGTGAAGGTGGGTGATTTTAAATAATGGTTACACACTTGGATACCACTAAGGTTAGCTAAACATCCTCGAAATGGTTCAGCAATAATATACAAATATAATTCCATAAAACCTTTGTAGAGACTATATGTTAATATAAGAAATCAAAAGTTCATTTTATACACCAAACATTCTATGAGTGTATTTAATTAAAACAAATAGGTTGTGTAATTTGTTACATATTTAAATCTCTCAAATTATAAATCATTTTTCAAATTTTGCAAGGTATTCGGACTAGTTGTAGCTGACCACCTTCTTGCATTGGCCTGCCAAGGCAATCACATGCGTCGGGACTGTTTTTGTGTAGCATTGCACATTAGCTTGCATCCTAAGATTAAGGTTCCTAAGTGCACACCCGGGTCTGCAATAGTGTGTACTAAGAAGCCACAAGTGCAACATGGTAAACTTGTTATACCTTTGCAGCCACCTTAAGCTCATTTCTCTTTCCAAAATGAGCCATGGGATGGGGCCCCTTCTTGGGCAGGTTAGTGATCCGGTGGATCACTGCGACATCGATTTGGATGTGTCCCTGGATCCATAGACATCTGTCATGTAATAACGCCAGCAATTGGTGCACATAGATAGTGGTGATAGGGTACCTCCCAAAATGCGGAATCTTCAGCAAATTTAGGATCCTGGTGTTGCTTAGCTCGCGCACCCACAACGTCAACTCAAACTTCACCACATCATCATAGAGCACCTGCTCCAAGTAGTACTCTGGTGCTAGCTTAGGGAACGTTTCCTCCGTTAAGGGAATTTTGAGGTCTAAAATGGGCCTCCTAAGGAAATTATAAAAGAATAGTGGAAAAAATAAAATAATATTTGATTACATTATCAAATTTTAGAGGGAAAAAAGAAAAAACTACTTTTTGAACTCATATTTTGAACTTACCTTCCTATGGTTTTACTCAAATTTCGAGCACTAATACTCGTTGGATGAAAAATTTAATTCCCTGTCCAAGGAGTACCCATTTTGCATACTTTTGATGGTCCATCAAAAGTAAGAAACATGGGTAGTCCTTGGATGAGGAATTAAATTTTTCATCCAACGAGTATTCATGCTCGAAATTTGAGTAAACCCTTAGGGAGATAAGTTGAAAAATTAGTTTTATTATTTTATTATTTTTTAATCTTTTTAATTTTTTACTCCAAAAATGGTGAATCACCCCCCATGGTTGACATGATCATCTTGAATCCTATTGGTTCCCATAAAGTTTATTTTTGTTGTACATTTTTCTTAAGAGGCCCATTTTAGACCTCAAAATTCCCCTAATGGTTCCCCAAATCATGATCATAGAACTTGACACTCGGAATCTTACCAAACATATCGTCTGCAAGGGGAACGACCTATGGGACCAGAGGCATATGAAGGTAGTCCCACACTAAGTCAACATTATTTGGTATGTGTGGCTTCACATACGACGACCACCATGAGATTCGCTCGACGAATTAAGCCTCCTAAGTGGCACTCATCGGTCTCTTCAAAGGGTCACCTATAGGCGACCTATCCTTAGTACCCTAACGCGGGGATGTCACATTCCTCGGATAGGTTTATAGCTTTGAGGAGGACCACTTCAATATTTTTCCCTTTCCCTTAGCCGACATAGACAACTTCTTCCACCTCCAGCACCACTTCATGGACATCGTCTGACACCGAATCATTTGTTCTGTAAGGGGCATAGAGTGTTCCTCAATGGGCGTGCTTGCCATATTGGTGGCTTTCATTCTTAGGTGAAAGATGAATTCTGTATTTCTCATGCTAGATGGGGTCTCTCGGCCAGACATATAGTGCTCACATATAAATTTACAACACAATTTATGGGTAAGCTCAGGGCGCAATGTACTTAGAAAGAAAAGGAACCAAAGATGACTTGTGCCCTTCCTTTTATAGGAAATTCGAGGTGAAAATGATCGGATTGTCATTAATTGCAACTTACTTCCATAAAAACAGTAAAAAATCCCCCAAGATCACCTCATTAAATGTAGAAAATCTGCTCCATCCAATGGTAAAATCAAATTTTCCCCCAGTTTCTTTGTTCCAATGGCTAGATTCTTTTCCTATGCATCACCCATGCACTCCTTTCGCACCTTTCCGGACCTTTCCTCTGTGCTTCGTACAGACCTCTGGACTCTTATGCTCTAGTGATATAGTCATTTGGTCGTCACAGGATTTTCCCTATACGACTTCAGAGGACTTCCATTGAAATACCCGGGAAGATTCTCACCACATAGCATGGCCAAGCACACCGCACCTCCATAAGTGATTTCCTTCATAATGTATGGCCCCAAAAAATGTTTCCTGAACTTTCCTAGGTGGCATGCAAACTGAATTTTGTATAACAAGACCAAATCTTCCTCCTTGAACACATTTTTCATGATGTGCCTATCATGTCAGGACTTTTGGCGTGCCTTCTACACTTGCTGATGGAAGTTAGCAATGAACTAATCCTCTTCCAAGGGAACAGATTGCGCTAGACATTCCTCCATGATGTTAGGCTCAGCCATATTAGTGAATTTTGTGATGCATAGGCTTGGGACAATATACCCCATTGGCATAATCGCTTCTTGTTAATAGACCATCCTAAAAGGTGTTTTCCCATTCAAATGCTTGCATGTAGTCCTATAAGCCCATAACATAGAAGGGATGCACACATCCCAATCATTTCGACTGGCATTACAGATCTTTGTGAGCTCATTCTCCAAAATTTTGTTGAAAGCCTCTACTGCACCATTTTCTTCTGGGTGATACAAGGTTCTTTTCTGGTGATGGATCTGATACTCCTATGTTAGATATTCAATGGTTTCATTAACAAATTTCATACCCTTATCACTCATCAATATCTTCGGGCATCCAAATCTAGTCAAAATATGTTCAAAACTGGATTGTGTAGCAATATCTGTAGTACAATCCTTAAATTCTTCAGCGTATGCCCATCTGGTTACATAATATATGGCAGTGATGATATAGCATGCTCCAGTCTGGTTCCCTAGAGGATTAATAGGTCAAAAAAAATATATAGCCCATCTATCAAAGGTTTGTATGGTCATATATGGCTGCAGGGGCATTTCATCTCTACTCAAGGGATTCCCCTTTCTCTGACATGCATCACAGGCTCAACAGTACGCATGAGCATCACTGTGTTGTGTGGACCACCATAACCCAACACACAACACCTTTTGCGCAGTAGCCTTCCCTGCATAGTGGTCTCCTACCACCCCTCCATGAGCCTCATCCAAGATATCCTATCTCTCATGTTCCAACACATATCTTCTCAATACTTCATCTACTCCCATTTTATATAATTGACCCGCAATTAGGGTAAAATCAGCTACATGTGAAACCAACTCCTTCTTCTGTTGCACTGAATATTTAGTAGGCGGGCTTCCAGTTGTCAGAAAGTGAATAATATCAACAAAGTTTTCGTCAATCACCTTGATAGCAAAGATTTGCACATGAGATAGCCCCTCCTCCAGACTGGTTGGTTCTTCCACATTTTTGATGCATGATAAATGATCAGGTCCAACATTTAGTCTTCCAGGCTTCACAATGATTTCAAAGTCATACTCCTGAAATAACAACAACCATATGCAAATCTCCCCCCCCCCCCAACAGAGGCTTATTGACCTAGTACTTCAAAGAATAATGGTTAGTGAACATTTTGAAGTGTCCTCCTAGCAGATAGTGCCTGTATTTTTGCAGAGCATAGACCATGGCCAATCCTTCCCTTTCTGTGGTTAATTAGTTGCACCCTACACTGGAGAGCCTCCTACTGGAAAAAGCAATAGGGTGATCAATGTGTCCTTCTCCTGACTGTGCTAAAACAGCCCCAAGTGCTATACGAGATGCATCCACATGTATGTGAAAAACTTAGAATAGGTTTAGTGACCATCTTTTTGTTTAGCAGGTTAAAGCTCTTTTTACATTCCTCATCTTAGAAAAATGACACATCCTTCGTTAGTAAATTCTCCATTAGCGCGGTGATTACAGCATAGTCCTGAATAAACTTCCTGTAATATTTGGTGTGTTCTAGGATGGAGCGCAACTGTTTCTCATTAGTGGGAACTTCTAGGTTGATGATAGTTGCTATCTTTGTTGGGTCTACCATCAATCATTGCTGACACACTATATGCCCCAACAAAATTCCAAAAGGCACGCAAAGTATACATTTCTTCAGGTTAAGAGAAATCTAGTGCTTCCTACAAGTGTCAAGCATCATGAACATGTTTGACACATGTTTCTTTACCATCCCAAACATTTTCAATCATCAAAATACACCTCCAAAAATTTATATATGAATTCTTTGAACACAACCACTACTATGTGTGAGAAGATTCTAGGTGCATTATTCAATTCTAAAGGCATGAAAATGTACTGGAAAGACCCCCATTCTGTTGCAAAGGCGGTCTTGCTATAGTATTCAGGTGCAATTCTGATATGATGATACCCCTAAAATCCATCAGTAGTAATAATCCTCTTGTCCTCCCACACTATCCAAGATCTCATCTGAAAATGGAGTAGGGAAGGGGTGATGCACACATGCATCATTTAGCTTGCGTAGATCTACGTAAATCCTTATCTCTCCTTTCGTATTCTTTTCTTGAACCACCATTAGGCTCACCCAATTATACTGCTCTACATTCTCGATGATGCCTGTAGCCACCATATTTTCTAATTACTCTTTTACCTTTTTCTTATATTTTGGACTGAATCGGTATGGTTGCTGCATGACAGGGCATGCATCTGGTTTCAATGTGATCTTCACAACACCTATTTCTCCTACAATTCCTTCGATCTCAGATAACTTTGTAGGAAACAGGTCCTGATACTCTGTCAACAGCTCCACAATCTTCCCTACTATATGATCAGCCCAGTAATCCTTGATTTTAGCCAACATGGGTCACCGTTCTGTCCAACTATTAATTCCTTTAACTTCAAAGGTTTAGTTACATCTACCATTCCCAATGAGGGCCCTACAACTACGCGCTCCCCTTCAGACTCAAGGATGTTGACATTTCTTGGATTTTCTTCATTATCCTCTATTGACAGGTTCCTGCAATTGACTATGTCTTTCACCTGCGTGTCCCATCTGAGCACATCAAATTCCCTTCAAGGTCGGGAGTCATCAAAGACAAGAGCATCTATATCCTGTAGAGCTTCATCCAATTCTTTTGATCCCCCAACCAAGCTAAAGGTTGATAGGAAAACATCAATAGTTGTAATCCAATGCCGAGTTCCTCAGTGCATCCTCGTTTCCATATACCAAGTGGTAGGTACCGGCCCCAAAAAATGAATAAACGTATGAATCCACTCGTTCCAAGTCTTTTCCTTCCAAAATTCCACCCACATTTCCAGGTGCTTGCGCAGGTCTCCCTACCAATAGAAAAGCTCATTTGGTGGGGTAGTGGGAGGTTCAAAGCACAATGTCATCATTTTACTACATTCCTCCCAATCCTAAAAACCTCCCTTATGCGTATCCCACCAATGCGTTGGGTTGCGCGCATAGCTAGGTCAAGCACCTAGGACCTTTGTTCTTCTGGGACAAACTTTTCCAACTCTTCCAGAAATACTATGACACTACCAGAACCATCAAAATACGGTAGTTCTATTACCTTTGAGGAGATGCATCAGAATTTCTTAGTGATCTTGAGGTAGCACAGTGCAGAAACATCATGCAAAAAATTATGCCAGTTCTCCATCTCTCCATATGAATCTAAAAAACATAAAATATCCTTCAACCAATTCAACATTCCATCAGTTATGGGGTTGATCCAATCCTTGTCCCGCGCAGTCAACTTGTAAATATGGTTGACATCATCTCCTTCATGCACTGGCTCTGTATATCTCTCTCCTTCTGTTGGGTCTAATGGTACTATTACCCACATACCATCATTCTCAAATATCATGATTTTGCAATTTAGATTTATTATTCCTCCCATATTGATAGCCCAATCTAATCCCTACAACATAGGGTAGGGGTTTGCATTGTCTACAATTTGTATTACCTCAAAATATGCACGTACCTTTACTCGAGCAATGTCTACCAGAAGTTGTGGGAGTCTCCCATGCATATGACCTTCTGCTGATTGGCCATGCGTAACTGAATGGTGGACCATTCCAGCTTTGGTTCTCCCATCCTCTTCCATGTCTTCTTAGGTAAAAATTTTCATGAGACCCTAAGTCCAAGATGACTTAATCCATCTCATACTCTCGAATTTTCACAGACATGCGCATCTCCCCACCAGTTCTCTTCTTATTTTTATAAATCTTGTTCATGGCCTTAGTCTCAGTTTGAGGTACTTATTTTTCTTTGAAGTTGATGATCAAGGCCTGAATATTATCTATTATCTTATGATTTCGCAATAACTTAATACAGGCTTGTAGGAATAGTTTGACTTCATCATCAATCTTTGGTTCCATGATAGACTTCGACGTGGATGCTCCTGGAGCAACAAAATCCTTCATGGCTTCAATGAAAGTCTCATTTTCCTTCTGCAGGTTGAGTCATCCTTTCTTATTAGAATCCTTTCTGATCAGTGGCTCTACATTAGCCCTATTTTCCTCATCTCCTACGGTGGCAGCACCACTGCATGTAATTATGTTTACACTTGGACCATCATTGTGTGGTTCAGATTTAACCATTTGTATGTTTTGCGTAGGCGTCTGCTATTGCTTTTCCTGCATTATAATGGCTGTTATAGGAAAATATTCAATTACATGATCAAATTGCCCATAGTACCTCCAAGATTGTCATGCAGGGTTTGGAAAATCACGTGTGTAGTGTCCAACGTCTCCACAGTTATAGCAGATTAGTTTCCCTCTTCCCCGACTTGTGCCTCCACATCTTCCCCCTCCACTTCCTCTTGCTAGTGATACTCCATGTCTAGAGGGAGATGATGGCGAAGACAAGTCGGCCTAAACTCTATAAAAGTTAGCACTGTATATCATTAGGTCGAACGTCCGACAGTGGTGCTCATTATGACCAACTGAAGAGAAAAATATGCACCATTATTGCTTCAACTCTGGCACATAACTTCCTAATCAAGGGAAATGGTCTATATCATCTCGCCCATCTACCCTATGATCACCACACCATAGTGTGGGGGTACTTGGCCCAACAACATCCTTGGGGCACAGTGGATTTAGTCCCCCTACTTGCATGTAGTATGAGAACAGAGTGCATTGATCTTTGGTATGGCCTGAACTGTTATAGCATATGCACTAGACATCTCTGCCAACTTCTTTACCTAGATATCTACTTAGGTTTTTAAATTATTAGTGCATAGCATCCAGTTGGCTTTGAATTTGAAACATTCCGAATTGAGCATCTTCTCTGGGTGCAACTTTCAATTTCATAGCGACTTCCATAGCTTCGACCTGAGAATCAATATTTTGCTGACACATAGGCCCACACAGATGTGGCAAGAAAATGGATATGAACCATTCCTTATGTTTCTTATCATCGTAAAAAGGTTCTCCTTCAATGATAGTGCGCTTTAGCCATTGATCAGCTTCCCAAACCAATTCCTTCGACCCTTGTTTGATATCTTTTAATTATATCACGCACTGTCGGTAGAACTTCATCTTCCTGAATTTCTCCTTCAAAGTGTCCTTAATCTGCACAACATTGGGATCAATGTTCTAAGATACATATCCCATGAACCAACCCAACGCGCGACCTTCGAACGGCATAGTGAGCTGCACTCTCTTGACAACATTAGTATTAACATTTTGCGCAGTCCACACTGCATCAGCCATAGACCAAAACCTATCCATATCCTCATCTCCCACACCCTTAAAGGTGGGTAGCTCATACGTGTAGCCATATCTTCTACAAGTGGCGATGGTGGTGGGGTAGGAAGTGTCTTACCCTTCCGCGAGTTCGACTGTGGTGCAACAAGAGGGCTATCTTCAATGCGCATAGCATTACTACTCTCCATATCACGTGAATTTCTCAGAGGGTTGTATATATATTTGTCCCCTCTCTGATTGACCCAATAATATTTTCCACTACGTGTAGTACTTTCGATCTTGTCAGGGGTCATTCACTTAGTGTGGCTGCACAAAAAACCATTTTCACACAACAACATCTTAATTAGCGGAGGAAGAGATCATATGAATTTACCTCTCAATCCCTTGGAAAATCTTCTTTCAACTTTAGAATATGACACAAACTAATCTACTGCAAATTCTATCACAAACCCACCCAAGATGATGTCAATCAATTGATCTACAATCTGGTTGATGGAATTATCAGTCTGCTCCAACTGTTGAATCAATTTAGGTGTCCACTATGTGACCTTGTCATCCTTCCAACAGGTTTGGAACTTTTCTAATCTTGGCAACCATTCCTATAATTCGTGCACAAAGGTCACAAAGAAGATCTCGTGAATCTCTGTGAAAATATACTTTTGTTTCCAATATTTATCAGATAGCTTCTTACTTCTGTTTTCTTTAAGGGAAAATTCCCGAATTTGATTCTCAAATGAGTCCTCTAATTCAGGCTTTGATGGCCGCCACATCACCCAATATCTCTCAAAATGATCCCAATCCCAGAAACACAACCATTTATTGGCTTGAGGGGTCTTGACCCAGGTTCGGAGTTAAGGTTAACAAAAAAAAATCCTCTTACTACTGGCCCTTTTGGAACCAGATTTGAACACCCTCAGAGAGAGTTAAATGATGTGGGTGTCTTCAGATCAGAAATAACTATGATCAGACCTTCACAACTGAAACCCTAACTGGACAGATTCTGGTCAATTTATACAGGTTATCCTACGAATGTACAGTTAGAGCTTTGTAATCCCTTCCAATAGTCCTTTATATCTAATAATAGTTTTCAATATCAATAGATCCATACATTCATCATTCATTTAAGTCCAAAGACGATTTCACAGCCGACCCAAAACATCGATACAAAGTAATCGGAAATATCATGCAGAAATAGATCATAAAGTACATTACAGATGCATGTGATGCTCAAATATCAACCGAAAAATTTATTTATTCATTAACAGTTCAGATCTCTCTTACAACACTTCATTCTACCTATGCACACAACTAGCGGGGTCCGCACACAGTAGGACTAAGGTCTTCGCGCACACAACTAGTAGAAGCCTTCTAACCCAGACAAGCTCGCTCAAAATATCAAAATATAGTCAAATCCCTTACATCATTATCATCATCATGTCTTCTATCAACTCGATCTAGACTCCTATTTATACTTTTAGCCTGCACTCTTATAAGGTCCGAAAACTGTGATTTTCGGCCCCTAGCTCTACCCTTTGACCCATTACAACTCATGAGGGGCTTTAACCCGCCCCAAATCCCCTTCACTTGTGCTATGCATGACTAAAATTACAACAAATTTACAAAAATATGTCAAAATTTGGTCCTAAGGGACCCTGCTCCATCATTCCTTTACTTGTAAAAGTTGAGATTAGGAGGGGATGTTGAGGTATTAATCTCATTTTATGATAGGTGTCATCACATTTGATTCTATTATTGACTAGTTGTTACAACTAGTTAAATTTTACTTTACTTTAGTCAAGTTTCACTCTAGTGATTTATTGTTGATGTTTTCTTTGTATTCTATTTAACTATTTTAAATATTGATAAAAGTAATCTCTCCTCCACGATTTCTCTTCATTCTTTGTGAGATTCCATTGTCTTCAGTTGTGAGAGATGCATTGTTAGAGGTGGTGAAAAGAGTGATGGTGACGATGATTGGAAAGTTATGTCAAAAACTAAGTGCTATCACTTGTCGCGAGCAACTCAAGATTTCCTCTTAGTTTTTCTTCTACCAGTCAAGAAGAGGAAACATCTCTCGACGACTAGCACTGCAAAACCCCTTTCAAAATACCTTAGGGTGGTATTCTTATATATATGCACACACAATGTTTGTTGTTCATTGAACGACACAGATCCACCAGAAAAAGGCCCTTCTTCTAATCGGTCTAAGATAAGTGGATGGTTGAAATATTTGTATTACATCGAGGGATTTCATATTTTATTAAGACCGTCAACATCGAGTCGTTCTTTTTTGGGTCTCTAGCTTGGGCTATGTGGTGGACTATGTGATGAATGTAAGAAGAGTATAGAGAATGATGTTGTATTTCATGCATATATATACATCCTCTTCTTCACAAGGGAAGTAGCTTCGGGGTCTATCCTAGTTACATGATTACAACATTTCAAGAAATTACAACATTGTCTTGAGTTTGAGACTGCAAGGGTGTGAGATCTAGGAATTTAGGAATTTTAGTCTCCTATAATTATGTAGGGGGGCCTTACATTGCTGAAAAAGTACAACATTGAAGTTAATCCTTACAGAGGTGAATCATTTGTTTTCTTCAATCTAGGGCAATGATTTGTAGATTCAATGGTTCTTGGCTAAGGTATGACTCTTTTCATTAGTGGGTTTTCACAACCTCAACCAACATATGTGATATATAACTATGTTTAAAAGGTTTTTTTGGTTGTTCAATTTGATACTCAACAAGATATGGATAGAATATTGGAATTATGGCCCTAGTTTTTGGGAAGAGAAATGTTTTTCATCACTTTCTGGTTTCAAAAGTTTGATTCCACAACACAAAGTCCTTGAGAATATTGGAAATAAGTTTGGGTTATGCACATTGAAAGAATGGAGAAAGGGTTATTTACCTTAGCAATAATATATGTATAAATAGACCTAAGTCTAAAGATTTCTTATTCTATTAACATGAAGCATAGAACCTTTTAGTGGACCCAAATTCTCCATTATGAAAATATGACATTCATATGCAAAAGACTTCCATAACACATCCCTAGGAAAAAAAAGAAACCCAAAAAAGGGTAGGATTGCAAAACAAAAAGATCGAAAGCCTTCAATCCCTTCTTCACAGAGGATGAAGAAGGGTCACTTAAACCCCATCAACCCAAGAAGAAGGGAGGATTCAGGCACTTTTTGGAAATACAACTCACAAGCAAAATGGTACAAAATAAGAAGTAATTCATGAACTAGAACAACGAAAAAAAAATGGAACACAAAGAGGATAGGAAGGTGGGAACAAAGACACTCCATGTTTCAAAAAGTTGACATTCACACAAAGAAGAACCACTAAATATAATTGTGAATTATTTGGTAATGATTCTTGTCTAGGGAATGGCAAAAGATAAAAAAAATAAAGTAAAAAAATAGAATTTAAATGATTACAATAACACTTAACTATTAATGTTTTTTTATATCTACAATTTTTGCTAGACTTATAAAAAGAAAGAAGTTTTTCTTACTCAATAGAAATACATCTACACAATGTAATTTTTTTTTTCAAAAATTAAAACAAATTAATTATAATTTTTTGCTTTTGGAAAAAAAAATATGTTTTAAAATAACTTTATAATCAAAATCTACAAAGTAAACTTAGTTTTTAATAAATAAATCAACGGATTGAAAAAATAGAAAGGAACTATGATTTAGTAAAATAATAAGTATAAAATAATAATTTTTAAGAAAATATGTCGTTTATAGTTAATTTTGATTAATATTTTTTAAATTAAATTATTTATTTTTCACATTAAAAAACAAACTATTAAAAATATTAAAACAAAGTAACGAGACAGGTAATTTACCAGTACATAAATCAAAATTTAAGCATACTAGCATCCAAATAAAATGTGAATGTGCTTCACTGAATTACATATGTATTTAAGTATATAATAATAATCATTTTCTTAAATAAGTATATATTTCAGATTTAATTTTTATTAATATTTTTAAATTAATTTGATTAATTTTCAAATATTTCATTAAAGTTATATCCACCAAACCATTAAGAATATTAAACCAAAGTAACGACTAAAATTATTAAAACAAAGTAACGAGAGTAACAAGGTAAGTCGACAGATAATTCACTCATACATAGATCAAAATTACCATATACCAGCCTCCAACTAAAATGTGAATGCCATGCACATCAATATTTCATAGGCTAGAGTCAACATAATGACATAACAGTCCCTGGCCATGCCTATTCCGCTATGGAATTGAAATGGGGCATGCGTTATATCTTACATAAATAGAAGATTGGGCTCTAAACTAACTATATATCAACACGTAGTCAGTCTTAGATATACAGAAAATCTTCAACTGTAGTCAGTCTTAGATATACAGAAAATCTTCGACTGCATTTATTCTATCCCATACCTGCGATAAAATAACAGAACATTGTACTAAGCAAAAGAACAGAAAAAAAATCATGACGTCTTTGTGCAGATGAAAAGAAAGGGAAATCATAAACCATGGCATTTGTGCATATACTGCCCTGAAGAAAGAGTAGAGCATAAATTTTAGGAAGGGAAACAAAAACCACTTAATATAAGTTGGTCTACTTGCCATTACTTGTTATATGTTGCTCTAGAATTTGATAGCGCTGTTGCTACCGCCCTTGCCTTTGTTGTTGCTGTTCATGGTGTTGTTGCTCTTGCTGTTGTTGTTGTTGCCCACGATGGGATCGCCAGTAATGGGGCCGTTAACGGGATTGCCGTGAATCTTGGTGTTCTTGTTGCCGCTGTTGTCGCCGATGATGGGGTTGCCGTCGATGTTGGAGTTGCAGCCCACGACGTTCTTGTCGCCGCTGTTGCACCTGCGGTCCACCTTGTTGTTGTTGCCTCTGATGTTACGCCCTGCCTGTTGGGAATTGCTCATCTTGTTGGATTACGGGTACTTAAGGGTATCACTAAGTTCAATCTGAACGCCTTTAGAGCCAACTAGTCTCCCACTCCTGCACACAAAACTCAAGTGCTAAAGTGCATCAATACACAACCTGGATATTGATGAGTTACTGTGAATCAATAGATAACATGATGAGCAAATCATTGATAACTGTGCATCAATGCATAACGTGGACATAGAATTATATGAGCAAATCATTGATATCTCACATAACAGAAATATACAACAATATCTATGTTACACCAAATATACAACCATACCTACAACTGGATTAGGGCAAAGTCGGTAAGCAAGTGGTAAGAAATACAATGGCATAGTCTGCATTATACAGAAGCAGGCGAACTCCAAACTCGGATTTGAAAACTACCCACTCCCAACCCAGAACAAATTTTGATGTTTTAAGTGCATGTGAGGACCATTGGATGTTTCATGTATTAAATTTGATGTGAAAGAAAAATTCCTCTATTTATATAAACTGCTACATCATGGCCTCTTCTGCGTCGTGTAGTGATGTAATTTGAAATGTTGGGGGTATTTTCATCCCACTAAAGTTAAGAAAATGCTACACTGTATATTATACGAGTGTCACGAGAATGATATGGTCGATTCTGCAGAGTCCAACATCAGGAGGATGATGACATGGATCGACGATCAATATAGTGGGTGCCCTATTTACAGATGTAACTACTCACATTTATTCGCGCAATTGGGCAGACAAGTTATATTTCTCAGCCGCAAAAAAATATTCTGTATGAACTACTCCGAGTTATTCTTATTCGCCCATTTGGGCAGACGAGTTATTCTTATTCGGCAAACAAAACAAAATCTTTGTCGATGTAACTACTCCGATTCGTGCAAATCGGCAAAAAAGTTATTCCATATTTTCTTTTGGGAAATAAACTTTGTTGTGCATCTATATTGGAACTGCATTGAAGGAATTACAATTTTCTAAAAATGAAAAATGGTTTGAATGGTGTAGATTTCACGAACTTGGTATAATTTTGTCTTCGTGGCAATTCGACCGACTAAATGAGGGTTTTGGGAAATGAATTGCCAGGATTTTCAGTTTGTGAAATGAGTGACGGAGTTTCTATGCCACATGTGCACGCTGACACTGATAGATCTATGGGTCGTTTCATTTGTGTCCATCTTCTTGGCATCTCTGAACAATTCCAAACAAAAAATAATTTTATTCCTTTTCCAAACACAGAGATTTAATTAAAAAAAATTACTTCTTATTCTCAACACAGAGATTCAATTAAAAAAAATTACTCGAGAGAGATAACATAAAAACAACTATTTCATTCAACTTTGAAAAGCTATTACAAAATGCTTCAGAACTGCTGTTCTGGCTTTCAAAAAAAATTGCACAAACTGCTACAAACACAACGTTACAGTTTTGCTCTCAGTTTTGCTCTGTGTCTCCAAACTCTGTTTTTGACACAGTGCTATCTCTGCATACAATGCTCTATTTTTTTTTTCTTAATACAGTCTCACTGTGTTTCACTGTCGGGCTTTTTCTCTTTCAACAAAATTCCATTTTTCTGCTCTCTCTATGTTTTTAATACACACGGTCAACATAAAAGAAAACCGCACATACAGTACTCTTCTGCCTTCTCTCCTATTTTTTAAAAACAATACATACGGTCAACATAAAAGAAAACCGCACATACAGTGCTCTTCTGCGTTCTCTCCTATTTTTTAAAAACAATACACACTCAAAACACATACTCTCTCACTACAGCCTTCGAGCTTTTTCTCTCTTTTTTATATGTATCATATAACATCACAAACCCTTTAAAACAAATATTAAAACAAATTAACTTTTTATATATATTATAAACTTCATAAGTTCATAATATATATATAGATTACAACTCAAATATCTATATGGCTTAAGTTATAGGCCGTGGCATTAAACATAAAAACATAATGAAAAATATAACCTATATTCTTTGACCTCTACAAAATCGTTTTGGTGGATTTTAAAACATTTTTCAAAACTGTTTCAAATAAAATTATCACATCCAAATTGGTCGATGTTCATAGCTTCTGGATTTGTGATAAGCACTTCATTGTTTTATAATTTTTTTTCGCATCCATTTTGGGGCTGTCCATGTCAGCACCTTTCTATGCGATAGCCTCTTGGCTTGCAGTTGCAGCATTGACGGAGATGGATTCCACCACTATGACGTGGTGTATTCAAATCAAAACTGGCGGTAAGTAAAAACATGGTTGGTGGATTTTTAAACGCGGGTATGGCAGGTTGGTGCAGAAGTTTGAATGCGGAGGTAGCGTGGATTGAAGAGGCAGGATGGTGAGTTGAATGCGTGGAGTAAATTATGAAGTTTAGTGCTGAGACAAGCTACGACATTATATAAAAAAATGAAATTCTAGGTTTTGTGGACAAGATTTAAATGCGAGGTAGTGTGCAAGTCTAACCAAGCAAAAAAATAAAACTACTGCTGCGTCCTTCTATCCTTCCTTTGCACTGTTGTAGCTGAATTTAAAAATTCAACACTCCCCCTTAAATTCAACTGTTGGATTCTCTTGCATACGCAGACATTTTCTCAAATAATTAAAACATTTCTACCCCAATGGTTTAGTAGTAAACTACTCTTCAATTCTGCAATGTTGCAAAACAATTTCCCCATTGTTCAGAAACTCTCCAATGTAGTGATACTTGGCATGAATGTGTTTCGTTCTCTTATGAACACTGAATTCTATGACAATGCTATTACTGAGCTATTATCACAACAAATTTTTGTGCCTTTTACCTGTTCATGACACAAACTCCTCAACATTCTCATCCAAACTGCTTGACATGTCGTTGCTATAGCTGCCACATACTCTGCCTCTACTGTTGATAAAGCCATAATTCGGTGTTTCTTAGAAACCCATGAAATGGCTCCTGATCCCATATGGAAAACATATCCAGAGGTGCTTTTCCTGTTATCTATACTTCCAGCGCAATCACTGTCAGTATATACAATTAATTCAAAATTTTCTAAAGTGGTATATAAAATTCCATACCTCTTTGTTCCTTTCACATACCTCAGAATCCCTTTTGTTGCTTGCCAATGTGCCTCCTTTGGCCTTTCCATAAATCTGGAAATTAAACTCACAACATGCATGATATCCGGCCTAGTTGCAGTCAAATACATGATGCTACCAACTATGCTTTTATACAAACTTGGATTAAAATCTTTGTTGGTATTTTCTTTGCTTACTTTCAATCCCATCACTATAGGAGTAATTGCTGCCTTGCAATCCTGCGTGTTAAATCTTTCCAAAACTTCTTTTACATATTTAGTTTGAGAAATAAAAATCTTATTTTCGTTTTGCTCTACTTCTATTCCTAAGAAGTATCTCAGGAATCCCATATCAGTCATCTCAAATTAATTCTTCGTGACTGTTTTAAAATTTTCAATGAGGTAAGCATAATTACCCGTGAATATTACATCATCAAGATATAAAACAACAATCAACATCTTACCATATTTCTCCTTGATGTATAATGTGGGTTCTCCTTCACATTTTTCAAACCCATTTTCAAGTAGATAGGCATATATCCTACTGTACCATTCTCTTGGTGCTTGTTTCAACCCATAGAGATCTTTCTTCAATCTGCATACTTTGTGCTCTTGGCCTTCTTTTTCATAACCCAAAGGTTGTTCAACATAAACATTTTCCATCAATACTCCATTTAGGAATGTTGATTTCACATCCATTTGGTAAATTTTCCAATTGTGTTGTGCTACTATGGACAACATTGCTCTTACTGTTTCCATTTTTGCAACTGGTGCAAAAGTTTCCTCTTAATCTCTTCCTTGTTGTTGCTTGTAGCCTTTGACAACAATTATGGCCTTGTGTCTTTCAATCTTACCTTCAGCATTGCTTTTGTTTTTGTAAACCCATTTTACTCCAATAACTTCCTTGCCTTCTCAGAGATCAACTAATTCCCATGTCTTATTTTTCTCTATTGCATTTGTCTCTTCATCCATAACATCTATCCATTTCTTATCTTTCACAACTTCTTCAAAATGAATAGGATCATCTGCATGACAATACAAAGCAAATAAAGAGTTCATGCCTTCATTTGCTGCCTTTTTCTCATAAATTTCATTTAGACTTCTGAATCTCGTTCCTCTTTCACTTGCTGAACTTGTGCTTGTAGAAGCACTCAAATCTGTTCCTTGTGATGTGCTTGGAGAAGCATTGTCATCACTTCTCAAGGGTGTTCTCATTCCTACTTGTGGTGTCCCTTGCTGTCCTTCAGTTGGTGGAGGTGGTGCTGCTAATGAGGGGTGTCTTACATCCATTTCTTCCTCATCATCATCATGAGACAAACAATTTTTTACATCAATTGTTTTCTCAATGCTTCCATCCCAAGCTTCTTCCTCAATGAATTGTACATCCCTGCTTATAACAAATTTCTTCGTGGATGGGTTACACAGTCAGTATGCTTTTGATTCATCATTGTATCCAATAATTATGCACTTCTCTCCCTTACTGTCCAACTTCTTCCTTAGCTAATCTGGAATGTGTGCATAAACCACACAACCAAAAACTCTCATGTGGGTGACAAATTGTTTTATGCCACTCCATGCGTCTTCTAGAACTTTATTCATCACAAATTTTGTTGGGGATCTATTCAAAAAATATGTTGTACAATGTATAACTTCAGCCCAATATTCATTTGGCAAATGTTTTGCCTTCAAAATACTTCTTACCATGTCTATGATGGTTCTATTTTTCCTTTCAGCAACTCCATTTTGATGTGGTGTATACATTGCTGTAAATTGCTTGTGTATCCCATTTTCTCTGTAAAAACACAGAAATTATTTTGAGATATATTCTCCTACTCTGTCTATTTTTAAAACCTTAATATGGTGCCCAATTTGATTCTCAACAAGAATTTTAAAGTGGCAGAATTTCTCAAACACTTCACTTTTAAATTTTAACAAATAAACACATGTTTTTCTTGTGTAATCATCAATGAAGGTCAACATATATTGGCTTCCTAGTAATCATGGTGTTTTCATTGGTCCACACAAATCTGAATGGACTATTTCTAAGGGTGCCTTTGCCCTTATGCTCTTTCCTGATGGAAAGCTTTCTCTATCTTGTTTGCCCAAGATGGAGCCTTCACATAGGTTGTCTGGTTTCTCTATTAATGGTAATCCATTTACCATTCCTTTCCTATGCAACAAATTCAAAGCTCCAAAGTTGAGATGTTCAAATCTCAAACGCCATAACCAGTTTTCATCATTTTCTTCTCTTTGGAATGTCTATTGTGTCACTGCTGCCATTGCAGTTCCTTTCTTCAAATGTGCTTTCATTTTGAGAGGGAAAATTATGTTCCTTGTCATCTTGACTTGTGCAATGCATTGCTTGCTTGGTGGTTTCTCCATGATGGTGCATACATCATCTTCAATGGAAACATTCTAGAATTTTTGAATGACTTGTCCAATGCTTAAAGGGTTACACTTCATATCAGGCACATAGTAAACATCTGATATGGATCTCCTTTCTCCTTTCTTTGTTAATACACTTACTGTGCCTTTTCCAATGATAGAGAGCTTATTGTCTGTCCCCAATATTACTTGAGAATTTACATTTTCATCAATCATGTAAAACATGGAAATGTTTTCATTCATATGGTTGCTACATCTTGAATCTAGAAATCATATATCTTCATTCTTTTCTTCAGCCATATTACATGTTAAAAACAACTTCTCTTGACTGATATTTTCTTTTGTAAAATTAACACTAGATATATTACTCATGTCACACTGTTTCTTCCTACATTCATTAGCATAATGGCCATACTTCTTACAGTAATGACATTGGACTTGGGATTTATCATACCTTTGTCCATGTGTTTGATTTTTTCCATCTTGCTGGCTGCTACCTTGGCCTTGGTTCTGATTTTAATTACTACCCCTTCCATCTGTATTTGTAGGGTTGTTTCGTTCTCCTCTATTTTGGCTTCTGCCTCTTCATTTTGCTCTGTAGTTTCCTCTGCCTTGATCTATTCCTCTTCCAAAGGACATTTGGGACTTGAAGTCATGCTCCAAAGATGATTTTGCAGTTCTATCGAATCTTTGTTCATGTGTCATCAATGACACATGAAGCTCATCAAGAGTAAACTTTGAAAGATCCTTTGTCTCTTCAATGGTTTTTACTATCACATCAAATCTTGAGGGTAAGCTCCTCAACTCTTTCTCCACTATTCTTCTTTTTTCTCTTGTCTCTCCATGAGATCTCATTTTGGTAACCAACCAAATCAAAAAAGAAAATAATGAGTCTATTGTATCAGACTCTTTCATGCAAATAACTTCAAAATCTCTTCTCATTAATTGAAGCTTTGTTGTTTTTACCTTCTCCATACCTTGATAGGTTGTCTGGATGGTATCCCATGCATCCTTGGACCTCTTGGCTATTGCAATCCTTTGAAATACACTTTCATGCACTGCTTGATAGAGATAGAAGAAGGCTTTTGAGTCCTTCTTCCTATTTATCTTTAGCAAATCCTTCTCTCCTTGTGTTAAGGCATTAAAAGCATTTTCATCTGCTGGTTCTTCTAAACCATCTTCAAATAGCTTCCATAAATCTTGAGAGGCAAACAGGGCTCTCATTGTGATTGCCAAATAGTCATAGTTCTTCCCATTGAACTGTGGGAATTGAGTATTTCCTATACTCGTGCCTGTTTTGGCTCCTGCCATGGCTAGCTTACTGAATTATGCTTTTAAAACTTAACTGTGTTTTAAAAAAACTGTCTCTCTACTTAAGAGACAAACTCTGTCTTCAAAAATACTTCTCTGGACTGCACTCTTTTACAACAATACAAAACTATGTTTTTCTAAAATACCTTGCTTTTTCTGAGCCTTCACTCTACTGGTCAAAAGCTACAACAACTCCTTCGTTTAGCTTATTTGACAAATTCAAAGAGCCTAGACTAGCTCTGATACCGTGTTGGAATTTCTTAACAATTCCAAACACATAGAGGAAATAAAATTCTTCTTCCCAATAGAGAGATTCAATTAAAAAAAATTGTTGGACAGAGATGGCACAAAAACAACTATTTCATTAAACTTTGAAAATCTATTACAAAATACTTCAGAACTACTATTCTGGCTTTCAAAAAAAATGCACAAGCTACTACAAACACAACGTTACAGCTTTTGTCATTGTCTCCAAACTCTGTTTTTGACACAGTGCTATCTCTGCATACAATAATCTATTTTTTTTTTAATACACAGTCTCACTGTGTTTCACTCTCTGGCTTTTTCTCTGCCTTCAACAAAATTGCAATTTTCTGCTCTCTCTCTCTTTTTAATACACATAGTCATCATAAAAGAAAACTGAACATACAGTGCTCTTCTGCCTTCTCTCCTATTTTTTAAAAACAATACATAGTAAAAAAAATACTCTCTCACTACAGCCTTCGGCCTTTTTCTCTTTTTTTTATATGTATCATATAACATAACAAACCCTTTAAAATAAATATTAAAACAAATTAACTTTATATATATATATATATATTATAAACTACATAAGTTCATAATATATATTACAACTCAAATATATATATGCTCTAAGTTATGCATCGCAGCATTAAACATAAAAACATAACGAAAAACATAACCTAAGTTCTTCAACCTTTACAAAATCATTTTCATGGATTTTAAAACCTTTTTCAAAATTGTTTCAAATAAAATTATCGCATCCAAACTGGTCGATGTCCACGTCAGCTTCCGGATTTGTGATAGGCACTTCATTGTTTTATAATTTCTTTTCGCATCCATTTTGGGGTTGTCCACATCAGCTCTTTTCTATGCGATAGCCTTGTGATTGGCTTGAAGTTGCAACATTGGCAGAGATGGGTTCCACCACTATGATGTGGTGTATTCAAATCAAAACTCGTGGTAAGTACAAGTAGGGTTAGTGGAGTTTTAAATGTAGTTATGGTAGGTTGGTGTAGAATTTTGAATGCAGAGGTAGCATGGATTGAAGAGGTGGGATGGTGAGATGAATGCGTGGAGTAAACCATGAAGTTTAGTGTTGAGACGGGATTTGGCCTTATATAAAAAAATGAAATTGCAGGTTTTGTGGACAGAGTTTAAATGCGAGGTAGTGTGCAAGTCTAACCAAGCAAAAAAATAAAATTGCCGCTGTGTCCTTCTGTCCTTCCTCTTGGTGCTTGTTTCAGCCCATATAGAGCTTTCTTCAATGTGCATACTTTGTGCTATTGGCCTTCCTTCTGATAGCCCAAAGGTTTTTCAACATAAACCTCTTCCATCAATACTCCATTTAGGAATGTTTATTTCACATCCATTCGGTAAACTTTCCACTTGTGTTGTGCATCTGTCCCTCTCAATTCAATGGAGGAGAAATGTAGTGTATTTGAATCTGCTGATATTTTGAGCGCATAAATAATGCATCATGAGGGGAAGAACCCTCACCGTCATCACGGTGCTGCTCTCATGAGACGAACCAACATCAATGATATGGTCATCAACTTCAAAAGAGGGTGGTGGGATCATTGATGCGGATAGTCGTCAATGGTGTAAGATCAATTTCTAGGTGTTTGTGGGTGTAGGTTTCCAGGTTTATGTTTATAGCTCTAGCCTAATTCTAAGTATGGTGAACAATGGGTCTTGTTTCGGGACTGATGTATTTAAAGCGAATTAGAATTGATTTTTTTTGTGTTGTGTGACAAAGAATATAGAGGGGAAATACACAAAGATTGGATTCACAAAATGGAATGGAGTCAACAAATCTTTTCGTCATTCAAAATGAGTTAAGATAATGAAACAAGAAAAAATAAATCAGTTAGAAGGTTCAAATTAAACTCAACTAAACTAAAGAGAATCATAGAGAATTATGACACTTAGCAAGGATTGAGATTAGCAAGGATTGAGATTTATAATCTCAAGGCCTTTTCTTAATGCCAATTGTTACAAGTATTGGGACTTACAAGCTCTCTTTGAAATTCAAATACATTTTTTAGTAATGGTTTTGTGAAAATACTTGCACTTTTATCCTTTGAATCACAAAAAAAGAAAGTAATATATGTAGATACTAGTAAAATTAAAAGGTGTATCAATGTGCTTACTCTTTTTGTGAAAAACATAATTTTTCGATAAAGAAATTGTAGAACAGTTATGAAAGTAAATAGGAGTTGAGTCTCTTTGAACATTTTAAATATCCATCAATAATCTTCTCAACCATAATGCTTGAAAAATTGTTGAAGTGGCATCTATATAGTCTTCTTGTTAAGAAGATATTGAAACCATGGGTTTTTTCTTGGATGCCTATGGGATGAGATTGGTTCCAAGGTGAAAAACATACACTCGGTTTTGAGATCATCTAAACTTCTTTCAGAATCATTGTCTAATTTTTTGAATGTGTGTAGAACAAACCATATTCAACTCTTAGTGAAACATATCTCAAGATCCTTTTTGATACCTTCCAATGAGAAATTATTGGCGATTGAATAAATCTAGAGACAAAACTAGTTACAAACATGATATCAAGTGTAGTTGTCGTGACATGCACCACACTACCAACTAGACTTTTATACAATGTGAGATACATCACATTACCAACTAGAATTTTATACAATGTGGAATCAACTAGTGGTCCTACATCTTGTTTTCTCATCTTGGTGCCTCGAGTATCATCTTGTTTGCAATTCGTCATTCTAAACTTTTGGAGGATGTGAGTGGCATATTTTTGTTCACAAAAAAAATTTCATTAGGAGATTGTTGAATTTTAATGTCAATGTCTAATAAGTATTTCATGTTTGAATTCTTGTAACATCATATTGCCTATATAAAGCTAATAATCAACATAAAGGAAAACAATGGAAATTTTACCTTCATGAGTTTTGGTATAGAGAGTTGGTTCATGGCTCGTAGCTTTGAAGTATTTTGGAGGATGTGAGTGGCATAATTTTTGTTGACAAGAAAAATATGTCATTAGGAGATTTTTGAATTTCAGTGCTTAATAAATATTTCATGTTTTAATTCTTCTAACATCATATTGCCTAATATAAAGCTAATAATCAACAAAAAGGAAAAAAATGGGAATTTTAGCTTCATGAGTTTTGGTATAGAGAGTTGGCTCATGGCTCATACCTTTGAAGTCTTATGCAACCTCACTCTCCTCTCTCTCAAGGAGTCTTATGGAGATTGAGCTATAATACCATGACAAAGAATGCAAATGCGAAAATACACATAGATTGGATTCAAGCAATGGAATGGAGCAAACAACTCTTCTCATCATTCAAAATCAGTTAAATAAAACTACATAGGAGGCAAGGAAACAAGCAACAATAAATGACTAGAGAAAGTTGCAACTAAACTCAATTAAACTCAACTAAACTCAAAAGAGTCAAAAACTAATTATACACCTAGGTTAAAATGATATTTCAACACTCTAATCTTGTGGCAAATCATTATTAAATCGAAATTTCCAATTTATATAGTATGTTTTCACTAACTTAACCTGGGTTGTATAATTTAGCTATTAATTACCTTCTAATAGTAGAATTTACAAGAGTTTGATTGAAAATAGTGTCACTGTAATTGTGCACAATTGATACAACAACTTATCAATTACTGATGTTTGAATTGATATATAGTTGTATTGTTATTTAATCTATATTTTTTTAATTTCATTGTTATGTACATGGAAATTTTTTTTTTACTAATCATTCCCTTCTCCATCCAATGGGCACATGATGATATGTTAGCACTTAAAACTTTATATCAATTATCTAACCTATAATATAATATATTAAAATTTATATTGTAACAACCTATATGATATGAAGTTATGGTTTGTACTTAATGGATCAAGAATATCAACATTATATTTATTATTTACAATCAGAATTAAATTGGAGATTTTGTTATTATTGATGACATAAATGGTCATTAAATTGGAGATTTTCTTAGTATTGATGGCATAAATGGTCATACCCTATATAAAATAGGTTATTCGCTGGGACTTGAAAGTTTAATTTCTTGGTTATGTAAATTATTGCTGGAATTTCAGAATGTTTAATAATTATGGTTCAATTTTGTGCGAAGGGTACATTGTAGCATATTTTTATATCAAACTACATGCTGGTTTAGTTACGTAACTATTTTAATAATGTAAACTGACTTGATAATGTTTACTATCACATATATAGAAAATAAACGATTAAGTTACTTCACAAACATCGTAATGTATGATAGTTCCTGAGTTGTAATAAGCCCACGCCTGATAATTGTGTCTATAGATGTGTATCTATTTCAACTCATGGAAATGGGCTTGTAAAATTTTAACTTTTTATTGAACTAATGGAGAAGATTTATGTAGGAATTTACAGGGTAAGTTTCGTAGATAAAAAACCAAAGGTCACCGCTCACAAACATATCACAAATGAATACACCAATATTATCACGTGGTTAAAACCCTTGAAGAGGGAAACAGTCCACGTCCTGAGCCAACGCGGCCACTTCAGGAAATTTATTAATATAAAAAGAAAAGTTACATATGTTTCTCTCATAAACGGTTACAAGGCAAATGATCCTCCATGCTATTTAAATAGAGATCATGGATCCCTTGGGTGCTAAGCCACAAATCAAGTGTCGTTAATACCGAGGAGAGAGTGAATCATCGGATCACTACAAATTGTGACCATCAGATTATAAGTTACAAATGTACGTAGTAAAGAAACACACTTTACCTAACTCTACACTAGACTAAGTTATTCTTAACTACTTCCTATGTGTCAGAATATCCTAACATCTCCCCTTAAGAACAACTTAGGATAGGATTGAAGGATTTACAAAGGTGACACAATAGGAGAAGGAAGGAGGCATTAGAGCATATGTAGGAATTTACAGGGTAAGTTTCATAGATAAAAAACCAAAGGTAACTTCTCAAAAACAGATCACAAATCAGTACACGAGTATTATCACGTGGTTAAAACCCTTAAAGAGGGAAATAGTCCACAGCCTGAGCCAATGCGGCCACTTCAAGAAATTTATTAATATAAAAATAAAAGTTACATATGTTTATCTCATAAACGGTTAAGGACAAATGATCCTCTATGCTCTTTAAATAGAGATCATGGACCAATCGGGTGTTAAGCCATGGATCAAGTGTCGTTAATTACGAGGAGAGAGTGAACCGTCGAATCACTAAAAATCGTGAACATTGGATTATAAGTTACAAATGTACATAGTAAAGAAACACTATTTACCTAACTCTACACTAGACTAAGTTATTCTTAACTATTTCCTATGTGTCATAGTATCCTAACATCCCCCCTTAAGAAAAACTTGGGATAGGATTGAAGGATTTACAAAGGTGACACAATAGGAGAAGAAAGGAGGCATTAGAGCTTACCCCCCCTTAATTATAACTTTCCTGAACTCCAAGCATGGATCAAAGTTTGGTAAACTTCACTTCTGTGAGAGCCTTTGTAAAGATATCAGCAACTTGATCATTGCTTGGATAGTACTAGACTTCAAGAACATGATCATGAATGAGCTTAACGATGAAGTGTATGTGGAGTTCAATGTGTTTCATACGCTGATGCTGATCTTTACATAGCTGAATGGCACTCTAATTATCACACCAAAGTGTAGGTGGATGCTGTTAATGAAGACCAAATTCAGACAGGATCTGACGAAGCCACATGGCTTCCTTGTTGGCTTCAACTGCACCACAATACTCTGCTTCTTCTGAAGAAAGAGAGATGGCACTTTGTTTCTTACAAGACCATGTAATAGGTCCTAAACCAAGACTGAATACATATCCTGCAATAGATTTTCGATCATTAGGGTCACCAGCCTAATCAGAATCCGTGAAACCAATCAATAATGGAGATTCTCCTACACTGTAATGAATATCAAACTGAATTGTACCTCGAATATATCGAAGTATTATTTTAGCTTCTTTCCAGTGACTTTCATGAGGTTCATGCATAAACCAAGTGAAAAGATCAATGAAAAAGGAAAGATCAAGACGAGTATGGGTTAGATACAAAAGTTTATCAACAAGTTGACATTATAAGGTAGCATCAACTTTAGGGGTATTACAAGTGACTGAAAGGTTGACTCCAGACTGAAAGGGAGAAGGGTTTGGCTTACAGTCTTCCATGTGAAAGTGGTGTATAATATCATAGGAATACTTGGACTGAGAGAGGGTAATGACTTCTTTGGAATGCAAAACTTGAAGACCAAGGAAATAATGCAAGTGTCCTAATTCTGTCATTTCAAACTTATTTTTGAAGTTAGACTTCACATGGTTTATATGATTTGGATCAATACTAGTAAGGATAAGATCATCAACATAAAGAGCAAGGATGGTGAATGACTTACCCACTTTCTTGGTGTAGACAATGTTGTTAGAATGACACCTAGAAAATCCATTATCTCATAGAAATCTATCCATTTTGGCATACCAAGCCCAAGGAGCTTCTTTGAGACCATAGAGAGACTTCTTAAGGTGACAAACAAGGATAGAGTCATTTTGGATAAAGCCAGGGGGTTGATCCATGTATATTGATTCATGCAAATCTCCATGTAAGAAGGTGGATTTAACATCCATCTGATGGACTTCTCATTTAAAGGAGGTAGCAAGGGAAAGAACAAGGTGGATATAGTTCATTTTGGCAATAGGGGAGAAGGTTTTAGTATATTCAATGCCTTCAACTTGTGCAAATCCTTTAGCGACAAGACGAGATTTATGTCGATCCACTTTTCCATCTCGTCCAAATTTTGTTTTGTAAACCCATCTGCATCTGACAAGTTTTCTTCCTTTTGGAAGAGGAACAAGATCCCAAGTATCATTGACCAATAAGGAACAATATTCCTCATTCATAGTTGCATCCCAATCTGGATAACCAGAGGCTTCTTCAAAGGTTTCTGGATCAGGATTTTTTAGAACTTGAGCCAATAATGAAGAGGCACTTTCGAACTGAGAACGTGTACGTCATTGATTGTCATCATCTGAACTAGAAGGAATGCTATTAAAAATATAAGAGAGAGAGAGAGAGGTGTCACATGTAGAAATTTGAATAATTGATATATTATTCACTGAGATTCTCCTGATCACACACTATTTTAGCTTCATGCATAATACAGAATCTCTTCTACCATTGATCATTAATTGCGGAAATAAAATCAATTGCATGTGCACATTAAAACCACAAACAATCACACATATGAACACAATATTTAATGGGAAAGCTTAAAGCTGAAAACCCCAACTATCTGTATATTATATGTCATGGATATCATGTAACACTCATAGTACAAAGCTCCTCACAAGCTCTCATGCACACCCTCAATTGCTACACACTATTAAGCTAGATTTAGCAAAACACATGCTCCAATCTTTTGCCACTTGATAGCCAGCCTCTATTGCGTAATCAATGCTATGGGATGGCTTCATTAAATAGATAAACCACCTGGCTTGTAATGCGCAATCCTCATGGGCTTCTCCACCTATCTGTGTGTTGCAAATAGCAATAATATAGTCACAACTGATAGTTAACCTGCTCTTTCACCTATTTCTGCACTGGTCTCCACTGAAACTGTCCATGCACTGAAGTTAATTGATGCATTCTTTAGTTGATTAATGAGTTTATAATTAGTGAATTAATTAATAATTAATTCACACCACTCTCACTAATTGTATCAATTAGTTAAACTGAATACAAATAGCTCAACTATGTTTAGATTAGTTAAACTGAATACAACTCCACTAACTTCCTCAATCAACTCCACCAAACTCTGTCACATGAGTTCTAACTGAAGTCTTCATGTAATAGCTCCACTAAACCCTAGGAATTGCATAATTCCTTCTGTCAGCTGCATGTGCCACTTCTAGGAATCAAACTGAAGTGCTCCAAGAGAATAAGATAATGTTTAGAGTCTAAATATTATTAAGAGCTAATAATATTCGACATATCTATTTTTAGACTGGCAATCTAAAAATAGATTCCACCAAGTATGTCTAAAAATTAAAGTCCATCTATTTTTTCCGACTTGACCAACCATCCACAAATAGCATCCTGCAACTTATAGAACATGATCCATATGTCTAAAAACAGACATAATCTAAAAATAGACTTTGTGCCAAAAATAGCCTGCGGACCCACTTAGTGAAGGCGACTCCTTTCCACTAAGCTCTTCATCTTGTTTCAATCTCAACATCACATATGTCGAATCAGGCTCACGGGCCAAAGGTGGCACACCCACCGAACTAGGCTCGTAGGTCGATATCTTTTCATCAAATTTTACATCTCTTCTAATGATTATATTTTTTTATTTTGGTTGAAGAAGTCTATAACCTTTGACATCTTCAGAATACCAACAAAAATGCATTTTTCACTCTTAGGTTATAAGGCTTTATGTTTCGCATCTGGAATATGGGCCCAAGAATCACTTCTAAAAACATGAAAGTGACTTACATCTGGTTTGATTGAGCTCCAAGCTTCTTCTGGAGTTATATTATTTAAAACCTTAGTAGGAGTTTGATTTACTATGTAATTTTCATAGTTAATTTCTTCTACCCAAAAATTGAGACTAAGTCCTTTAGATTGAAGCATACAATTAGCCACTTCTTTTAAGGTGCGATTCTTCCTTTAAGCTACACCATTTTTTTGTGGAGCATATGGAACAATATGTTGCAATTGAATGCCATGCTCATTGTAGAAGTTGACAAATTTATTGTTAACATATTCTCCTCCATTGTCTGATCTTAACTTAAGAATTGGATGTCCAGATTGTTTCTCAAAAAAGGCCTTAAAAGGCCAAGAACATGTTAAAAACTTCACTCTTGAGTTTTAAGAAGTATATCCAAGTGTGTCTAGATAAATCATCAATGAAATCTAAGAAGTACTTTAACCAGAGAAAGAAACAAAGGGAAGTGGACCAATAGATCACTGTGCACAAGTTGCAAAGGGGATGAAGTGTGCCAAGAGGCACATTTGTCAAAACTATCTTGGTGATGTTTTTCGAGTACACATCTGGAGCAAACACCATCTCAGCAAGATACTATAGGAAGACCTGTCACCATATTTTATTTACATAGAGTTTGAAGAGAGCGATAGTTTAAGTGACCAAATCGCTCATGCCAAAGTTTTCTCACATCATCATTATGAGCAACAAAAATGGAGGGAATACATGAAGACCCAAAGTTGTCAAACTTATACAACCTTGTGGAATCATCAACAATTCCAGTAGCTAAAATATGTCTAGGATATTTGAGGTCTTTGATTACAACATCATGAGGTGAGAATTATACTATTTTCCCTTCACTTGAATGAGTTATCTGATAAGTAGATAGAAGGTTGCATGACAAGGTAAGAACACATAGTACATCATTAAAATAGCCATTATCTAGATGAATGGTTCCAGATCCTACAACACTAAGAGATCTATCATCACTAACATAAATATGTTTGGTGTTACAATCATTTAAATAAGAAAACATGGCTTTATTTTTGGCCATGTGGTAAGAAGCTCCAGAATCAATGAGCCACTCATGGGAATGAGAAGAAGAAGATACGTTTAATGCATAACCAGATCTTGATGCTTGACAACCACCAGCAGAAAGTGCCATTCCTGAAGATGAAGGAAAAGGGTGCTCCAAATTGATGTTGTGCTTCTTCATTGCTACTTCTAAGGCTTCCATCTTCTTAAAAAATCTGGACTCTATATGGCTATCACAACTACAAAAGTTGCAATGTTAATGTCTTCTTCCATTTTTTTTTTTATTTTCTTTATCATTTTGGTGAGTTTCTTTTTCAGTTTGTGGCTGAAATTGCTTAGGACCCTTGTTTGGTTTTGGACCATACCTTTTAGGATACGGCTTCTTGGGATTCTTTTGATATGATTGTTGTTGGGATGCTAAGGCTTTCTTAGAAGCGTTTCCAGAAGTGATAAGACCAAGGTGTAAGAGTTTTTCTTGTTCTCTTATCAAAGAATCACAAAAGGCATTAAAAGAGCGGTTCTTGTAGGTGGTTCCTGAAGAAATGATGGATTCTCTAGTGAAATGGAAGGTCGAAAAAAATACAGAGTATGTAGGGCCAAGCTTAGAAAGAATGCAATACATGAGGCTACCATCTTCCTTTTTGACCTTACAACCTTCTAAAAGAAGTTCAAGGGTCTTGAATTTGGACAAAAAATATTCAATAGAGGAGAAATTGTTGGGGTCCAAAGTAAGCGACTCATTTTCAAGCTTATGGGCCCTGATTTGATTTTGAATGCCAAAGAGAGTATTTAGCTTATCCAGGGCTTCATGAGGGGTGTCAATGTCAAGGATATGAAATCAAAGATCTTGAGCAATGGACATTCCTATCAACCCTCGTGCTTGATCTTGTTTATTTTCCCATTTAGCAACTTTATCATCATCAGAAGGTTTATTTTCTTGTCCTGTGGCTATTCTATAAAGCCCTTTACTTCTTAGTATATCTACCATATGAGGTATCCATTGGAAATAATTGGTGCTGTTAAGAATAATCGGGCATGCACTTTCCTTTTTTAGAAAGCTGATGTTGAAAAAAGCTGAAACTAACTGCTCCAATAGAAACTTCTCAATGAAATAGGTTGATTAAAAAAAAATAGCTCAAAAAATGGCTTCCGGATGAGGAAGCTATGCCTTTTGAAAAAACTGAGTTATAGATGTCAAATAGTTATGGGAACGGTTTGAAATTTGATGATGAAGTTCAACTTTAAAAAAAAATCCTGCCCCTTTAACAAAATTTTTTTACAAAGAGGAGCTTGAGAAAGAGACTTGAACCCAAGACCTCTACTCTCATAAAATAAATCCTCACCAAGTGAGAGAGTAAAAGGATTCAATAATTGTTTGAAAGGAGGAATGCTTTTTTTTTTTTTAGTCTTCGGTGTGCGTGTCTTTTTTCTGCACAAAAAACACAAAAATCCAAGCCAAAAAATGAAATGTAAGCCTTGCAGCAGAATGTTAGATTTTCGATTAGCCTTACCGACAACTATCAATTTTTTCATTATTTCTGATTTCTTGAGATTTCACAAAGATGTGGGGAAAGAGCATAAGTAGCAAAAAAACAAATCCCTTTTCCTATTTCTGATTTGTTGAGATCGCACACAGCTCACAAAAAAGAGCATACATAGAGAAGAGCATATATATCCAGAAAATAAATAAAACCTAAAAATTGAAATAAACAGAGGGAACCGAAATAAGAAGAACTATTAACAAATATAACTGCAAAATATATACTTTATACCTCCAGATCTAAATTTTCATAACTTGGGCAACTGGAAACCTTTTCGCATGAAATGAAAGGTGTTCCTCACTGTAACAAACACTCCAGACACAATAGAGTAGTTCTCCAAGTCTGAATATGTTCAGAAATAGTAGATATAGAAAACGACAGTGACATGCAATCAAACCGGCTATGGATTTGGATCAACAACGGATGTCAAACTGGCTACAGATTTGGATCAACAACGGATGCAGCCCTCAAAATAGATCTGATACCATGTAGGAATTTACAGGGAAAATTCCGTAGATAAAAACCAAAGGTCACCGCTCACAAACAGATCACAAATCAGTACACCAGTATTATCACATGGTTAAAGCCCTCAAAGAGGGAAACAGTCCACGGCCTGAGCCAACATGGCCACTTCAGGCAATTTATTAATATAAAAAGAAAAGTTACATATGTTTCTCTCATAAACGATTACATGAAAAATGACCCTTCATGCTCTTTAAAGAGAGATCATGGACCAATCGGGTGTTAAGCCATGGATCAAGTGTCGTTAATATCAAGGAGAGAGTGAACCATCAGATCACTACAAAGTGTGACCATCGGATTATAAGTTACAAATGTACATAGTAAAGAAACACACTTTACCTAACTCTACACTAGACTAAGTTATTCTTAACTATTTCCTATGTGTCGAAATATTATAACAATTTAATGTCCACCAAATATTCTTAGATATGTCATTCTAAGAAATGAAATTAAAAATTTTCGAATCATTTTCAGTTTCAAAAAAAAAATTAACCAAGTAAATTTAAAATTGTTTATTTTGCCACGTGTTGATAGGATTGGAGCCATTTCCACCTATTCAGCCCAATTGGAGCCAATGCTTCCATGATATTTTCTTCAATTGGATTCCGTGGGTTCCCAAAGGGTTTAGATTTAATTTGGATGCACATTTAATTATTTCTCTATTAGACTATGAATTCACTTCTTGTTTTCTATGCAATGAATGGTGTTTCATTTGTGCTTCCCAACACATCAATGTTTCATTTTTTCTTTGAATACCTCGTGGTCATTGAGATTGTGTTCTTGAATGATTAAAACAATATGTTTGGATGGATATTCTTGGTTTGTAGTGGGGTAAGTTCTAATTTCCAATGCCTAAAGTTTTAATGATGAAATTTACTTGTGTCTTCAAAATGCTTCCTTGGATTTATGGTTTCAGTGTAGCTAGGGTTGTGATATTGCTCTTCGAAATAAAACTTCTATAGACATGTTTGGCTTAATTGATTCCATTTTCATTTCCTCGTGGTTAATAATGGATACAATCTCTTTGATGATTTTCACAAATTTCTGAAAACCTAAAGAGAAGGTAAACACCAAATTTTATGAGAACACACCGTATCATTTTTTCATCGAGGAGAGTTATAGATATACAATGATTCGATATTTATTACTAATAGAACTATTTTTCTAACTAACTCTCTAGAACTAACTTCTAAACTAAGATTAATCCTTAACTCTTTCCCTTAATCTTGAGGGCTACATTATTTTAATACCTAATTTATAACATTGAAATTCAAAATTAACTTTTCCTAGCAGTTTGGTGAAGATATACGCTAAATGTTCCTTGGAATCAAAAATTTTTATAACAATATCACCATTCTTAACAACTTCATGGATGAAGTGAAAACCATTGTCAATATGTTTTTTCTTTTGCTGAATTACATTGTTCTTGTAAAAGGAAATAGCGGAAGTGTTGCCACGAAATATTGAAATAGGTTCATTTTTTGTATATCCAAAGTGAAACAGAAGCCCTTTCACCCACACTCCTTGAAATGATGATGAATTTACTGCAATTTACTCGGCCTCTCTTGAAGATAACACAACTATGGGTTGATTTTTGGATGACCATGAAATAAAATTCATGCCAAATAGAAAAACATATCCAAAAGTGATTTTATGATCATCAATACATCTTGCATAATCATTGTCTGTATTACCAACAAGCTTAATGTCAGTAGAGGTTGTATACCAAAAACCATAAGTATTTGTTCCTGTAATGTATCCTAACACCTTTTTAACAAATTTCCAATGACAGTCTTTAGGAGATTCCATAAACCTGGAAATATAACTAGCTCCAAATGCTATATCAGGTCTAGTAGTAGTTATATACATAATACTACCAACAAGTTGCTTATACAAATTTGAATTAACAACAATACCCACATCATCTTTACTTAAAATTTTATCAACCTCAATAGGAGTGTTGTAACATTATTTGGATTTGATAAGTTAGCATATTAGTCAAAAATAAATTCAAAATTTTAAGTTAGGATATGGATGAAAAAGAAAAAGAAATAAAAATTGTTAAGACTATTGCTCATTTTATATATCCATATCAAATAAAATGTTAGAGGTTGACTACCCTAAAGAATGAGGGCATAAAAATTTTAGGGAAGAAAAAGAAAAATAAAATGATTTAGTTACAAAAAGGAATAAATTCAAAGGCTACTTGTTTAAATGCGCCATTCCGAAATGTTAAATTTTCATTAATTATGATTAATTTCATTTTAAAAGGTATTAATATTTGATTATGAATTATTTGACAAAAAAATTTATGTTATATGGCGCATATATTTGTTTTAGCCAAAGTCACTAGGAGACAAAATGTCTTGTCTGCTTTAAATAAAAAGCACACATCTTTGAATGGTGGATTTAATCCCTGCCCAGATCAATGGCGAGGAGAGACTTCGCAGCCCCCTCAACGAGTGCCTTATTTTACATATATAACTTCTGGGATTTATTCCCGCAATTTGGAAGACAAGTTATTCTTTTTCGACAAAAAAAACAAAATATTTTCCCAATCGACACATGTAACTACTCTGATTCATGCAAATCTGAAAAAAATAAAAATAAAAAAATTATTCCATATTTAATTTTTTTTTGAAAGAAACTTTGTTGCATGTCTATATTGGAACTTCTTTGAAGGAATTTCAATTTTCTAAAAAATAAAAATGGCTTGAATGGTGTAGATCTCACGAAATTGGTATATTTTTGTCTTGGTGGCAATTCGATCAACTAAATTAGGGATTTGGGAAAGGAATCATCATAATTTTCAGGAGATTCTATGCCACATGTGCACACTGACACTGGTAGATTTGTGTGTCATTTCATTTATGTCCATCCAGTTTGCATCTTCCCCTCTCAATTCAATGGAGGATTAATGCATTATTTGGGGAAGAACCCTCACCATCATCATGGTGCTACTCTCATGAGATGAAAAAACAACAAAGATATGCTCATCAACATCAAAATATGATGGTAGGATCATTGATGCATATCATTGTTCTTGGTGTAAGACCAATTTGCAGGTATTTTTGGGTGTAGGTTTCTAGGTTTATGTTTATAGCTCTAGCCTAATTCTAAGTATGGTGAATAATGGATCCTGTTTCGGGACTGATGAAATTAAAGGGAATTAGAATTGATATTTTTATGTTGTGCAACAAATAATACATAGGGGATATACACAACGATTGGATTCAAAAAATGGAATTGAGTCAACAACTCTTTCTTTCATTCAAAATGAGTTAAGACAAGGAAAAAAAAAATAGTTAGAAGGTTCAAATTAAACTAAATCAAAGAGAATTAGAAATAATTATGACACTTAGCAAGGATTGAGATTAGTTATCTCAATGCCACCTCATAATGTCAATTGTTACAAGTATTGGGACTTACAATGCTCATTTTCTCGCTTTGAAATTCAAATACATTTTGTAGAATGGTTTTGTGAAAATATTTGCAAGTTGAACCACAAAAAACAAGTAACATATCTAGATACTAATAAAATTAAAAGGTGTTTCAATGTGCTTGCTCTTTTTGTGAAAAACATAATTTGTTGATAAAGAAATTGCAGAACTATTATGACAATAAATATGAGTTGCCTCTCTTTGAACATTTGAAAGATCCTTCAATAATCTTCTCAACCATAATGCTTGATAAATTGTTGAAGTGGCAGCTATATATTATTTGTGTTAAGAATATATTGAAACCATGCATTCTTTATTTGATGCCCATGAGATGAGATTGGTTCCAAGGTGAAAAACATGCACTGAACATCTAAAATTCTTTCATAATCATTGTCTTTATAACCTGAAATTGAATATTTTTTTGAATGTGTGTAGAATAAACCATAGTCAACTGCTAGTGCGACATATCTTAAGATCATTTTTTCTACCTTCCAATGAGAAATCTTGGGTGATTGAATAAACCTAGAGACAAAACTAGTTGCAAACATGATATCAAGTGTAGTTGTTGTGAGATACAACACACTACCAACTAGAATTTTATTCAATGTGGAATGAACCAGTGGTGTTACATCTTGTTTGTTCATCTTGGTGATCGAGGTGGCTCTAGACACCCTTACGGGCTCAGAAATGGTCAAAATTTAAAGTGGTAGGATTTCTCTCAAACCAGGTTAAGGTTTAATTACTCATCGCCTTGATTCCAATGGTGCGAATGGATCTCCAATCCGAGCTCATATGGAAAAGTTAGAGCAAGTCACAGTTTGTCTCGATGGTGTTGGCCACTTCATTTGGTGCTGAAAATGGTGATGATGTACATGGACGTTGTTTACTTGTCATACAAGGAAATGTGCCCTTAACATGAGTGGAAAAGTCTCTCCATGAGACATTCTGCTACAAGGAACTCTCATTCGTAACAAACCTCCTATCAACATGACAACCTCACACATGGTGGCAAATATTATCTTGCCATCAAGGAAAAAAAGGATCTCATAACATAAATGACCATCCATGATGAATACATATCACATGACATAAACATCAAGATTCTGCATCATACATCAAGGAGGAATCAACATGACATAAAACATATCATAAAAATAATCAATCAAGTACATGTCAACAATACTTCATATAACTCAACACTGAAGTTGACTAAAAATAGAATGCTCAGCTACTGGATCTAAATGCACCATCGAAGTCATGGCATCGAATGACATTAAATCGACTGTCTACACAATGAAATCTGACATCGTCATTCCAATATGGAAAATGACCTGGAAATTGGAGATTCTTTTGTTGCAATAGATGTCATCATTGAATTTCCGTTGATGAGAGGTGTAAAATCGACATAAAGTTTGTCGAAAATGGACTATGGAAAGTTTTGGGCTTTAAGGAATCTTTTGATTCCCTCAAGATTCCCTAAGACTCTGTTTTGGAGGGAATCTACAAATCTACTACTTAGATGGCCATTCTTGCTTTACCATCCTGTTCCCTATGAAATTTTGGTTAAAATCACTATAAATTCATATCATTCTGACAAAATGGAATTTTACCTCCCCATGGAACCTTTCAAGCATCAAGGAATCTTTTCCGCAAAAATTATTTGTCTTAAAAAATGTGCCTGCACATGGTTCCACCTTGGCCTTGCTCGTGGTTCCACACGTGCAAAAATATTCCTTGAACTTCGTGTTGGTCTACCTGCTCCTCTTCTTGCTTGGCGTCCTCTTTTGTTGGGGTCAAATGGCAAAGACAAAGGTGCATAATTGTTTGATGGGCAAAGTTAACAACGAGATGGCTGTTGGGCCAATGGTAAAATTTAGAAACCATAAGAATAGGGTCACGATCAAATCATGCCCATGCCCATGCCCATGCCTATGCCCATGCCAATATTGGCGTGTATATTTTAAAAGGCGTGTTTTAAATTAACACATAACTGTTGGTGGAGTTAAGCATATGGTTCAAATGTTTGACTTTTTTGTTGTAATGTTTTAATTTGGAATGGGGTGTTTTAAAATAGCACGCTATCATTGTAACATGATTTGAACTTTTCACGTTGTATTTTGGTTGTGGATTTGTTACAACATATATTTAACCATTTTAACCATATATATTTTCGAATATCCATATGTGAATGTGGTTAATAAACAATTTTTCACATTCGTTCTGTTGAACCCTTATTTAAATTGAGAGGGGGGGGTGAATCAGTTTAACACATACATGGACTTTTAAAACTTTTCATAAAACTTTATTAACACCTTCATTTCATGATCAATATAATATGTGATCAAACTTAATTTGTGAGCAGCAATTAATAAGAAGATTGGACAATGTACCAGCAGTCTTAATATGTGAGTAGAAAGTATTAAGCAGAATAGATATACCATATCAACACAGAGACATCATGCACATAGACACCAGATATAAATGGAAACCCATACAGGGAGAAAACCACATCTTATTATTGTTGTGATGCAAAGGCAAGCTCCAACTCCCTCTCACCACTGATTTTCTATAGGCACCAACCTACAAGAGGCTCCTACCTCAATTCTGCAAACTACAACTTGCAAGGAAGCTCCAACTCCCATCACTTTTCTGCAGGCATGAACCTATAGGAGGCTCCAACCTCAGTCAGCTACAACTGAAATTTTATGAAGCTACAACTTAATGTGGAACCACCAACTCCCATCTATTTTCTGTAGGCTACAACCTACAGGAGGCTCCTACCTCAGTCAGCTACAACTGACATCTATCAAGCTACAAATTGATAGGGAAGCTCCAAATTCCTTAATCTTTCAAAGAAAAACACTTGCTAATTTAACTTGGATATCAGCTCTGTTATGTACCATCTTCACTATTGTGCATCAGTCTTCATATCTTCCTTATATCATTTCTGCATCTTCTTGTTGGGAAAAATACTGAGAGGGGGGGGGGGGGGGGGGGTGAATCAGTATTTAGGGCTTACTCAAAACTTTTTACTTTTTCACTCTCTAAAACCCAAACGCTACTTTTTTGAAGCCAACTAGCGTATACACGCGGATATCCTTCATAAAACTCGTGTATATACAAATATCTTACTATGCATTTAATTATTTACTTAGATCTATGAAACATTCATTCTTCTCATGTTTAGATAACAGTAAGCATGTGCAGTAATAACAGAATAAACCATCACACATAAGCATCACACATGAACACCAAGATTTAAGGTGGAAACCCAAGTCGGGAGAAAACCACCACTGTCGTCGTCTTAGTCTTCAATATTTATTATATAAAGAAAACATGTTACAACCATGTACTGGCACATACTCATACCAGCACACAGGCACCCACCTGCAGAAGGCCACAACCTTCTCTCGTTTACCAGCCTCTCCTGGAAGGGAGCTACAACCCCCTGCTCTCGTTTATCAACCTCTCCTGGAAGGGAGCCACTACCCCCTGCTCTCGTTTACCAGCCTCTCCTGGAAGGGAGCTACAACCCCCTGCTCTCATTTACCAGCCTCTCCTAGAAGGGAGCTACAACCCCCTGATTGAAGGCTTCGACCCTCAGCACCACCATGAACCACATTTCATCAATTTTCACACTGGATCCAATATCTTCAACATAGCACAACTTGTAGGCCAATTTTCATCATATTTTCAGACTGGACCCACTCCACACATTTAAGCTCAATCATACATCAAACTGAAACTTATAAATCCATAAATTCATTCATTGTATCATCAACCAATCAATCAACAACTTGATCTTTCATCAATATCATTAGCAGCATAATCATCATTCAAACAACCGAGATCTGTATGAATACATCAATGATAGATAACAGTAAAACAACAGAACAGATCAAACGTTTCATTCCACATACTTCAGCAAACCCTAGATTTAATACACGCTTTTTCTTCACTGAACCAGCATATATACGCGCTTTCATAGAAACAAACCTGCGTATACTTCAGTGCATATTTCAGGGCTATCCTCACATTCCATACGCGCTTCCAGTGAAGGCATCCCGCGTTTATACGCGCTTCCTATGCAACGAACCTGCGTATAGATCTTCAAAGATTATAGGGAAGTGCAACTCTTCAGAACAGACAAATAGCTCAGATCTTTACCCTTCACTTCAGAATATGTTCGCCTCATCTCAGATCTAAACATTCCATAAACAGATCTAGAAAATACAAATACATTTCAGATCTAGATACCCTTCTTCATCATTTTCTTCATAGGTGCATTATGAATTCGGATCTATCAACAAAATGTTACCCTTTCCATTCAGATATACTTCAGAGTGAAGTATTCATTAATACCCAGACTTCTTGCACACTCATTGCACAATGATTTTCTTCTCCTTATATAGATCTAGCCTTTGTCAATACCATGAGCCAAAACCACACCACTTCTGATGGTATTCTTGGACGGGACCAAATATACAATCCAGCGCTCAATACAGTGGGTCAATACCATGGTAGTAACCCCTAGTTTTACACATTTAGAGCGCAATTGAGCATACGCGACTTGGCACGTACTTTTCTGCGTGCATACGCTACTTCTCCTAAACAAACCCGCGTATGCTTTGTGTCACACACTTTTCATCATTGTTCTGGCCCTTACTGATATTTCTTTCTCTGGTACTTCTGAGCTGCTTGTAGAACATCAGATTTACATCATTAATAAACTCATCAAGCATCAAGGACAACTTCATCAAGTAGGTTTCCATCATCTTCATCAAGTGGGTTGCCATCAAGGAAAACACTCTGCATCATATTTCCAACAATCTCCCCCTTTGGACTTGATGGCAACCTCGATGGTGTTTGATCACCACAATAGATAGATACATGATATTCTCCCCCTATTCAAACACCATGTTACTCTCCCCCTTTGACATCAAGGGAAAAGGGCAGATCAAAACCAACACAAGGTTTTTCTCCTCATGTAGAAAGAAGAGCACTGTAGATCTGATGTGTACTGAAGTTACCATGCTCCCCCTAAGTTCATGCTGAATGTTCAAACATATTTTTCAATGAAGTACATGACTCTATGACTCATACTTACATAAAATATCCAACGAAGTGGATTTACATATGTGACTCAAGTACCCAACCAAGTGGGTTTACACATTTTGACTCAACTACCCAACCAAGTGGGTTTACAAATTTGAACAAGTCCTTACATGACTGAATATTACAATTTTTCATCATAGGTCTTAACATGACCTTGTCATCAAATTACAAATATGAATTTTTATGACCAATACCAGAAATATCTCAAGATATAGATCATATTTCAGAACCATCATAATGCCAACAATGCATTATTCTCAGTAAGGCTAATGCTCCCCCTGAAACTGTGCTCCTGATTTTTAGCTGTCATACAATTTTTCTTATCATAAATGAATAAGTGTCTGTCTCCACTGGAACTCGCGTGTATATGCGGCTTTAGTTCATCAAACCCGCATATGGAAAGTGAAATATAGAAAAATTCACATTCCTTCATCTCCCCCTGAATTTGTACTACCTGTACCTGTCTTCTTCACATCAGATGCACTGTCAGAAATACACATACCCAGAATTACCAAAATAGTCATGGGAATCACCATACATTGCTCCCCCTGTGATGATACATTATTAATCCTTATAATGTATCTCACATCACTCCTATAGTCATTAAGAGAAGTAAGCTTCTGAAGCAGATGACTGCAGTAGGGTCAATATTCCCTATGTTTTTGACCGGTCCTCCTTCTTTATCTAGCTTTGCTTCAAATTTCCTTTTGTGTGCTGGAAACCATCCCATTTCTCAGATCTATTCATCCTGCATTCTTTTCCTACATTTCCATACTTATTACAAGCATAACATCTTATGTGACTAGAAAAGTAAGCATAAGAATCATAATGTGTTTTTCTATTCTTCCTTCTATTGCAATCAGCCGCTTTATGACCAAACTTGCTGCATGAAAAACAATATCCCTTAAAGAAACCTGAGTACATTTCTGAGTAGAATATTTTTGTTTGTGACTGAAATGATTTGCTTCTGCAACTGGCTGCAACATGCCCATAATTATAAAATTTAAAGCATTCAACATTATTGATGCTTCTGTAGTTAGGAGGGAATTATTTCTTTTGAGAGTTCATGTTTGTCGGTTGACCCTTTGCTTCTTTCAACACTTCAGATTTTGTATTGACATCCTTTGAATCTTTAGCACTTCCTTATGAACTAGATTCTCCTTTAACCGTTTCATGAAAACCAAGGCCAAGTTTAATAGACGGAGACCTTTGACTACTAAGAATATTATCCAAAATCTTAGTACTATCTTGAAACCTCAAGAGTTTATCCTTTTCTTCTAATTTACCTTTGAGAATGCTTACCTCAACCTCCAGTTTTTGGCATTGATTCTTCATGCTTTCTTCGACCCTTTTCCCTTCTTCTACTTGATCATTCAATTTTAAAATTTCTTCCTTCAACCAATTTTCTTTTTCTTCACATGTTTGTAGCAGTTCTTCATTCTTCTTATTTGATGCTTCGAGATTTTCTTTCAGAGAGATGATTTCTGCTTCAAGTTCTTCATTCTTCTTATTTGATTTTTCCGGATCTTCTTTGAGAGAGATGACTTCTGCTTCAAATTCTACATTCTTCTTATATGATTTTTCCAAATCTGCTTTCAGAGAGATTTTTTCTGCTTCAAGTCCTTTATTGTGATTGGTTACTTTATCCTGTTGTCTTTGATACATTTCTATCTGACCATTCATCATTTCTATCTGTCCTTTCATTTGAGAGATCATCTCTTTGTAGATAGATTCTTGCTTACTAGATGATCTTTGTAATTCTTCAACTTTAATCTTGAGAGCTTCTTCTATATCCATAACATTCCTTTCACTATCTTTACCATTGCATGCACAAGAAGGTGAATCAAAAGAACAATCAATACCTGTTTTATCTTCTTCATTTTCTACTGCACATGTTTTCTGAGATATCTCATTTTGAGTAGCCTTCTTCTTTTGCTTCCTTCCCATTGTGACGGATCTCCTTTGAGCGATCAAGCTTCTACAGAAGGACCCGCTCTAATACCAATTGTTGGGAAAAATACTGAGAGGGTGGGGGGGGGCGCGAATCAGTATTTAGGACTTACTCAAAACTTTTTAAATTTTCACTCTCTAAAACCCATATGCTACTTTGCTGAAGCCAACTAGCGTATACACGCGGATATCCTTCATAAAACTCGCGTATATACAGATATCTTATTATGCATTTAATTCTTTACTTAGATCTATGAAAAATTAATTCTTCTGATGTTTAGATAACAGTAAGCATGTGCAGTAATAACAGAATAAACCATCACACATGAACACTAGGATTTAAGGTGGAAACCCAAGTCGAGAGAAAACCACCGTTGCCGTCGTCTCAGTCTTCAATATTTATTATATAAAGAAAACATGTTACAACCATGTACTGGCGCAGACTCATACCAGCATGTAGTACCCTGTGAAGGCTACAACCTTTCTCTCGTTTACCTATCCTCTGACCCAGGAAGGGAGCTACACCTTTTCTCATTTGCCAACCTCTCCTGGAAGGCCACTACACCAACTCTCATTTACTGACCTCTCTTGGAAGGAAGCTACAACCCCTACTCTCATTTGACTCTCACAGGAAGAACTGCAACCCTGTTGGAGCTTAGACCTAAGCACACCATGGACCACGTTTCATCAATTTTCACACTGGATCTAATATCTTCAACATAGCACAACTTGTAGGCCACTTTTCATCATATTTTCAGACTGGACCCACTCCACACATTTAAGCTCAATCATACATCAAACTGAAAATTCTAACTCCATCAATTCATTCATTGTATCATCAACCAATCAATCAACAACTTGATCTTTCATCAATATCATTAGTAGCATAATCATCATTCAAACAACCCAGATCTGTATGAATACATCAATGACAGATAGCAGTAAAACAACATAACATATCAGACATTTCATTCCACATACTTCAACAAACCCTAGATTTAATACGCGATTTTTCTTCACTGAACCAGCGTATATACGCGCTTTCATAGAAACAAACCTGCGTATACTTCAGTGCATATTTCAGGGCTATCCTCACATTCATACGCGCTTCCATTGAAGGCATCCCGTGTATATACGCGCTTCCTAGGAAAAAAACCTGCGTATAGATCTTCAAAGATTATAGGGTAGTGCAACTCTTCAGAACAGACAAATAGCTCAGATCTTTACCCTTCACTTTAGAATATGTTCGCCTCATCTCAGATCTAAACATTCCATAAACAGATCTAGAAAATACAAATACATTTCAGATCTAGATACCCTTCTTCATCATTTTCTTCATAGGTGCATTATGAATTCGGATCTATCAACAAATTGTTACCCTTTCCATTCAGATATACTTCAGAGTGAAGTACTCATCAATACCCAGACTTCTTGCACACTCATTGCACAATGATTTTCTTCGCCTTATATAGATCTAGCCTTTGTCAATACCATGAGCCAAAACCACACCACTTCCGACGGTATTCCTGGACGGGACCAAATATACAATCCAGCACTCAATACAATGGTTCAATACCATGGTAGTAACCCCTGGTTTTACACATTTAGAGCGCAATTGAGCATATGCGACTTGGCACATACTTTCCCGCGTGCATACGCTACTTCTCCTAAACAAACCCGCGTATGATTTGTGTCACACACTTTTCATCATTGTTCTGGCCCTTACTAATATTTCTTTCTTTGGTACTTCTGAGCTGCTTGTAGAACATCAAATTTACATCATTAATAAACTCATCAAGCATCAAGGACAACTTCATCAAGTAGGTTGCCATCATCTTCATCAAGTGGGTTTCCATCAAGGAAAACACTCTGCATCATATTGCCAACACTTCTCATATTCACTATCATCTCCTCCTTCTTCTCTGCTCATCTCCTTCTTCTTCTCTGCCTCACTACTTCATTTCTTCATTCACTAACTTTTCACAACATCTCATTCTGCTTCTCCTTCTTCTTATCTTCTCTCCCTCAATTCCACATTCTCCAACCTCTCTAACCTCTATATGCATATCAAGGTGATATCATTCATAGAGATTTCCTTATGACTGTTAGCATTCCTCAGTGAATTTGCAATCGACATCCATGCCTCTTTGCCTTCTGCCTTCTCATTTCTTTTACCAGCTCATTCACAAAAATATAACAATATGTACTAATTTCAATATTACAGTGGGATTTTTGTTTTCCTCCAGAGTCTTACCAATGCATCACAAACAATATAAAGTCAATTAAAAACATTTACATTCACAGTTTCAGTTACACAGATTAATTTCACTCAGCCCCTTTTCTGGCCTTTGGCTTTGCTGGTTTTGTCTTTTCTGCTGTTGTTAGGTAACTGCTCTGCATACCTCTGTTGATTAATGCAATTGTGTGCACCTGTGCATGTGTAAATACTTTTCCAAGTTTAGTCCCAAAATTTTCTTCTTTCTATGCATATAACCATGCATCTCCAACTTTCGGGCCTCAATTTCTCTCAATATGTTCAATTCAACATTCTACTACTGATCTGGAAATTTTAATAAACATATTTGGAGGATTTTTCTTCAAAGGTTATCTTATGGTTATGAACCATGCCTAAAAAATTGTATATGCGGGAACTTTGTTCTTTGCATCAATGGGATTAAACCTTATTATAAAATCCATAACGCGCCTTCAACGTTCTCTACCTTTTATATTTGATTATGAAATCATATATGTCGGGACCCATAACTTGGAGTTCTTTCTATCTGTCGATGCGATGAATTAATCCATGGTTATAAAGAAATTGAAATTCCCCATTACATAATGGTCTTCAACATATTAACAAATATATGTTCCCAGCTTCATAAACTTATATGTAAAACTCCATTCAATCTTCATAGCATTTCATTCCACGTCAAAGTTCCACCTTGGTAAAACTCCAAATGCCCACAACTATAATATGTCCAACACACAATTCATTCCATACAAGGTTCGGTTATCATCAACATAATATATGTATCAACATATATTGCGACTCCAATTCAAATGTTATGAACCATTAAAATAAACCTTTGATCACTCCAACGAATAGCCTAGGCCAACACCCATATTTCATCATTCGCGAATATTTAACTTGGAGTATAAAACCATAAAACCAAAAATTATAAATTCTTGCCACAACTATATTCCGATCCCATTTAAAGTTATCCCTTAACTATTTACACAACATGTGCTCGGGGCCACATATCTAGACTTTTCTTATTCCCCGATGCGATGAATCACCTCTGAATACTTCCGATTGCTATAGTTCTGATGCAATTAATAGCAATCACAACTTTCAATAGTATGTTCTGATGTCTTTCTTTTACTCCGATGTGATTGATGCCTTTGCGATGGATCTGATGCAATTAATCGGAATCGCATCCTTCAACAGTTCGGTGCAATGAACAAAGGGTCCCACTTGCGTACTAATTTTGGTTTATATTCAAATATTAACATAAGGTTTCGGACCCACAGCTTATATATCCGCATACTGACTCATTCATAAGAGGTTCGGATTATCACCAGCATAACATATATATATCAACATGTATTGCATACCCCTTATGGTATTGTATGCCAACTACAATATATGAACATATAATACAGCCTCCGCCAATGCTAGAACATTATAGTAAAACCCACATATTTAACTTACCTCTCCAATGACAATGAGACCAATGCAATGTCTGCCGATAAAGTGGATCAAACAATTAATATGTCATCGTGCTCCAACTAGATGACTGCCACCGTTGATCTTCACTTTATTAACCCCTTCGCAATTTCAATACACAAACATTGTCGGATCTCCATCGCTCCAGATCGAATGAACCAAATTGATATCACATTTTTTCAAAGGCCAGACGTTAACACTTAAAATTTACATGATGTAAATGGTTTTCCAATACTGCCTGAGGCCAAGTGTCAAGCAAGGACCCTAATCGCGTTTTTTCACCAAAATTTCTTTACCACTTTTAATTCACGCAATATTGCCGGTATTGAATTCTGAAACTTCCTTCCTAGTGGGCCCCACTCCAACTCAACTCTCAATCTAACTTTTGTCGCTGATCATGATCCGTCGGTTATGATTCAATTGCTCGATCTCCATCGCAGTTTTCGGCGATGCGATATGGAATATACAAAAGGGCCGATGCAATTGGTTTCTTCGGACCCGATAGCAATTAAAATCCGTTCTATAACTGCCTGAAGTCCGGATCTCTATTTAAACATGATTTCAACCTAATTTTTAGTATATTTTGGGATTTTTTTCCTGTAGAACCAGAATGATACATTATGCCCCCAATTTTCCTTTTAACACAACAATTTCCATTAAAAAAATGAAATATGCAAGTCATCATCAAGGTAATTAAAAAAAAAATCATTCGAGGCCTGACTGTTCAAGGAATGATACATGTGATCTATTTCAACAAAAAATACAGAGTCTTAGACTATGTCTCCAAACAAATGAAAATTCAATCACACTCTCTAAACAATTGCTCCACTCCTCTGTCTATCTATCTTAATCACATTTGTTGATCTTACTAGTCCAACTACTATGCTTTACTGCTTCATTCCTTTGTGTTTCTCTTCACTATATAATAGTCCTTTACTTTTTTGTTTTGGATATTCTTCTGCGTGATTCCCTCATGAGCTTTCTGTGTAGTTTAAATCTGCCTATCTCTCCTTATTTTATGGTCAGTTCACCTTTAAATCTGCTGCTAGAGTGCAAATAATCTTTGACTCTGTTCTTCTCATGCTCCAAACTCTCTTCGGCCTTTATCAAATATTCTTGAGAAGAAGGCTCTGAGATCCAGATTTCAGCCTTTCTGGAATAGTAACTTAGTGTATTTTGCAACAGGGGTTCTTCAAAGTCAGCCTCCAGCTTCTTTGCCTTATAACCCTTTTTCAACTTAAACAAGTGCTCTGATTTCTCCTGTCTTCTCCTTTTGTTCTCTCTCTGCTTCTATGCTGTCTCCTTTGCCATTAATGACAATATTTCCAACAATCTCCCCCTTTGGCATTGATGGCAATACACTTCCTCTGCTTTCCTTTTAGAATACCCTTTCTTCTGATTCTTGCTTTTCCTCCCCCTTTGACATCAATGGCAAAGGGTTGCACATTTCCTGGTGTGGTTTCTAACTGTTTTCCATAAAACTCTGATCTTGAGGACCTGTTCCATGCACTGCTCACTAGCTTTGGCTCTTTTGTGACAATTTGTTGACTGATCTCCCCCTAGAATGATTCTTTATTTTCTGCTCTCTGAGTTGTGTTTAGGCCTTATTCTTGTTACTTTGTACCATGCTGCTCCAAACTGGTGTACAAAGGTTTTTGAGAGAAAATTTTTGAGAATTATTTGAACTTGAATATACATAATAAGTTGATACCATTCCAAAGTACAGACTCCTTGCACTTGTATAGAGTGTAGGTGATGATAGAAAAACCATAGGTAATCAAACTTATAGAATCAGAGATGCATCATAGAACCAAAGCTAAAATACTGAGAATGCTTCAAATATACTTCTGTTTCTAGAATTATCTTCATCAAAACTCCATATCTATTGAGGAAGATTGTAGATGGAATATGTCTTCTTCTGCAATACACATCTACAGTACAACACCTATTCAATTATGATGATGATGCCAATATATATTTTATAATTGTGGTTCACCTTTCTTGCCTGTTGGTGATGATATGAGCTAGGATGCTGACAAGGATATTACCCTTAATAGCTGAAGGTCCTTGTTACAGATGTGATCAATGAATCAAGCCAGATTTTACAACTTATTTTGAGATTAGATGATATCTTTCAATCTAAGAGACCAAATGACTTTACTGCTTGTACAATGTACTTTCAAAACAAACACTTGAGGCTAGATACATTCAATGTGTTGGTCAGTCTCACTATCAACCATGCAATTTATTTATGACATAAGGGGTATGTATGTCAATGATCACTCTCTCTTTAAATGGTGAAATACCATAAATTCCTTTCTGCTGAAGTATGCTTGTGATGAATCAATAACAGACTTTTGAGCTTCAACTATTAGGTTAACACAGCTAGTCTTCCAATACTTTAACTACTATGTCATGGTGATTTCCAACAAAGGCATCTTCAAGTTGTTTGATTAATATCTCATCCTTTTCATCATGAATGTTGATAATGCTGGGAATACTACCTTGATGTTCTTTTGCCATAATCCTTTGATCCTGAGGACCTGTACCATACTGCTGCTCCACTGATAACACCTGGTATTCTATTGATAGGCATGTTGCTTGTACCAAATACCAATTGATACTACTTTGATAATTTATGCAGAGATTTCACTTTAGCTTGCACATGAACCCATAGTTTCTACCATTGATCTTTCCACTGTTCACACCCACAATCATCAATATATTGAATCTGATCTTGTCATTATTAACCATTTTCTTATTTTTTCATTCTGATTTAAAAGAATGTCACTACATTTCCTTTCTAGGACTGCTCCAAAATCATTACTGCTTTAATTACAATTCAACTATCTGACATAATGATCTTTTAGGAAGACATCTTCAATTTCTTTACTAGAAATCTTCATGGGCATAACACTCAGAGATTTATCACTTACTTAACTATACTCCTTCAAGGGTCCTATTCATAGATGAATGATGTAATGACATAATGATGATAAGCACTTTTCTTACTCATCCTTCTTAATGTGAATCATTGTTAATTCTAGATGTTCCCTCTATCATCATAGTTTCTTGCTGCCTTTTCTTCTTTCATCAACCTATTGGCTATTGTGTGCTTCAGATATTCTTCTTCCTCTCTAGTTCATTGTTAGAGAAATTGTCCTGTGCATTCTTGATCTTATAGATGTCCTCATTCCAAGGAGCTCTTCTTAGACTACTTATGTGGGGACTATTTATGAACTGCTCTCCCCTTGGGATGTTGCTTCATCCTTATCACTGGTTGGATATTTGATTTGCTCCCTAGAATAGCTCCCCCTGAGAGTATGATGGATTCCTTATGTTATTGATGTAACAGGCTCCCCATTTCTCTTTTCCTTCCATACTTTATTGGGGTTCTTCATAATGTCTGCACTTCTTTTTGGTTCAAAGGTTTGTTTGATTTGATTTGATTCCTTCATCTGTCTGGAGTTCTTTAAAGTATATGGCAGATTATAGTCTTTTTCTTTGTGACCAAGCTTGAGGCATACATAACATCTTATTTTATCAAAGTACATTTGAGCTGATGTATAATATTTTGGTCCCCTCTTTTAATACAATTTACATCCAACAGATTTATGTCAAAATTCATTGCATGCATAACAGTAGCCATGGAAATGATTTTTGTACCTGGTGAAGGATTGTATTTTATATTTTCTTGCTTGAGGTAGTATTCTCATTTGCTACATATTTTTCTGGTTGAAGTTGATAGGCCTTGTCTTACATTGTGCTGCAACATGTCCTGGTTTTTGACAAGAAAAACATGTGATATTTTTCATGGGAGGAAAGAACCTTCTTCGACATCTTCCAAATTTATTCAATTCATCTTCAGGAGTGTATGAGCCTTTAGTAGTTGATTGTTTCCTCCTCTCATTCTCTGTTCTTTCATGTTGCAGCTTGTTTCTATTTGTTTCTTTACAATTCATATTCTTCCTGGCTTCTTCTTCTGTAGGAATCTTCTGAGTTGCTTCATTATCCTTTACACCTTTTACAAAGATGATATTCCTGTTATCTTCTACTTTGGACTTACTTTTTTCTCCTTCATAGCCTATCCCAGTCTTTATGAGAGATGACGTTTGAGCATTTAGAATCTTGTCCAACTGTTCAGAGCTTTTCATTTGAGGTGTGTTCATTAATACTTCTCTTTGGGATTTTTCTCATTTCTTCCTTAGGCTCACTACTTCTTCTTCCAATCTCTCAAATTCCAGACTTTCCTCTCTCATTTGTTCCAGCAAAGTGTCTTCTACTTTCTTTTCTTCTTCAAGATGTGTCTTCAGGCCAATAATTTCTTTCTTATCTTCATATTCTTTGTCATCACATATTTGCACCAAGGTCTTCAGGTCTTTGTTTTCATTCTTCAATATTTCTATTTCAATCAAGGCTGTGTCAAGTTTGGCTTTTTCCTCAACTGTAATTTTTTCATGGTTCTTACTTCCATTCACACTAGCAGGTACTTCATTTGATGGAACATTTTCCTTTTGACATGAGTTTTTCTTCTTCTTAATTCTCTTCTCCTTCTTGACAATGCAATCCTCAGTGTCTACTCCATGCATGAAATGCAATCTGTCCCAGATTTCTTTTGCAGAGGTTAAATCCATTATTAACTCAAGATCCTTGTTATGAAGATTGTTGAATATCACACATTTTGCCTTGGCATTCCTATGTTGTTCCTTCACCAAGGGAGAGTCTATGCAGTAACCATCACATAAAAGTTTTCGTACCCGAGATTCATAAGCCAATAATCCTGTTTTAACTTTATCTCTCCATTCAGGGAAGTTTTTTGTATTTAGCACAGGTACATTTTGATAGTCCATGACTCAACTAGATATCCTTAAATCTATTAAGCTTACACCAAAGGCACCTGCTCTGATACCAATTTTTGAACCCTTAGTTAAACTGAGAGGGGGGCGTGAATCAATTTAACACATACATGGAATTTTAAAACTTTTCATTAAAATGTATTAAAACCTTCATTTCATGATCAACATAATATGTGAGCAATCTTAATTTGTGAGCAGAAATTAATAAGCAAATTAGATAATGTACCAACAATATTAATATGTGAGTAGCAAGTATTAAGCAGAATAGATATACCATATCAACACAGAGACATCATGCACATAGACACTAGATATAAGTGGAAACCCATACAGGGAGAAAACCACATCTTATTATTATTGTGATGCAAAGGCAAGCTCCAAATCCCTCTCACCACTGATTTTTTGTAGGCACCAACCTATAGGAGGCTCCTACCTCAATTCTGCAAGCTACAACTTGCAAGGAAGCTGCAACTCCAATATATTTTCTGTAGGCACCAACCTACAAGAGGCTCCAACCTCAGTCAACTACAACTGACATCTATCAAGCTACAACTTGATGTGGAACCACCAACTCCCATCTATTTTTCAGCTTGTTGTAGAAGCACGTACATTTTGATAGTCCATGACTCAACTAGATATCCTTAAATCTATTAAGCTTACACCAAAGGCACCTGCTCTGATACCAATTTTTGAACCCTTAGTTAAACTGAGAGGGGGGCGTGAATCAATTTAACACATACATGGAATTTTAAAACTTTTCATTAAAATGTATTAAAACCTTCATTTCATGATCAACATAATATGTGAGCAATCTTAATTTGTGAGCAGAAATTAATAAGCAAATTAGATAATGTACCAACAATATTAATATGTGAGTAGCAAGTATTAAGCAGAATAGATATACCATATCAACACAGAGACATCATGCACATAGACACTAGATATAAGTGGAAACCCATACAGGGAGAAAACCACATCTTATTATTATTGTGATGCAAAGGCAAGCTCCAAATCCCTCTCACCACTGATTTTTTGTAGGCACCAACCTATAGGAGGCTCCTACCTCAATTCTGCAAGCTACAACTTGCAAGGAAGCTGCAACTCCAATATATTTTCTGTAGGCACCAACCTACAAGAGGCTCCAACCTCAGTCAACTACAACTGACATCTATCAAGCTACAACTTGATGTGGAACCACCAACTCCCATCTATTTTCTGCAGGCTACAACCTATAGGATGCTCCTACCTCAGTCAGCTACAACTGACATCTATCAAGCTACAAATTGATAGGGAAGCTCCAACTTCCTTACTCTTTCAAAAGAAAAACACTTGCTGATTTACCTTGGATATCAGCTTTGTTCTGTACCATCTTCACTGTTGTGCATCAGTATTCATATCTGCCTTATATCATTTCTGCATCTTCTCAGATTCACTATCAGCTCTTCCCTCTTCTCTGCCTCACTGCTTCATTTCCACATTCACTAACTTTTCACAGCATCTTGTTCTACTCCTCCTTCTTCTTATCTTCATTGCCTCAGTTCTAGATTCTCCAACCTCTCTAACCTCTATATGCATATCAAGATGATATCATTTATAGAGATTTCCTTATGACTGTTAGCATTCCTCAGGGAATTTTCAATGGATAGCCATGCCTCTTTGCCTTCTGCCTTCTCATTTCTTTTACCAGCTCATTCAGAAAAATATAACAATATGTACTAATTTCAATATCACAGTGGAATTTTTGTTTTCCTCCAGAGTCTTGCCAATGCATCACAAACAATATAAAGTCAATTAAAAACATTTACATTCACATTTTCAGTTACACACATTAATTTCACTCAGCCCCTTTTCTGGCCTTTGGCTTTGCTGGTTTTGTCTTTTCTGCTGCCATTAGGTAACTACTCTGCATACCTCTGCTGTTTACTGCAATTGTGTGCACCTGTGCATGTCTAACTTCTTTTCCACGTTTAGTCCCAAATTTTTCTTCTTTCTATGCATATAACCATGCATCTCTAACTTTTGGGCCTCAATTTCTCTCAATCTGTGCAATTCAACATTCTACTGTTGATCTTGCAATTTCAATAAACATATCTGGAGGCTTTTTCTTCCAAGGTTATCTTATGGTTATGAACCATGCCTAACAAATTGTATATGCAAGAAATTTGTTCTTTGCATCAATGGCATTAAACCTTATTATAAAATCCATAATGCACCTCCAATGTTCTCTACCTTTTATATTTGATTATGAAATCTTATATGTCGGGACCCACAATTTCGAGCTCTTTGTATCTGTTGATGCGATGAATTAAGCCATGGTTATAAAGCTATTTAAATTCCCCATTAAAAAATGGTATTCAACGTATTAAAAAATATATGTTCCCAACTTCATAAACTTATATGTAAAACTCCTTTCAATCTTCATAGCATTTCATTCCATGTCAAAGTTCCACCTTGGTAAAACTCCAAATGCCCACAACTATAATATGCCCAGTGCACAATTCATTCCATACAAGGTTCGGTTATCATCAACATAATATATTTATCAACATATATTGCGACTCCAATTCAAATGTTATGAACCATTAAAATAAACCTTTGATCACTCCAATGAATAGCCTAGGCCAACACCCATATTTCATCATTCGCGAATATTTAACTTGGAGTATAAAACCATAAAACCAAACATTATAAAATCTTTCCACAACTATATTCCGATCCCATTTAACGTTAGCCCTTAACTATTTACACAACATGCACTTAGGCCCACATATCTGGACTTTTCTTATTCCCCGATGCGATGAATCGCCTCTGAATACTTCTGAGAGCGATAGTTCCGATGTGATTAATCGCAATCGTAACTTTCAATAGTATGTTTTGATGTCCTGCTTTTACTCCGATGCGATTGATGCCTTTGCGATGTATCCGATGTGATTAATCGAAATCACATCCTTCAACAGTTCAGTGCCATGAAAAAAGAGTCTCACTTGCGTATTAAATTTGGTTAATATTCGAATATTAACATAAGATTTCGGGCCCATAGCTTATATATCTGCATACCTACTCATTCATAAGAGGTTCGGATTATCACCAGCATAACATATATATATCAACATGTATTGCATACCCCTTGTGGTATTGTATTCCAACTACAATATATGAACACATAATACAGCCTCCGCTAATGCTAGAACATTATTATAAAACCCACATATTTAACTTACCTCTCCAATGACAATGAGACCAATGCAATGTCCACCGATAAAGTGGATCGAACGATTAATATGTCATCATGCTCCAACCAGATGACCACCACGGTTGATCTTCGCTTTATTAATCCCTTCACAATTTCAATACACAAACACCATTGGATCTCCAGATCGAATGAACCAAATTGATATCGCGTTTTTTCATAGGTCGGACATTAACACTTAAAATTTATGTGATGCAAATGGTTTTCCAATACTGCCTGAGGCCACGTGTGAGGCAAGGACCCTAATCACATTTTTTCACCAAAATTTCTTTACCACCTTTAATTCACGTGATACTGCTGGTATTGAATTCTGAAACCGCCTTCCTAGCGGGCCCCACTCCAACTCAACTCCCAATCTAATGTTTGTCGTTGAGCACGATCCATCGGTTATGACTCAATAACTTGATCGCCATCGCAGTTTTCAGCGATGCGATATGGAATATACAAAAGGGATGATGTGATTGGTTTCTTTGGACTCGATAGAAATATAACTCCGTTCTATAATCGCCTGAAGTCTGGATCTCTGTTTAAACACGATTTCAACCTGATTTTTAGTATATTTTGGGCGTTTTTTCCTACAGAACCAGAATGATACAGTACGCCCCCAATTTTCCTTTTAACACAACAATTTTCTTTAACAAAATGAAATATGTAGGTCATCATCAAGGTAATAAAAAAAAAAATCATTCGATGCCTCCACGGGCCATTCAAGGAATGATACATGTGATCTGTTTCGATAAACAATACATAGTATCGGACTATGTCTCCAAACAAATGTAAATTCAATCACACTCTCTGAGCAATCGCTCCACTCCTCTGTCTATCTGTCTTAATCACATTTGTTGATCTTACTGGTCCAACTACTGTGCTTTACTGCTTCATTCTTTTTTGTTTCCCTTTACTTTATAATAATCCTTTACTTCTTTGTTTTGGATATTCTTTCGCGTGATTCCCTCCTGATCTTTCTGTGTAGTTTAAATGCGCCTATCTCTCCTCAGTTTAGGGTCAGTCCACCTTTAAATCTGCTGCTACAATGCAAATAATCTTTGACTGTATTCTTCTCATGCTCCAAACTCTCTTCAGCCTTTATCAAATATTCTTGAGAAGAAGGCTCTAAGATCCATATTTCAGCCTTTCTGGAATAGTAACTTCGTGTATTTTGCAATAGGGGTTCTTCAAAGTCAGCCTCTAGCTTCTTTTCCATATAACCCTTTTTCAACTTAAACAAGTGCTTTGATTTTTCCTGTCTTCTCCTTTTGTTCTCTCTCTGCTTCTATGCTATCTCCTTTGCAATCAATGACAATATTTCCAACACATTCAACTCGACCTTATTATGGTTGTCCTAAAATTTGTTTGATATAAACATAATTTTATATATGGTTTTTCTTATTTTCAATGACTTTTTTTTATATGAGTTTAATAATATATATTTTTGTTTTGTCTTTTTCTAGGAGAAAAGAGGTCAATGAAAGGATTCCATGTGTTAATGGCTAATGGGCTGTCTTGTGGGTCTCATGTGCTTATTGGGATGCCATGTGGCACACTGTGGGTCTCCCTTTTTCGTGTCGTGACAAACTTTGACTTGCTCTAAGTTTTCCATACGAGCTCGGATAGGAGATCCATTTGCACCATTGGGATCAAGGCAATGAGTACTTCAACCTAAACTTGGTTCAAGAGAATTTTGACCACTTTGAATTTTGACCATTTCTAAGCCATATTGGTCTCCTAAGGGTGTTTAGAGCCACTTGTATCACTTGGTGCCTCAAGAAATTGGAGTATCATCTTCTTTCAAATTCTTCATTTAAAATTTTGGAGGGCGTGAGTGGCATATTTTTGTTCACAAACAAAAATGTCATTTGGAGATTGTAGAATTTTAATGCCTAAAAAAATTTCATGTTTGAATTCTTCTAACATCATATTTCCTATTTAAGGCTAATATTCAACATAAAGGAAAATAATGGGAATTTTACCTTCATGAGTTTTGGTATAGAGAGTTGGCTCATAGCTTTGAAGTCTTATGCAATCTCACTTTGTTGTCTCTCAAGGAGTCTTATGGAGATTGAACTATAATACCATGACAAAGAATGAAAATGTGAAAATACACAAAGATTGGATTTAGAAAATGGAATGGAGCAAACAACTCTTCTCATCATTCAAAATGAGTTAAATAAAATTACATAGGAGGCAAGGAAACAAGCAACAATAAATGACTAGAGAAAGTTGCAACTAAACTCAATTAAACTCAACTAAACTCAAGAGAATCAAAACTAATTATAACAACTAGGCTACAATGAGCTTTCAACACTCTGTAATCTCGTCAAAAATTATTATTAAATCAAGTTTTCCAATTTATATAGTATGCTTTTGCTAACTTAACCTAGGTTGTATAATTTGGCTATTTATTACCTTCTAATAATTGAATTTACAACAACTTGATTGAAAATAGTGTCACTGTAATTGTGCACAATTGATACAACAACTTATCAATTACTGATGTTTGAATTGATATATAGTTGTATTGTTATTTAATCTATATTTTTTTAATTTCATTGTTATGTACATGGAAATTTTTTTTTTACTAATCATTCCCTTCTCCATCCAATGGGCACATGATGATATGTTAGCACTTAAAACTTTATATCAATTATCTAACCTATAATATAATATATTAAAATTTATATTGTAACAACCTATATGATATGAAGTTATGGTTTGTACTTAATGGATCAAGAATATCAACATTATATTTATTATTTACAATCAGAATTAAATTGGAGATTTTGTTATTATTGATGACATAAATGGTCATTAAATTGGAGATTTTCTTAGTTTTGATGACATAAATGTTCATACCCTGTATAAAATAGTTTATTCATCGTGGGACTTGAAAGTTTAATTTCTTGGTCATGTAAATTATTGTTGGAACTTTAGAGTGTTTAATTGATCTAAAAATGGGTTGGATAACTTGTTATGCTTTTCAAGAACTCCCCACTCAGTTAAACAATATAAGATCTAGCTTATTCTTGACTTGTGTGGAAATGAATACTTGAAACATGTGTAATTTTCTTTTAACTGTTTAATTTCTCTAATACCATTTCTTTTTGTTGATATTAAACATGTGCAACAACCATATAATGCATAAAATAAGCATCAATACATAACAAAAAATTTAATAAACGAGTGCACCCGAATATCGTGGGCTACATCTCCTTGAGCCTTTGTCAACTAACTTGGCTCTTTGGGATTAGGATAGAAAATTCTTATACAAGTTACAAACTCAACTCCAATGGTTATCTAAACTGAACCAATGTGTTTAGAATACCATTTGTATCCCTGGAATAGCTGAAATATCTCTAAAGATGAACCCAGGCTCCCTTAGACATGACTCCTTGAGTTGGTGCACTTAAGCTTCCCTGAGCTTATCTTTGAAACTAACTCCCTTAGAATCCATTTTCTATCCCTAAAAACGTTTCTATTGTCTCCATTATATATCAGACCTCCAAAATAGATTGATCATTTGCTGAAAATGAGCTCTGGCTCTCCAATCTAGGCCTCCATCCACTGTTGGCCCTAGGCTACCCAAAACTTCCCTGTGGCTCTTAGACCTCTAGAAGTCTTCAAATGGATTATAAAATCATTTCATTGGATTAAAAATCTCCAAAGTAGTTAGAATAGACTATTCACTTGTATAAATTGGCCATCGGCTGCTTCGGTTATGCCTCCAACACTTGGCAACACCCTTTGGCTCTAGCTTCACTAAAAATTCCTCTGAAGCATCTCGGCCTTGAAACGTCTTCAAAAGCTTCTGTAAACTCCATCAATGGATTCAAAATTCTCATTACAGTTTTAAATTACTATTTTTTTGTTGAGAATGGATATTGGCTGCTCTGGATAGGCCTCATTCTCTTGCTGGCAACTGATGGCCCTTGAGGCCCCTTGAACTTCTTTGAAGCAACTCGGCCTTTAGAAGTCCTATAATAGCTATAAAAACCTCACCATTAGATCCATAATGTATGAAACATCCAAAATTAACTATTGGATTCCTGAATAAGGCCTGTAGCTGCCCTGGCTAGGCCTCAAACTGCTGCGAGCCCCTGATGTCCCTAGTGGCCCCTAGAAATTATCTAGAGATAAATCATGCTTTGAAGTTATCTGATAGCTCTAAAACACTCAAAAATGATTATGTAATGTCTGAGATAGTCAAAATTGACTATTCACATCCTCATAATGGATGAATCTAGCTCAAGATAGAGCCTATTCAATTTTTTTCCAGCGACACCTAAATCAACTCGACCAAATCTGGAGCAACTACACTTAACTGCAGTTAAATTCAACAAATTCCACAAATTTTGGGCGCGCTACAATTTTTCTACCTAAAATACCATTAGCATTAAATTTGACCATTTTGGGTGGCCACATGAACCCCAAACCCCGCGGTCACATAATGATGGAGCGAAAATCGTTGGAACTGTTAGAGTCGGTCTGGTCAGTCCTCCGTTAGAGATCATTTCACTTTCTGCATTTCATTTTTTAGGTGTCTCGCTTGACTCACTTCGTTGCATTCTACTAGGGGCATGCCATTTACTAATGGAAGGGATTGGTTTTCTTGTTTCCCTCATGTTTATACCTGCCGGGCTAGTCAAAATTTCTCTATCATTATCAAATTTCATTTCAGTCATTCATAGTCATATATGCTATTTTGGTCAAAAAGAGTCATCTTCACAGTCTAGGTTTAGTGGTTGGTCTTCAAACATGTCGAATAATGCCCGCGGGCCATGGGGAGGATTTCAATAAGTTCTTAGTTCAAAATTTTTATTATCAAAAGTATTTGAGGACATTTCTTGTTCAAAACTCTGTTTTGAATAAGAAATTGTCGCATTCATTTTGTAATAATCATGTACTTTCCGCCATGGAGATTTCAGAGCAGGCTCTTGTTTTCCTTTGCCAAACATCAATGCCAACATCCCTGCAAAAATCAACCAACAAGACATTAGTCCAAACTCAGAAAAATCAGTGAAAAAGCTTGAAGACAGAAGTTGAATTAAATGATAAAGTGCCAAAATGAAAAACATTACAAAATGGGTTGTGGAGGAAGAAAAAATCAAATCCAACTCTTGTAAGATATTTCTCCAAGTTATATAAACAATTTGTGTCAAGTTATATTCTCAAATTCTCACAGCAAAGTCGAATTTGGAGGTTGAAGAGCAAACTGCGTTTAGAAGGGCTGTGACTGTGCATTATAAGCAGATGCGGTGCATAGAAAGTAGGCGCGGCACATAGAATGCACGCGACGCACTAGGCAAAATTTGACAGTGTTATTTCCTTCTGGCGCAGCGCACCAAACCAACGCGGTGCATTGGGTTTGCGCGTGGCGCGTTGAGCCTGTCAGCTAAAATTCACCACCGTTTTGTGTTTTTTCAAATTCAAACAATCTTTTCGCGCCAAGTGTGTTAAATCCTGCTCAATGATTTTTGGCTATGATATTGTGGTTTAGAAGCAAAAGATATCGGTGTTTAAATGGTGCAAAACTTAACCCTATGTCCACTTCGAAATTTGCTCCATAGGGTTTGAGGAGAGATGATTATCATTTGAAATTGGTGTCAAAACTTGCATTTGCCAAAACACTCTTATGCCATTGTTATGTATGCTTATATCACTGCTATCATTTTTCTCACTGCTATTATCATTGTTATATACCGCAGTCCCATTGTTATACCACTGTTTCACATCCTTCATTTCCTTTTGTTCCCATGTGGTAAAGCTCCAAATTTATCACTTGTTATCCCTTTCCTCCATTGGCAAAATCTTAATTGTCACAGCATTCAAGGATTGTGCCTTAGATTTCAATTACATTTTGTCATTCCACCTATTCCTATTCCCAAAAAATACTCTCCTCACTATCAATGTTTTCCTATATCGCCTGTAAATTGTCCACATCCCTAAATCCCTCAAACAGTGGTTGTCCTCACAGTCAAAGCCCACTTGACAATACTTTTCTCGCTGTGGTTTTTCCCATAGCGCTGTATTACATATGTGACACATTTGGCATACTCCAAACTCTTGTTTTCATCATAACCATATCAGTATATATTTGTCAAACATCTTGATTTCAGTGCCATGTCAGAGACAGATTCACCGTATGAGCAGGGGTATGAGCAGGACAGTGATTCCACAGCTAAGAAAAATGTGCAGAGGAGGTCACATAAAAGTGGTAGGCATGTCAGGGAAGAGCCCACTTCTTTGGCACAATTATAGGAATGCCCGCTTGCAATGGATTGTTTTCGGAAACAATCATGTTTCCAATACTGTGAGATGATTTCCCAAACTCAACATCATCATGAGCTAGCCCGCCTATTTTTTCTACATTTGCATGACGGCCATGTAAACCTTGTTGGAGTAAACTTCATCTTGCCACCACTAGCTATTGCTCAGGCCATCGGGATACCAAACTTAGGAGAGGAATGGAATAAGAGACATCAGCTAGAGAAATCCTATTATGAGCCATACATCAAACTCGAGTATATGAGGCAGCTTAGTAGGGTGTTCCCGTTCCAGTTTCTGAAAGAAGAGTATACACCATTGATGAAGCTTATCATCAGGTATTTTAGCTGTGAGGGCAGATTTTCACGCTTGTATGCATACCATATCCGACTGCTGATGCATTTCACGAGGGTACGTATGATGAGTATTCCATTTTTCATGTGCCGCAACATAGAGCGGATGACGTTCCTAGTGCAGAAGAAGACCCTAGCACAACAGCATAATAGTATCTACCATTACACGCTCATCAAAATCATGGTGGTACATCAGTTAGCACAGCAGGGCATTGCATAGGAGGAGTTTATTTCTCATGATTTCTTTACAGCCCCTCAGCCTCCTCCCGATATTTTTCATGAACATGGTGAGTCTTCACACCATCCGGAGGGTCCTGAGATAGAGCATTGCAGTGTCCCGATGTGTGTCACATATCAGAGAGGCGCCAGAGCCTTGTTTGCAGCGTCACGATGAGTACTATCTCCACCCGGGGTGGAAGGGGTCTTGTTATCTTCATCAGTAGCGCGAGTATTATCTCCACATGGCGTGGAAGGGGTCTCGCCTTCTACATCACAGGTACATTCACAGGTTCAGGACAGAGGCAAGAGGCCGATGCATGACGAGGGCCCTTCAGGAGGTCGAGACACTGAGTTTGTTTTGATTGATGTTGATGCGAGCTCTCCTAGCTCGAAGATGAGGGAGACCATCCAGGAGCAGAAAGCAGAGATTGAGAGCTTGAATGTTGAATTTTAGAGAGGTCAGTGGGTGATCAACTACTTGGAGCAGCACAATAAACAACTGGAGGACCAGCACACACTTGTAGAGCTGCGGCAAATCCCTGAAGACCGAGAGTTGGCCCGGAAGAGACATGGTGACATGACACCATTTGAGCGGAAAATTTGGCTTGAGAAAGTCAATAGACATCTGGAGAAGTTGTTGGCAAAGGCCAATAGGGACAAAAACATGTTCCGAAACATGAAACATCACTATTGGGCCCGCACACACGTGTGCAAAGTTAGAATGAAGATCCTGAAGGCAAGGTTGAGAAGAGCACTAAAACGGCGAAAAGGGCCTGATCCGCTTCAGATCTTGGCCGAAGCTTCGCTGGCTGAGCATGAGACATGATAGAGGACCTTCTCTCCGAGTTTCAGCAAATTTGGAGAATTTTTTGTCATTTTGAAATTTTTGGGTTGCAAAATAGATTTTTCTGCTCTACGCGTCGCGTCACCCGACGCGCGCTTACGTTTGGAACATCTCCTGGAGGAAAAATTGATATTTTTGGGTTTTTTATGGAAATTTATGCATGCTCAGGAATGGCCAAGACATTTCATCAAGTTCTGGCTTGTCTTAAGGTCCACAAACACCATGAAAACCACCTTTCTGCCACCTTTTGCACCAGCAGGAAGTACTCTTGCGAGATTGCTGTTTTGGAGGGGCAAATGAGCTCCAAATTGAAAAATGCCACTTTGGTTGGATAGAAAACATCCAGGGCTTTCCAACGAGCTATTATGAGCTCAATTTGGACTCTGAGAAGTGCCCCAAAAATAGGTTCAAAGTAGCATGATGCATAGAGCTTTGGAGCGCGACGCATAGAGGATTTTGGCCTATTTTTCACCTTCCAGCTCATAAATTCGGCCAGTTTTCACTAGTTTCACCTTTTGATGTAATAATTGATCTATCTTGATGTAACTTGAGGTCTATGATGTAATTTTGGCTTATTTTTACTTGTTCTAGAGGATTCATTCACAAAATAGTGAAAATTAAATGAATGGATCAGTTTCCCTCCTTTTAGAGGCAAGTTGTTTAGATGCCTAGATTTCAGTTCCATGTTTAGAATTGGTTCAAACTGCTCCTAGAAGGAGGAGCTCAACCCTTAGAGGCTAGGGAATGGGTTGGAATTGTCTATATCTTGTAGATTTTTAGTCAGTAGTAAGGGTTGGACTCTTGGGAAAAGTTTGGCACATCATTGTACATCCATTTTCAGTTTTTGGCAAAGGAAAGACCAGAGTTTTGCAACACTTGTTGGGATTCTTGTGGCTTATGAGTTTTGATGATGTTTTCTTCTCATGTATTGTAAGTTTCATTAATGTTATATGTATGCCATATTCCTTCTCTTTGCTTCTGAATTAAACAAATGAGTAATTGAGGTAGAATTCACAAGTTTGCTGGTGCTCTGCCTTAGACTTTTGTTTAGTTTTATATGTTTTTCTTCAGTTTGAAGAGGATACTTTCACCTTCTTTCCATCTTCAGTGCCTCAACAGTCTTTTCCATCCATTCCATTGATCTAAGACATCAAAGCCGCTGCCTACCTCACCCCAACTTGAACTCTGCAAGAGCTGGCCTTCATCCCCAAGCCCAAAATTGCCTTCTCCCTTCTTCCAACAAAAACTAAAAAATTCAAATCAAACCTTCCTATTTATTTACTAGCCTAAAATCAGTATCAATATTTATTTTGAGTCATTCTCAGACCCTATTTCTTATTTTGACTGAGTGTGACCCGGATAGAGCCCTCTCCTATCCTAGTAGGGCTAGCTATGAGGCTGAGCTTGGTTTGATGTGGCCTTGAACCTCTCCTTCCTCTAGCCTGAGGCAGATTCCAGTGCTAACATAGTGGCGACCATACTAGGGAAAAATTGGTTTGCTTGTTAGTGTTATTTGTTTCATGAGCTACAGACGGAGCCTGAAGTCACACCAGGTAGCCTTCGAAATGCTTTTGCTTTGCATTAGCGGAAGTAGATGAATGCTGCTTCAGTCCATCTCTGGTCTAGCTTGTGAGCGTGACACTTGACTTGTGAATTGCCCTAGTACATGTATCAAGTTCAGATCTGATGGTTGATGGTGAACAACGATCAGACACCACAAGGCTGAAATCATTCACCTGGCGACTTCATTCACTGAACAATCCAGAAATCGATGCTTCATGGTGACTTCACTGTTGGCCGATTAGTAGCTTTAAGATTGTCAAGATGGACCATATTGCAAGAAGATATGCTCCCATGAGCCGAGATCACATCCCAGGTTTTCCTAATAAAATGCCCAAGGTGGATTGGCTTCAGAATTTGCTTATATTCAGAAATGTGGAAGGTAATGACGCTGCTCTTCATATGGTGAAATTTCACATTCATGTGCACAAATTAAAGATCCATTTCCTAAAGACTGTTTGATGAAGATGTTTATGGCTACTCTGGAAGACCAAGCCCGATCTTGGTATGAAAGTTTGGCACACATTGTACATCCATTTTTCAGTTTTTGGCAAAGGAAAGACCTGAGTTTTGCAACACTTGTTGGGATTCTTGTGGCTTCTGAGTTTTGATGATATTTTCTTCTCATGTATTGTAAGTTTCATTAATGTTATATGTATGCCATATTCCTTCTCTTTTCTTTCTAAATTAAACAAATGAGTAATTGAGGTAGAATTCACAAGTTTGCTGGTGCTCTGCCTTAGACTTTTGTTTAGTTTTATATGTTTTTCTTCAGTTTGAAGAGGATATCTGTACCTTCTTTCCCTCTTCAGCGCCTCAACAGTCTTTTCTATCCATTTCATTGATCTAAGACATCAAAGTCGCTGCCTACCTCTCCCCAACTTGAAAATCTGCAAGAACTGGCCTTCATCCGCACGCCCGAAATTGCCTTTTCCCTTCTTCCAACAAAAAACCCAAAAATCCAAATCAAAACCTTTTCCTATCTATTTACTAGCCTAAAATCAGTTCCCATTTTAAGTCATCTCGCACCCTATTGCTCATTTTATCGAGATTGACTAGAGAGAGCCCTCTCCTGTCCTTGTAGGGCTAGCTACGAGGCTGAGCTTGGTTTGATGTGGCCTTGAACCTCGCCTTCCTTTAGCCTAAGGCAGATTCCAGCGCTAATAGGAACTAACCTTAACCACCAACTTAAACTTTGCGGATGACCATCCATGTGACAACACTTAATGTCAAAATTCAGAACCATCAAAGGTTGGTTTTGGCTCTTTATTTTTGGGCTAAGGCCACATGCGGAGGGGCTGACCCCTTCGGACCACCAAATGCCAACATGCTAAACTTTAAATAAATCTTGCATACCAATAGGTTAAGAACCAAATGGTAGAGGAGTCGGTAAACTCATGCATGTGCAGGCAAGAGGTCTTTTCGTCGACTCTTGGCGACCCAAACCAAATTTTTTTCCACCAAACCTAGGCCATGTGACAACCTCTGGGCCTGTGATGTGGCGGCCGATAATTGGCCCTTCAAAACCTTCAAGGAATAATTGTGTGACACTTGTCAAAATACTACTAGCCTGGAAGGAATATTTCAGGGAATATTTTGAGGAATATTCTAGGAATATTCCATGGAATATTATTTTTTTTAATTTCCAAAACCCAGTTAAACTTGGTCAAAAGCCAAAAATTACAGTTTGCTAGAATTTTAAAATCGTGATAACTTCTTCATACTGTGTCATTTTTCGAACCATTCGTGGCGTCAAAATCATGAAGACGAGATCTATTAGGTCGCTCAGGTTCTACACAGTTTCAAACAGTTTGAAATTTGAGCTATCACTTAGGTCCTTGATCCAAATCTGATCACACCTCCCCATTGGGAATCTTTTGGACCCCAAAAGACTAATTATCTTATATGTTCAGTAGATGAGAGTAAAACATCCTCACTTTTTCAGCCTCCATACACTATGCCTTGCTTGGATCAATGCCTTTGAACCCAACTCGAAGGTAGTCAACGCTTCCCTTCTTAAATTCTTTTGTCCTCCTGTGAAGAATTGTCTTCCTTGAACTCACTCAGAACTTTCTGGTGAGAAATTTATAGAAGGTATCTGAACATCATGTCCTTGATCATCAATCTAAGCTAGCTCAAAAAAACGTGAGATTACAACAGAAAACATGCATACATAACTGAAATTTGTATATGTACAAATGAATGTATGTCTTACTATATTAAGAAGTCAAACCACTTCTTACCAAGCCAATTCCATGGCAATTTTTGCTGCTGAAAACCTTCTTCATGTGAAACATCTTTTTTCACATCAATGATGGAATATTTGGTTCCACTTTCGCCAGTCTTTCTATCCTCTTGCTTCAAATGCTTGGGATGATTAGTTGGAAGCAATGTCCAATATTAGGAAATAACATGTCCCTTCCTCTCGCAATGTGTGCAATTCATTTTGCAAGTTGCCTTTGCTTCAACTGTTTCCTGTATGCCTTCATCCTGTTCCAGCATTTTGAAACTTCATGGTTACAGAGACCACAATAGGAACAACAACTCTTTCTTCCATTCAAGCATTCATATTTGACATGCTTATCAGAAACATAGTCAACTTGACTATGGGAAGAACTATACCTCAAATTTTTCTTTGCATGCCCATCGCTTTTGCCTTCTAGATGAGATGAACTTGTAGAGGCTCCAACTTTCTCTTGAAGACTAAAATCATTGTTCATGTCTTGATAGATGTCTGAACTCTAATTTTCACCATAAGTTGCATGTATACACACATCTTGCTGCAACATAGGCTTTAAACAATGGCAATCAACTTGAAAAAGAACTTGACATGTTTGTGGTTTATAACTTGGAACAAAAGTTGTTTTTGAAGTTGCCTCAAATGCCTTCATGGCAGTAGAGTTTTCGCCATAAGATTGAACATAGCCTAGACCAAACTTCTTAGACCTCTCCTCAACCAAAATAGGATCAATCATGCCTTGTGCATGTTTGCCTAAACCATTACCTTTATAGCCCATTTTTAACATTAACTTGGACCGTATACCTCTAGTGTGCTTTTCAAATGAACCTACACATCTTCCTAAAGAGGAAATTGAAGACAAATTTTAGTGATTTACCTCTGCTTCACGCACGTGTTTGGTTAGAGTCTCTTGGGCTTGATGGAGTTGCATCTCCATCTCATGCATTCTTTGAATAATTCCTTCTTTCTCTTTCTTCATAGCAACCAATTGCTCACAAAGTCTAGTGCTTTCCTTTCTATCTTCAAAAAAAAAATTCACCCTATCCTTCATGATGTAGAAGTCTTGCTTTGTGTCTTCATCAAAGAATCTTCTGAAGGAGGAGGATTTCAAAACCTCACTTGAAGAAGTTTTCATATTATGAAAATGAACTAAATAACTTCAACAAAATTCACAAAGCTTTCAAAAAAAATTGACAAAGCTTATGAAACAAATGGCTGTAGAGTCAAGCTCTTCTTCAAGAAGCCTTTTGCAAACAAACCCTCTTGTGCTTCAATAGTTTCCTTGAGGTCCTTTGGGTATGGAAAATTCCTTCATCCCTTGTTCCTTCTTGTCCTCTTTTGGAATTAGCTAACAATAGCTTTCTCTTCACCTATATCAAACTTAAACTTGTAAGCAACAATCAATTTGCAAACAGTCAAATTCTTTGCACTGTTTAAACACCTTTCAAGTCAACCAAGTAACTTAGTGCTCTGTTAAGCAAGAAACTATGCTCCGATACCATCCTGATCCAAAAATGGATTGGATAACTTGTTATGCTTTTCAAGAACCTCCCATTCAGTTAAACAATATAATATCTAGCTTATTCTTGACTTGTGCGAAAATGAATACTTGAAATAGGTGTAATTGTTTTTAATTGTTTAAGTGCTTTAATACAATTTGTTTTTGTTGATATTGAACATGTGAAAAAACCATATAATGCAGCAAATAATCATCAACACATAACAACAAATTTAATAAAGGAGTTCACCCGAATATCGTGGGCTACGTCTCCTTGAGCCTTTGTCAACTGACTTGGCTCTTTGGAATTAGGATGGAAAACTCTTTTACAAGTTACAAAATCAACTCCAATGGTTATCTGAACTTAACCAATGGGTTTATAATACCATTTATATCCCTGTAATGGCTGAAATCTCTCTGAAGATGAACCTAGGCTCCCTTAGACTTCACTCCTTGAGTTGGTGCCCTTAAGCTTCCATGAGTTTATATTTGGCACTAACTCCCTCAAAATCCATTTTCTATCCCTAAAACCTTTTATAATATCTCCAACATATATCTTTCTCCAAAATATACTGATCATTTTCTCAAAATGAGCTCTAGCTTCCCAATCTAGGCCTCCATCCACTTTTGGCCCTGGGCTGCCCAAAAATTCCCTACGGCTCTTCGAACTTTAGAAGTCTTCAAATGGATTTGAAAATAATTTTGTTGGATTTAAAATTTCCAAAATAGTCAGAATAGACTATTCACTTTCAGAAATTGGCCTCCAACCGCTCTGGTTACGCCTCCAACACCTAGTAGCACCCCTCGGCTCTCAGTTCACTGAAAACTTCTCTGAAGCATCTCGGCCTTCAAAATTCTTCAAAATGTTTTGAAAAATCCATCAATGGATTCATAATTCTCATTACAGTGATAAATGACTATTTTGTTGCTGATAATGGATACTGGTTGCTCTAGATACGCCTCATTCTCCTACTAGCAATTAATGGCCCTAGTGGCCCCTCGAAATTATATGAAGAAACTAAGCCTTTAGAAGTCCTCTAATAGCTCTGAAAAACTCACCATTAGATCCATAATGTCTGAATGATCTAAAATTGTCTATTGGATCCCTTAATAAGGCCTCTAGCTGCCCTGGCTAGGCCTCAAACTGTTGTTGGCCCCTGATGGCCCTGGTGGCCTTTAGAATTTCTCTAAAGCTAATTCATGTTCATAAGTCCTCTGATGGATCTGTAACCATCACGAATGAGTGTGTAATGTCTGAGATAGTTTAAATTGACTATTCTCGCCTTCAGAATGGACGAATCTAGCTCAAGATAGAGCCTATTGAATTTTTGTCTAGTGACACCTAAATCAGCTCCACCAAATCTGGAGCAACTACACTTAACTGTAGCTAAATTCTCCAAACTCCCCAAATTTGGGGCGCGCTCCAATTTTTTTCCCTAAAAGAAAGTTAGTATTAAATTTGACCGTTTTGGGTGGCCACATGGAACCCAAACCCCACGTTCATGTAACAGTGGAGCGAAAACCATTGGAACTAACCTTAATCATCATCTTAAACTTTGCGGATGACCATCCATGTGACACCACTTAACATCGAAATCCAAAACCATCGGAGGTTGGTTTTTTCCCTTGGTTTTGGGGCTAAGGCCACATGCAGAGGCGCTGGCCCCTCTAGACCACCAAATGAAAATGAGCTAAACTTTAAATATAATGCGCATACCAATAGGTTAAGAACCAAATGGTAGAGGAGACAGTAAACTCGTGCACGTGAAGGCGAGAGGTCTCGGGGTTGACTCCCTGCGACCCAAACCAAATTTTGTTCCACCAAGCCTGGGCCACGTGGAGGACTCTGGGCCACGTGGCAGCCTCTGGGCCTACCACATGGAAGCCTCCAGGCCTGCCATGTGGCAACCTATGATTTCCCCTTCAAAACCTTTGACCAATAATTGTGTGACACTTGTCCAAATATTACTGGCCCAGAAGGAATATTTTAGGGAATATTCTAATGAATATTCTAGGAATATTCTAGGAATATTCCCTAAAATATTCCTTCTGAGCCAGTAATATTTGGACAAGTGTCACACAATTATTTTTCGAAGGTTGAATATTCTTTTTTTTTTTGAATGTCCAAAACCCAGTCAAACTTGGTCAAAAGTCAAAAATTGCAGTTTACTAGACTTTTCAAATCGCGGTAACTTCTTCATACGGTGTCATTTTTTCAAACTGTTCGTGGCGCCGGAATTAGGAAGAAAATTTGATCATTAATCGTTATGGCTCAACTTTGTGCAAAAGGTACATTATAGAATATTTTTATATCAACCTACATGTCGATTTAGGTTTGTAATTATTTTAATAATGTAAACCGACTTGATAATGTTCACTATCACATATATAGAAAACAAAGGATTAAGTTACTTCCCAAACAATATAATGTATGATGATTCCTGAGTTGTAATAAGCCCATTCTTGAGAATTTTGTCTATAGATGTGTATCTATTTCAGCTCTTGGAAATGGGCTTGTAGAATTTAAACTTTTTTTATTGAACTAATAAATAATATTTAATGTCAACCAAATATTCTAAGATACGCCATTATAAGAAATGAAATTAAAATTCTTTGAATTGTTCTCAGTTTCAAAACAAAAAATAACCAACTAAATTTAAATTTTTTTTTTTTTTTTTCCATGTGTTGACATGATTGGAGACATTTCCACCTATTCAGCCCAATTGGAGCCACCACTTCCATTATCTTTTCTTCCATTGTATTTTGTGGGTTCCCAAGGGTTTAGATTTAATTTCTCTTGCATTTAATTAATTCTCTATTAGACTATGGATTCGCTTTTTGTTTTCTATGCAATGAATGGTGTTTCATTTGTGCTTCCCAACACATCGATGTAGCTTGAAGATAAATACAACATCAACGGAGTATACACCTCATTGTCCTGACCGTGGATTTTTTCTTTGAATACCGCGTGTTCATTGAGATTTTGTTCCTGAAGTATTAAAACACTATCTTTGGATGGCTATTCTGTGTTTGTAGTGGGGCAAGTTCTAATTTCCAATGCATGAAGTTTTAGTGATGAAATTTTATTCTCTTCAAAATGTTTCATTGGATTTATGGTTTCGGTTAAGCTAGGGTTGTGATATTGCTCTCCAAAATAAAAAATTTATAGACATGTTTGGATTAATTGATTCTATTTTCATTTCTAGTAGTTCAGAATGAATACAATCTCTTTGATGATTTTGACAAATTTATGAAACCAGAGAGAAGAAAAAAACTAAAATTTATGAGAACACAACACATCAATGTTTCATTGAGGGGAGCTCTAGATATACAATGATTCCATAGTTATAACTCACGTAACTATTCTTATAACTAACTTCTAAACTAAGATTAATATTTAACACCCCCCCTTAATATTGAGACCTACATTATTTTAATACCCAACTTATGACATTGAAATTCAAAATTAAATTTTGCTATCGGTTTGGTGAAGACATCCGCTAAGTGTTCCTTGGATTCACAATATCCGAGAACAATATCACCATTCACGGATGAAGTGAAAATGAGTGTCGATATTTTTTCTTTTTTTATGAAAGAAATGTTTCTTCGACAAGGAAATAGCGGAAGTGTTGTCACAAAAGTTTGAAATAGATTCATTTTATGTATATTTGAAGTCAGAGATAAGTCTCTTCAGCCACACTCCTTGACATGATGCAGAATTCGCTGCAATGTACTCGACCTATCTTCAAGATAACACAACTATGGGATGATTTTTCGATGACCATGAAATCAAATTCCTTCTAATTTGAAAAGCATATCCAGAAGTGCTTTTCTGATCAGCAATACATCCTGCATAATCACTGTCTCTATAACCAACAAGCTTACTGTTACTAGAGGTTGTATACCACATACCATAAGTAGTTATTCATGCAATGTATCTTAACACCATTTTACGAGCTTTCCAATGACAGTATTTAGGAGATTCGATAAACCTAGAAATATAACTAACTTCAAATACTGTATCATATCTAGGAGTAGTTAGGTACATAATATTACCAGCAATTTTCTTATACAAAATCGAATTAAAAACAATACCTACATCATCTTTACTTAACTTTGTACCAACCTCAATAGGGGTATCCACTCATTTAGACCTATCCATATTAAAAAATTTCAAAATAGCAGTAGGATAATTATGTTGACCCATAAAAATACCATCGTGTGTTTGTTTCACCTCAATACCTAAGATTTATCTGACCAATCCAAGCTCTGTCATTTTAAATTCATTTTCATTGCAGTTTTAAATTCATTTATCTACATGTTACATGTATACATTTTGTCATCAACATAAAGACATAGTATCAATATATTACCTTGATGATCATTCTTGATATACAAAGTGGGTTCTTGGTCACTGCTTCTGAAACCATTATTTAGCAAGTAATGGTTTATTTGGTTGTAGCAAGCTCTTGGAGCTTGCTTCAAGCCATACAATGCTTTCTTCAACCTGTACACTTTATGTTCTTCATTTTTTATTTCAAAACAAGGTGGAATATCAGCATACACTTCTTCATTCAAAACACCATTCAAAAAAGCACACTTTACATTCATTTGGTAAACTAACCACTTGTTTTTTGGTGCAATAGCTAATGCAAATTGAACAGTATCAATTCTTTCTATAGGTGCAAATGTTTCACCATAATCTATGCCAAGTTGTTGTGAAAAACCTTTGACAAGTAATCTTGTTTTGTGTTTATCAACTTCAAACCTCTCATTTAACTTAGTTTTATAAACTCATTTGACATCTATAGATTTTTTATCATTAGGTAGATCCACCAAATCCCAAGTTTCATTTATTTAATTATCATCAATTTAAATATTTATTGCATCTACCCATTCCTTTTGTTTTATATCCTATTCAAAAGAAGTAGGTTGAAATGGGAGAAATGAAAAATTTACAACATCATCAACGTCGTCTTGTGCATAAATATCACTTAACATTCTCATCTTTGGATTATCAGAACTAGATCCACTTAAATATGTTGAACTAATACTATTTTTTTCTTGAACCCATAATCTTGGAGGGCTTGTTATAGGTGCTTAATGTTGATGTTCGTCTAACATAATAAAAGGATTAGGACAAGTATTCTTCTCCATTTCATTCCAAGATATGTCTTCAATAAATTTCACATCTCGACTTATGACAAACTTCTTAGTAACAAGATTAAATAATATGTATGCTTTATATTGGTCACTATGTCTTATAAATATATACTTTTCGTTTATATCATCAACCTTATTTCTTAATTTTTATGGAACATGAGTGAAATCAATACAACCAAATACTTGAAAGTGTGAAACAATTACCTTTTGTCCACTCCATGCTTCTTTAGGTACAATAATTTGAACACTGGAAGTTGGTGATCTATTCAAAATATATATCGAACATGCATCTTCTTTAGCCCATAAATATTTAGGAAAATTTTGTGTTTTCAACAAATTTCGAGCCATATTCATAATTTTCTGATTATTTCTTTCTGGGACTTTGTTTTGTTGTGGAGTGTAACTGGTTGTTGTGTGTTTTTTAATACTTTTTGTTTACAAAAATCAATGAATTCGTTAGATTCATAATCATCTCCTTTATCAAACCTGAGAAATTTAATAAACTTGCCACTCTATTTTTCAGTCTCAGATTTGAACTGCTTGAACTTGGAAAATGTTTCAAATTTTTATTCTATAAAATACACCCAAATATTGCTGCTAAAATCATCAATAAATGTAAGAAGATAAAAATTGTCACCTACTGATTGTGCTTGCATAGGACTACACAAATATGTATGCATTAATTCTAGTTGCTCTTTGGCTCTATACGAGGTTGATGAAAAACTATCGCACTTATGTGCATTATACAACTTGTAAAAGAAGAGATATGGTCAAACAAGGTAGGAAAATATTTCACCAGAGAATTTATTTGCAATAGAATTATACTTTTTGTTATCACCAAAAAAATGAAGCATCATTTGAAAAAGTTATATAGGTTAATGTGTCAAAGGTTAGGTTGTAGGATTCATTTTCTATCTACTTAGTCAAGGAAAATTTTAAATTTTTCTTGTTTGAGCTTACCTTAAGGTCAAAACCCACTCACTTTCAAATTCCCTCATGTCACATCACTCATAATTTTCTGACAGATTTCAATTCCCAAGATTTTTGTACTGAAATAGACGTTTTAGCCAAGAAACCACAGTTTCGTAACGAAATACACTGAGAAATGTCACTTTTTGCTACAAAAATATTGATAATTTCATAGCGAAAAGACCTAGATTTACACTAAACATGCTACAAAAGCGTGGCTTCCTGTTTCTTCTCAGATTAGCTGTTAGGTGTCAGAATATCATTGGGAAAGGGTAAGTTATATACCATTCATGTCATTGAGGGATAAGATCAAGGTACATGGTCAAATCTGAAATCATAATCACCACTTTAAGCGTGTATGAGTCATCATTGTGTTATGAGTGGACATCAAACTTCAAAATATTTCCTAATTCAGTCATTTCTCATTCTTCATTCCTTCTTTGCGTGATATCAAGCTCTGGAGAGCTATTGCATTGAGCCAAAGTTGTGCCTCGTGTTTTCAAAGGTTTATAAAGATCACTGATCAAGCGAGGCTGAGAACTATCAAGCGAGGCTGAAAACTATCAAGCGAGGCTGAGAAGGAATTAAAGAAACCATGGCAGAAAAATAAGGACAAATAAGGGTGGATAATGTCTGAGATATGAACTATGAATCTGATCAATAAATACCCAACAACTGTAGAAGTCTTCATAAGGACAAGTTGCTTACAATTTTTTGAAAGATTACAAGGCTTCCATGTACAGGTTTCTAAAGAATTTTCTTTAAACTTCAGTGGAACAACTATCAAAGTGGGGATGCTTAGTATTTCCATTACACCAGAGGTCATCGCAGCAACTACAGGGATTCGAAGGGGACAAGAGAAGTGGTTCAAAGGTTTCCAGTTCAGCATGGAGCAGTGCAAATATTTTATGAAACCTGAAAACAATGAAATGGACCTCGCTAATGCTATTCCAAGGAGCTGCATGAAAGATAACTACTCAAAATTGTTGCTCATCATCCAAAAGTATTTTACTTGTGAAGGAAGAAATCATAAAGTCTACTCATACCATTTCAAACTACTCCTTCACATTACTGGAAAGATATCTCTTGATCTGTCTTTCTATTTACATAGAAGTTTATCAAAAATGGTAGATAAGGTCCAAGAAAAATCTGAAGGTAGTGAGACTTCATTGTTTCATCATGGTTTAATTAAACTCCTGGTTTTAGATGAGCTCCAAAGACTAGGCAGAGACTGGTCTTCATTTTTTTTTGTTAGTGGTTTTGAGTTGGATGCTCTTAATCCTTCAATAACTCCTAAACCTAGAAGAATTCCATCATCCTTAGTAGCAAAACAAAGTGAACCATTTGTGGCAGAACCAACTGAACCAGAAAGAGTATAACCAAGTGAACCAATCATTATGGAAACAGAGCAATTACAGAGTTTTGATACACCAAATGTCCCACCTGCAAAACAAAAATCAAAAGTGGTCAAACCTGCAAAACAAAAACAATCTATGAGTAAAAAAGGAACCAAAAGGATGACAAGGAGCCAAACAGTGGGATTAGAAGACAAAACATTGGTTTTAGAAGATAGAGCAGTAGCTAAAGGAAATATACAAGACACAGTACATGCCATTGACATAGAAAAGAATGTTATAGTCCAGGCTGAGGAGATAGAGGAAGGTGGGCAGAAACTAAAGAAATCCAAATCTGCAAAGAAAGTATAATTTGAAAGAGAAGATGCATGTTTTAAGTTCCAAGCAAGAAAGCCTATGACAAGGCATGATAGAAATTTATTAGAGAGCATTAAAGAGGTTCATCCACCTACTATCATAGTCCAGCCACCACAAGACATCATTGATATTTCATCACCTACAGAGTAAGACATAGTTAGCAAATCAAAGAAAGGAAAAGATAAAGTAACGGAAAAAATAGAGCTTGAACTCCTTGAGCAACAGTTGAAGTTGGCCAACCATGAAATTTCTGTTATGAAGAAAGAAGTAAGGAAACACAATCTACAGAAGGTTCAGTTTGAAAATATGAAGGAAATTTGGGAAGAGCAAGTTGACAGTGTTTCCAAGACCCTAGATAATACACCACAGTTTATCAAATGGACCATTCCATTGAAGAAAGAGGTCAAACATGTTGGGAGAATGAACATACATTTGAAATCCACTGACAAAAAGTTGAAATATCGGGTTAAAGACCTCTAGGAACAGCTTGAACTAATCCATGAGGAGTTGGAGATAAAAGTCCTTAAAATGACAGTAGTTGAGGAGCCAATTTCTCAACTCATCATCAACGAGGAAGAAACACCTCAAGAATCATAGTGTGAGATGGTTTATGATTTTGAAGGCTAATGGCATGTTAGAAATAAGGTTTTTTCACATAAAAGTTATATTTTTGAAGCTACACAAAATTCTGGAATTTTGACTATTTTCAGCAGTTTCGTAGTGTTCCTGGGCTTGAAGAACAGGAAAATGCTATGAAACTACTATAGCTTTCCTTTTTGCTTTTGGAACCGGTTTTTGGAGCTCCCAAGAGATGAAAATTGTATGAAATATGTATTAAGGCATAATGAACATCATGCAGGAGGAAAGAACCATAAATATTTATGGCAAAAGGCATTTTTGTAACACTACGTAAGTATGCTATGAAACTGTCATACTTTTGTAGCATACTATTTTGAAGCTATATGAGTAGGGTTTTGTGAACTTTTGGATAGCCAGGCACTTTCTAAGGTTCAAGGGATCTTGCTAGCAGTCATCCAAGACTTAAAGAGCACGTGATGAAGCCAACTCATCAGCTAGACACTTCATTGAAGATAAGGACCAGTTTGCCTAAAAAACAGGGTTTGTTTCCAGTTTTAGAGGAGGTCAATTAAGATGTCATGTAGTGATGAGTGCCATCACACCCTATTCGAACATCTGAAGGAATAATTGTCAAAGATGTAATTGTTTTTAGGAGATAAGGTTGTTAGTGTAATAATGAACAATTTGAGCCCTATTAGGAAAAGGACTCCATGAATCTATCGAGGAGGCAGATCATCTCATGATGTAACAAGTCTATTAAAGGGTAGAAATTTGAATTTGTCAAGGGTTGGAGATTTCTTGGAAATACTGCAGCTTTATGTAAATTCATTGTTTTCAGTAATACAGAAACTTGTTTCTTGACCAATTCGATATTCTGAATGAGTTTTTAGTGCCTATCTTATCTATATCTTTTATGTGTACTATTTGTAGTGGTTTTCATATTTAGTACTTAGAATTCATTCATGTAATGCTCTGACTTCCTTTATAGATGAATTGACTGTGTGATTTCCTATTTCATGTGTGTGTACTTCTACTAAAAACTCTTACCTATCTCAACTTCCATCTCAATTGAACTTACTACTAAATCACTGAAATTGTTGACTCCATAAGCGCAATGCTTGTAGACTGATACTATTTTCAAGCTATACACATCACAAACAAGTTTTTTTCCAAGTAGAGTTAGCCATCTAAATACATCTTTATTCAATATCATTAATCCTTTGAGAGAGCCCTCTCAAACTGAAGAGGCCAAACTTCAATCACAAGATTGGTTCGAAATAGTTACATGAAATTGTTTGGTTAGCAGCCTATCAAGTGCAATTTTGTGATAACACTTTTAATAGGTAAATGACCATATCGTAAATGCCACAAGTGAGTGTAATTAGGCACTGAAACATTATGTGCATAAAACTTCTCACTTTTAATTTTTAATTGATACAACCTATTCTTTGTCACAAGAATATTTGCAACAAAGAGACTTATGTTGATCAAAAATCGTGCAAGTAGTGTTGTGAAATCTAGCATCATAACCATATGCATCTAACTGACCAACACTCAACAAATTATGCTTGAAATTAGGTACATATTAAACATCATAGATACTCTTCACCACGTTTTGTTTGGTTAAGAGATGCACAACACCCTTTCATGAAGCTATGAACTGATGATCACCACCCAAACCAATAGAGGAACTGAAAGAAATATCAAGATATGAAAAAAAATCACTATGATCATTCATATGATTACTACATATTTTGTCTACCAACCAAACATCCTTATTAGGTACTTTCACACTCTCTTGGCATGCTAGAAATATAGCATCCAATGTTTCACATTCAATGGTTGTGACATTGGTTTTGTTTTTACTTAAAACAAACAATAATTTTCAACATTCAGCCTTATAATGGCCATATTGTTTGCAATAGTGACATTTAATTTTTGATTTATCTATCCACCTATGACCATGACTAGTTTGAGAATGATCTAAATGTGTTTGAGTTACATGTGATCTATCATGACTAAGATTTCCCTCTTCCTTTTCCTCTCCTGCCACGAAAACCTCTCTCTCTTTCTCTATACATAGAAACTTTAGATTTGAATGCATGCTATAAAATACTGGCATCTAAATTAATTCTTGCTTCATGAGCCAATAAAGATCATGTTATTCTTCCACAGACAATTTTGTTAATTATATCGTCTCAATAACAATAACTATCATGTCAATTTTTTTGGGCAAACATCGAAGAACCTTGTCAAAAATTATTTGATCTTATATTTCTTCACCATTCATCTGAATTTCATTAAAAACACCCATAACTTTAATCTTGAACTGATTAATTTGTCATTACCTTGATAAGAAACCTTAAGTATATCCCATATTGATCCCATATTGATTTAGTATTCTTAGAAGCAGTGATTTTAGGAAAAACTATTCATCTAAAGAATTTAAAATGTAGGACTTAGCTCTACCTTCTTTCTATTTAAGTTCCTCAAATTGTCTTCTTTGAGCAGCATTCATGGTTGGTATTACATTTTCATCAAGTTCTGTAAACCCTAATTCTACAATATCCCAACAAGCTAGACCTTGTAAGATGCTTGCATTTTAAGACTCCAAAAATCATAGTTCTATCCACTAAATAATGACATAGGGATTGCAAACTGACTTTTCGAAGCCATGTTAAAAGAACAAATTGTGATCAAAACGAATCAGAAATATGACTCTGCATCGTTAAAAAAATTCAGAAAAAGACAAAAACTTTTAAAAAAAAATTAAAGAAGGCTTAGTGACATTCAAAATTCATAGAAATTTCCAAAAACTGCTTAAACATGCCATATTTTCTCGACTGGCATGTAGGTTGGAGCACAATATTTTTCTAAGAAGGTCGATTCTTTTGTTTGCAGCTTCTTTTGTGGTAGCTCATCTAGTTATTCAAGAAATACACGCGCAAATCATGTTACTCAACAACTAAATACAAACCCAATATATAAACTTCTTAACGCTCATCAAATGAAAATCACGGTTATCAACTTATCAGAATCACAGTTATCAACTTATCAGTAGTCAAGTGCAAGTGACACATAAAATAAGTAAAGATATATGAGTCGTTTAAACAGTACTTAAAATATGTCAAAGCAACCAAAAAAAATGATTAAGCGCAACAGTGGAGTAGCGATAGGGCTCCTCTCGAACGCTAGCTCGGACGCAACAATGGAGCAACGATAGATGTTGCTCGAATGCAGATCAAACACTGCTCTTCAACAGTGCTAACTTAACGCTTTGAAAATATCCAACAGTTCAAACACAGAGAGCCTCTCTCCAGTGGCAGCAAATATCCAACTGTTTGAACGCAACACAAAGCTGATCCTTCGAATGTCTAGTTTTAAGCCGCTCCACAGTGCTTCTTCTTGGTGGAACTCCAGCAGGTTTGAACCCCTTTGCCCAAGAAGAACCCCAATGCTCTGATACCATGAAAAATTTATGAAAACAGAGAAAGAAGCAAAACAACGAATTTTATGAGAACACACCACATCACTGTTTCATTGAGGAGAGGTCTAGATATACAATGATTTGATAGTTATAACTAATAGAACTATTCTTCTAACTAACTCTCTAGAACTAACTTCTAAACTAAGATTAATCCTTAACCGATTCGAAAGTCAATTTCCTACCTTCTTTTCTATGGATACAATCTCTTCGATGATTCGAAAATAAATTGCACGCCTTCTTTTCTATGGATACAATCTCCTCAATAATTCAAAAATCAATTTCTTCTATTATTTTCTACGTACATTCTTATAGAATCTAAAATTGTATCATGAAAGTTAAGTTTACAATTTTGAGAATGCCAATATCTCACTTTTCATCCCACGACCACTTCAACTAATAAAATTAATGTTATGTTATTTTATATTTTATTAATGTTATGTTATTTTGTATTATCATAGGTGTATCACAATCATGGGCTGCTGCTATTCTTTTAATATTTAATAAAGAAAAAATGTGGAAAGTGAATCACAAACATAGGCGTCCCAATTTTTGATGGAAAGGAAGAGGATAAGAGGCAAAAGTTAACACAAAATTCACACACAAACAACATCAACTGTTGTTATTCTATTGATCACACAAACTAGAGTTGATTACAATGAACTGGATCTCTATGTGGGTATTTATACTTGTTAAGTAACTACTCAACTCATGCTTAATTCAACATGCAAACACACACTAAATTTAACCTTTCCAAATATAAAACTAAACTTAACACAAAATTGACTTAATAAAGTTGTACTCTAAATCTTGACTAGTAATTAACTATTTTTAACGCTTCGCTTTAATCAAGATGACTAAAATAAAACATGACACATGTATGCTCTAAGTATCAGCTGACATGTAAGTTTCCTCTATAAAAATCAACTACCTATTTTTCTCATAGAGAATATAATTCCAACCACCTACTTCAATGGAGACTATAATTACATCCAAATATTTCATTTATTAACATAGTCTCAAAAGTATCATAGAGGAGCATAAAGATCAAAGGGTCCATGGTGATATCAAAGTGGTAGCCACGAGGAGTAAAAAGGGAAAGTGGCAGCCAAGATGGAAGAAGTCACATAGGAGAACTAGAAAAGCAGATTTAAAAAAAAAAAAATCGGAGGGGAATTACTAACGTAGTTGAGAAGGTTTAAGACTCGCATTAGTTCCAATTCCTTACATCCTTTTCACTCTAGCACACATTTTATTAACGTGCGTTCTCTTTAGCGCACAAAGCATTACCATAAATTACGAAGAAAAAAGGTACCAAAATTTAGTTAGTAAAAGTCCGTAGCCACCATTTTCTGTGAACAGTAAAAAAATGTGCATGTTGAAGAAAAGGACGGTGAAGCTGATTGGGTGCACAAAGCACGAAAATTAATTGCGTCTTTTCTTCATGGTGCTCATATGTATTTTTTCTAAAAAACTTTTTAGAGTGAAGATGTTTGTTTTTTTTTTCCACAGATGGTAAAACCTATCATAACTCAGTTGTCAAACCAGCAGTGAGGACAACCTTCTCTGGCTGCTATCCACAAAAGCAGGCTGACTCATCACCGTTATTCAAGGAAAAACCACGCCACCTGTAATAACCTGCTGGTGGTCCGTAAGGAGCAGGCTTTCACTCCTGCCAGATGCCTCTGGGTCTTGGGCCGTTAACCTGTTTCCTTACGTCCGAGGAAGATGAGCTCTTAGCCAAGCAGAAGAAGTTTTAGGGCATACTCCAGGCCCAAGTGAAGATGTTTGTTGAACGATATATGGTATAGGGTGAAAATGTTATGGTTAATCCAATAATGAAATTCGCTTATGTTAAATTTTATCAAGAATAATTAGTCAAAGATGAAGAGTTGCAAATGATGCAAAAGAAACATCATATTGACATGATACTATTTTGTGAGAGAAGCCCACTTGAAATTGAGAACCAAGTGGAAGAAAAATTGTTTGCAACAACACAAGTTAGTAAAGAATTAAAAGCGAGAGAGATAGAGGCGAAGAAGGAAGTGCAAGAGAAGAAAGCTCTCATTGCGGAGAAAAAGGAACATAATTGATGTGGTTTTGCAGATGTTTTTGAACCTAACATTGATTTTTAGTGTGAAATAAAAAGGATAATCATGAAGAAACAACAAATTTTGAAGAATAATTAAAGTTTGTGGAAGCATGGCTTGTAACACCATGTTTTGATGAAGATTTTATAGAAGTTGCAACAATGAATGTTGAATACATCATGGATGGTGAAAATGCTAATGAAGTTTTCAAGTATTGAAGTCTCGAAGAGAAAAAAAATTATTCTCATCTTATGTTGCAGAAAGTTAATGTTCAAAAAAATAATGATGAAGATCATACTACAAAAGATGACATGTGGCAGTAGTCCACATACAAATATATTTTTGAAGAGATAGATGATATGCATGGACAACCTGGAACAATGAAACAATTGCACTAGCAAATGAAGAAACTAAAGTTTGAAACCTACAGTGAAAAGACAAAGTTGACACAATTTAGAGGATATAGGATGTTGATCATATCAGCCCCCTGTTAAATTTTGGCAAGCAATTCCATTTGAACCTTTCAAATCTCCTCTTTTTCCTTAAACAAATCCTTTTTTCTGCCTATCGTTGCCATTTCCCGCCCCCAAATTACATTTTAAAAGGCCAAAATCCATATTTGAAAATATATAAGGCCTAGCCCCTTTCGGTCCTAGCCCCCTATATCTTATTATCTACATGACCTGGGTGCTAGACCGAGCACTAGCTCAGAGAGCGCTTATCACAGGCAGATATCGGGTGCAATATTATCCATCGATCTATACAGATCGGACGGTCTACACAAAACAGTGCCACGCCCATGGCCCACTCCGTTCACCGCTCCGATCATCTGTCCACCATCCGATCATCCTGTAGATCAACAGTCCGCGGATTATTAGCCCTTGTGGTCCCCGCGCCCAAAAACACTGTCAAAACCTGGTGGTATCTATCGCACCGCCTTTCGGCGGTGGGCGGTATTTTTGATTTCGGAGCGATTCCATACATCACTTGACATGTGGCTCTGGCACTATTTGAAAAACACTACCTCATTGCGCGTTATCGTTTGGCATTAGATAAGCAGCGATATGCATGTGAGCCGTCCAATCTGGAGCAGCCCATCCAACGGTCATTGCTCCACGAAGTTGCGTGGGATTTAACTAAGGCAAACTGTACCCCTGGCCCATTGTTCATCACCCTTCGACGCATTTTCAATCGTCGATCTCGTCTTGAGATCGGACGGTCCAGATCACTTACCTCCCCACCATTGACTCCGTACTTCCATGTCACCCATTGCACGTGTTTGCCGCATTTTTCCTCCGCCCTGCATATATTTCGTCCATTAGTCAAATTTCATTGTTTTAAAATAAAACTTTCGCCAGTCTGCCCACCATCGTTCCACTGCATTTTCCGCCATCACCATGCACTGTTCCCACATTTCACCAGTCTGCATGGCCATCCTCATTGTCCCCGCCACATCCACCTTCCCATGCATTGGTTTTCTTGACAATTTTGTGTGTTTTGCAGGGTATGAGCGACAGAAGATTGCCATGTTTCACATCCTCCATTACAGAAGCAGAACACAGCAAAGGACTATTTTTCAAAGGCTGTAATTATGGAGCAAGGCCTGGGAAGCTATTACGACATGATTTCCATTAAAGAAACAGGGTTAAACTCTGTCAAACCCTCCAGAGCCATTCAAAGCACAAATTTTGCAATCAGAGACATTAATGTCGCGACAAAGAGTATCAGTGGGAGATCAGAGGAATTCAACGTTTAGAATTGAAGATTTCAAGCCCTAATTCAAGGTTAGAAGTCAAAGGTACCAGATCGAGGACATCATGGATCACACAGAGGGTACAATGCACAAGAAAAAATACCCTCCAGGTTTCATTTCAGCAGAATTTTCTTCCAGGAAAGGACGGAATGTCTATGTGGTTTTACTTTTGTACCATGTTCCTAAAGAGACTTTCACCCAATGCATTTATTTCAGAAAAGTAGGCTACAGAGTACATACAACACTACAAAATCATCAAGCAGTATGGGAGTGCACTTTCCCACCATCCTGCCTTAATTAGGCAAGTTAAATGATCATCACCTACCTCTTTTACTAGTTTTCTTTTGCTACTATAAAACTCTCGGAGAACAGATTATTGGGGGTTCCAGATTTATCAGAAAATTATGCAGTGAGAGAATTTTTGTATGCATTTTGTAAGAAATCTTATATGAATGTACAGAGCCCGTTGGGTTTTAATGAGGAGGAGTTCCATCTGTAAGGAGGATTCTGGTCTTTGGTATTTCACAGTTTCTAACTTTCTCTTATACGTGTTAATTTAATTGCTCATTTCGTTCCATCCATTTTTCTTGTATCATGTTTTGGAATGCGAGTGGCTAGCTGGTTTTGGTGAGAATTTATCCTAGTTGATACTCACACTAGAATCAGTCAAGCGCTTTAAATATGGCTCATGCATGATATACTGTTCCATTTTCACTGCAACTATACTTCTACTATATTAGCTTCTTTGGGAGGTTATGTTTAAAACTTTATTTTCATGTATGGATTCTTAAATTGGTAAGCCCATTACATGGGGATATTGTGTATCTGGATATCATCTCAATGAAAACTAGTATTCTCTCACTCTTTCATACATAGCCAACACCTTCTGATACTTTGTTTCTGTGAAATATTACTGAATCGTCCCACTTTACAGTATGCTACCTTTGAATTGTCTGATGCTTTTGTATTAGAGTTTTACACCTTGCCTCTATAGTATCACTCTTCCTCTTTCAATTCTCTGAAATATTTGATCCCATTCAAATTTACTTCCCTGTTTATAGGAGATAGCATGAGAGCCTTTTGATGATAACTCCCCATGTTATATTATTCGCTCCTTGCTATATAAGATGTCCTAGGCACTGGTCTTTCACAACTCAAGGCTGTCTCTAGGAGCGACAACATCTTTTTGGCGTCGTTGTCGGGGAACGAAGTTAAGAAAATTTGAATCCATGGGCCTCGACAAAACCTTATTCACTCTCTAAATAGGTGAGCATGGAGAGTTGAAAGTTGTAGATCCCTCACCTTAGCGACTCCACATTCATTTATTAGAAGAATTTATTTGCAGTCCTGGCTCCCCGTAAGCCACACCTGAGGTCAGATACATCATAGCCAAAGACACCTTCAGTGTCTACCCCAGAGAAGATCATACATAGGAGAAGTTGTAAAGAAAGGCAATAAGTATGCACTGAAATCCCTGGGTTTTCTATAGAAGACTATCCATCCTCTTCCTCTCAAGAAGTCCAAGTAGAAAATCCCTACTCCACTGAGGAAAATCCTAAATACTACTTAGATATTCCACCCCGAGGAGGTGTTAGAACTAAAGATAACCTTCATCCTACTCCTGAAGCCGAAGAGGTTAAGGAAGTCACCAAAGTAGCTCCTATTAATCGCCCACTATTCCCATCAACACCTCAAGTTGTTGTACAATACATTCCTATCGTTATTCATACTCCACTTCCACCTCCTCCTCCTCCATTTACACATCAAATTATTGCACTACCTCCACCTCCTCTAATGCCCAATGTTCCAGGTTTTTTTTTGAATAAATATGCTCCCCTGGCATTACCTCAAGTGTTGAATGATATGCCACAGGATTATCTGAAGATCTTACCCAGATTCAATGGAGAAAATGAGATTGAAGCTCAAAAACATCTTGAAGTCTTCTGCTCTTTTGCAGAGAACCTTAATGTAGAACATTTGGATGTAGTCTTAAGGTTGTCTGTTCAATCTCTTGATGGTGAAGCTAGAAAATGGTTTAATACATTGGGAGACCGTTCTATCACCATTTGGGAGGGAATGGAAAATAATTTTCTCAGAAAATGGGGAGAGAATAAATATCATGGGCACAGTCTTACTGAGTTTAATACACTCAATAAAAGACATAATGAAGGGGTGTCAGAGTTTATAAAGAGATTTAATAAATTGTATCTAAGCCTTCCTGCTGATATGAAACCTCATCAAAATGCTTCTAAATTTGTTTTCATAGCAGCCTTTGACTTAGATTTTGGTTTTTCTTTGAGAGAAAGAAAGCATGCCACCTTAGATGATGCTCAGACAGATGCTCTAGAGTTGGAGGCAAATTTTTCCTCCTCTGGTAAATCAAAGGGAAAATCAGAATAGGATACCAGAAGAAGGGGCAAGGAAGAGGTATCTACCTCTAACCAGGATAGAGACTCAGATAAAATTGAAGAAATGAGAAAAATGATTAAGAATATTTTTAGTAAGCTGGGCAAACTTGAATTGGAAGCCAAAAATTCAGCCTCCAAGAATTTCCAGAATGCTCCAAACAGGGGTTACAATCCTCAGTATAGGAAACCACCCCTACAAATATTGCAAAGGGAACTAAAGGAACAAAAAGATCAGGTGCCACACCCATTGTACCTGGAAGGTCCAGTAGATAACCCTGCTGAAGATGCTGCCTATGAGATGGAGGATGAAAATCTTGCCTTCTCAAATAATGATGAAGTAGAATGCCCCTTGCAAGGAAATGATGGACCTCAGTCTTCTTTATAAGAATAAGAGAAGGTTAGAGACACAGAAGACTCAGAGGCTAATTACTATTGTATGCAATTTGTTGATTTCTTGCAAGCAAAGTTCAATAGAAAAATATGATCTCAGATCTTCTAGGAAGAGGACTCATACTCAAGATTAGGAAGAAGAGCCTCCCCAGAAGGAAGCACTTGCTCATAAGGAGTCAACAACGCAGAAAGTCACAGACAAAGATAAGGGTCCTCTAAACAAACCTTTGCAGTCTAATGATCAAATCCCTTCCTCTTCAAAAGTAGTCATTTCTCCTAATGCTGAGTCTGTGTCAAAAGAAGTCAAACCCTTAGCCGAAAATAAAGAGTCAAAAGAGGTTGTAATAGAAAATTCCTCTCCTGCTTTTAGTCTGCAAAAAGAACTTGAAAAGGTCAAAATCTCAGTCCCCTTGACTGAACTGTTGAAACAACCAACATATCAATCTCAAGTCACCTCTTTCATGCTCCCTCCAGAAGCAGCACTCATCCCAGATAGTCTTAACCTTCAAGAATAAAGACCCATGGTTGTGTTTGGCCCACATGTTGAGGAAGTAGATGCTTCTACTCCTCCTTTCTATGTGTCTCTAGTGGTTCATGACCTGCTATTGCATAACTATATATTAGATTCTGGAGCTTCCCATAATCTATTAACTTTGTCAGTCATGGAACAACTAGGATTACAAATCACCCTTCCATAAAAGGGCCGCTATTCATTTGATTCCAAAAGAGTTAAATTCCTGGGGATGATCAAGGATTTGGTGGCAATTTGGCCCAAATCCCAGCAAAAAGTGTGGTGATGGATATTTTGGTAGCTAACATCCCAGCTCGCTTCGGCATGTTGCTGTCAAGGTCCTGGGGAACAAAAATTGGTGGGTCAATCAAATTGGACTTAACATATGCCACTATCCCAATTTTTGGTGGTCAGTAGAGGAGGTTATACAGGGAAACTAGATTTGTCAAGATGGTTACTAGGGCTGACAACTCTGTTAATTCAACAGTTTACAACAAAGAAGGAGATTTCTCATGCTTGATGCTGGAAGAAGATCAAGATTATGCTCATGAACCATCCTTCTGCCAGATCAAGACTAAGCAGCCCTCAGAGAGCCATGAAGCAGGGATCTGGGCACTACATTTTGACGGAGCAAACTCGAGAGAAGGTAATGGAGCTAGAGTACTATTGATTTCTCCTACAGGCCAATGGATCCCAATGTCTTTCAAACAAGAATATGAAGCCACTAATAATGTGGCTGAATACGAAGCACTTCTGTTAGGATTACAGATAGCCAGGAGCATGAATATACAAATTTTAAAAGTTCTGGGATGTTTTGAACTGGTGGTTAGACAAGTTAGGAATCAATGTCAAACCAAACATCCTCAATTGAGGGCCTATAGGAATGAAGTTTGGGACATGGTGGAGAATTTTTTCTTAGCATTTAATATCTAGTTCATGCCCCGAGAGCAAAATAGGATGGCAGACTCTCTTGCTGTGGCTATTAGTACATTCCGTCCACCTCAGAACCCTCTCTTGAGGTATGAAATTGAAGTACGTTATCAACCATCAATCCCAGATAACATCAAGCACTGGAAGGTATTTGAAGATGAAGAATAGGTGAAGAGATTCTTGGAAATAGTAGGGGAATTCTCCAATATGGAGATTGATACTCGTGAAGAAGAGGAGGCTGAAGATACTTTAGAAATAATTGGGAGGAAAAACTGGTAGGTAACAAGGTGTTACAATTGAAGAGAAACACCATACCTAGAGGGTTGGTGCCTCTAGAAAGATTATTTGACAAGAATGATGTCCCACTGTAGCCAAAAAAAGTGGTAGAATAAAATCAGGTAGAAGACCTGAATCTTGGTACTGATGCTGACCCAAAAATTGTGAAATTATCCAAGAAGGTCCCAGAAGAATATAAGGAGTTATACTTGAAATTATTCCAGTCTTACAAATATGTGTTTGCATGGTCTTATCGGGACCTAAAAACTTTTGACATCAGTATAATGCAGCATAAAATTCCTCTAAAGGGAGATGCAAAACCTCATAAGCAGAAGCTTAGGTAGATAAATCCCCTGCTGCTTCCCTCCATTGAAAAAGAAATTAAGAAGTTGTTAAAGGCCAAAATAATTGTGCCATTGAGGTACTCTGAATGGGTGGCAAACCTATTCCCTATCTGAAAGAAGAATGGAGAAATAAGGCTATGTGTTGATTTCCGAAATTTGAATAGAGCATCCTTAAAAGATAATTATCCACTGCCCAAGATGGATCACATTCTACAGAAAGTGGTTGCATCTTCCAGGATGTCAATGATGGATGGATTCTTTGGTTATAATCAGGTGGCTGTACTTCTAGAAGACCAAAAGAAGACTGCTTTCACCACACCATGGGGGAAATTTATGTATGCTAGGATGCCTTTCAGGTTGATCAATGTAGGGGCCACTTTTCAAAGGGCCATGGACATTGCTTTTTTTAGGGAGCAGGATAAGTTTTTGGTCGTCTACCTTGATGATATAACTGTGTTTTCAAAGGATGATACTGAGCACATTGAGCATTTGCGTAGAAATTTTGAGAAATGCAGAAGGTATGGTCTTTCTCTCAATCCACAAAAGTCTTTATTTGCATTAGAAGAAGGCAAGATTTTGGGACATATTGTGACTAAAGATGGAGTAAAAATAGATCCTAAAATATTTGAGGTTATAAATGGTATTTCTCTCCCTAGAAATAAGAAGGAGGTGCAGGTGTTCCTAGGGCGGATCAATTTTCTGAGAAGGTTTATTCCTAACTATTTTGAGATAGTTAGACACATAATTGACATGCTGAAGAGAGATAGTGAGGTAAAGTGGTCTCAGGGATCACGAGAAGACTTTACCAGGATAAAGAATGCTTTTGCAGAAGCCCCTGTGCTAGCTGGACCAAATTATGCTAAACCTTTTATGATTTTTTCATTTGCATCACCTCATACAGTAGCAGGAGTTTTATTACAGAAAAATGAAGAATGGTATGAGCAGCCTATTTCTTTCTTCAGTCAGGTGCTTCGTGATGCAGAACTGAAATATAATATATTAGAAAAGCAAGCATACACCCTGGTGAAATCCATTAAAGCCTTCCATATGTATGTCTTGCAATCCCACATCACTGCATTTGTGCTTACAACAGCCGTAAAGGATATTCTTATCCAAGGGGATAGTGAAGGAAAAAGGGGGAGGTGGATTGCCAAAATACAGGAGTATGATCTAGACATCCATCCTACCAAGCTGATCAAAGGACAAGGGCTAGCCAAAATCTTATCGAAATCAAACTATCAGGATCTGGGTATAAATCTGTCCATGATAGCAAATGAAGAGTCTGAAAAGAAGAAAGAGCAGTAGGGAGTGGAGATAGCTACTAAGAAAGCACATATGAAGTACCTCATCAGCTCGTGGTACAAATAAATAGTGGAATATATTCTAACACTCAGCTGCCCTCCAAGCTGTGATAAAGCTAAATACAGAACACTAAGGTTGAGATCACAGAAGTACATAGTCGCCAATGGCCAGCTATACTGGCAAGATCCCTCAGGTATCCTGCTCCTGTGTCTAACAGAAGATGAGGTAGAGAATATAATGGCCGAATTTCATGAAGGAATTTGTAGTGGACATTACAGCTGGAGAGCCACTTCTCACAAAATCCTAAAGGCTATTTTCTACTGGCCCAAACTATTTGGAGATGTTTTTGCCTAGGTTAGAGCCTATGAGAAATGTCAAATATTTGCTGAAAGACAGAAACTGGTAGCTCTACCCTTGATTCCCGTTCATGTGGATGAACCATTTCAGCAATGGGGAATCGACTTTATAGGAGAAATACATCCTCCATCGAGTGGTCAGCATAAATGGATATTAACTGCCACAAATTATTTCACTAAATGGGTGGAAGCCATACCTACTAGGAATGCTACGGATGTTGTAATAATAAAATTTGTGGAAGAAAATATCATATCCAAGTTTGGCTGCCCTGCCAGGATAGTAACTGATAATGCCTAGGCCTTCAAGTCTGTAAAATTTATGAATTTCTGCCAGCAGTATAATATTACACTAAGTCACTCTACAGCCTATTACCCACAAGGAAATGGCTTGGCAAAGTCTTCTAATAAAACTTTGGTAAGGGCACTGAAGAAGACTATCAACGAAAATCAGAAAAATTGGGATTCCCAGTTGAAATTTTCCCTGTGGGCTAATAGGATTACCAGCAAGAGAGCAACTGGGAAGTCCCCATACGAATTAGTATATGGGAGGGCAGTAGTTGTTCTTGTGCAATTGGATTTACCAGTAGCTCGATTCATGAAAGAAAGCTAGGAGGAGCTTGATGATATGACCAGGAGAATCAATGAACTAGTGGAGTTAGAAGAAACATGGAACCAGGTGAATCAGAAGTTAATTGAATATCAAGAGAGAATGAAACACCTTTTTGATCAGCATGCCAAGGATAGGAAGTTGCAGATTGGTTATTTAGTGCTAAGATGGGATATTCGAAGAGCTGAAAAGGGGAAACATGGTAAATTCGACCCACTCTGGTTTGGTCCGTTTAAAATTGTGGAACAAGGGGGCAACAATACTTTCAGGTTGGAGAATTTACAGGGAGATTTTCTTGATGCCCCTGTGAATGGTCAGTTCCTTAAGCCCTACTTCCAATTCTGATTCAGGAAAAGATAGCTTGGTGTATTATAATGTATATTAGTTTTTGTTTCTATCTTTGTTTGAATAATGAGGGTGTTGTGATGAATCATCAAGTGAAAAGTAAGAAGTGGTGAAGAGAAGAGTCTGCAGAAAAGATTATCGGGTGGTCTGCGGAGTTCTCGATATGCCCAGGGATGAAAGTGTCGTCCCTAGGTGGAGCCAATGTTGATCATATCAGCCCCCTGTTAAATTTTGGCAAGCAATTCCATTTGAACCTTTCAAATCCCCTCTTTTGCCTTAAAGAAATCCTTTTTCTGCCTATCGTTTCCATTTCTTGCCCCCAAATTACATTTTAAAAGGCCAAAATCCGTATTTGAAAATATATAAGGCCTAGCCCCTTTTGGTCCTAGCCCCCTATATCTTATTATCCACATGACCTAGGCGCTAGACCGAGTTCTATCCCAGAGAGCGCTTATCACAGGCAGATATCGGGTGTAATATTATTCATCGATCTGTACAGATGGACGGTCTACATAGAACAATGCCGCACTCGTGGCCCACTCCGTTCACCACTTTGATCATCTATCCACCATCCGATCATCCTACAGATCAATGGTCCAAAGCTTATCAACCCTTGTGGTCCCCGTGCCCAAAAACACTGTCCAAAACCTGGTGGTATCTGTCGCATCGCCTTTCGACGGTGGGCGGTATTTTTGATTTCAGAGCAATTCCATACATCGCTCGACACATCGCTCTGGCACTATTTGAAAACCACTACCTAATCACATGTTATCATTTGGCATTAGATACGCAGCGATATGCATGTGAGCCATATGATCTAGAGCGGCCCATCCAACGGTCATCGCTCCACGAAGCTGCGCGGGATTTAACTAAGGCAAACCATACCCCTGGCCCACTGTCCATTACCCTTCGACACATTTTCAACCATCGATCTCATCTTGAGATTGGACGTTCTAGATCACTTACCTCCCCACAATTGACTCCATACCTCCATGTCACCCATTCCACGTGTTTGCCGCATTTTTCCTCTGCCCTGCATATATTTCGTTCATTAGTCAAATTTCATTTTTTTAAAATAAAACTTTCACCAGTCCGCCCACCATCGTTCCACTGCATTTTCTACCATCACCATGCACTGTTCCCACATTTCACCAGTTTTCACGGCCATTCTCATTTTCCCCGCAACGTCCACCTTCCCATGCATTGGTTTTCTTGACAATTTTGTGTGTTTTGCAGGGTATGAGTGGCGGAAGATTACCATGTTTCACAGCCTCCATTACAGAAGCAGAACGTAGCAAAGGACTATTTTTCAAAGGCTATAATTATCGAGCAAGGCCTGGGAAGCTGTTACGACATGAATTCCATTAAAGAAATAGGGTTAAACTCTGCCAAACCCTCCGGAGCCATTCAAAGTGAAGATTTTGCAATCGGAGACATTAATGTTGTGGTAGAGAGTATCAGTGGGAGATCAGAGGAATTCAAAATTCAGCATTGAAGATTTCAATCCCTAATTCAAGGTTAGAAGGCAAAGGTACTAGATCGAGGACATCATGGATCACACAGAGGGTACAATGCACAAGAAACAATACCCTCCAGGTCTCATTTTAGCAGAATTTTCTTCCAGGAAAGGACGGAATGTCTATGTGGTTTTACTTCTATACCGTGTTCCTGAAGAGACTTTCACCCAGTGCATTTATTTCAGAAAAGCAGGCTACAAAGTACATACAACACTACAAAATCATCAAGAAGTATGGGAGTGCACTTTCCCACCATCCTGCCTTAATTCGGAAAATTAAATGATCATCACCTACCTCTTTTACTAGTTTTCTTTTGCTCCTATAAAACTCCCGGAGAACAGATTATTGGGGGTTCCAGATTTATCAGAAAATTATGCAGTGAGAGAATTTTTGTATGCATTTTGTAAGAACTCTTATATGAATGTACAGAGCGCATTGGGTTTCAATGAGGAGGAGTTCCATCTGTAAGGAGGATTCTGGTCTTTGGTATTTCACAATTTGTAACTTTCTCTTATACGTGTTAATTTAATTGCTCATTTCGTTCCATCCATTTTTCTTGTATCATGTTTTGGAATGTGAGTGGCTAGCTGGTTTTGGTGAGAATTTATCCTATTTGATACTCACATTAGAATCATTCAAGCGCTTTAAATATGGCTCATGCATGATATACTATTCCATTTTCACTGCAACTATACTTCTACTATATTAGCTTCTTTGGGAGGTTATGTTTAAAACTCTATTTTCATGTATGGATTCTTAAATTGGTAAGCCCATTACATGGGGATATTGTGTATCTGGATATCATCTCAATGACAACTAGTATTCTCTCACTCTTTCATACATAGCCAACACCTTTTGATACTTTGTTTCTATGAAATATTACTGAACCGTCCCACTTTACAGTATGCTACCTTTGAATTGTCTGATGCTTTTGTATTAGAGTTTTACACCTTGCCTCTACAGTATCACTCTTCCTCTGTCAATTCTCTGAAAGATTTGATCCCATTCAAATTTACTTCCCTGTTTATAGGAGATAGCATGAGAGCCTTTTGATGATAACTCCCCATGTTATATTTTCACTCTTGCTATATAATATGTCCTAGGCACTGGTCTTTCACAACTCAAGGCTGTCTCTAGGAGCGACAACATAGGATATGGAAAAAAATAAAAATAAAAAGAATTCCAGCTATGTCAATTTGTTTTAAATTGTAAACCTATATAAGACTTAGACCAACATGAATATTAGTATAAATTTGTGTGGTTGTAAGCAAGGGTGAATGTTGGAGAATATAATTCCAATCACTTTCTAGGTGTCATAACTATTCATCCAAGGGTCACGGTTAGTTATAGCTTAGTCCAATTCATTTAAGTTTAGTTGAGAGTTTCACTGCAGTCATTAATTATTGTTCTCTCATGTGTAAGATTATTTAACTGATTGATAATATTAAGAAGATCACTTAATGTCCACGTTTTTCATTTCTTAACAAATGGCTTAGTGAATCTATTAACTAATTGATCACTTGATTTGAAAGGATTTAAATTAACTTCTCCACTGCAAATAAGTTATCAAATAAAATTATATCTTGTATCAATATGTTTTCTCTTTTTATGAAACACATAATGCTTGGATAATGCAATGGTTGAGGTGTTTTCACAAGAGTTTGTTGTTCATCCTTCTTGTTTCCGCTGAAGTTCATCCAAAAGTCTTCATAGCCATAATGTTTGGCATGTTGCTGATGTTGCTACTACATATTATGATTTTATTGATGAAAGTGCCAAAATACGATACTGATTATATGCCCACGATGTCACACCTGAACCAAGATGAAACACATAACCATAAGTGTTTTTCCTATCATCCAAAATTACTACAAAATCAATGTCAACATATCCAACCAAATTTGTATTTTTTTTACTTTGTTAAAATATGTCATAATTTGTAGTTCTTATTATGTATCTTAGCATCCTTTGTCCAACTATTCAACATGAGTTTTTTGGAGAGTCCATAAATATAGAAACTATGCTAACCCCTTACATAGTATCTGGCCTTGTAGCTATGAGATAGATAAGTTTTAAAAATAGTCTTTCGAACAAGGTTGGATTTACATATAACCCTTCATCATCCTTACTTAACTTTGTACCTGTCGCTACTAGTCTAGGAGCACAACATTCGAACCTAAATATTATTAGTAATTCTTTTGCATAATTATTTTGACCAATAAAAATCCCTTTATCAAATTCTTCAAATTCTATGCCAAGAAAATATTTCATTAGACCAAGATCTAATACTTCAAATTCTATCTTCATTGCAGCTTTAAATTCATTTAATTCAATATGACTAGTATAAACCCTATCATCTACATACAAAAAACAATCAAAATTTGACCATGCTCATTTACCTTTGTGTAGAAGGTTGCTTCAATGCTACTTCTGCTAAATTTATTCTTTGATCATATAACTCTCAATTTTGCTATATGGAGCTCTTGGCACTTGTTTGAGTCCATAAATTGTTTTATTCAATTTGTAAATTTTGTCTTGATAACCTTCAACTTCACAACTTGGAGGTTTTTGCACATATATTTCTTCTTCTAGAATATCATTCATGAAATTTGATTTCACATCCATACGATACACTTTCAAATTATGTTGAGTTGTTTTTTCCAATACTACTTTTATAGTATCCAATCTGGATATTAGAGCAAATGTTTTTGCAAAGTTTATTCTCGATTGCTACGAGAACCCTTTCGCTACAAGTATTGCTTTAAATCTTTCAATCTCTCCTTTCTCATTCAACTTTGTCTTATACACCCATTTCCCACCAATGAGATTTTTATCTTTTGGTAAGTAACCAAATCCCAAGCATAATTGTTTTCTATAGATTCTATTTCTTCATCCATAACTTGCACCCAAATCTCATCTTTGATAGTTTCTTCAAATAAAGAATGTTGAAATGAAAATAATGTAAAATTTCAAGAAACATCAAAATAATAAAAAATATCTTGTAGACTTCTCATTTTTCTCTTACCATTACTTGATTCTATTTGGTGTGTGTTTTATTGTTAGCCCACTTTGTTCATTGTGTCAGGCGTAGCAGGGGGGATAGAGGGGGGGGCGGCAAGCCCCCTTATTGGAGGGTTTGTAGGGGGGCAGTATCCCCCTACACAAGATTTAGAGAAATTCCCTGGGAAATTTTTTTTGGACCCTATAATAGGTGGGCGAACCTACCTATGGTTTTGTGAATGGGTTTTCACATGGTTTTGGGCATGACGATTTTCTACCCATGGTATTTTGTAGATCTAATCAAGGGAACTACTTTAAGTTATAATATAGGGTTAATGGATTGGGGTTTGTGAATGCTTCGACATGTGTATATATATATATATATATATGTATGTATGTATGTATGTATGTAACATTGAAACGAATATAATGAAAAATCAATCTCATAGTCCCAGTTTGGGATCCAGGGGAGAATATCTCTGTATGTTTTTTTATGTTTTAGCCATTTTTTATTTTTCTATTTTGAGAATTCGTTTGCATGTAAATTGTGTACAAGTTGTTAGGGTGCTATAATAATAGGATTCATAATTTTGAATTTACTCTAATTAGTCTTGTAATATGTACATACTTTTCTTTCTGCAAATTGTTTTCCCATAGTAGAAAAATAAAAAATGTAAAGAGGGTAAAAATCCTAAAAGAAAAATCAAAGGACTTGAAAAAAAAAGATAAAAAAGAATATGAAAATGAACCCCAAACAAAAAAGAGATAAAATAAAACATAAAAGTGATGCAAATTCAAATTCCACTACTATTTACTTTTACTGCAAAATAGAGATTGTGTGCAACTTGTTAAAAATGCCACAATCCATGAAGGTTAAACAACTTAATCTTGACCTTTCATGCTGTTAGATAGAGAATAAAGATATAGCCAAATAGTTTAATCTTAGCAGATCAGTAGTTAGGTAGAGAATAATAAAGAGCTCAAAATTCTAATTTGAGCCCTTGGAAGAAATAACGATAGAATTAGTTAGTTTTTTGTCTAAAATAAAAATGAATAAGGGTCTCCAAGCTCAAATCCACCCATGTAAATGAAGAAAACATGTTAGGGTAGAAGATGGGTAGGTAGAAGCAGTTTTTACAATCATTGATAGCAGAAAATTGGTTATTTCATTTACTAACTTCCTTAAAAAATCATTCCCCTTGTAAAAATACCTCCCCCCCTTCGTTTTTCCGTTTTTTCTGATTATCACTCATTTTTCCTTACAAAACCCCTTCTCCTAAAGTTAAAATGCACATTTATCCTTAAAAAAAGCAAAAATCCTTTATTAATTCCAATTTCATTCAAAAACACATTAAAACCCCAAAAAGACTTTTATCCTAAGTATTTCTTTAAAAAGGTGATATGTCGGGTCCCATAGTGTAGAAATCCATTCCTGATAGTAGTTTTAAAGTTAAATTTAGTGTATTATACAAATCCCATACTTATTTACATTTGTATATTATTAACATTTAACACAATGTATTAGCTCCCTTTATAAACCTTTATCCCGTTCATATTAAATCCTTACTCCAAAAGTCCCAACCCATTAGTTTTATTTAAACTATGGTTTAATATTCCCCACATGTCATATATCCTGAACCCACATTTTATTCTTAAACTATGGTTTATATTATCCCCACCTGTTATAAATCCCCACTTACCTAAACCCCATTGGTTATATCATAAAACTCGACCATATCACATGTATAACTAATCGCATCAAAATACCGACTATATGTATTAAACCATATTTTTAACATATATAACCTACTGCATAGCATATATACTAGGCCCGCACCTTTTAAAATCTGCAACTCCATCACATTATTCTATTCGTCAGATCATCACTCGTCAGATCTAACGGCTATCAAACCTCTTCGCACATCCGATAGCATAAACGTTAACATACCCCACACCTTGAAAAAAGTGTAGTTTCCAGAGCTCCACTCCAAGCTACGTGGCACCTTTTCATTTGATCGCATCCTCATGAACTTTACCACTTACCACCTTTTTTTAATGCAAAAAACTGACCAGTTGTATTCCTGCCCATTGCACAAACCACCATGTCTATTCAAAATTGATTGCGCATTCAATGAAATTACTCTTTGATAAGAAATTCATATAGCTACCCATTACACCCTTTTACACCATTTATGTTACATTTTTGCGCAAAAAGAGCTATTGAGACCAAAAAAATTGCTTCCGACTCATTTTTTAAGCAAACTTAAAATAGAATCGAACCAATTCACTACTACAACAGTGCAGAAGACATTCAAAAGCACTATAAAGGCCTATGAAGCCTTACAGAAGTCATTCGCAACCGCAGAACCCTCTGAAGAAAAAAATCTTCGTTTTTCATAGGTGTTCCTCAAAGAAAAGGTTAGTTTCTTTATCTAAAGGAATTAATTCAAGTAATTGAATAAATTTAGGAGTTTTAGCAGATCTGAAACACCTATTTCCTTCTCTATCCTTTTCTGCAGACCCTGATCTTCCTTTTGATAGAATTCTAAAGCCTGAGGCTATTTTAAATCATAGAGATTGAATAATTGAAAAAGTTGAGCCTTTGTATACCTAAAGAAAACCTCCTTGAATTGAAATTCTTTCATATAGACCTTAGGCATCTGTTTATAAAAATTCTGAGGTCCTGAAAGTGCCTTTCTATCATAGAGAATGTAGTGTAATTAATTGAAGAAGTTTTAAGCCTCTGTAGACCAAAAAGAAACCCATTTTTATCTTCCAAATCCTTTTCTACAGACCCTAAAAGTCCTTTTGCAAAACTCTGAGATCCCTGAAAACTGTTTTTAAGAACAGAGATTGAAAATTTTATCAAGTAAACCTTCGCAGACCATAGGATAAACCCCATTCATCCTAAATCAGTCTGCAAACTATTATAATTTGTCAGAGGTGCTCCTAAATGCCTAAATCAATTGTCACTAAGTCAAAAGATTAATCAAATTGATTAAAATTAACAAAACAATGGCTTCCAAAGCAGTAGTATTAGTCAATCCTCTACAACCCCCTCATGTAGATGTAGAACACACTCCCCTAGCTTATAAATATTTTAAGATTAATGAAACAACCACATAATTTAACCTTTTTGAACTCCACTGCTGGAGTCATGAAAAATCCTTAAATCAGGCTGATGAAGATTTTATTTTGGAACATAATTTTCCAAAAATGTTGTCCCACAGACCTTCCAGTGCTGAGAAGTGATTAGACTATGTCAATCCTTCTATTTCGCCTATCAGAGAGCCATAATAAACTCTCAAAAATAAATCTTGTTTACCATTACTGCTGAGTTAATTAATCAAATGCTCTAGATCAAATCCAGACTAGATGAATTCCCTTTGTCCATTGAGGCTCTCACACAATTATACCTAAATCTGGACTTCCCCAAGAGATTCCAGATATTTCAAACTTTCACGCCTTCTTCTGTAGAAATTCCCAAGATAAATCCTCCTTACCCATCTAAAACATTCTCTAAAAGGACAAGACATGTCATCTCCATGCTATATTTTATTCTTGGTTATTTCACAGATGAACATGCTAATGTTGCAGTGCTAGGTTTTTTGTCTACTTTCACACCTAGTCAGCCTCCTGCTACCATTTTTAATTTTTCCCAATAACTTGCTCACAATATTCATGAACAGTTGGTCAAAATTCCTTCTGAAGGTTTTTTCAAGTATTCCTCAGTCTTATTCCACATGTTTCTATACTTTTAGTCTGAGAATTTTTCCATAAACCTTCAAAATCTTGATGTTGAAGGAAACCTTTAGTCAGTCATATTTTGGACTTCTTTAATAAAAAAATATTCATCACTGCCCACCCATACAGATTTTATATATTCATTCATTCATCCTATGGTCAATTTACTGAACAACAGTAGGCAACCCAGAATTAGTGAAGAGATTAAGAAGGTCCTACAGTTGTCAGAGCATAATAGGACAGGTGATTGGTACTTGTACCAAAACCATACTAAGATAAGGCAGATTCTTAATTAAAATGCAATTAATTTCTTGGCAACAAGAAAGAAGACACAATTCTAGTTAAAGAATCAAGTTAACCCTTTTATGTGTAACAATAGAGATGCAGGTCCAGAGGCTGAAATTTTTTTCCAGGAATTCAAGTTCAGTCACAATTTTTTGTGGTATTATGATCCTCTTGGAGTGATAAGTAAAATGAGAGTTAAATGAAAACTCACTCCCTATGCACATGAAAATAAACCAGAGATTGAGAAATTCTCCAACCAGTCTGAATGGTTGGAGAACACTTTGGTAGAGGCAGAGAAGCAAGGTGATACTAGTAAAACTTTGCAAACTCCAGCCCAAGAAGACAGGAATGAAAAGAGAAACAGAGAGGAAGGATCATACACTACAGATAAAACTACTGAAACTAAATTTAAATTGATGTACAGGAAGAAAGCTAAGTTAAATCCTATCAATGAACGAGTAGAAACCATAGAATTGATTGGTACATATACAACAGCAAAAGACAATGCACCTCCGACAGTGATTGAAGAAGAACAACAGCCTTCCACTTCACACACTCATCTTATTCAGAAGCAACACAGTGTTGACATGTCCTCTTCCAGAAAACCAGTAGAGAAGGAGATAGATATCATGCAGTAAAATAGAGTAGTAAATATAAAACACAACAGTCACAGTTTACAGTGAAAAAAAAATAGTAAAAGAGTATCAGTTGAAAGGTTAAAGTAAAAGTCAAAACAGAGATAAAACTGCCAGCTTGAAAGACACTCAACCACAGCCTTCGTTAAGTAACAATCAAGAGACAAATCAGCAACAAAATATCAAAAATTGAAGACAAAAAACAATAATTTCAATAAAAACACAGACATCTAGCATTAGTTAGAAAGTTGTCACTATCTTCTTGCATGAAGATATTTATTTTTCAATGAATAATTCCTAAGTTTGTTTTAGGATATTTTGTAAGATCTTCTGTATAAATACTTCTCATTTAGAAGTATTGAGTGTGCATGAATTACTGAACATTTCTATATTTGTACTATTCTGAACCGAAGAATGATTGTACCAATTTCAATTCAGCAGACTGGATTAAAGAAATAAAGCATCATATTACATGATTCATGTTTTGGGCCACTTTAGTGAATTATTTTTACTTGTCCTTTGTCAATTTCTTATGTGTTTCACTTGCTCATATTTTTGCTTAAATCTAAATGATAAATCAGGAATGTTATTTCAGAATATGTTAAAAGCACTCAGCTTTGAACTGTTTATCATTTATATGTTTTTCTTCTGATATCCAGATAAAGGAATTCTTAATTTCTCCCTTATTTCGATTAACCTCTGTCTTTTCACTCATTATCTGGATTTGAGAACCCTTAATTTCTCACTTACCTCGATTGAAACCATTTTCACCATCAACCTTGAATATCTGAAGTAACTCAGCTATCTTGTCCTGTAAAAATTTTCCTTTAGACCTTGATCCTGATGTAACTACTTGACACATTGACTCCATTAGCCCAATGGAATATAGACCTACATCTATCCATCTGAGTAAGTAATTTCACCACCAAACCAAATCCAAATCAAAACCCTAATTAATCCTACATAACTAGCCTAAAATCAAATACAATCAACAAAGTTAAATCATATAGAGAGAGCCCTCTCTGAGCATTAGTAAGGATAGATCCTAAGGCTTAAAAGTAGGTTTTTGGTTACATCTAATATTCTTTAAAACAAAAAAATAATAACAACTCTTGAGAATTATTGGAGTGATAACACAAGGTTAAAACCTATAGATTCATAACTTGACTAATAATTGTAAGTATTATGATATGCTAATTTTCTTAAATATCTATGTTATTAAGAAAATCTTGGAGTCCTTTGATCCGTCTTGCTCAATTTTTGCTACATCCTATTCTTCCATTAGCAGTACTATTGCATCAAATTTTTTTCCTACATTTACATTCCATGACTCTTTTTCTTTGAATACAACATGTATGTTTATTATAGTCTTCTTGGTGACAAGGTTATATAATTTATAAGCTTTTGATTGCTCACTATAACCAATAAATATACGTTTTTCACTTTTATCATCAAAATTTCCTCTTAGCTCTTTAGGTACATGTGCATATGCTACACATACAAACACCCTGAAATGAGATATACTATGAGTCATACTTGGACATTATTCTTATGGAGCTCTATTCATCATGTTATTTGTAGGAGATTTGTTTATCACAGAAACAACACATGCAACTGATTCTTCATGTTATGAAGGTAAATCCTCTCTGTGGACAAAGACGATCCCTCTAGACCTAGAGTGGGTCTAGTAACAAAACAAAAAACTAGAGTGTAGGTTCCTAATTAATGAATGAAACAGATGAGGTAGATCAACCTACCTGGAGTGCAAAGCTGTTGTCGTGGCTCTTGTAGTGGTAGCCTCTTGATTCTTGTCTTGGTAGGCCACGATCCTTTTGCAGTGATACTTGGATACCTACACAAAGATCAACAAACAAGAGAAACATACCAAACACCAATCTCATTCATAACTACTAACCATGTAAGGAGGGTTAAGCATATTACATCAAGTAAAAACATCAATGCAAAATGGGAACCAGAAAAGAGTCATGCATATGTATTAATAGAAGAAAGAGTCACAATCAAGCCTTGACATCACAGTGTCCTTTAGCAGGGTTCAGTCGAAGCACGTCTCGATGAATGTCAAGGGAATTTGGACAGGATGAAGACACAAGCCTAAGCTCTCTCAATAAGGGGTCTCTTCCATTCTATCTTTTCTGGCAAAGTTAATAGAAATCTCTTCAACAATTCTGCTATAATATGTTTAGCTCAGCTAGCACATCAATGGAAGATGGTTGTATTTATAGAGGGAGAGGAGGAGGTTTTGATCCCTACTATGGTGGAAGGGTGGCCTTATCCCTTGGGAGGTTTCCCAAAAAGGTGTTCAAACAAGGTTCCTTCTCCTCCACTTCAAACACATATTTTGAAAAATTAAGGTTTTGCAGAGGGAAACTTGAGTAACATTATGCAAACGATGCCTATTTACATTTCCATCAAACTAGGAATTGTCAAGAACATCAATCTCGGGGTCACTTGTTCTTCTGATGAAGTTCAGGTTTATACTAGCCTTTCCATGGGTTCCGCGACATCTTTTCATGGTCCTATGAAGATATTCCTAGCATTGATCCCAGTATCATGGTGCATGAGATTCCTACCTACCCTAGTTTGAAGCCTCTTTGTTAGCACCTTCGTCCTGTGCACCCTCAGAAAGCTGCTGCCATTAAAAGTGAAGTTGAAAAAATTCTCAACGCTGGTTTCATCTACCCGATTCCCTTGACATAATGGGTGTCTAACATTGTCCCTGTAGATAATAAACAAGGTACCATTCGAGTCTGTGTTGATTATTGTGACATAAATTGGGCCTGTCCCAAGGATAATTATCCTACTCCCTTTATTGATCAGATCATTGATGACTACGCTAGGAGTGAGATATTTTCCCTCATGGATGGCTTTTTTGGCTATAACCAGATTAAAATTCTCCTAATTGATCAACATAAGATTACCTTCATTTGTCCTTGGGGTACTTTCGCATATAAGAAGCTTCCTTTCAGCTTGAAGAATGTTGGGGCCACGTTTTAGCGAGTTATGTCATATGCTTTTCACGATATTAATCACATCGTTTAGCCTTATCTGGATGAACTTCCGCCTCATTCAGCTAAGCATAAGGACCATCCTAACCACCTTCGTCAGATATTTCTTCATTGTTGATCCTACAACATTCGGCTAAATCCACACAAATGTGTATTCTACGTCGATTCCGGTAGACTCTTAGGGTTTATCATGTCCAAATAATTGATTCGCCTTGATCCACTCAAAGTCGAGGCTATCATTCATCTCTCCTCTCCATATTCATTACATTAGCTGTAGAGTTTGCAAGGGAAGGCTAATGTTGTACGCCATTTTATACCTTACTATGTCGAAGTAGCTAAAGGATTTACGCGATTACTAAATCAGGACGTCCCTTTCCTTTGGGATGGATTGCCTAGAAGTCTTCTGATGCTTTGGAGATGTTTCTTGCCAATGCTTCTCTGTTTCATCCTTCAAACTATCATCGCGATTTTTCCCTCTATTTAGTTTTTGCTTTCGACACGATTTTCATGGTTCTGGTTCAAGACAATGATGACCATGATGAGCATGTTATTTACTACCTCTCTTGCAACCTTCTCGATACTGAAATGAGCTATGCCCATGTCGAGAAGTTAGCATTGGTTGCAGTTCAAGTGGTTCAACATTTTCATCATTATATTCTGTTGCGTACTGTGACTGTAATTTCTGAATGCAACCCCATGACCTACATATTCTCTCGACAACTGTTGAGGGGGAAATACTTGAAGTGGATTGCTATCCTCCAAGGGTTCAATCTGGAATTTACTACTGCCGAATTGAAGAAGTCATTAGTCTTTGCTAATTTCATTTTCTCCCTTCCTTTTGACTTTGATCCGTTTCTTTCTAAAGAATGCATTCCACATGATACACTTTTTTTATTAGCATCCTTGATCCTTGGTACGGTGATATCATCGTATATCTTCAGACTTCCACTTTTAGATCTAAGTTGACGAAGGATGCTCACTGACGCATCTGCCATCAATCATAACATTATCGTATTGTCAGAGATACACTCTACTGCATTGGATTAGATTCCATTCTTCGTCGGTGTTTGACTCTTGAGGAGGATGAGAAAGTTTTGAATGATTGTCACAGTGGTGCCTATGGCAGTCACATGTTTAGTTATGCCACTGCACAAAAGATTTTTCATGTTGGGTATTTCTGGCCATCTATCTTCAAGGACTACATTATTGTTCTCCATAAATGTCACAACTACCGGATCTATCAGTGTAAGATGCGCACGTTGCCTGCACAACTCCACCCTGTCATTACCATTTGTCCATTTGTGAAGTGGGGCATTGATTTTATGACGTGTAACCCTCACTTGGCCAAGGGGCATGTTTATATTATTGTAGCCATTGACTACTTCACCAAATGGGTCAAATCAATGCCTACACTTACCGCCGATGGTAAAACAATAGCTCAGTTCATATTCAATCACATCATTTCTAGGTTTGGTGTCCCTCAAACTATTGTTACCGGTCATGGTTCCCATTTTCAGAATTATATTGTGGCATAGTTGACTTCGTGGTTGGGCTTGCATCACGACAACTCAATGTCGTACTATCCTCAGGCCAATGGTTAGGTTGAAGCTGTGAACAAAGTTCTTGTCACCATGCTTCAACATATGTTTGGGATGCAAAAATCCAACTTGCATCTCATGTTACTTTTGGCTCTCTGGGCATACCAAACCTCAGTCAAGGATTCGATCAGATTCACTCCATTCTAGATTGTTTAGGGTCTAGAAGCTAACCTTCCGAATGAGTTTGAAATACCTCCGCTCAAGTTGGCTCTTGAATTACTGCCCAACACTTCACCTGATGAAGAGCGCCTTCTCTACTTAGAAAGGCTGGATGAAACTCGTCGCTTTGCTTCTTTGGTCATCGAGGCATAGAAGAAGTGGGTCAAAGCCCATTTTGACCAATCGGTTTCCCCTCGCTCCTTTGTAGAAGGATACCTCATCCTCATGTACGAACAAGCTCATGATAAGCTGGGGTAGGAAAATTTCAACTCATGTGGCATGGGCCTTACATCATTGAACATGTCTTGATGAATGGGGCCTATGAGCTCATTGATTAGGAAGTTCATCCTTTAGATCAACCCAGAAATGTGTTGTATCTCAAAATGTACTATGCATGATTCATTTGTGCATGTTTTGTGTACATAAGTTTTCTTTTTATTTCTGTACATTTTTTGGCTTGGTGTGTTTTGCGAGAATTTTCCTACTTATTGGGTCATTTCTTATTGTGCAGATGTCTATTACCCCTTATGTTGGTTTTGTGGATGGTGCTTCCTACAGTACCTAGAACTTGTCTTTGGTAGCCTGGGTGATTTATGATCCTGATGGCGACTTGACAGACCTTAAAGGTATTTGTCTAGGAAGAACTACAAATAATGTCGTTGAATATAGTGCTGTCATTGAACCATTAATCGAGGAAATTACCCTCGGCATAAGTGCATTGGTTGTAAATCTAGACTCACAACTTGTTGTTCTTCAACTTAATGGGCATTATTTAGTTAGAAACCCTCACATTTTAAGATTTTATTTACGTGTTCGTTTACTAGAAAGACATTTTGATTATTTCACCTATCAACATATTCCTAGAAAAATGAATGAATTAACTGATACAGTGGCTAACATTGTATTGGATAGACATTTTCATAATCTGTAAATTCATCATCACATGAGAGACTCATATCAAATAGGAAAATAGATGTGTGTGTGTGTGTATCTATATATATATATATATATATATATATATATATATCGAATGTTTGCATTAGTGTGCACCATAAGTTTCAAAAAATATGTGTGTTTATGTCACATCCTGAGACATCATGTCTCTCAAAGATATCCAGAAATAAAGCCTAGTTGTCTAATCGGCATGATGATCATGATAGCATTTCACTACTCGAACAAGCTGCCTCAGCAAGCAGTGAACTCAGTTTGACACCCCTACAGTGTGTCTCTGATACGCACGAGGAACATCATCAAATCGTGCATAGTATCGAACCCAACAAGTGATTCCCTCCAAGTTTTGCACGATCTCCTCCTCCTCACCTTGAGGAGCAACATCAAAATTGCGAGGTATTCGCCTCGCTATCAGAGACATCCCTGTAGGTCTCTCTGGGCCTATATCTGCAAATGCATAGATTAATTGTCAAAACATACATACCAAAAAACATCATAATACTCATGAAAATTAAAAATGAGTCTTACTAAGTGCTTCATCCCAATCCTCTCCTTACGGGAGTGGGAGGTCCGCATCACCAGTGAAGTTGATGGTAGAGTAGGGCCAGTCCTCCACGATAATCAACTATCAGTGGAGCCAATCAAAGAACTCTGGTCTCCAGGACATCTTCTTACTGCCCCCTGACCTTGGCATCAGAGCTGCCCATCGGGCCATCCATGGTTCTAGTGCTGGTGGTGTCAAGACTATCACCTCCTGACACTGAAATATTGGTAGTCATTCCAAGATGAATGATACTAGGATAGACCCATAACCAAACTGCTTCAATTTGGTCTTCTTGCCCTTTTTCAGTTGAAATTTTATATTGATTGTTACTGCCTCTGCCCAGTTGTAGATGGTCGGTCTCAAGTAGCCTACAACAATAAGTAGTTGTGTTTTTGTTTCTTCATGCAGTGCTTATGATCCTTCAGCTCATGTGATTGTGTGTAGCACTACCTTCAATGCTAAATCCGAGATAGTCTGGATATACACCTTCCCACTCTTAGATCCTTTTCGTGCCCCTGGACATACTGTGTCAATTACCATGCTCATATTCTCCATGGTGGGCTAGGTGCCGGTTAATATTGGTGCTACTACCCTCTGCGACAGTCCTGTTATGAAATAGACATCGGAAACATCAATCTCGATTTCCTGATCCCGAAGAATGAATTTTTCCTGATCCTTGTCCCAGATACTAATCAAATATTGTAGTAGCTCTGGTTGAGGTCTAAGGCATGGTGTCATGAAGAAATTTTTCAGTCCATAGCCTCTAAGAGCTTCCATGCATCTCTCATTCTCCATGGAAAGCTCATCTTCTTCACTATGTTCCCTTTCCTTCCACTCGATCACCATTTTTCTACTTTTTCACCTGCAAACATGTTCATATGGACATTATTAGCCAAATCAAAAGCTACTATTTATGAAATTTAGGATTTATAACTTTCATTATGAGTTTGAAAAATTTTGTGTGGTTGGCGCGACTGTTTGGGAATTAGTCACGCCAATGGGCGCGCCTTCGTTTAGAAAATCGAGCGGTTTGCACGAGTCCATGCCAAAAACTTGCACCGACTGCCATGCCCTAGTTTTCAAAATTACCCCCTCAAAAATTAAAACTCAAGGTTGCCGGTAATGAATGAAGATTTAAGATGTGGGGAAGGATGTCGGCTCTTACCTAGAACTAACGGATTCGAGATTGGTTTGCTGGATCACCCACTATCGTCACTACAAAATCGTAGTATAAAATGGGTAACTATTGCTTCACAAGAGGTAAAAGTGAAAAGTAATTATTTTTTACCATTTTTGTCATTTTATAACTTTTAAAAACCCCAATTAGGTTTTAAGACATGTTTTACGAGTATTTCATTGTGTTATTTCAAGAAATGGATTTTACGTTTGTTTCTTGTGCAGCGACAGGTCTTTAATGAGGTAGTGATGAAGTAATGAGTTGTATTTTATACTTTTTCAGACTCGGTAAAAACACGAAAAAGTCACTACTGGAGTCATATTTCAGCTCTTTTCTGACTCCCTAAAATTGAAAATATTGTCGAGACTCTTGTCGTTTTGAACTCGTTAAATGGCTGTGAAATGATATCTACCCAGTATACGTTTACCGCTTTTTCAGGCTGGGATAAATTATTTACGAAAAAGGAATACCTTAGACTATCATGACTAAGAGGTTCTTTTAGATAATGTTTTCTACCTTTTCGGATCTAAGAGACTACTTACAAAAATGGAAATGCTGGATTTTTCTTTTCCACTTCTTTTCAAACTCTCTAAACATGAAAAGACGTCGATTTCTCCCTTTGTTAGACTCTTTAAACTCTGATGACATCAGGCATCATCACCATGAAGTTCACTTGAGTTCCTCCTTCCTAGGGCTTGTAAAATGTAATAGGTTGGATTTTTCCGAAGGAAAAACTTAAAATATAAGCATATGCTATCCCCTTCAAGCTTGTTTTCAAAAATAATTGGGGTACTCACCAGAAATGGTGGGGGAAAATTGAACCAGTCTTTAGTTGTGTCGGCATTATGTCACTCTTGAACATGACACTCGTCTGCATTCTTGTTGGGTTGGGGACATCCCATTTTGTCATTTTTTACTTCGTGGGTTTGGGTAATCTGTTTTGACCTCTCATCTACTCTTTTCCACATCACCATGACCTTAGATCATTTGATGTCAAATATTGCCAAATCCAGAGTCATGTCACTGATATGTTCAAGAGAAGTTTGCCTCTGCAGTTTTCAACCTCCCTTTGATTCTATGTTGGTCTTGATTCACTATCATCATGTTCCTCTATCTCGTGTTGATGATGTGGGAAACATTATGGGCCTCCTTTGACCAGGTCACTTCCTATCGACTTCAACTCATTATTCAAGAAGTTGGTCTAAAGATTCCCTACTAGTACCTTGGAGCCTGCATGCCTCAATGACAGGTTCTTTGGATTCGACGATAGGTGCACATCATTGGCCTTCGCTCGAGTGATTCTGCGGGTGTTCGACATTAGCTCACTGTTCACATTTTGTGGATTGTACATATTGTACCTTGAGAGCCATTGTCATTATTGGTGGTTTCTTTCACACCTGTTAATAGCTTTCATCACTGGCTGGTAATCAGGTGATTTTCTTGCATGTTTAACTTTAGCTCACATATTTGCATGCTTGAATTTGTACTTGTTTGGGTCGAGATGGAGCACAAGACCCTGGGTTTTTTCTTATAAGATCCAGGCTGCGAGATATTGTGGTTTATCATGGTTTTATTACGTGACTTTTTTAATTGGATTCTTGTGACCATACCTAAGTCTATTTTTTTATCCTTACTACTGGATGGCTGCGTCCATACCTCGGTGTAATATTCCAAAATTTGCATGCAGCAAATTTGAATATTAATTTTTGTTGATTTCACTTAGGAGGAGAATAAATGGGTAAAGAGGTCCATGCATAATAAAAATCTGAGTTAAATCCCTCATAGTATTAAAAGCGATCATCATTGGAGTTGGATTTCACACCCTCATGTGTGAACAGGATCTTTTACAGGTGGACAAGGTCAAGTTTGAGCAAGTCAACAACATTGGGATAGAAGGTGGAGGACACTTAGATAAACATCGCAATATGAATGGGAAGAGGTTTCTTTGGTGAAGGAAAACCTAATGAGTGGGACCCATGGTGAGAGGGGTCTCACTTGTTTAAAATAAGGGCAAGGCAACCATTGTTTCTCATGTTGAAGATTATTGATTTCTTTGTCTGTTTAGACTTTGTGCATTCTCCTGCTGTTTAGCAAAGTTGCAGTTCTGCTTAGCACAATGCATTCCTGTTTGGGAATTCCTTCTCCTTCCAAGAGAGGCCTCTTGAAGGAGTTTCTCTTCATTTTCTCCACATCCAGGCTTGAGGACAAGCTACTTCCTCCAACTACAACATTATTTCTACTCAAGTATAATGTTGTGTTGCAGGGTGTTGCAATGGAGGTTTTACAACACCACTTCCGTGGCTAGTTTTTAGAGGAGGGAGTTTCCTTTCCTTTGGGAGATCAACAAGGGAGAATTTGAGCTGATTCCCATCATATTTGGCATCAGGCCAACCATTTTTCATCACTTACAGTGCATTCCCTCTCATTGACTACATTATTTTCATTGAGTATCTACAGTGAGGGTTGCAGTATTGGTTTGGAGGGTCAGATCTTTAGTGTTAGGATCAACATTTCACTCAGAGGATCCATTTGAGGAGATCTATTCATCAGATGTAGCATCTTCATCCTTCGCCATTCATTTCCAGTTCTTGAGTTGCAACTGCTACCCAACAACTCCGATATTTCTGCAGATTTTCCATTTTGTATGTATTTCAACCAATCCTCTTAAGGATTGTTGTATTTTTATTTTCAGGGGTTTAGAGCTTGCTACCCCATATTTCTTGAGCTGATATTTCCATATCATTGTATTATCTATTATTATGTTGCAGTGTCTCCTATAAACTGCACTGATATAGCCATGGCTTCCTTCATGTAGTAGTGTTTTCCATTTATCATGTATATGTCCCATTGAGGCTATATTGCTTTGCTTGAGGGACTCTTTCCTCAAGGATTTGTATACTATTTCTGCTATAATATATAGTTGTTGGCTATCTGCATCTTCTTGTGCCCATGCTTATAAAAATAATGTTGTTATTCCATCTCTTTCTCAAGAATTGTTGCAGTCCCTTCATCAAGCACTTTTACAAGGTAAATAGGTGTGGGAGACTTGTTTAACCCACCTAGAGGGATTTATTTTGAGCCACCTCTTGTATTTTGGACTTAGATACTTAGATATAAGGAATCCATGTCTTGGTTTTGAATCCTGTAGCAGCCATTCCTAGAAAATGTGTTTTCCAGTCATGCCTTTCTAGCTATTCCAAATTTTGGGATCTTACAATGGTATCAAAGAATCTTTCTTAGCTCAGCCTATGAGTCTTAGCCCAAGAAGACAAAGAAGATTAGAATGATGAAGAATATGATATTTCTCTCATCAATTTGTTGAGATTCAACAAGATGATGAGCTTAGTGAAAAGAGTCGCCTTCACTAAGTGGGCCCGTAGGCTATTTTTGGCGCAATGTATATTTTTAGACATGTCGATCATATTCTATGAGTTGGAGGATGCTATTTGTGGATGGTTGGTCAAGTTGGAAAAATATATGGAGTTCTATTTTTAGAAATATTGGGCAGAGTCTATTTTTATATTGCCAATCTAAAAATAGATATGTCGGATATTATTAGCTCTTAATAATATTTGGACTCTAAACATTATCTTATTCTCTTGGAGCACTGACATTCAGTTAACAGATTGTTCAAATCAGCTAGCTGAAGGAATTATGCAATTCCTAGAGCTACTGGTGGTTCATGCATGGAGGATTTCAGTAAGAACTCAAGTGGTAGAGTTTGGTGGAGTTTGAGAAGTAGTTGGTGGAGTTAATTTCTAGTTTAACTACACTTGTGGAGTTAAACACAGTTGAACTGATTGTGTCTATTTCTAACTGATTGATACTTTCAGTGGAGTTGAGTGAATTAGTTAGTTAAATTAATTCAATAAATAATAACTCATTATTCAATTGGATAGAGACAACAGTTAACTACAGTGCAGAACATATCAGTGGAGAGATTGGTGAAAGTGCAAGTGTGACTATCAGTTGTGACTATAGTGTTGCATTGTTTGCACTACACATTCATTGGAGATGCCAATGAGGATTGTGTGAGAAATGATGGAGAAATTTGAACTCATTCAGAGCCATTCTTCAGCAGGGATTGCACAGTAGAGGTAGGCTAGCAGGTGGCAAAGATCAGTGCATGGATTTGCAAGATCGGGCCTGATTAGTGTGTAGCGATTGTATTGTACTGAGAGCTTGATATGATCAAATTTGTATGAGGATTGTTACGTGATCTCTATGACATATATTATATATAGATATTTGGGGTTTTCAGCTTCAGGCTTTCCCATTAAACAAATGTGTTAATGTGTGTGAATTTTTATTGTTTCATGTGTGCACTGCAATCTTGATTTAATTTCCACAAATGATCAATGGTGGGATAGATTTAGTATTTTGCATGAAGTTAAAATAGTGTGAGATCAGGAAAATATTGGACATATAACACATAATTTATATAATTTATACACAGTATCAGAGTAGTATTGATCATTGGAGGAGATTGAAATTATTGAAGCAGTTGAGTTTTCTGCTAGTGGAATTCGAATTTGCTGCAGTTTTTTCTTGGTATCGAAGTTGATAATTCATTGAAATGTCTTTCAACGGATTGCGATTGGAGTATGCCCTTGATGGGAGCTTGAATTACATAGCATGGAAGGACATTATGGAGGTGGTGCTGGATGATAATGGGTTAAAGGAGTTCATAGATGCTGATATTCCGAAGTCTACTTCTAACGATGCAGCCACACTTGACGCATGGCAAAAAAAGGTAGCAAAGTGTCAAAGGATTCTGTTGGAAGCTGTGAAGGACCACATTATGTCCAGCCTTCATGGGAAAGCCACTCCATTCTTAATGTGGAAGGCTTTGATAGAATTTTTCCAAAGTAGAAGTGACCAGAGGAAGTTGGCGCTTAAGGACAAGCTTAGAAAAATAAGAATGGAGAAAGGTGATAGTATTCCAAAATACCTCACAAAGTTTTTCCATTGCAAGGATAAGCTGGGAAGTGTGGGGTTTAATGTTGATCAAGAAGACTTGGTGAGCTTGGCTCTCCTTGGGCTTCCGAAGAGTTGGCATAGCTACGAAGACTTTGTCAGTGGACAGGAGAAACTGCCAGGATGGGAGCGACTTTGGTCGGATCTTGTGCAGGAGGAGATAAGGTGGGGTATCAGGGATGGATCTTCATCGAAAAATGAAGATGAATAAAATTTCACTTTGGCTGCCAAAGCTCGGAAAGGAAAAGGGAATAAATCTTCCAAATCCAAAGCTAAAGGCAAGAAGCAGGATTTGTCCAAGGTGAAGTGTTTTCACTGTCACCAGCATGGACATTTCGCCACTAATTTACCACAGAAGAAGAAGAATAAGAGCGCTACTGGTTCTGTAGTAGGAGAGGACTTAGCCTCACAGTTTGAGCTCGACTTTTCTTTGATCGCATGCTTGGTTTCAAGTGTGATGGGATCGGTGAGGTTCCTTGACAGTGGTGTGTCTTTCCATATGAGCAGAGACAAAGATTGTTTAGTGATCTGAAGGAAAAGGATCTTGGAGTGCACATCGAGATGCGCGATGATGGCAAATACAATGCAACTGGTATCAGGACCATTTCCTTTGAGAGGGAGTCCAGTAAACCTTTCATCTTGAAGGATGTCATGCATGTTCTAGGATTGAAGAAGAATCTGATCTCTGTGGCGATGTTGGAAGACAAGGGTTATGATATTGTTTTTAGCGAGGGAAAAGATTTCCTGCACCATAAAACAACTGGTTAAACTAGGAGGATAGGGATTCAAGTTAAGAATATTTATCAATTGTAGGTAGATCACTGCGCTGCAATGGTAGGAAAAGTAGAAGGAGTGGTGAGCTGAGATGAGGGAAAATTTTGGCACAGGAGATTGGGCCATCTTCACCATGGCACTTTGAAAATTTTGCAGAAGATTTCTACCGGGATTTTAAAAGGTACACTTGGGCAGTCAGATCAGTGCAAGGGATGTACTTTGGTAAAATTTGTGAAGACCACTTTTCATGAGAAGGATAGTCATGCTTCGATGATCCTTGAGAGAATTCACACAGATGTGTGTGGACCTTTCTCACTTGCTTCAATAGCAAATCACAAGTATTATGTGATATTTGTTGATGAATTTTCTCATAAGTGCTGGATCTTCTTCATGTAGAAGAAGAGTGGGACATACTCAAAGTTCTGTGAGTTCAAGGCACTAGTTGAGAAAGAGTCGGGGAAGCAATTGAAATCTCTCCAGAGTGATAATGGTGGTGAAGACATCTCTGGTGAATTCAAAGACTTATGTAGCAAAGAAGGAATTAAAAGAGAACTCATAGAGCCTCATAACCCATAGCAGAATGGGGTCGCAAAGAGAAAGAACAGAATGATCGTGGGTGCTGCACGGGTGATGTTGCATGATCAAGACCTTCCCATACACTTGTGGGCTAAGGCATGCAACACTGCGGTTTATGTGCAAAACCATTGTCCTCATAGAGTACTTGGCATGAGTACACCCGAAGAGGTGTTTTCTGGTAAGAAGCCTGATATTTCTCATTTGAAGATTTTTGGCTCACCTGTTTACATTCATGTGACGAAGGATGCCAGGAAGAAGTTGGAGCCGACCGTAGAGGTTGGGATATTTTTGGGGTACACTAATACACCCCACAACTATCGTGTGTATTTGCCAGACAGTCGGAAGACTGTTGTGCGACGGGATATCAAATTTCATGAGGAGAAAGCCATGAAGTTGTCGCTTGAGAGGGAGCTACACTTGCATGTAAAGGAGGAGCTACTTGTTCCTAAATATGAGCCTCAAGATGTGGATTAGCCACAAGAGGAGGTTCATGGAGTGGAATAAACCACTCATGTGACACCAAACATCAGAGGGCGGAAGCGCACTACAGAAGCTGAACGACTGAATCTTGATGCAGTGCAGAATGTAGGAGTTCCTACATCACAACGTAGACAGAGATAGTCACCTGATTGATTTATGGGATACATGGCTCTGATGAGAAAGTGTATCGTGATAGAGCCATCCTCTTTCAAGGAAGCTGTGGAGGATCCCGTATGGGTAGATTCCATCGTGAAAGAGTATGATTCGATTGTTAGAAATAGTGCATGGGAGATTGTCCCAAGGTCGAAATGGAAATCAGTGGTAGGTTCAAGATAGATCTACAAAGTGAATTGAGCTATTGATGGGAGCGTCGAGAAGTATAAGGCAATATTTGTTGCATGGGGCTTCTCACAGATCGAGGGGATCAACTATGAAGAAACCTTTGCACCTGTCGCAAGGTATTCTTCCATACAGACTATCCTTACTCTCTCAGCATAGATGGGTTGGCACATTCATCAGATGGATTTGAAGACTGCATTCCTCAACGGAATCATTGAGGAGGAGGTGTACATTGAGCAGCCTGAAGGATTCAAAATATTCAGCAGCAAGTCGCATGTGTGCAGGCTCAAAAGAGTGTTGTATGGGCTGGAACAAGCACCTCGTGCTTGGTATACATGGATAGATAGTTATTTCACCGGACTTGGTTTCGCCAAGAGTGAGGCGGATCCAAACCTATACCAGATTGTGGTGGAGGGTAAGCTTTCGATCATTGTGCTTTAGGTAGATGATTTAATACTAACGGGTGATGAACTGTTGATACACTCATGCAAGGCAAATCTTGCAAAGGAGTTCGAGATGAAGCACTTGGGCCTCCTTCATTATTTCTTGGGATTGGAAATTTGGCAATGGAAAGATGAACTGTTTGTGTCTCAAGGAAAGTATGCCCGGGAGATACTAGAGAAGTTTCACATGCAAGGCTACAAGCCTATCGACACTCCTCTTCTTGGTGGTTGGAGGAAGGAGGATGCTACAACGAAAAAGGTAGTGGATGTCATTGTTTATCGACAGTTGGTTGGTTCACGCATGTATTTAGTCAATACACGATTGGACATATGCTATGCTATGAACCAGCTTTCACAAGTGATGGTGAAGCCTACCAAGCTCTTTTGGAAGGTAGGCAAGCATGTCCTAAGGTATCTCAAGGGCACATCTAGGTATGGATTGTGGTACATATAGTCGAATGAGGTGAGGCTGCATGGCTTCACGGATGCAAATTGGGCAAGAAGACCAATGGACAGAAAGAGCACATCTAGAGGGATTTTCAATATCAGATCTACAACAGGAAAAAAAGATCCGTGGCACTCAGTTTAGCGGAGGCTGAGTACATGGTAGCAAGTTTGGCTGCATGCGAGACTATATGGATGAGGAAGATCCTGGTCAGTTTATTCGGTTCTCATTTAGATCCTACTGTGATATATTGTGGTAATCAAAGTTGCATTAAACTCTTAGTTAATCCAGTATTTCATGATAGATCTAAACATATTTACATCCGATACCATCATATCAGAGATTGTGTGTAGCGGAAGATCATGTTGCTTTCTTACATTCCTACGGAAGATCAGGATGCAGATATTCTAATGAAGGCACTCACCAGGAACAAATTTGAATACCATAGAGACAAGATCGGGGTGGTAGATAATCCCTATATTTTTTAGAGGGAGTGTTGAGATTCAAAAAAATGATGAGCTTAGTGAAAAGAGTCACCTTCACTAAGTGGGCCCACAAGCTATTTTTGACGCAATGTCTATTTTTAGACTATGTCTATTTTTAGACATGTCGATCATATTCTATGAATTGCAGGATGATATTTGTGGATGGTTGATCAAGTTGGAAAAATATATGGACTTATATTTTTAGACATATTGGGCAGAGTCTATTTTTAGACTACCAATATAAAAATAGATATGTCAGATAGTATTAGCTCTTAATAATATTTGGACTCTAAACATTATCTTATTCTCTTGGAGCATTGACATTTAGTTAACAGATTGTTCAGATCAGCTAGCTGAAGGAATTACACAATTCCTAGAGCTACTGGTGGTTCATGCATGGAGGACTTCAGTAAGAACTCAAGTGGCAGAGTTTGGTGGAGTTGGAGAAGTAGTTGGTGGAGTTAGTTTCTAGTTTAACTTCACTTGTGGAGTTAAACACAGTTGAACTGATTGTGTCTATTTCCAATTGATTGATACTTTTAGTGGAGTCAAGTGAATTAATTATTTAAATTAATTCACTAAATAATAACTCATTATTCAACTGGATAGAGACAACAATTAACTACAATGCAGAACAGATCAGTGGAGACTCAGTGGAGAGATTGGTGAAAGAGCAAGTGTGACTATTAGTTGTGACTATAGTCTTGCATTGTTTGCACCACATATTCATTGGAGATGCCACTGAGGATTTCCTCAGCAAGGATGGGGCAATTCAAACTCATTCAGAGACATTCTCCAGTAGGTATTGTGCAGTAGAGGCAGGTTAGCAGGTGGCAAAGATCGGTGCATGGATTTGCAAGATTGAGCCTGATTAGTGTGTAGCGATTGTATTGTACTGAAAGCTTGATATGATAAGCTTTGTATGAGGATTTTTACGTGATATCTATGACATATATTATATACAGATAGTTGGGGTTTTTAGCTTCATAATTTCCCATTAAACAACTATGTTAATGTGTGTGAATTTTTATTGTTTCATGTGTGCATTGCAATCTTGATTTAATTTCCCCAAATGATCAATGGTGGAATAGATTCTGTATTTTTCATGAAGTTAAAATAATGTAAGATCGGGAGAATCTTGGACATATAACACATAAGTTATATAATTTCTACAAAAATTTTAGACCTAATAAGAGCCTCCCCAAAGAGGAGGAGAAGAAAGAAGACGAAGTACCATGAACTTCCTATTCTCATGAAGGAGAAGAAGACAAGCATGAAAGATACTTGGATCATCAGATTCTAAGTACTTACCTTGTTGAGTACAAATCTCAACCTAGATCCTTCAAGGAGACTCTAGCTTTTCTACAATTCATCTAGTGGAAGGAAGAGAAGAGACCATGCAGTAGAAAAGAAATCAAAGGAAATAGATTCCTATTGTCTACATTTGATGGGTCAAATACAACAGGAGCTTGGGAAAAGAAGATTGAGGCATTCTTCCTACTACATCCAGTGGTAGAGAGGGAGGCAGTAGAAGTTGCAGCACTGCACCCGGAGGGTGAAGCCGATGTTTGGTGGTTCAGTCGCATAAACCATACGACAATGACTTCTTTTTCTGAGTTCACTCAAAGGTTGATTAGAGCCTTTGATAGCAAAATATCAGAGGAGAGAAAGCCCACACTATCATGGGAGGATAATTTTACTAGCATTGTCACATCCTTGGGAGAGCAGTCTTCTACATCTACAAATGGGGCAGACATTTCATTGGAGGGAAGTACTATTGCAGCCATACAGGGAGATCCCAAGTTCCATCAATGTATAAATGAAGTTCCACTTTCTATTTCAGGAAATATTTTTGAGGATTGTGGGAATTCATATTTAAATGACCAAGAATCATCATACACTGCTAACCTAGAGCAACAATATTGCACTACACTGTGCAACATGAAAACATTCAAGGAGGAAATAAACCATCATGCTTATGAGCCATTGTTGGATTGCATATCACACTTGAGGTTGGGGTTTGAAGACTTTAAGGGAAGGATGGAAGATAGTAGACATCTTGAAGTGAGAAACCCTTTCTCCTTTCTAGATGACCCTTTCTCAATGAGCTCCTCTCAGCTTAAGGAGAAAATTCTTTCAGCAAATACAAGACCTCATTGGTTTTGGAGGACTATTGTTGAGAGGGAGATCTCATAGAGAGATTCCATTAGAAGTGCACTTCAACACATCATGGAGTGAAAGGTTTTTCTTTCCTTCTCACACTTGGATCTTCATGGATTCAAGGAGGAATAGATAGATGATGGAGGACATATTCGGATGGGTAACATCTCTCATGTTTGTGTTGGACACTCCTCGAGCCACACACATCATGATCAGAGGTTTTTTCCTACCACCTATTTGGGTCCTTATGGGGTCAAACTGATCCTTGAGAAGATTGCATTTCGAAATCCCATGAAGTCCAAAAATAGAGATCTGATTTGGGATGATGGTAGCTCTCATAGGAGGAGTACCAAGATGGAGGATGGAAGGAGACATCCACAATTGGTTGAGTGGATGGGAAGCAAGAAGATGGTGAGCTACTTGCAAATTTATGATACTAGGCAGCAAGAGGCTTGGCTGCACTAGTTACTCTTGAAAGAGTTTGGTCATCATCCTCTTTCTAAGGGTATGTGGCAGGATACTTGCATCTTTGAGTAGCAGAGAGTATGGATACATGGTGTTGATATGATATTCATGTCATATATTATGTTTTCATCACCTTATTTGTATGATGGAAGTATGGGGAGGCAGCAAAATATTTTGTTGCTTTGCTTTTTCTTTGGACAGCAAGAGCAGATTTTCTCTCACACTTTACATAATGTTGCAGGAGGAGGGGAGGACATTATCTCCTTGGACTTAGATGACCAAGAGGTACTTCCACCTTGGGGAGGACTTCTTATGGATATCAGCATTATGGGAGATTTCTTTGACAGGGAGCATGTCAAATAATGGGGTTATGCATTAGTAGGAGCTTGTTTGCATGGGCCAACAATGCTGTCACTTGAGATCTTGGGGTTATTGTTGGAGTATCCCCAGGATCACTTCACACTTGATGCACTTGGTGGATAAAGAGGAGGTGTGGATGATAGAGTAGTGGATGGCAACATCTATTACATTGGTATGGTCTTTCTTGCTATGGTCTTCTTGACTTGGATTTCCAAGTATAAGGAGGGTGGTCTTCATGGAGCAGATGGTTCATTCCTATTCATGGGAGTGTGTCATACCACTATGAAGGAGTCATTCATATACATATGCATCATCTTACTCTCAACACATGATAAGGATATTGTTTTTGCATCCATGGATTATCTAACACAACATTTGGATACTCTTACCGTTCATATTCAGTGCAATGCTCCACAAGAGGGCAAGCTTTTCATTGAGCTCCATGGTCACCATTGGGCCAAATTGTATGATGGAGAAAGCCATATCTTATATGGCCTTGGGAAAGTGTTTTATTTCATGTATGTTCAGTTGATGTAGCTAGTCATTTTCTATTTATTAGTATATGTCATGACATTCATAATTATCCATGTAACACAAAACAACTTTCCATGTAATTTTTTGAAGCAACAGTTTGGAAAACTGTGCTATCACTATTGGGAAAACTGTTGGTACCTTCTTGCACCACATGAAACCTTCATCATCTTCCTCATTTTGTTGTTGATCGTGATTTATTTGGTTGATATAGATCTGATTTGTATTGGAAGCATGATTGGGAGAAAGACACATGAGTTGGGTGTGTCCTTTGGGGGAGAGGATTCCCACAGTTTCTGCATTGCATGTTCTAATGGGAGCATGAGAGGAGATATGGCCATCACTACCAAGAAATTGTTTCCTTTTGTTGAGATGGACAATATGATTGTTGGGATGCCATATGGTGATGTTTTGCTATCCATTACTTATGAGTTGATTTGGGTCAGCCTGATTCATAGCGTTGGAGGAGAGATCTTTAGGGATCTAGTCTTCATCTCGACACTTGAGGGAAATTATTTTGTCGCCTAGGATCAACATTTTCTCTACAATTATCATAAGTGGAGAGGAGGAAAATGTGGGGTAGGCTTCTATGTCTATCATGATCATATTTTAAGCCCACCTACATTCCATGAGCTCAAGGTGGAGAAGCATTTTCAGGAGTTGCTATGTTGGGAGGTGTCTCATTTTGTGCATCCACTTGGGGAAGATGTTTTCCCAATTACTTTTTCAGTCTCCAAGCCTTAGAGGAAACTTCTCAGTTCTATCCTTGTAGTTTCTTGAGGACAAGCAACATTTGGGAGGGGAGGACTGTAATATTCCAAAATTTGCATGTAGCAAATTTGAATATTAATTTTTGCTGATTTCACTTAGGAGGAGAATAAATGGGTTAAGAGGCCCATGCATAATAAAAATCTATGTTAAATCCCTCATAGTATGAAAATGGATCATCATTGGAGTTGGATTTCACATCCTCATGTGTGAAGAGGATCATTTGCAGGTGGACAAGGTCAAGTTTGACCAAGTCAACAACGCTGGGATAGAAGGTGGAGGACACTTAGAGAAACAACACAGTATGAATGGGAAGAAGTTTCTTTGGTGAAGGAAACCCTAATAACTGGGACCCATGGTGAGAGGGATCTCACTTGTTTAAAAGGAGGGCAAGGCATCCATTGTTTCTCATGTTGAAGATTATTGATTTCTTTTTCTGTTTAGACTTTGTACATTCTCCTACTGTTCAGCAGAGTTGCAGTGCTGCTTAGCACAAGGAATTACAATTTGGGAATTCCTTCTCCTTCCAAGAGAGACATATTGAAGGAGTTTCTCTTCATTTTCTCCACATCCAGGCTTGATTCCAAGCTACTTCCTCCAACTACAACGTTATTTCTGCCCAAGTATAACATTGTGTTGTAGGGTGTTGCAGTGGAGCTTTTACACCACCACTTCCGGAGCTATTTTTCAGAGGAGGGAGTCTCCTTACCTTTGGGATATCAGTAAGGGAGAATTTTAGCTGATTCCAATCATATTTTACATCATGCCAACCATTTTTCATCACCTACAGTGCAGTCCCTCTCATTGACTGCATTATTTTCATTAAGTATCTACAATGAGGGTTGCAGTATTGGTTTGGAGGGTCATATTTTCAGTGTTAGGATCAACCTTTCACTTGGAGGATCCATTGGAGGAGATATATTCATCAAATGTAGAATATTCAAGCTTCTCCATTAATTTCTAGTTCTTGAGTTACAGTTGCTACCCAAAAACTCTAGCATTTCTGCAGATTTTCCATTTTGTATATATTTCAGCCAATCCTCTTAAGGATTGTTGTATTATTATTTTTAGGGGTTGATAGCTTTCTCCCCCACATTTATTGAGCTGATATTTCCATATCATTTTATTATCTATTATTATGTTGCAGTGTCTCCTATAAACCATGCTGAGATAGCCATGGCTTCCTTCATGTAGCATTTTTTTCCATTTATCATGTATATGTCCCATTGAGGCTATATTGATTTTATTTAGTGACTCTTTCCTCAAGGATTTGTATACTATTGCTGCTATAATATACAGTTTTTTTCTATCTGCATCTTCATGTGCCCAGGCTTATAAAAATAATGTTGTTATTCCATCTCTTGCTCAAGAATTGTTGCACTCCCTTCATCGGGCACTTTTACAAGGTAACTAGGTGTGGTATACATGTTTAACCCACCTAGAGGGATTTATTTTGAGCCACCTCTTGGATTTTGGACTTATATACTCAGATATAAGGAATGCAAGTCTTGGCTTCAAATCTTGTAGCAACCATTCCTGGAAAATGTCTTTTCTAGTCATGCCTTGCTAGTTTTTCCAAATTTTGGTATATTACACTCCGATATCAGTTTATATATGCACTTTATTATGGATGGCTATGCCCATGCCACATGTTCATGTCTCAGAGATATCAGTTGTATTTGTAATTGAAGGTCTTCTGACCGTGGTGTTTGATTCAAATGCATTCTCGTAAAGCATTTCACCCCTTCCTCTCTCTCGAACCTCATGCTTTAGGGGGCATCTATTACACTGCATTTTCTCATTGTCCCTGAAATCCCCATCCCGAACATTGGAGGCTCATTTTTGTGAAAAAAATAAAGTGATGTGCCTTGCAAAGACCATCATTGCATCCCTTTCCATGAGTAAAACATTCCTTCTGTTGATAATTTTCTGAACAGACCATCAGAAACACCTTTTTTTGCCTTGGCGTTGGTAGCCTATTATGCCCTCACGCCAATGAGGTAGATTAACTTGGTCATTTCTTGTCCCGTTTACATTAAAAATATATATATTTTTCATTGATCCAAGAGCCCTCCAAAGGAAATTTAAATTATGACCTTGACCTTAATCTTGTCAAAACCCTAGGGTACACAATGGGTGCCAAAAGTTTCAAAATTCTGATTTAGAAAATAAATCCAAGTATTTTTGCTAAAATCATCAATAAATGTGAGGAAGTAACAGCTTCCACCAATCGAATTTTTTTGCATGGTTTTGAGAAAACTACGGCAGAATGTATAAGGGTTTTTTTTATATTTTTTCTCTTGTTACATTGGAATTCATTGTGATATTATTAGCACAATATCAAAAATATTATATTGTGTTTGTTATCATCAAGACAATGCCAATTTAAATAATATGGCAATTAAAACAAGGAAACCAAAAATAGATTCTTCATTAGGTAAAAAACCCTCCATAGGGAAAACCAAAAAACTTCTCTTCTTATATATTCTCAAGGAATACTCTGAGACCTATGATCTAAACAACTCACTAAGTGATAGACCAGCCACCCAAATAACACTAATTCTCTCTTCAACTCAAGCTTCTTTTCTTTTCGAGGCTGAAATATGAACCTAAGAAGCTTTCATTTCCACATGTGTGAGATTTTGAAAATAAGAAAATATGCCAAAACTAATATAAGAATCCTTCTCTTCTTCTTTATTTTATTTCTCCCCTTCTTCCCTCTGATTTACCTTGTACTTTTCAAGAGATGCGAGATTGATTAGTGCCTTTAAAGGTCGAATAAATATTCTATATATAACCTTTTGGTGTGGTGAAAATTCCTTTGGTGAGGCCAACTTGGTGGGTTAGATGACCCATCACTTGGTCGTTTCTTGTCCCTTTTACATTAAAAAATAATTTATTTTACATTGATCCAAGAGCCCTCCATATGGACTTTACATCATGACCTTGACCTTAATCTTGTCAAAACCCTAGGGTACACAATGGGCACCAAAAGTACTAAAATAATCAATGGGAGATAAACTCATTCTTCAATAAATAATTTTTCTTTTGCAAAATATAATTTTCTTTGACAAGTAAAACTATTACATCAAGTCATGGTACATAAAAAATTATGAAGACCAAAGCTATTTACCATTTTTCAACACTCCCTCTTAACTAGGGAGGTATTCATAATTGATAACAATGGGTATATGGGGAGTAAAACCTTGAGAAGTTCTCATAAGAAGAGTTCGATAAGCCATATCACAACCTACTTCCTTAGCTTATGCAATAGAATCTCATCATACCAACCAACATTTTCACATAGTAGGCCCTTCACTGATGAATCTATCTCTCCACAAGATTAGAGCACAATGCTAGTGACACTAGTGACTGATAGACACCACCATCATTATCTCTTAAGGAACATACCCCACGTGGGTGTTCACAGCGTCTGTCGTTTTAGGACAATTCCTATCTTGGAATAACACATCCTCAAGTAATTTCCACTTTGACTACTCTTATCTTGGATACCCTACCTCATCCACAAAGAGTATCAGAATTAATCTTAGATGATTACCCAATCCTCCATTCCTTCAGATTATGAAGACAAGAATAATGTGCCTATCTCTTTCTCTCAACTAGGGAAGATATACTCATTCCTATAAAAGAAATATACCCAAGCTCCTTATTGTAATATTCCTACATTAGCAAGCAGCTAATGGGAATATTAATTTTTTTATTTTTGCACTTAGTAGATGAATAAATGGGGGAGGAGACCCATATTTAACTTAAATCAGCATAAAACCCTCTTGGTGTGAAAAGGGATCATTGTAGTAGCTAGATTTCACACCCTCATGTGTGAAAAGGGACTTTTTGCTTATGGACACATGCAAGTTTGACCAAGTCAACAACATGCATGAAGAGGAGTGGCCTTCATGGAGACATATTGTAGTTTTGGAGGGAGATTGATCATCTGCATGTGGAAACCCTAATGGGTGGGACCCAAGGTGAGGAGCCTCACATAGCTTATAAGGAAGGGGATGGCATCCATTTGAGGTGTTTGTGTCGTCTGATTTTGCAGATTGGCATACCAAATGACAATGCAACATCAGAACCACTTTGGGATCCTAGGATCTAGCCCTCCTAGATTCAGAGAGGGATCTCTCTATATGTGTTTTAGAATGATATGCTAATAGGATCATGATATGATATTAGGTTAGTTATGAAGTACAAGGGATTTGTTTGTTTTTGGTTGGGGATCATTAATTGAGAAGGTCATGTGGAGTGAAGGAGGAAATAAGTAGAAGGATGTTTCAGCATGGGAAGATAGGTCAAGAAACAGTGCCAATCCATTAGGCTATGGAGTCATAAAAGGGTTTACTTAAACAAAAACTATTCAAGGGTTTCCATAGGTCAAGTCATCTATATCAAAAGATATTTTTAAGTTGACTTGGTGGTATGAAACATTAAGAAGTGTGGTGAAAGAAGAAAAGATAATAACCAATTAAGAATCTATTAACTTCACTACACAAGAAAAGCCTTTTAAAGTGAATAATTTGGGAGCAAGCCAAAAGATAGGGAAAACCATATAATTCTCTCGGAAAACTCCTACTAAGTCCAACTTCTAAGACAACAATCCAGTAATCCTCTTGACTACCTTCAGAAAGTAGAAAACTTTTAAGATAAACATAAAAAGTAGCCTAAGATCAAGTAAGGACTTTGAACCTATCCTGCTTTTGGCATAATCTTAAGAGAAACAAGATAAACATAAAAATTAGCCTAAGATCAAGTAAGGACTTTGAACCTATCCTGCTTTCAGCATTCTCTTAAGGGAAACTTTCAAAACAACTATTTAAGACTAAACAAGGGACAACGCTAACCATAAAATTCCTTGATTAGGACTCTACTTAACATGCAATGAAAAGATCATTTGAGAACGACATATCAAGTTCTACTCAGCAAGACATGGTCTCAACACCATTCCTTGACTAATTATACTCTACTGAAATCATTCCCAAAGAAACAATTAGAAGAAAACATAGAGATAAAGCTTATCGGGTAGACATAGGGTACTTTGCAGTAAATCCTACTCTAAATTTGTTATTCTTTATTAGAGAAAATGGACAATATGGAAACATAAGGAGAATAGCAATTACAGTAAGAAAAACATCACCAATAATATAGACCAGGATCCTATGAATCTACTTGTTTATTTGATGTGCAAGACCAGTCACATACTTTAAGTCCAATGGCTTTCTACAGTCCAATACTTCTCTTCCCAGCATACTATATTACAACTACTCTGCTACTTCCACTTAATAACAGTTCAAAAAATCAATAACTTCCCAACCCTTTACAATAAGCTCCTCATGGAGTCTTTATAGAAGAATGAGGAGGTGGAGTGAAAGGAAGGGTTCATTTGTTCAATTAATACAGAGTAAATGCTTCTCGGACTTTGGGAGGCCTAATGGAGAAGATATCTAATGTCTTAACTCTGTTAATTTATTTTTACATTAACTTTCATCTACTTCAGTGACTTTTGTTGAATTTTGAGGCTTTTCGTAGCTGGAAATTACTTTCTGAGCTTTCTTTGAAAATATCTCTGACTGTGCATTCAATTTGTATTCTTTTGAGGAAAATAAACTTGTAGGTAGCATTTTTGGTCCTTGGAGGGTGTAATTGCTCCACTGATGTGTCATTCGAAGCATTCTTTTGGGTAATCTATCTTGACATGTCACTTTAAACTTGAATTAGGCCTTTGATATGATTTTAGGCCTGTCTTGATCATCTTTAGTCTTCAAACTGTGTCTTTAACCTTTAAGCTGTAGATTAAGTTTTTATTCTTTGAACTTTATGCTTATCCTTTATCTTCAATTTTTATCTTTAATCTCTGTTCTTCACTGTTCTTCTGCTTTGTGTGTAGGTGGCTCCTTTGCTGTGCTGGAGGGTCTTATCAGATTAACCAATGTTCATGACGCATTGGCCAAACCATTGAATCTAACCCTGGGTCCCTTTTTTGCATGAAACTGGGCCTAAGGATCGTCATCCTAGGCTCTGTAACTTTGACTTTGTTGTGGGAGGGCCTATTCGTGGGTTGACCACCATTAAACCTTCAATGAAACATCAAAAAATTATATGAACCTACTTTCTTTGGATTTGACTGATTTCAGAGGCATTGGGATGGTGGAGGAGCAGTGTAGAGGGAGGAGAATATGCGGAGAAGGGTTCCATGGTGAAGAGGTAAAGAACCAGGGTTTAAATTTGAATTATGGCGTAAAAATATGTGAAAGTGGTTTCGGGGATACCAGAGGTGGTATTTGCGCACGGGATAGGCGGTAAGTGGTATTGGTTTGAATGAACGTGATATGGCTTGGTGGCTGACGCGTGTCCACCATAAAACTGCTTGTTTCACGTAGAAGTTATGCATTGAAACATTTTGGTGGATCTGGCGTGAAATGAGTTCTGGGTCGTTGGATCTGGGGGAGGCCAGATCAACAGTTGAGAGGAAGCGTGATCGGCAGAGTTGATCGGCGGGTGGGACCGACTGCATATGTCATTTATTTTTTCAGGGAGAAATAAGGTTGATTGGGCAGAGCTAGCGAGAGGAGCCCTTCTGGTCGTTGGATCATTGCAATCAACGGACAGGATCTCTTCTTGGGGGACCATAAAAGCGTGGAGGCCGAAAGAAGATGGAGGACCCGGAAAGGGTTTGAATCGTTGGATTTGGGGAGATCAACGGCTGAGATATTTTCGCAGAGAGGATTCGGTAGAGGGTGATAAGGAGGAAGGATGGAAATGCGAAGAAGCACGAATTTTTAGATAAAGGGGTTCTAGATCTATGGTCAGGATCAAATCGGCAGAAAAAATATTTGGGAACAAGGAATTTGAAATCATCGAAGTGTGACGGTGATGGGGGCTTAAGATTTTTAGACGATGGTCTCGGGCCTCGGTTTTTATGAATAATGAAGGGCTAGGGGCTTAAGCTGAAAGTCGCTTAAAGCCTCATGCTAAAAATGGGCAGAAAGGGCCAACAAATGAGGTTTTTAACCTTTTTGAGGGGTTTCGATAGGTATAAAGAAGGGGTTTTAAACCTAATAAAGAAGGTTTATAAGGTTTTAAAAGGGGATTTGAGGAAAATGAAGGAATAATAAAGGGAAAAGGGGAATTCTAGGAGGGAAATGATGGAGAAGAGGTTTTTGAAACAGTCCTTGTATATCAACAAGCTTCTTTGAGGATTTTTGAGTGAACCCATCAATGAGATGGGCCTTATGAAGGATATTGAACACATTAGACTTCAAGAACTCACAGATTTGCTTCAAATTTGTTTCTTGAAGGCTAAAGACCTGTTTTATCCATCTTTGAATATGTCAAAATTATGGATGGCTAATAGCGACTCCACTTGGGGATGGTAGCTCCTTGGAGGTGTCAAGAACCTTAGAGATTTATCTCTAAAATGTAGACTTGTGCTTTGCATTTTAACAACCTTTTCTTCTTTGATCATGCTAATTTAAAATATGATTAGAATTACATCATAAGAAATCAATTTCTTCCTAGACAACTACCTAAGCAACCTACTTTCCTGACATTTTTTCTTCATAAGGTGCTCTTGGACTTGCAAACCTTTTGACATCAACATATTATTCTTTTATTGAAAGTAGGAAACTAATCTAAATCTACCCTTATAACTTCCATGAGTTCAGTTTAAACAGTTGAACTCATTATCTTCTCTACCTAACTACTATCTATTAGGATTAAGCTGTCTGACAAATTTTATTCTCTATATACTAAAATAGAAATTTAGATACAGACAAACCAGAATTAAACTATCTGATTTGCTGTATGACTATGGCATAAAACAAGCTACACATAGACTGAAATTTATGGAAAATTGAAACAAAATTGTGAAGGCTTAAGATCTGAAAATTACGAGCATCCTTCTTTCTTTCTTTCAGCTCTAGTTTTGATTGTTTAGAGCTGTCTTCTTCTTCTTTACCTGTTTCAAGTTTTCAGCATGTTAGAACCAGTCTTCTTTTTATCTTTGGCTCAGGTTTTGATCTGATCTGAGCCACTCTTCATCAAACTTACAGGTTCAGGATTTAAGCTTGTTTGAACCTTTGTTTTTCTATCCTAATCTAGTCTACTAATAAGCCAAGATTAAATTTCTTGGCTAATCTGATTCACTAACCTATCAGCAATAAATTGAAATTTATCTAGTCATGATTAGAACGTATGAATAAATAGCAGTGCTTCTTTTGGTAGTGGAATTTAAGCTTTCACACTTTCAGACTCTCTTTATTTTTTGTTATGGGGCTAAACCTTTCTTCTTTTTCTAATATGCCCTCTTTTTATTTTCTATTGTTTTTTTATTTTTCCAAATCTTCTTTCAAAGCATAAAAAAAAAAAAAAACTAACTAAATGCTCACAGGCTGAGCTTTATTGACATCCCTACCTACCCTAATCTAACTTTGAAATATTTACATGTTTAGCTCACAAATTCTCTTTTCAAAACATCCAATCAATCAGATGGTTCCATGATTGCTCTTTGCTCATCTCTTTGAGCATGCTAGATAGATAGGGCCACTCCCATCTCACTTGTTCTTTAGTAGCAGTGCTAAAAATTTTTGTTTCATTTGGTGATACACTGCTCCTAACAATCTTTATCCCTTCTTCAAATGTCTTCAAAAATGAGTGAAGGGGTATTGAAATAATATCTGGTTGGGAGTATTTGACAGGTAAGTTTCAACCAGGGTTATTTTTTCTTCCAATGGATCAAGAAAAATATTCTTTTGAGAAAGAAAATCTTCCTCATTTTCATTGTGATCTGAACTGGAGGACTCATCATATTTGGCAGTGATGTCCTCTTGTAGTCTCGGGGTATTTTGATTCAGTGGACTGAGTTCGGTGAAGATGTCATTATATTCTTGAGTAGGGGTCTCTTTGATTACCTCAAACCTTTCAAGAGAACGTTCTTTAATTTCAACCAGCTTAAGAAGTTCTTCATTTTTTTCCTCCTCAACCTTTGAGTTGAAATATTGTTGATTCCTAATCACATGAAAACTATTACTGATGAGTTGTAATGAAGCAGAGCAAAGATTCAGAGATTCTTCACCCTATTTTTCATTTTTAAAGCTCTCTTCATCAACATCGTAAATAGCCTACTTTGGCTCATTACTTTCTCGGAGTTGGTGGAACTAATCTTCCTCCCACAAAGCTACTAATGATGGTCCTGCAAGATCAACTTCTGCTTGGAGAACATCATCATCAGATAGATAAAAATTACGAAAATCATTAATGTAAGTAATGTCACCAATCAAACATATTGGATTATCAATAGGTCTTTCTTTATTCTTATCTACAAGGGAAATTTCTAAATTTTTACAACAAAGTTCATTAGGTGAATGGGAAAGAGTGTTTGTTTTGCAAAAAATTTCAGAGGCTGGATGTTTATTGATAATCTGATCGATTTCTTCTTCTATCAAAGGAAGAGATGTTTCTGTGTTTCTTTTAGCAGAAGTACAACAGTTCTCTATCTCTTATGAAGACTGAATTAAAGGCTGGATGTCTTCTTGAGCCTAACCTAGAAGGGATGATGAATCATTATTTATGCTTACAGGGATATCTTAAGGAATGTCATTTATTCCTTGATTGATTTCTTCCTCAACTGATTCATCTAGGTTCTTGTGATAGTTAGGATGCATATGAAATTCTTGAATGGCCTTTAACATATCTTCAAGATGCATATTAACCAAATCCTCATCAATATCTAACAGGTATTGTATGATGTTTTGAGATTGATCACAAAAATTTGCAGTCCATGATAAATATGAAGGGTTATCTCTATATTTTTCATAAAATACTTGGTGCATGTCTCTTAAAGAAAACAAGCTCTTAGGTTCTAACCATTCATACCAATCCCTCGCCTTTCCTTCTAATGTTAACATGAACATTTTCATAAGGAAGTATTCATGCCATTCAGTCTTTATCTTCGATAAATGTATATGAAATTTGATGAGATGTAACAATGGGTCATCAAACTTTTCACCTTGAAAAATAGAAAGGTTATCATCCCAAAACACCTGGGGCATCTTATGTGGGAACCCAGGGATATGATATCTACTCATTGGGGCATATCTTCATTGTATCCTTGGAACCATGTTTGTAAATCAGAAAAGAGGTCACCGTGTCTATTCAACTAGTTCAGATTCTTCTACCATTGGAGTCATTTGGTCTTTTGGGAGTTGTAGAGTCGCCAGGTGAAGGATTTCAAAAAATTTGAGATGAGTTGTTGTCCACCATCAATAATTGAATACCAATCTAAGGAGGTTTGTGGGTCTTCTGAGGTCTGAAGGATGTATAAGGTGTAATTCACTTAGAATTCCCCAGCGGAGTCACCATTATGTTGGTGTTTTGTGATTTGGCAGATTGGCATACCAAATAACAAGGTAACATCATAACCACTTTGGAATCCTAGGGTCTAGCCCTCCTAGATTCAGAGACGGATCTCTCTATATGTGTTTTAGAATGATATGCTAATAGGCTCATGATATGATATTAGGCTAGTAATGAAGCACAAGGGATTTTTTTTTTTTTTGGTTGCGGATCATTAATTTAGAAGGTCATGTGGAGTGAAGAAGGAAATAAGTAGAAGGATGTTTTAGCATGGGAAGATAGGTCAAGAAACAGTGCCAATCCATTGGGCTATGGAGTCATAAAAGGGTTTACCTGCACATAAAATATTCAAGGTTTCCATAGGGCAAGTAATCTATATCAAAAGATCTCTTTAAATTGAGTTGGTGGTATGAAACATTAAGAAGTGTGGTGAAAGAAGCAAAGCTAATAACCAATTAAGAATATATTGACTTCACTATGTTAGTCATCAGTGTTTTTCACTTGTTGGTGATGACTAGTTGTTACAACCAAGCTTCCTAGTAGCTGATCTCAAAATTTGTCAAATTTTCCAGCTAGAAAACACCCATAAAATTTTTTTCCCTCTGACCTTTTTAATTAGCCCATGATGAGATAAAACCTCATTGTCAAGCCCTATCTAGCCTCAGCCATACTAGCTTCTCCATCAGCTCCAAAGAGAACAATCCAAATCTTTCCAAGAAGTCTCCCCTAAGTTAGGTAGTGGTGCTTTAGGCATTTCTTCCTTGGAAAACTATCCTAAAGCCAAAGAACCTCTATCTATTATCAACCAGTCCTAACAGTCCTTCCTATTCTGCAAATAAACTTTGGTTACACCCTTAAGTCGCACCACTAACAAGCCTTGAAGTCTCAACAATACATATGCCACAGGTCAAGCTGATATTAGGTAAATGTATAGTATTTCAATGTATTTGTCAAAGAGTAGAAGTCTAATGGTGTTCCAGAAGACAGTATTAAACTCAACATGAGAATACAGTTGCTTCTCATGTGGTTTTGAGCCTAGGATGCAAATGTTGGACAAAGAGTTATCTCATTAAGCTCCTGCAATCATAGTCAAAGGTTAGTGAATTATAAATAACAAGAAATGCTTTGCAGATACTGGCCAAATTTCTTGTGATGTCTAAAGAGGCACAAAGGTATTTGAAAAGCAGAATTACATGTCTCAGAGAAATGCCCATCATGACTTATTGTTAATTTGTCATCTTCATTTGCCTAAGCATAAATAGGCAGTGAAAGGAAAGATAACATTGTTTAAAGGCTGATGAAATGGTATCACTAAGAAAACCTCCTCCATACATGAGCAGAGGGTTGAAAGAGTGAGAAAACCTCCTTCATTTTACAAGCAGAGGGTTTAGCACTGGGATAAAGGCCTCCTTCATCTAATAAACAGAGGGCTAGGGACAGAGATTGATTTTAAGGTTTTCACTGACTGAAAGGCAAATTTTAAGAGAAGTGGGAGACAATTGAAAGCTTCTGAATAGAAAATTGTGTTAAAATCAGAGGCAAAGCAGTGGTGCTTTCAAGGTGTTTACATGAGTTTTGCTGTTAAAACACAGAATTGAAATACAGTGTGAAGCTAATGGGGTGATTATCAATGAAGAAATATTGTTAAGAAAATGTCCAAGGAAGTAAAACAATCTTGGTCTCAAACTGACTTCTACTATCAAATACAAAGAAAACTACTAACAGTGTGTTCATAAAACATTATTCACTTGGTTAAAATAGGGGTTGAAAAGAACCTAGGAATTTTTCAAAAAACAGGCCTCCTTCATAACAAGTAGAAGGCTCACCATTGTGTAAGGATGAAGAGCATTCATTTTCAGTATGGCTTAGATTTCAAAGTGACTGTTGTTAAAATGGTAAAATGAATGAGAAATTCATTATTCTTGCAGACTTCCTTCACAGAGGAACAAAGGGACAACCTTCCCATGTTTACATTTCAACTTCATCTTATCATCCCCTGACATATCTCCGTAAAAGTTGAAGACTGGATTACTTTGTCAATCTAAGGTTAGTCAGTTGCCTTGATGGTGGAGAATTTTTGTAGCAGAGTTTTTCACTTATAGTTTCACATGAGTTTCTTCACCCACAGTCAAAAGAAAGGCTCAAAGAGGACCTAACAGTTCAATCAACTTCATGGTGGGCATGATCATCATCAAAACACTAGGAGCAAAAGCTGTCAAAATAAGTTTTAAAGTGGTAAGTTATCTCCTTGCAAGAATGGCAGAGAATGCCTCACCAATCATTGGTATGAATTTGAGCATAATTTTTCCTTTAAAAAGGTTAGCAATAGGAAAAAGTGATAGAGTTTCTTTTTCAGTGAGAAATAATGACAAGGCAGTAGAAGGGTATTGCCTTAATTAGGAAAACACTTAGAGAAATGTTGGCCTTCAAAATGGCTTTTTCAGTTTGAAAAGGGGTCATATGTATGAGGATCTCCAAAAATTTCATCCACAACACTTTAAAGAGTCCTGGTCGAAATATTAGGTTTGTTATGTTTTGAATATTATAAATGATAAAGTCATGCTTCATTTTTGTTTTACAACCAATACCTCTTTCAAAAAAAATCTTCAAAACCCTCACAAAGCATTTCAAATCCAATTGGGCTTTTCACCTTCAAAAGGGAATAAGAGACCGTTGCAAGCCCATTTGCAAAGTTTCAAAAATGCAAACAAATGTTCAAAATCACTCCTAGCCATCCACGTTGTAGAGTTTTTGGAGGTTTAAACCGGCGTGGCGTGCCTGGAAAAGTGCGTAGCGCATTCAGACGGAAGTTTACATAGACTTTACACTATTGCGCGGTGCACCTGTGGTGCCAGTCACCACCGCCCGAAGGCCGACCTGTCACCCTTTTTAACTATGTGACGCTCTCCCTTTTGAACATGCCACGCCTGTTGAACGACCGAAACACCTTCAAAAGAATCTTTGAAGTTTCTCAACTCATCAAGTAAAGGCCACAAACCATTCTCAAGGTATTTTTATTTTCCTCCTTGGTGCTTTCGAATTTCTAAAGGGCGATTGATGCCATCATTGTCAAGACCAAAATATTTGTAGGAGAGCAAACTGTTTGAGAAAAATCTAAGGTTTTTGTTGCCATAATTGCCCAAGATTAGTATAGTAAAAAGGGGTGTGTTTTCATTAGTTTCAGAAGGCCTAAAAGTTTCCTTAAAAGAAAATGATAAGCCATAACACTAATTACAAGGCAAAAACACAGTGGTAGAGGGTTTTCAAGTTGCTGAATGTGTCACAGCAGTGGTGAAAAAAAATTAATTTCTATTGGCAAATCTAAGGTCAAAACAGTGTTTACAGGGTGAGGATTTTGGTCCAAAATCAGAAGGTGTTACTGCTATAAATGCCAAGAGAGAAAGATTGATTAGAGGCCAGTGTTTTTGAGAAAATTCAGAGCGTTCTATTGCTATGATTGTTACACATTTTTACATTATTGGGTGAAAGTTTAAAACCATCTTAAAGGACCTCTAACTGCCTTTAAAAAAAAACATTGACTAGCCCACAGGAAAATAAGAGCAGACTTTGTTAAAAATCGAAGGGGAAACAATGGTCATAGTCTCAAAGCCTTGTCATTTTGAAATAGCCTTCTCTATGTGAAAAAAGAGAAAAAGTTAGTGAAACCACCAGATTTCCATCAAATAGAGTATGCTATGAGAATCCTTTGAATCAATTTGAGGGTGCTTTTGTCTACCTGTGTATGAGAACCAGTGAACAGCAGAAGAAACACTATTTGAGGGAGGTTTTTTTTTGTCTTTGTCTAAATACAAGGCTGTCTTGTTTCTACCAAAACAAAAAAGATCCTTGTGAAGCTACCCAAGCACTATAACAATTTTACTGTGTGCTTTTTATTTGATAACTACTTGTTGTTTGGCACAAAAGAGGAAAAACCGTGATTTAGAAAAAGCATAAAGTTGGTATTGGAGGACTGTTCCACAAAAAATTTGAAGCAGTTTTCGTTGGTCAAACAGTGACTAAGAAGGAGGATAGAGTTGTGGTTGAAAAAAAAAACATTCCAAAGGCCTTTTGAGATAGCTTGGTTTTGCAGAGAACATAAGATGCCTGCTAGGCAAGACAGTAGTAGTGGCCTTAACAAGATATTTGAGCCTGTTTCCACTGAAGAAGTGAATGCCCATCCATCAGTCTTGTTCAATTTCCAATTTCCAAGAGTGCAAGAGGTGAAGAGTTTTTCCCCTTTGACACATCTTTGTGCTTTGAGGTTTCAAGAGAAGCAGTTTCAGCTAGCAGGCCTAGATTTCAAATGTTCTCCATGGTCCATCTCCAAGGCCACTAAAATCCCTTATGTCGAGGAGAAGTGGTTTAAAGCCACCTAGACTCAGAAGAGTACAAGCCTTTTCTGAAGCCTAAGCATAGAGATTCATGTCCATCCATTTTCCCCTTCTCATATCTATTGACTAGTTATGCCCCCCTCATGAAGATCATCATGAAATACTTCACTTATGAGGAAATATTCTCCCGAGTCTATGCCTATCATATCTGATTGCTCATGCATTTCACAAGGGCCAAACTGTCCCTTTCTTTCTACATAGAAGCATTGAGAAAATGGCCTCCACTGTTCAAAAAAATCCTCCTTCTCAGCAAACAGCCTGCCTCTTCCATCACTTCCTCATCAAAATTATCATGCTTCATTAGCTTGAGAAGAAGGAGGTATCTTGGGATACTTTCATCACTCATCCAGATTTCACCACTATCCCTTCATTTCATACATCTCCTTCACCTTCTACTCACCATCCTTCACCTTTTTATAGCAAACCTATTCCCAATAAGCTCAAGTTTACCATAGAACAAGCAAAAGAGCATGATGAGGAAGAAGAGCATGATCAAGGGGATGATGAGGAAGATGATGATGAGCAACATCACAGTGAGGCAGAACAGCAAGGGGAAGACGGGCATAATGATGAGTAGCATGATGATGCGCAGCATCTCAGTGAGGCAGAATGACAGACTCCTGATGATGATGAAGGGAAGCATGATAAAGATGTGCAACATAGTGAAGGTGAGAAGTCCCCTGAAGATGATGAACAGGGGCAGCAACAACATGATGAACAGAAGCCTCATGATGATGAATAGCAGCCTCATGTTGATGAACAACAGCCTCATAAAAAGGAACAACAGTACGGTAAAAATATGCAACACAGTGAGGAGGACAACCCTCCAAAAGAAATGCATAAGGACAGTCAAGGCATCCATGAAGAAATCCAAGATAGTGGCAAGAATGAGGAGCAAAGTGACAAGGGTAAAGAGCCAATGGAGCATGTGCTAGCTGCCTCTCCTAGGCAAGGGGCCATGCTCTCTTCTCTGAAAGTGGCCAAGCCCTGGACATCAAAGAAAAGGGTGCCTAGAGTTGTAACTCCAAATGTGACTAGGGCCCTCCAAAGCAAGGGAAAATTGCCCAAGAAGCCCATTGTCAAATTTCCCAAGAGGAGGAAGACTAAAGGAGCCACCCAAAGCAAAGGGAAGGACAAGGAAGAAAGCAGTCATGAAAAGAAAAGGGAATTTGACATCATTCAAATCCAAAGTGATGATAGTGAAAATGAAGCCCAGATCCTAGAAAATCTCTTGATCAATAGAGAAAACCAAATTGATGCTTTGAAGACTGATCTTGAGAGGGCTAGGAACTTCAATCACTTTTTGCAAATTCAAAACAAATAGATGAGTGTCCATATGGTTGTATATGAGACACGGGCCATCAAATACAAAAAGGAGGCCTCCAAAGCACAAGTGAGATTGGAAGAACTCAAGGGTGAGTTCAATGAGAGCGAAGGCGAAGGTCAGCCTAGGAAAAAGAGTCCAAGAACCATGGGGCTCAAAAAGGCCCTTGAGAAACAAAAGGAAGAAGAAGATGCCCTTCTCCAATCTACCCCTCTCACTACATTGTTCGAACAAGAGATAGAGAACAATCGGGAAGCATGGCTTGAGAGAGTTAATGATCACTTGGAGAAGAAATTGGAGAAGGAAAATAGAGACTTAAACCTTCAACGAAGGATGACTGGGCATTATAAAAAGCTCAATCAGTTTGCTCGGCGGAAATTGAAGGCCGCTCAAGAAAAACTCAGGGAGGCTAAAGGGAAGCGCCTGGCACCAAAATTGAGGAAAGACACCTCAAGGCTCCAAATTTTGGCCTCAGCTTCACAACATGCTTCTAAAAACCCTTGAGGGTCATGCTCGCCAAGTTTGGGCGAAATTCGACAAATTTTGGTTTTTTGTCATTTTTAGATTTTTGGCCAAAACTCGTGGGCATTGCCATTTCAGTTTGGGGCATCCTCAAAGGATGAAAATGTTATCATTGGATGCCATAATTTCAGGGGCACGTATTCAGCTATTTTTAGATCAATTGAAGATCATTTTCTCCCCCAAAATGGTGAAAAACACTCGCTTTTTCTACACTTTGCCCCGTTTATCAGCAAGGCCTATTTTTTGGTTTTTTACACACATGTCTGTTTTTGGATGACTTCTAGTGGTCACTTGGGAGAAAAATAAATATTTTCAGAAATTAGACACTCAAATCTTTCCAAAGAGCCATCATGAGCCTCATTTTAACATCGAGAAGGCCTCCAAAAGTTTCCGGCAAGTCAGGGGACCTTTTGCTGATGTATTTTTTGAGTATTTTTGTAAAAATTGAACCTTTCAAAAGTGACTTTTCTTCATGTGCGTTTAGCTATTTTTGTACATGATAAGTTATGAAAAGTCAATATATTTCCCTTTTTTAGCATTTTTGAGATATTTTATTAGATATTTTGTGCCTTGGGCTTTGCAAAGCCTCAAGGAAAAAATTAGATATTTTGGATAGGCCAATGAGATTTCAAGTTGAGCTAAGAGGTTTTCCTCACTTTGGCCTATATATTCCAAAGGATTTCATTGTAAACAAAGTTGAACTTGATGACTTGAAGCAACATATGGTCATATAAGCTTTGGAAGAAATACTTGTCTCATGCTTTTGGATAGTCTCTTGGATGTTCTCGGATGATAAAAGAGGATTGTTGTTGGATTCCATGACTTGGTAGAATGGTATAGTGTCTCTCTCTCTATTTTGTTTCCTAGTTTTCATTCATAAATCCATGTTCTTTCTTGCTATAAGACAGTAGAGAAAAAATTTGAGACATGCCCTTGGAGGCACCTCAAATTTCCTGTTTCTTTATAGCTTCCATGTTTTCTTCATTCTTAGTCATATTAAATAATCCTTGATTGCTCTTTAATAACTGAAGAATATTGTTTGCTTGTTTCATTTATGGTTTTATGCATGATAAGTATGATTTACGGTATGCCCTGCTTACTCATGGCTAGCCATAGCTCCACCTATGAAACCTCTCTTTGATTGATTATATTGTCATTTGTTGAACCAAGGACGTCTTGTATTGATCTTTCCCTTTGCCTAAAACTATGCAATCTTGTTTTCAAAGTGTGAAATAGCTTGAAGTAGTATGTTTAGGCATTCCTACATAGTGATTTGAGTTGTTTGTCTATCTTAAATGTATTTACCCAAAGTCTAATAGTCATTTCCTAAAGTTTGAGAGTCATATATCTCTATGCATGGCTTGAATGTTTATTTCTATGCATTGATTAGCTTATAGTTACATTTCTCATGATTAATGGTTTTCCCTACCATTTTTATGTCAACTATTAAACTATTTATGCTTTAAATCCTTTGTTATTCACAAATTTAATGTCCATCTCACTCCATTTTTCCCAAAGAGCCATTTTACCTCGAATCAAATCGGCCCTTCAACAACCTTGTATCACCACCTGAAAGCTTTCTTGACCTTTTTGACCCCATAGCCCAGTTGTTATGACATATTTTTACCTATCTTATGTCTTTGATCAGTTCATCCCTCACAACCTAAAAACCAAAAACCCACTTCATAACTAGCCTAAAATCAGAACACAATAAGCAAACACACAGATATCCCTTACACAAGTAGAGAGAGCCCTCTCTGAGTCCGGGAAGGCTAGGTCCTTGGGCTCCAAAGATTGGTTTGATGTTACACTATGATTTGGCTTGCTAATCATCCAAATCATGGGACCATAACATAATGGCGATCATGGTGGGACTCTGAGTTAGTGACAATCTAAGTACACCTTAGGACTCCAGAAATCCCTTATCTTCAAACATACCTGCCATTTAGCCACCTCATCGCCACCCTAACATAATGGCGATCACAATGGGATTAACTGAGTACATAACAGTATAGCAAACTCTTTTAGATTCATTAGTCTTTAAACATTTAAATTGGAAAGAAGTCCATATAATCATTTAGAGTAAACTCTTTTTGTTCTCACCACCCTAGAAAAGTGATGAAATAGGTTTAGAATACTTTAATAAACCATAGGCTGCACATAAAACTCAAAAAACCCCAAAACATTCCCAGATTGGCTTTTCCCTAGTTACTGGCGGTGGACCATAACTACATCTTTACAAAAGCAACCAAGTTCCACCTGGCGACTCCACTAGCCTCCAGTAGGCCTAAAACTCCATAAAAAACCAAAAAATTCATAATCAATACCTTTCTGTTGATTCATCCTTCCAAAATCTTAAAACTAATGGTGCAATCTCTGTAATCAATGACAAAATAAGTATAACTTAGCGATTCAGAAGACTTCACCTAAACATAGGAGATGAACAAAAGTAACCCTGCAAAAAGAAGCATTAGCTTGTCCATACAGCCTAGAAAACTGTTAAAACCAAGTGAATCACTCTTCTTTGCAAGTTTTCATCTCAAAGTTTTCTATAAAACTTTTTCCCAAAAGCATCTTTGATAGTGTTGGTGGTGGACCATAATTCTCATAGAAATCCACATGGCAACTCCACTAGTCCATCTTTTTTATTTGACCATCCTTCACATTAGTAAAACCCTAGAGAGGTCATCCATCTGAAACAATAATAAATGCCATCCTCTCTAAACTCTAGACTCGAAATTTGGCTTCATGAAGAATCAACACCAGATCTCATCCAGACCCAAATCCCCCTATCATAGTAGATGACCCAGAGAAGATTCTGTGGGAAGCTTCTGAAATTGGAAATTTAGCTACCGATAGGTCCATCCCTAAAGCAAGGTCAGTACCTGAACACCTCACAGCCTTGCAGGATTCCCAATTTGACTTAAAATCATCAAAAACCCTTTTTAGAAGCAATTCAAAAATTAAGATACACTTTGATGATCTTGAGCCAGGAGATCTGCCACAGAATCGTAGTAGATGTTGGGGTTCCCATGTTTTGGCAAGGTTAGCAATACCAAAAGATGAGGCAACATAGAACCACTTTCATACCTTAGGATCTAGCCCTCCTAGGTCCAGAGAGGGATCTCTCTATGATAGCCAAAGGTTTATGTCTTTAAGGCTCAAAGTATAATATTGGCTAAGTTATAGGCTCGAGTTGTTTGTTTGATTGTTTAAGTTTGGTTGTTGGGAATCAGGAAAGGAAGGTCCAATATAAAACAAGGGTGAGCAAAGGAGTAGTCTAGGCAGAGGCAGATAACTCAATGAACATCAAGGCCATTGGGCAATGGAGTCAGGAAAGGATTTACTTGTGTTCAATGTGCAAGCTTCTGTTGGGCTAGTCATATAGACCATTTGGATCTTAAAGGTTGATTGGCGGAATGGAACATTAAATATGAAAATGAGAGGAGGAGAACCATCCAGTTCTATCTATAGATCAGGTCAGAGGTCATTTAACTCCAGACCTGCTTGGACAAAATCAGAGGCTGCACAAGGGATCCTAGAAAGGCTAATTGAGATGGAAAGATCCTAGTGAGGCATAGTTAAGGTTCTAAACCTCCCAGTGTTCTCAACACATGCAACTAAATCCTAACAAGAACATCTAAACATAGATTTCATTAATTCATACATCAGAGAGTAGGCAATAACATCCACTACACTGGTTAAATCAATTGAAATCAATATTCAGACACACATATGAGCAGAAAACACAGAAGGCAGGGAGAGCAGGAACATGGGGCACCTAACAAGGGTGAATCCTATGTTAAACTTCTGATGCATGCCAGCAGAAATACGTGGAAATGAAAACAAGTTAATCACAAGTACAGAGAAAGGAAAAACATCACCATTTGCTTTAGATCAGGATCCAAAGAAAAATGCTTGTCATATTGAAAACAAAACCAATCAGGTACATCACTGCCCACAGCTTGGACATTCAACCTGAATGCATCCAATCTCAGCCTATCTTACAATATTACGCAGAGAACTTGTCTCAAGAGGAGAAAACTTGCGTTCCACTGATATCTCATCAACAACCGTTACAATAGTTTCCTTCTATGTTTTATAGCAGAAGAGACACAGAAGACCGACCCAGGGGGTAGGTGAACACTAAATGCAATATTAATCACAGAAAAGAAATGAGGGCCGAAACCCCTTCTGTTTCAAATCTCTGCATTTATCTCGGGTATGGCTTTGATGTTCTGTTTGCAGTACTGTGTGGTGCATTTGGAAAACAAAAATAAAACATAACAAAGATAAAACAAAGAACATTGCAACCTGCCCTGCTCGTGCAACGAAGTTTCTGATCATCGCCAGGCTTTACTTTTAGGACCGTGAAACACTTCTCTAAGCACGGCATGGAATGAAACGCAGAGTTTGTCCTTTGATGAAGAAAAACATTTCTATTGATATGACAACCTTGATATTCTAATTTTCTCATGCTGTACCTTCTGCGTGATGGGAGGGTCTTTGAACTGGTTCCTTTGCTTTCTAAAATCCTTGACAGGGCGCAAGAAATCTTCTATTTATTGCCTCGAGCCGTATGCTGCTCCCGTACTGGCTTCGTTCATGCATTTTGAGCTTTAATGGCGCTGGAGAGGGCTTGCAGATTTTAAATCTATCCTTTGTTGGAGAGAACCAATCTGCTGATATGTCGAACCTGCTACTTATTAACTCCTTTGTCTAAAAACCTGATAACCTTGCTACGCACTTACTACGTGTATTAATGGTGAGTTTTCTCTTTTGTGCCGTACGGATCCACCGCATCGGACTCAAGTGACAATGCAACGGGGGGTGGACGGAATGGTAGTGCGGCGGTGGCGGAGCGATGGCCTTTTACTATAATGGTAACAAAATTCAATGAAACGGTGAAAATGCATGAGTAATAAGGTTTGGTGATAATATGTAGCGTAGACCATCAGATCATGGTCTGGGAACAAAAATCAATGGTGGAGATTGAGCGGAATAATATGCGGAAATGGGTGGAACAATTATGCAATTTAACTTTGAACAAAATACCAAGAAATGCGATGGAAATGCAATGAGATGCGATGGAGTGGGGCCCAGCCGGAGGTGGAGGGCGATTAAACCTGATCCGTCAAATCTTGGGTGGATGGATGGTCATGATCAAGTTAGAGGATCGCGATCGGGGGGAGCAGGGGTGACACATTGATAAAATTCCGATTGTGATCAGAGCGATGTTGCGATTAAGCGTCAACCATAGGATCTGGGACCAGATCAATGACTCTTATTCAATCGGAGGGAGAACAGAGAGGGACGATGTAAGGGGAGCGAGATGAATCTGCATCGTTGAATTTGGCAGGATGGACGGCTCAGATCGGATCGGGGGATCGCAATCGCATTGCGCAGAAAGGGGGTGCGATTGAAAGTTCTGATTGCGATTTGGGCGGGTGTGCGATGACCATTGGATCGGAGGGGAGGCGAACAGACGCGATTGAATTGGGAGACCGCAATTAGGGTGGTGTTACCGGGCTTTCGATTGTGATCGAGAAGGGGTCTGCGATTGAGCACTGTCCGTAGGATGCAGCGGGGAAGCGGACGGCGAAGATTTAATCGCAGGGGAGACGAAAGGACTTGCGATCAATCGCATCGCAATCACTTGCGATGGACCGATCGGAGAGCGAACACAACATGTTGCGATTGCGATCGGGCGAGGGGTCGTGATTAGCGCTCCGCCATCGGATCTTTGTGATAGATCGATGGTGCTAAACGCATTGGGGGACTTGACTTCATAAACAATCGCATCGGGGTTTTTTGATATTACAAAGGAAATTTCACCCGCCCGGTCTTCCGATTGCGATTAGCGCTTTGGACTTAAGTGCTTGGTACCAGCGCTGGGGCATGTGCGGGGAAGTGGTTTGAAAAGGGCTAGCAGGAAGGGGCTTAGGCCTATAATAAGGTTGGAAGTGGGTTTTAACCCATTTAAATGGAATTTGAAGGTTGGGGGAGGGTAGCAATAGAAGAAGATAAGGGGGATGAGGGGAAATTTAGCCCGGCAAAGGGTAAAGGAAGACTTTGAAGGGGATTTTGAGGAGACTTAGGAGGGTAAGAAGGGGAATAGAAGGGGAGACAAGGGGGGATAAAAAGAGGCTAAGTGAGGGTAAAATAAAGGGGAAAGGAAGCCTTTGGGTAATTCTTCACAAACAGAGAGGCTTTATGATGGAAATCAGCAGAGGGGAATTTATCAAAGGATAAAAGACACATGGAGGCTTCAAGGAGACTATTTTTTCAGAGGAAATGCATTCCTTGAAGGCTCAAAAACAATTTAGCCCCCGTTTGCTTGCCAAAAATTCATAGGGGGGCTAATAGTGGCTCCACATGGGGATGACTTCTTCTGGAAGGAGTCAAGAATTCAGAAACTGATCTCTTGGTGCAGGACAGATGCCTGCTACTATAAGCCATCTTTTCCTTTCTTTGACCAGCTGCCACAAATCATGAAGACATCATATCAGTTGTAAAATTCTCCCACACAACTACCTACCCACACTATAGTCTTAGCATTTTTCTTCTTGGGTACATTTTAGCTAGCAGACCCTTTACATTTTATTTTCAAACCAAAAACAAACCTATTCTACTTCTACCCTTATTGCTCCGTGAGACCAGATTAGACTGTTGGCCTCATATGCTTCTCTACCTAATCTACTACCTGCTGGGATTAAACTGTCCAACAGGTTTCTTCACCTACATTCTAAGACAGGAAATTTAAACACAGCCAAGCGAGGATTAGACGGTCTGACTTGCTGGACAGGAACTTGTAGAAGACAAAACTATGAAGGCATGGAATTTTGCAACTTTGAAACCTTCTTCGTTCTTTCTTGTGACTCAGGTTTTGAGTGTATTTGAGTCACTTCTTTTCTTCAACTTCAGCTCTGGTTTTGGGCATATTAGAGCTGGTTCTTCTTTCGTTGTTGATCCAGATTTTGAGCTTATTAGGACCAGCTATTCTGCTTCCTTTGGCTCAGATTTTGATCAGGTTTGAGCCATGCTTTTTACTTCAGAGGTTCATGTTTTGAGCATGTATGAACCTCTCTTTTCATTCTATTTTTTGGAACATTTTCTCTTTTCTTGAAAGTAAAATTGCAATGGTATGTACAATGGAAATGGAACTGGGAATGAAAAATTAATAGAAATAGTGTTTGAGCATCTTGCCATTGACGGGACCCCCAAACAGCTCTGTACCATCAAGTTCTTGTAAGAAAAATGCATTACGACCCACAGTAGCTTGAATAATATAAGGACCTTGCCACAGGCTGTCAAATTTGCCATGTTTAACTTTGTCCTCTCTTCTTGAGTCCCATTTCAGAACCTTGTCACCAATTTTGAAATTTGAAGCTTTGGTTCTTTTGTCAAACTGCCTTTTTATGTTTTCTTGGACTTTTATAGTTCTATCATAAACCTGCTCCCTTGTTTGCTAAATATGGATTGTCTCATTAATCCTTCTTATCATGTTATATTCCTTTGATTGGATATCCTAGACAAGCTTGATTACAGGAACTCCAAGGCTGGTAGGGAAGACTACTTCTGCCCCATATACTAACTGGAAAGGTGACATGCCAATGGAATTTTTGGTTGTAAGCCTGTCGGCCCACAACGCATGCACCAGCTTTTTATGCCATGACCTCTTGTTCTCCTCCAGCAGTTTCTTAATGATGTTCACCAGGATTTTATTTGATGATTCAGCCAAGCCATTACCTTGAGGGTAATAGACAGTTGAATGACCAAGCACAATTCCGTACTTGTGACAGAAATCAATCATTTTCTTGGATCCAAAAGTAGCAGCATTGTCAGTGATTTTTTTTCTTGGACAGCCAAACCGAGAGAGGATAAAGTCTTCTAGGAACTTAATGATAAAAGAATCAATGTCATTCCTAGTGGGTATGGCCTCTATCCATTTAGTGAAATAATCTGTAGCATTTAAGATCCATTTGTGTTGTCCTGAGGAGGCTGGATGGATTTCCCCTATAAAATCTAGGCCCTATTGCATGAAAGAGCCTTCTACAGTGATGGGTTGCAAAGGGAGGGGGAGAAGTTTTCTTCTGCCTTCAAAGATCTGACATTTATGACAGGCAGTTACCATTTTATGGATATCACTAAAGAGTGTGGGCCAATAATAACCTGCCCTGAGTATTTTGTTTGCTGTGGCTTTCCAACTCAGCTGGCCTCCACATTCCCCAGCATGAAATTCTTGTTTAATGTTTTCAGCTTCAGTTTTGGACAGACATTTCAGCAATAGGCCATTTGGATTCTTCCAGTATAAGTTTTCATTCAAGATGCAGTAGTTTCTAGCTTTGAGTTTTATGGATTTGGCCTTAGTTTTTGTTATTTCTGGGGGAGCATTCAGATTGGTGAGGACATAAAGGATGTCAGAATACCATGGAAATTTTTGGAATTTCTCTTCTCTGGTGAGATCAGGTAAGCTTTCCTGCTCATCCAAGGCATTCATCATGTTAATATCGAGGGCCTGCAGATTTGATTCAGCCATTAATTGTGCCAGGCCTTGGCCCTTAATCAGCTTAGTGGGTTTAATCTCAAGGTCATATTCTAAGATGGTAGCAATCCACTTGCCCCTTTTCCCATCAAGGTCTTGGGACAAAATATCCTTGACAACAATGTTGGGCACAAAAGCAATTGTATGAGAATGCAAAATGTACACCCCAAAATCTTTTAAGGCCTTGACTAAAGCATAAGCTTGTTTTTCCATGATGTTGTATTTTAAGGGTGCATCTCTCAGGGATTTACTGAAAAAGGAAATTGGCTATTCATTGCCCTCTAAATTGTTCTGTAGCAGGACTGCGGCTAAGGTGTGCTCTGAGGCAAAAGAAAATATCAGAAAATCTTTGGAGAAATCTGGGCTGATCAGGACAGGAGCTCGTGTGAGTGCAAGATTCACAGATTTGAAGGATTGTTTAGCTCCAATAGTCCATTTCACCCCTTCACCCTTCTTTAGCATGTTAGTCATGTTTCTGAGGTGCTCTGCTAGGTTTGGGATAAATATCCTCAGGAAGTTGATTTTCCCAATGAAAGATTGTAGCTCCTTGATATTTCTTGGGTGGGTGATTTACAATATACCTTCAACTCTCTATGGGTCTATCCTAATCCCTTTCTCAGATATAATATGGCCCAGAAGTTTACCTACTTGCAGCCCAAAAACAGTCTTCTTAGGATTTAAGGACAGACAATACCTTCTACATTTTTTGAAAACTTTCCGCAGATGCTTCAAGTGGTCTTCTTCTGTTTTAGAAAAGACGGTTAAGTCATCGAGGTAGATAACTATGAAATGTCCAATCTCATCTACAAAAGCTATGTCCATGTCTCTCTGGAAGGTAGCTCCAGCGTTCATCAACCCAAAGGGCATTTCACATACATGAAGGTGCCCCAAGGAGTGGTAAAGGTTGTTTTTAGCTGATCAGCTGGGAGTACTAGGATTCGATTGTATCCTGAAAAGCCATCTAAAAGGGAGATTCTCTTTGAGCCCACCACCTTTTGTAGGATATGTTCCATTCTAGGCAAAGGGTAGTTGTCCTTTAGGGATGCTCTATTGAGATTCCTGAAGTCTATGCATAACCTGATCTCTCCTGTTTTCTTCCTCATAGCCACTAGATTTGACACCCAATCAAAGAACCTAACAGGAACTATTATGCCTGCATTATACATCTTTTCAATTTCCTTTTTCACTGCAGGCAATTGTTTCAGATTAATCCTACGCAGTTTTTGTCTGAAAGGCTTCTGATTTTATTTTAGTGGTATCCTATGTTGTATGATGTTGGTGTCATAGGCCCTTAAGTCTTCATAGCTCCATGCAAACACATCTACGAATTCTTTAAAAAGGTCAATGTACTTTTTCTTCATGTCTGCAGGGATGGACCTAGCTAGTTTGATCATTTTAGGTTTGTCTTCAATGCCGATGTTGCATTCTTCCACATCAGAATTCGCATGTTCTATTGTGGGCTTCTTTGCTACGTCGTCAAAGTCAAAAAGGTCCTCTAGGGGTGCTAGGCCTTTGGGTATATTCTTATCTTTGGCTTGTAACACCTCAATTTCTTCATCGTCTGCGTTTTCATATCTTATGGTCAAGTTTCGAGTTTCTTAAGAAAAAGAATTTATTTCTACGTTACAAGGTGGGGATTCTTCATCAGAGGATTCCTCACTTGGGCAGCTGTCTTCAGATTTAGAGTCTGAACTGGAAAATTCAAACTCATTTCTGCCCTTCAGGAAGTCCTCAATCTGTTTATCTCCTTCGAAGACCTACCCGTATTTTTCATTGTCTGGCACTGCAGGTCTAAATTTAGTCTGAATGACAATCCGTTGGTCAGCCGAAATCTAGGGATGTGATCTGGCTAGGCAAGCCAATCCATCTGCAATTACGTTCTGGCTCCTAGGGACGAACACCAAGTCATATTCAATAAAGGTTTTCAACAATTCCACTGCGTCATTCCTATATGCTCTTAGTCTGGGGTGTTTTGCTGAGTACTCACCATTCACTTGTTTGATAACTAACTCTGAATCTCCTCTCACAGCTATCCTATGGGCTCCTAATTTTTTTAGTAGATTTAGGCCCAGGATGAGAGCTTCATATTTTGCAATGTTATTCGTACATTTGAAGTGCAGATTCACGGCATGGATTTATACATGATCACTCTCATTATTACGTATCCACACCCCTGCCCCAACGTTTTTTCTAGTACAAGACCCATCGAAATTCATCTCCCACTGGGATTCGCCGTCATGTTGCGTTAGGAAGTCTGTACTAGGTCATGGGTTGTATTGTCCTTCACGGGGTGTATTAGTTTGAGGGGGGTGATTAACAGGTTGATTGCATTGTGTTTCTGGTTCATTCTGAGTTAGAGGCCCACCACAAATCCTACAGGCTTCATTGATGTTTTCCCCTTCATCTTCAGTGTTTTTCCCATGGTCTTCCTGATCATATTATTGCAGAGCAGCCATAATGTTAAAATGCATGGGCTCTAGGTTGTTGTTTGCATTACTGTCTTCTGAGACTAGTTCTTCTAAGGATTTCTCATTGTAAAGGATGAAAGAATCCAAGTCTGAGTGTATGGAGTATAATGGTGAATTTTCAGGCTTTTCGGGGCTACTGACTAAGAATTTCATTTGGGACTCTCTATACAGTCTTCTAAGTTGGCCAAATATAGGGATAGTGGCATATGAGCCATCCATCTGCATTGTTCCTTGCAGCTTGGCTCCCCATGATCTAGAAAATAGCATGCCATACTTAGGTGGCACATCTACCACCACCACATCCATGACCATACTTTTAGCAAGAATCTGGGTTAAACTCACACATAAGTCTTTGATGAGGCCTAGACATTTTACTCTGCTAGAGTCAAATGAATATAAGTCTTTGTAAGGTCTGGTAATCTCTAGGCCTAGCCTTTCCATCACTACCTTAGGCATTAATTTGTGAGACGCTCTGGAATCATGCATTGCATTGTGCAAGATCTTTTCATGAATGTTAAGACTGATATAAAAAGGTGGAATTGCCCCTTCTTGAAATTTTCCCTCAATTTTTGGACAAAAGAGTAGTGCCGGTTGATCATCATTCAGGTTTACAGAATCATTGATATCTCCTAGATTTAATGCTTTCAAAATTTGGCCCTTATATACATCCTGAGTGGCCAACTCAGATAATGGTACAGAGATTTTAATTTTGGCAATCTCACTCTCCAAATTGAAAGTGGACTGAATCTTTGGAGTGCTCAATTTTGTTTTGTTTTCCCCTGTTTTTGTGGCCGAATCAGCTTGTTGATTCTCACTATGTACAAGTGTATGAAGAGTTTTATCAGGAGCACTAACTGAGGTGCTAGTGCTGTTGGTTGATTGACTTTGTTCTTCAGTGTTTTGGTTGTCTTTTTCTTTACCCTTTCCAGAACTTTTAGCTCCTGTTTTGTCACTCTCAGCAGTCACTTTAGAAGTTTTCTCAGGTCTTTTCTTGATGGTAACCTCAGGATTTTTTGTTTTGGAAGTGTCTTGATTCTTTTTACTCCTAAGTTCATATTGTTCTCTGACCTGCATGATAGCATTTTCAAATCCAAGTCTATAAGCTTCAGATTCTGATCCTTCCTCATCCCAGTAAGAGGATAAGGACTGATCTTCCTCTGAATCACAGTTGTGGATTGAATATTCTGTTTCGAACATGTTTATTGTATTCCCTTCAGACTCTTCTATGATTCCCTCATCTTCATCTAAATTTTTTTGGAATGGGGGAATAACTTGTTGATCTGATTCTTTTTGTCTGTTGGGAGGGGTGATGTTTCTTCTAAAGTTTTGATTCTGGTTTTGATTTTGGTTTTTGCTCTGAGTGACAACCATTTTTTCCATCATTTGATATAGCTTGTCCACATTTTTGGATAATCTGTCAATATTTGGATCTGATGTGGAGGCTACATTGTCATCCCTATATGTCATCCCTATATCTCAGCTCTCAACCTTGCCCTTTTCTCAATCAGATTTGCCTCAATAGTCACAGCTCCCTTTTGCATGTCTTCCAACGTGGTGTATTCTTTATCCCTAAGCTCATAGGCCATGTCAGCATCAAAACCTTCGGGATATTTTGCTAGGGCCATTCCTTGTGGAGGTTTCATATGTGGGGGAAGGGCGTTATAAATGCTGTTGAATCTTGTTGTGTGATCATGAACACTCTCCCTGCATTCCTTTTAAGACTCAGGTATTCAGCTAGGAGTTGTCTAGGGTTTGCCCTAGTTTCCCATTTGCTGATGAAAGTTTGATATAATGCAGGGAGATCTTGGATACTACCAGCAGGTAGGTTTTTAAACCACTTTTTCACCTCACCTTCCAAGCTTTGGGCAAAGATTCTCATTTTGATAGTTTCATCATCAATTTCCATGTAATCAAAAGAATCCTCCATCTTATCTACATGTTGCTGGGCTGTTATGGACTCTTTAGCAGTGAAGTGTGAAATTTTTGACTGATAATCATTGGGTAAGGGCAACATAGGCTGAGGTAGAACTAAAGGTGCATACCAAGCTTCCATGATGATGTTATGATGAGGTAAAGGGTTAGCTTGAGCAGCAGGTATGTGGATGAGGGGGATATTATGAACAACAGAGGCTTGTTGGGCAGATCTAGGGTGAGAGAGCCCCAAGTTTAGACCAAAGTGGATATCAGGTGGTGTAGATGGAGGTGTCTCGGTGTCCCCAAGCTGAGGGTCTGTCTAGTCTAGAACACTAAATGACCTAGTTCTAGGTAATCTGTTTTGAAGGCCTAGGTCAAGGTGAAGGTGCGATAGAGCTGCAAGATCTTCTGGTGCAGAATTAGCTCTCTAAATATGACTGGAAATAGTTGGTCCTTTGGGTTTAGGAGCTCTCCTGATGATACTCTCTGGATTTTCAAATATTTCAGGTGGTTTAGGGTCTGGAAAGGCTCTTGTGTGAATGGTTCTAGAAGCCAGAATGTTGTATTACCAACAAGGAGCTTTACCCTACTTGCTTTTCTATTTGAGGTTGATGTTATTATGAAGGCTGGTCTCCCAGTGGAGTCTTATGTTAAACCAAGTTAATCAGCAAGCCTACTGATCACCAGTGGAATATTTTATTCTTTCAGGAACAATGGAGTCGCCAGGTGGAAGGTTTATGGTATATCTAAGGGTTTCCACTGTCCACCACAGTGTTCGGGCACTATCACTTCCAAGGATAACCTCAGAACACAACAAACTCTAACCATAAATTGGCTGGGAGGGAATTTACCAGATATGTCACCTCCTAAAGAGGATGAGATCTGGAGGCTACCTGGCCCTTTCTAGGCTCTATCTAAGAGTACAATGGAGCACAAAAAATGGGCATTGAGGCTGTCCGAGAAAGTGTGTGACTAACTGCCGACCTAACCAGAGGTTGAGGGTTTTTAATGCCTAGGGATGTTCATAGTGTGATGCACTCAACAGTCCCCAGTGGAGTCGCCATTATTTTGGTGATGACAATGGGAAATAGACCAATATCAACAACTGTAAACTCTCAGATTAGTCCCCAGCAGAGACGCCATTATGTTGGGGTTCCCATGTTTTGGCAAGGTTGGCAATACCAAAAGATGACACAACATAGAACCACTTTCAGACCTTAGGATCTAGCCCTCCTAGGTCCAGAGAGGGATCTCTCTATGATAGCCAAAGGTTTATGTATTTAAGGCTCAAAGTATAAGATTTTAGTCTAGTTATAGGCTCGAGGTTGTTTGTTTGATTGTTTAAGTTTGGTTGTTGGGAATCAGGAAAGGAAGGTCCAATATAAAACAAGGGTGAGAAAAGGAGTAGTTTAGGCAGAGGCAGATAATTCAGTGAACATCAAGGCCATTTGGCAATGGATTCAAGAAAGGATTTACTTGTGTTCAATGTGCAAGCTTCTCTTGGGCTAGTCATCTAGAGCATTTGGATCTTAAAGGTTGATTGGTGGAATGGAACATTAAAGATGAAAATGAGAGGAGGAGAACCATCTAGTCCAGTCTATAGATCAGGCCAGAGGTCATTTAACTCCAGGCCTGCTTGGACTGAATTAGAGGTAAAACAAGGGATCTTGGAAAGGTTTAATCAGGATGGAAAGCCCCTAGTGAGGCAGATACAGGATTCTAGGCCTCCTAGGTTCTCAACACATTCAACTAAATCCTACCAAGAACATGTAAATACTGATTTCATTAATTCATACATCAGAGAGCAGGCAATGACATCCACTACCCTGGTTAAATCAATTGAAATCAATATTCAGACACACACATGAGCATAAAACATAGAAGGCATGGAGAGCAGGAACATAGGGCACCTAACAAGGGTGAATCCTATGTTAAACTTCTGATGCATGCCAACAGAAATACGAGGAAATGAAAGCAAGTCAATCACAAATACAGAGAAAGGAAAACATCACCAGCTGCTTCAGATCAGGATCCAAAGAAATGTGCTTGTCATATTAAAAACAACACCAATCAGGTACAACACTGCCCACGGCTTGAACATTCAGCCTGAATACATCAAATCTCAGCCTATCTTACACTATTACACAAAGAACTTGTCTCAAGAGGAAAACACTTGTATTTCTCTGATATCTCATCAGCAACCATTACGATAGTTTCCTCCTGTGCTTTATAGCAAAAGAGACACAGAAGACCGACGCAGGGGGTAGGTGAACACTAAATACAATATTATTCACAGAAAAGAAATGAGGGCTGAAACCCAATCTGTTTCAGACCTCTGCATTTATCTCGGTTATGGCTTTGGTGTTCTGCTTGCAGTACTGTGTGGTGCATTTGGAAAACAAAAATAAAACATAGCGAAGATAAAACAAAGAACAGTGCCATCTGGCCTGCTCGTGCAACGAAGTTTTTGATCATGTAGGACTGTTGTTAGGACGTGAAACCTTCCCAAAACACGACATGGAATGAAAACTGCATGGGCAATTTGTCCTTTGATGAAGAAAAAAATTTATGTTGATATGACAACCCTGATATTCTGATTTCTCATGCTGTACCTTCTACATGATGGGCGGGTCTTTGAACTAGTTCCTTTGCTTTCTAAAATCCTTGAGAGGGTGCAAGAAATCTTCTATTTATTGCCTCGAGCCCTATGCTGCTCCCGTACTGGCTTCGTTCATGCATTTTGAGCTTTAATGGTGCTGGGGAGGGCTTGCAAATTTTAAATATGTCCTTTGCTGGAGAAAACCATTCTGCTGATGTGAAAAACTAATATTCATTAACTCCTTTGTCTCTGTTAGTGAGAAGCTTGCTGCTGCCTCCATACTGTGTATTAATGGTAGAGTTTCTCTTCTGTGCCATGCGGATCCAGCATCAGACTCCAAACAACAATGCAATGGGGGGTGGACGGAATGGTAGTGCAGCGGTGGTGGAGCGATGGCCTTTTACTATAATGGTAACAAAATGCAATGAAATGGTGAAAACGCATGAGTAATAAGGTTTGGTGATAATATGCAGCGTAGACCGTCAGATCATGGTCTGGGAACAAAAATCAACGGTGGAGATTGAGTGGAATAATATGCGGAAATGGGTGGAACAACTATGCAATATAACTTTGAACAAAATACCAAGCAATGCGATGGAAATGCAATGAGATACGATGGAGTGGGGCCCAGCCAGAGGTGGAGGGCAATTAAACCTGAGCCGTCAGATCTTGGGTGGATGGAAGATCATGATCAAGTCGGAGGATCACGATCGGGGGGAGAAGGGGTGACACATTGAGAAAATTATGATTGCGATCAGAGCGATGTTGCGATTAAGCGTTAACCGTAGGATCTGGGACCAGATCAACGGCTCTCATTCAATCAGAGGGAGAATAGAGAGGGACAACGTAAGGGGAGCGGGATGAATCTGCACCATTGAATTTGGCAGGACGGACGGCTCATATCGGATTGGGGGATTGCAATCGCATTGTGCAGAAAGGGGGTGCGATTGAAAGTTCTGATTGCGATTGGGGCAGGTGTGCGATGACCGTTGGATCGGCGGGGAGGCGAACGGACGCGATTGAATTCAGAGACCACAATCGGGGTGGTGTTACCGGGCTTGTGATTGTTATCGGGAAGGGGTCTGCGATTGAGCGCTGGCCGTAGGATGCAGCGGGGAAGCGGACGGCGGAGATTTAATCGCGGGGGAGACGGAAGGACTTGTGATGAATCGCATCACAATCACTTGCGATGGACCGACCGGAGGGCGAACACAACATGTTGTGATTACGATCAGGCGGGGGGATGCGATTAGTGCTCCGCCGTCGGATCTTTGTGATAGATTGATGGTGCTAAACGCATCGCGGGACTTGACTTCATAAACAATCGCATCGGGGTTTTTTGATATTACAAAGGAAATTTCACCCGCCCGGTCTTCCGATTGCGATTAGCGCTTGGGACTTAAGTGCTTGGTCCCAGTGCCGGGGCATGTGCAGGGAAGTGGTTTGAAAAGGGCTAGCGGGAAGGGGCTTAGGCCTATAATAAGGTCGAAAGTGGGTTTTAACCCATTTAAATGGAATTTGAAGGTTGGGGGAGGGTAACGATAGAAGAAGATAAGGGGGATGAGGGGAAATTTAGCCCAGCAAAGGGTAAAGGAAGACTTTGAAGGGGATTTCGAGGAGACTTAGGAGGGTAAGAAGGGGAATAGAAGGGGAGACAAGGGGGGATAAAAATAGGCTAAGTGAGGGTAAAATAAAGGGGAAATGAAGCCTTTGGGAAATTCTTAACAAACAGAGAGGCTTTATGATGGAAATCAGCAGAGGGGAATTTATCAAAGGATAAAAGACACATGGAGGCTTCAAGGAGACTATGTTTTTAGAGGAAATGCATTCCTTGAAGGCTCAAAAACAATGTAGCCCTCGTTTGCTTGCCAAAAATTCATAGGGGGGCTAACAGTAGAGAAGCCTCGGCTACCACACCTCCCGACTTTTAGCTTCTTCATCGTTTTGGCTCCTACCATCCCAAATCTATTCAAAATCAAATCACTAGTACAAGTACATCCGCCACACCCATCTAAACCACTACTGTTCAAACCACCTTATCTCATCCCACAAGCCCTCATTTTGTACATCATCCATTAGCTCCCATCATGGCAGCCTGGTATGCACCCTTGGTGTTGCCACAACCTTTGGCTCCCTTAAAAAATTACTATCAATCCAAAATCCCACACTTTACCAGAGTTGAGACTACCACAGCTCAAAAATATGTAGATAGGATTAGTGATGCCTTTGAATACATGGAAATAGAAGATGAGACCATGAGAATGAGGATGTTCGCCCAAAGCCTGCGCAGAGAACCCAAAAAATGGTTTAAGAGCTTAACTCCAAACAACATCCACAATCTCCCAGAACTCTACCAAACCTTCATAAACAAGTGGGAAATCCAAAAGAACCGCATTCAAATCCTGTCAGAGTATAACAATATAAAACAGGAAAATGGGGAAAGTGTCCAAGGATACTGCACTAGGTTCAACAGTGTGTATAACACCCTCCCACCTCACTTCAAACCTCCACTTGGCTCATCCTTGGAAAAGTTCCCTGAAGGCTTTGACCCAGACATGACTTATCAAATAAGAGACAAGGACCCCCATACCTTAAAGGAAATGCAAAAAGTGGCCATAAGTGCAGAAGCCAACTTAGCAGAAAAAAGAGCTAGGACTAGATCATAAAGGAAAGTCACATACTAAGATGAGGTCTCCACTTCAGCCCCTTCCCTAGATCCTATAATAGATGACTTGGTTAGGTCCATGGCCAAAATGTTGGAAAAGACTAGTGAAAATACCCCTCTTAGGGACA